>OY728157.1:1223874339-1225124339 GCA_963277665.1 Viscum album | reverse complement strand
GTAAACATAGATCATACCTCTAATCATTCATGCATCCCTTGGGTCATACTCCATGACTGCATGCAACTACTCCCTTATCCTATCCTCTAGCTCCCTGAGCCTGGTGGTGACCACATTGGGGTGCTATTTGTAACATGTCGAAATGTATACCTCCTCCTGGTGCTCTCCTAGATCCTCTTTCATGTCTATTGCCCTGTAGATTCATCTGTTCCTATCACTTCCTCTTCCTAAAACATTTTACACATCCATGTCTCTGATACTGATGTCAGTCTCCTACTTTACCACTACAAACATTCACTGGATATATCTGCTCAGCTAAATAATTTATCAACCAAAAATGTTCAATCTAGCACCCTTACATAAGTACAAATGCACTGAGGAATAGTGCTAGATCGAATGTCCTTAAACACATCTTGCTCAGAGGTCTGAGCTCTGAAGCATAGGTAATATTGTATTAATCGAGTACCTGGAATTGTTGGTACTCCTCAAAGAATACAAATCTACTGACATGTCATCCTACCAAAGCTATAGAATCTATTGAGAACACATACCCCTTAGCTTTTTATGGAAAGAGACCCCTTATCTAAGGAAGGTTCTCAAGATTTGTCCATGGAAAAGTCACCTCATCATACGATCAGGGTAATATAAACCCTATCATCACCCTACTGAGCTATGTAGAAGTCTTACTGATAGGACCACTATATGATCTAATGGTGACATAGATAGATGGAAACTAGATCACTACCTCAAGGCAGTCCTTATCCACTTTTGAGTCGGGCTCTCCTCAGAAACTAAGGGGTATCTATCGCTGAAAATCAGGTAAGGCACTGAGCCTACATGTGTCCTCTATCGGTAGTGTTGGTATTAACTATAGACCAATGGGCAATGGTATTTCTGGGACACCACCTAAAGGCACCATCTCGAGCAATGGTCCCTTTACCTAAGCCTCATCACTCTGCGGACAATCCTCATCGTCAAACACTGGAATCTTGGATGGCTGTCTGGGTGGAGGCATCTTGAAAGAGAATCAAGATGAACCACAGTCAAAAGGTCATACCCAGAGAGATTACTCAAAATATATCCACATAAAAACATTTTTAATACACATTCAACTAGTGTTTTGTGGATCAAGTTGGAAAATAGAATTCAAGGTCCTAGTGTATGGATACGTCGGCCTCCATACAAACACAAGACTCCCTGGACAGAAATCCAAACTCAATACACTTAACACTATTGCCCCCATTTAAAATATAGACTCTCAGTTCTTCTGGTAGAACCAACCACCCTTTGATACCACTTTGTCACGACCTGTCCCTAGGGGCCTGTGATGTGACTACCCGAAGCCCGCCTTCCATAGGCTAGGGGCGAGTTACTAGAACCGAAAAGGAATATCTCAAAAAGGGAAGGCATTGCCTTTAAACCTATACAAACACACACACACACACACACACGCACGTCCAAAAACATCGCAACACACTGAAAGGGGAAAACAAGTATACCACTAAAACCAATTCGAGGGCAAGTACAAGTGAAAGTAAGTGGCCAGAATAAAAACCCAACAAGGAATTGAAAACAGTAAAGTACAAAAGGCAACTCTGATGGCCATCCATGGGAAACCCCACCTATTTGTGAGATTAGGAAGCTACTTTAAGACAAAGTAGTATGCCTTGCCTGCCTGGTCCTACTAGGACCCACATAGTACTAGTATACCAAGTCCTCCATCGTAGCGTCCATCAGTCCCATCCCCCGGATCACCTCTATTGAAATGTTGATCATCTGCACCGACACAACACGTGCAGGCGGTGTTTGTGCAGGGGTGAGTATAACAATACTCAGTAGGGACCCCGAGACCCCCGAAGGTCTCTCAGTAATTCACAAAGGAAAACAAAAAAAATTAAATACCCCATAGGTAAAACCACCAAATAAGACCTCAACCATATAGAACAAAGTAAAAGATGCATCTCACACCAGGTATAACATAAGTACAAAAGTAAAGATGATTAGTCATAAAACATGATCATATTATTCTATAGAGAGGCTCTACTACTGACTTGTATAGGGTATCTAGGTGTTTACCCATAAAGGATCACTAGGTGATGACCCATATATAATAGCTAGGTGTTGACCCACAGTGGATCGCTAGGTGATAAACCACTCAGAGGATCTCTAGGTGCAGAACCACTCAGAGGATCGCTATGTGATCACGCACTCAGAGGATTGCTAGGTGACGACCCACTTAGAGGATCTCTAGGTGCTGACCCACAATGGATCGCTAGTTGCTAACCCACTTATAAAATCACTAGGTGCTGACCCACTCAGAGGATCACTATTCTTTCTTTACGTCACAACCAACCACTAGATTCCCGCACTTAGGGCGCTTGATTTCTGGAGGATCCACTTCACTAGACATTGGTCATATATCAACATCTACTATGTTCTACATAGAGGTAACCCAAATACCTTATTATCATTAGGGTTACAATGCAATAGACAACACATCGATCAGATTCCAGGTCAATAAGTTACAGGCATTTTATTAAAAATGGCCCAGTTGGATTCAAGTCCGATCCTACCCAGTCATACTCCAACTTCCACCAAAACACAAGTGGAGTATATTAAATGTACCTACCCATCACGAGAGTCCCAATGCTACATACTGTGCATAAATCGGAATCCTGGTTTGATAGTTATTGGTGTTTTAGTGAAACGGGGCCGGTTGAGTCCGGGTTCAGCCTGACTCGGTCGGACCGACCCGACCTAAACCGATTGGGGGGTATGGTGTGGGTCCAACATGGGTCCAGACCTTCTGGCCTATTGGGACCTCGGGTCCGGCCTGGTAGGATGGGTCTGGCCCGGTGGCGGGTCCGGCCCACGGTTTGCCCGACCCACCAGGTGGGGCACAACCCACCTGTAGAAACCTAGCCCACGGAATGGGCCTGTTCTCCATCCTGGATGTAGCTTGACCATGTTCGGTTCTCTATCCCGTGGTGCTAGCTATCGCCCCTCATTTCTTCCTGCACGTGGTTGATGGACCGCGTGCCGCCAGTGCACCTGAGCGGCCCGGTCAGGTCGCTCCTCCTTGCCACCACCGCCAGCTAGCCATAGCCTACTGTCACCGCAGCATGCCGACAGTTGCACTGTCACCCTCTGCACGCGGCTGCCACTACGGGCCACCACCTACCACCTCCGCAGGCCACTGCCGGAGGCTCCTACAGGCCACCACCGACATCGGCGCACTGGCAGAAACTTTGATGGGCCGACAGAGTTTCTCTGGTGGTCTATTTCTTGAACCACTTGCGCCTACAGGTTCTATAGGGAACCTCCATCACTGTGAAGACCTCAAAATTTCCCATATTTCACTTCAAAATTTATCCACGAATAATGCAAACTACGGATGGATTCAGTACATGTTCGTTCGGCCCATGCCCTCAGTGTTAGAAGTTTTAAAACATGGGGAGTTAAGGGATTTTAGTTCCAACACATTACTAACAAATCCTATGCAGACCCCAAGTGAAACACCCTCCCACAAGGACTACCGAACTCTCGATCAACCTGTTCTTTGGTTGATCCATGTTTGTTGTTTTAGGACGAATAACGGGGAAAGAGTATAAATCAAACCAAATTCATAAACCACCTACTTGGATTCATTGGATATATTGATGACGAAGGATGTGATTTGGATCGTCGTCAAGCCAAGATCGTTGGAATTCATTGCCATTTTTCAACCTTCATATCCGATCCTCCAAAGTTCTTTGCTTCGTTCTTTGTTCTTAGTTAGAGAGGGAAAATGTCGGTGGTTCATCAAAGATTTCCTAGCAATTCCTACTTCACTATCCAATGGATTAGATTATTAATTAAAGAAATATGTTTCATTATTTTAATTATGATGCGACGTTGCATCATTAATGAATCTCATTAATGGAACTAATTAAGAGAACAACTTAAAGACCTTCATAAAAGTGTCACATTGCACCGTAGTGTTTCCGCTCAACAGATTGAAAAATAAAATAACGTTGGAAAAGTTATTTTATTATTTTCTTTAAAAAGTTAGAATATTAACTATACCATCCAACCCTTGTCGGCCGAACTTAAGCTTCACCTAATAAAATCCCAACGCAATGAGTTCAATGGTGCCCTCAAATTTCAAATCCATGAACTGGTTCAAAATATAGAAAAACCCACTTGCACGTTTACTGAACGTACCATAAAAAAAGTTAAAAAAAATAACTTTCACCCACAACCTGCACTGGTCGAGCTTAGGCTCCACCTAAGGGGAACATGCCCCCACGTGCTCGGTGGTACTCTCAGATTTTTAATCTGAATTACCGTTTAGAAGTCATAAGGATTTAACAATAAAATAATTGTTACTTAATTATTTTATTTACAACCAGAAACTAACTTCCTCTGTTGGCTCGCACCGTCTAATGTTTGGATCTTCCTAAGAAAAGCATACTCTCACGAGTTTAGTGGTGGTCTCAGATTTTTAATCTGAGTCACCGTTCGTGAGTTATAATCATTTTTAAAATAAAATAATTTTATCTAATTATTTTATTTACAATTATTCCATTTTCGGGTTTTCTCACTGGAGGCCTGTGCCGACTAAACTGAAGTCACACCTAGAGTTAACCTGCCATCCAGATTTCTGATCCGGGCACCCATTAAGAGTTATTCCACTTTTTCAGGAAAACCATGCCTACACGCTATTTAAAGGTTAACATTTTTTGATGGATCATTCTGGGAACTCTGGGTTTTAGAATCGCATGTCGTCTCAGTTCTTGGTCTCAAAATAATTCAATATATAAAAAAACTATATAGAAATTCTGGGACATTACAAATAAGGTCACCTGACTTGAATTTCCATAAGGAAAAAAGTGTGTTCCCAATCACCACAAGCCGGTGAAAAGTACCAGGGTATCATATAAAGGAATGTGGGAACAATTTCACCCTCAAATAAATATATGATATGACAAAAACAATCATAGTATTATAAAAATATGAAAAATACATCATATGTAAAAAAACCAAACCAAAAGGGATACTCCAACTACTATAAAATTATTTCTAAATGAAAAAACTAAAATCCATCAACATTTAACCCAAATAAACCCATGGTTTCATCTCCTTGTGACCATATTTCACTACCATATGAACCCATTATAAGGTAATTGGATCCAAGGGAGTCATCCTTCAAATGACACTATTCCCTTTACCTGTATCTTGTAAAACCAAGGCTACAAATTCCTGAAATAAAAAGTAGGATGTGATATCTAAATATTAGTAGGATATCACAATATAATCTATAAAATTCATATACACATGCATCTATTAGTTCTTTTATAAAAATATTTCAGAATCACTTCAAAGGAAATAATTTTCTATATAAAATCATCCTAGATTTTTATTTTAAAAATCATGTGATATTCAAATAAATAAAGAAATATGATATATCATGTATCCATGAGGCATAAAAATATGAGTAACATAGTTATAAATAATCCATATCCATATCATGTGGGTAATATTCATATAAATTAAACATTCATTTAATGTATCCAAAGCACTAAAGGGAAATATATGACACAATGGTGTACACAACTAAGACACACAAAGGAACACTAGTTGGAATTAGTGAATCCTAACTCTAAGAACCTAGGTTCCCTAGTATAGTATACCCACTATCAATATGTAATCATGTTCACCTACATTAATGATATCTTACTTCACTAAGATTCATCTATTCTTAGATTATCCCCATACCTTAATGTCTTCCCAATGTGTTAATACATCCTCATTACATTCAAGAAACCAAATTTATATTTTATAAAAATTTTCCATGTAAAATACCTTTTCTTTTCATGCGAAAATTTTAGAAAAAATTTTCTATAGTGACGACACACCACTTCAATTTTTTAAAAACAATTTCTAAATAAATTATTCTTTGAGGCATTCCATAAAAACCAATTTTGTAATTAAAAATCTGTTTTCAAAGACATTCCATTATTTAAAAAAAAATCATATCCTTAAAATAACATATCACTTATCATGGATCTCAAAACATAAATTACATGAATAAAAAAATGAAAATTCAAAAGAAAAAAAGTATACCAAGGGGTAAACCAAAGGATAGAGACACATACCTCAGGATAGATGACTACCTTGTTATCTTTGAGACCATTGATGGGGGAGAAAGAGATCAGATCCTAGATTACATAGATCCGATGGAAAAAATATCAATTATCTATTTAAATGATATATCTAGTGATATAGTCTCATAATAAATAAAATTCATTGAGAATAATAGAAGAAAATATATTATCAAAGATCCCACTTATTTAATTACACCCAATGAAGATCCAAACATCCATCCAACATGAAGAACCACAAACAGGAAGGGGGAGAGGGCCAAAATCATCACCAAGGAGCCTCTAAACTGAATGAAACTATATTAAGGTTGAAAGAGAATGATTAGAAGAGTTAAATAATTATTTTAGGTGAAATATACATATTATCTCCTACTAAACCACAATTCCAATGGCTTCAACTGTCAGCCACTAAACATCCACCAGCCGACCGGTGGGTGCATCTAGTGAGCCTGATACTATAGGTCCTACACCAACTAACTGGTGGAAGTAAATTAGTTATAAAGTGTCTCTTACCATAATTTAGGTTTTTTAACAACAATCACCTACTAGCTAGTGGCATCTTGCTACCACAAACAAGCCCAACACCTCCACCCTGCCACTAACCAAATCTGGTCTTCATCAAAACCGGCACCAAACCTAGATTATGAAAAAACCCTAAGGTATTTCCCTATCACCATGAGATGGAACAAGTTCTAGATTATCATATATTTTGGTTTGGGAATGATTTACCTTAATATGGAAGCATAAAAAATTAAAACCAAGTGATAAACAGAATCTAAAAATTCATACCAAACAAGATTTAAAAAAATCCAGAATTGAATACATAGGTCCAAAAATAATAAAAGTGGTCCAAATACACATAAAAGTAGAACAAAAACATCCCAAGGACTCCACACGACAAGGGGTCATCACCCACAAGCCGTCTCAACAACACCACACCATGGAAGGGGACTAACAACCCGAACCACCATCACCCATGGCCTTGCCTTTACCTGTTTCAAACATGATCAAGTCTAATTACACCCAAGGGGTGTAAGTAGGCTATGATACTAAGACCAATGGGATACCATAAAGATATTCCACAGAGGTAACAATAAAAGATAAAAATAATGCCAGTTTTGATAAGAAATAAGTGATGGAAATTATTTCTAAAGAATGAATCTTCTAAATGTAAACAGTTTCCAAAGGGAATTTTCCATGAGTGATAACTTTAAAAAAAACATTTAAGATACTATATTTTCCCACAAAAACCACCATATTCCAGTGAAAATACAAAATATTCAATGATCACTAATCTTGGGAACACCCCTAGGAACTAGTTAGTCTCGGGCCAAATATACCTCGTACCTCGGTGTAATGTAACAATAGAAAAATCTGTTATTGTGAACGACCCACTAGTAGGGAAAATAACTACAACCTAGTGGTCCCCAAACATCATCAATATAGTTTTTTTTGTGTTGTCGTTATCCATTTTTCTCAATGAAATGGGGATAAACCCCCTCCAGATCACTAGCATACTAGTACATATCCACCCTACTAGATACCCATGCTTTCCCCTTTGTAATCAAACCATTTTCACATGTTACCAAAAGGAATTAGAACATAAAAACATAATTTCGGGTCATAATAAACTCAAAAAAGGAGTTTCACATGTTTTTCACCACTTACATAAGTCCATAAAACCTTTATAGTTCTACAGAATAACTTCACAAAATTTAACAATGTTTTGCACACAAAATCCATGAAAAAACCCCACATTGAACACTAAGTGATTACCCAAATTCACCAAAACAGAATATTCACCACTAAAACTTTTCTATAAATCCATTACATGAGTTATAAAATAACCCCAATTGGTATAAATTAGAATAAACATGTAAAATAACCAATTTGACACAGCATTTGTACCTAAAAACCATTTTTTAACAAACGTCACCAAAACCAAATTTCACAGAAAGGATAATGAAGGATAAGTGTGATAAAATTGAAATAATTATAACTCAAATAGCATTTATTACACATGGAATCACCTACCACAAGTGTCAAAACCCTTGAATCTTTGTCCAAAAAATCAACTGCACCACAAGCGCACCACAAGGGACTTAGATCTAGCCTAAAACTAGAAGAATAGACCAAGAAACCCAGGATAAAACCCTAGGTTCTAAACCCTACTTGTTGTACATACGGAAATTCAAGAATAATAGAATAAAACCCATGAAAATGGAAGGAAATAAGGAAGAAATTCACTTACTTGAGAAAGTTTTAAGTTTATCCACCAAATCCCCCTTCAAATTGGAGTTCCAAGGAGGGTTTTAGGTGATTGGGAGGCTTCTATGGAGGCTAGGGACGAATGGGGGAAGAAAGGGGCTAGTTTGGATAAAGTCCTGGGAGGGTAAAAATTGAATTTAACAACATTGTTAATGAGATGTACATGACCACATGGTTTACTTTCACGGTTTTGCAAACCGTTCCCCCAAACCATTAACCACCTTTTGTCCACTAAAAAAGTGTCCAAACTTATTAAAATCCAAGGGGGACCTGGGGAAATTAGGGGGAATGTTTGGACAAGAATATAAGATTAAAAATTACCTTAAATGAAGGACATTGGTGTGAAAATTCTCCCCACCATGAAAACTTTCTGTCCCGGAAAGTCAACCTGAAGCTTGATGAGAAAACAGGAATGGGTACTCTTCCTCGACCGATGACTTCCGCTCCCATGTCTCATGTGTATCATTCCCAAGATTCTAAAGAATCTGAACCAGTTTAATAGACTTTACCTGAATCACCTTTTCTTGGAAGTCCTCTATTCGCACCAGACACTCAAAAACAGATAAATCAGGATCTATATACAACTCCTCCCAATTCAGTACATGAGATGGATCCGGGTTGTATTTCTTAAACTAGGAAACATGTAAGACTTCATGGATTGATGCCAAATGCGAAGGTAAGGCCAAACTGTATTCCACCTTTCCAATATGACCATTGATATCAAAATGTCCGACATACCGTGGTGTCAACTTTCATTTCTTTCTGAATTGATGATGGCCCAGATGAGGGGACAGATTCAAGAATACCCTTTCACCCACATAAAACTCTAGGTCTTGATGCCTCTGGTAATCATATGATTTATGGAAATTATGAGCTCTTAATAAGAACTTCCTGATTAACTCGACCTTCTCAGTCATCTCCTACACCAGACTCGGCCCCAACAGTGAGGTATCACCTACCACAACCTAACACAGGGGGGAATGATATGGCCAAACATAGAGCACCTCAAAAGGATCCATTAGAATATAGGATTGGTAAATTTTATTATAAGAAAACTCAACCAATCCCAAATGGCTATCCCAAGAACATCCAAAGTACAGAACACATGCACAGAGCATGTCTTCCAATATCCGATTCACCCGCTCTGTCTGACAATCTATTTGAGGATAGTATGTCATGATCATCTTAATCTAGGACCCAAAGTCCTTATAAATACCTTCCCAAAACTGAGAATTGAAATGGGGGTCTCTATCTGAGACAACTTCTAATGGAACACCATGGAACCTTACCACCTCTTGAAGATACAAACATTCCAACTCATCCACCTTAGTTGTATCTCTGATCTAAATGAAGTTGGCTGATTTGGTCAGATGATCAATCACCATCCAAATGTAATTCTTACCATGAGGTGTATGAAGAAATCCAAAAATTAAGTCCATGGCGACCTTGTCCCACTTCCATGTAGGAATGGGTAATGACTGGAGAAAACCAGAGGGTCTTTGATGCTATGCTTTCACCTATTATCATGTGTATCATCTCTACACGAAGTCCACAATGTCTTGTCTCATATGAGGCCACCAGAATAGCAGAAGGAAATCATAATACATATTGGTGGCACCCAGATTGAAAACGAACTAAGACCAGTGGATATCCTGCATCACCACCTTATGTAGTGATAACAACACTACTAAACATCCCTTGAAGCACATGATTCCCTCAGGAGATGATGACCAATTAAAAGATGTCTCCCCACCATAAAAAACTACTTCAAATGCTAGAAAATATCATCACCGGGATGTTCTTGCTAAATTACCTTAAACAGATAAAGGGTCAACTAAAAACACACCAAAAACGTACCCCTATTTTCCTCCTTGGTCTCCACATGCATCTAAGAAAAGAGTGCAATCAGAGTCCACTCATTGCCAAACTTCCTCAAAGCCTACATTGGGACTCTTCTTCTTAAGGCATCGGCCACCACATTACCCTTTAATGGGGTTTAAATAATGTCAATGTTGAACCCCTGCAAGTACTCAATTCAACAACGTTGCCTCATGTTGAGGTCCTTCTGTGAGAAGATATAGGCCAAGATTTTGTGATCATAGTAGACCAAAAACTTCTCCCCAAAAGGTAGTGATTCCAAGTCTTCAAAGGGTGCATCACAACTGCTAACTCCAAGTCATGGTTTAGGTAATTATTTTCATGTGGTCAGAGTTGGAGAGATCCATACACCACCACATGATCATCATGTATAAGAACACACCCAAGAATCATACTTGAAGTTCCACAATACACCACATACCCCTTTCTAGCCTCTGAAAAAATCATAACGAGGGAAGTAGTAAACTATATCTTCAGCTCCTCTAAGTATGCCTAAAATTCTAGGACCCACAAAAACTTCACCCCTTTCTAGGTGAGTGCGGTCATCGGTGAAGCAAGCTGAGGGAAATACCAAACAAACTACATGTAATAACCAGCCAGGCCAAGGAAAATCTTGATCTCGAACACGTTCTTTGGCTGCTCCCATAACATAACCGCACTAATCTTCTCAAGGTACACCGAAACCCCCTTCTTTGAGATCACATGCCCTAGAAATTTCTCTTCCCTAACCTATAAAGTGCATTTATAAAACTTTCATAAAAGAGATGATCTTGAAAGATTCCTAGAATGATCTGAAAGTGATGCTCATGTTCCTCCTTGAATCCTAAATAGACTCTGATGTCATCCAAAAATACCATGAAAAAATAATCGAGATACTAATGGAACAACCTATTCATGCGTACCATAAATACCACTGGATCATCGGTCAATCTGAAGGACATGAACAAGTACTCAAAGTGGCCGTACCTACATTGGAAGGCTGCCTTTGGGATATCTGCCTCTTTCACCCTGAGTTGATGATAGCCGAAACACAAGTCGATTTTGAAAAACACCTTTCCCCATTAAACTGATTGAATAAGTCATCTATTTAGGGAAAATGATATTTGTTCTTTATTTTTACTTTATTTAGCTTCTGGTAGTCAATGCACAACCGGAGGGATCCGTCTTCCTTTTTCACGAACATAGGAGCGACCCAAGGAGAGATGATCAGGCGAATGAATCATTTTGATTATAAGTATTCCAGCCGTATCTTTAATTCCCTCATATTGTTGGGGGCCATGACATATGAGGGAAGAGATATCACTTGTGTTCTCGGTTCCAGATCAATCGAGAATTCCACATCCTGCTCTAGGGGAAAACCTGAAAAATCATATGAAAATACCTCTATAAACTTGTTAACTACATGGGTAGTCCACTATAAGGAGAACAACCATAATACTTTATCGCAAGTAGTGATAACTAAAAAAACATCTCCTAACTCTGGGAGTGGAGGTCCCGTATGACTCAACTGAGGATCCCATTCCCCACAAAAAACATGTCGACTCCCATCAGGTTCTATGAAACAGACTAGATGTATATAGAAATTGATGTGAACTTGTAAGTTTACTATCTAATACATGCCAAGTATTATATAAAAAATATCTATATCTAAGACCAATAGGTCCTACTCCATCTCAACCCCTGACACAGAAATCACACACGACAGGAACCTGAGACCCTGCTCCTTCTTCTTTTACAGCAGCGTCACCAATTCCATCGCAAAAGATAACAACTCAGTTGGAAAATTTAGAATGTCCACAAAACGAGAAGAAATGAATGAAACAATGAAACCAGTATCAAAAAAAGCATCAGCTATAGAAGATTCAATCAAAACGGTACCATGAACTGTCGACAATCCCACCTCAGATCCTACTGGTGCCTGATCCACCACATAGAGATGTATGGTATCTGTATGACGATGACCGCTAGTATATAGATGCACCCTAAACTAGATCTACTCAGAATATAACGCAACCATACCAACACAACCACCAAATCGAGATCCCCCCATCCTTGACGGATCTGACTGAGCTGGCACTCCTCTTGAAGCCTTAGACCCTGCCCCACTTTGAAGTGGATGTTCCACCCTACAAAAGCACTACAAGTGACCTATACCTCCACATTGATAATAGGGATTCAGAGGAAATTGACATGCTGGTTGGATGTTCCCTGGCCTCCCACACTGGTAGCACATGATAGATCTCGTATCAGAAGCCACTGATGAAAACTACCTGGAAGAGTGGTCTGAACTACCACCTCCCTTCTTCCCCGTCTCCTCTCACTGCCTTTTCTTCTTTGAAGAGCTTCCACTTCCCACTACTGATACTGTCCCAGAGAAACCAACCCTACCTTTTTGGTCAATCTCTACTATACATGCCCAGTCAACCACCTCAACATAGGTCCTCATATTAAACAAGAAAACCTGAGAGTATATCTCTATTCATAATCCTTTCTCAAACCTCTAGTGTCACACCCCAAGCTTCCACGGTACACTTCTCTTTGAATAATACAGTAGCGTGTGTTGTACACAACATCGAGTTCTAACACACACCACAACCAATCAAACTAGTTGTTATGAATAGTAATCCCACCTTTTGAAATTTTATAAATTTTATCTTTTAAAATGGGATTCATTTTTGGATTTGGAATATCAAAATTATCATAGGGTGATTTTTTGGTATTTTTCTGAAAACATTCAATTTTTGATGAATAGTGAAAAAACACTGAGTTATTTAAAACTGATTTTTTATTTAAATAATTATTTATTTTATTTAAATTTCATTAAGGTCAAAATAGATACATAATACCTATATAAGTGCAATGTAATTCATTGGAGTTAGTTTAGAATAATTTTAGATATATAAAAATTTTATTGAACTTTTCACTGTCTTTTACCCACCTCCTAGGAGAATTTGGAAATTCACATAAAACGTAATTTTACCACTTCTGTGAGTGGAATTTCAAAAATCCGAGAGACATGGATAATTTCAAGGAGTAAAATTTGGTTCAATAAGATAAAAATAATTTTTGGTGAATAGTAACTTTTTACTTTTATTTTCCACGGTTAAAAGTAAATAGAGTAATTAAGGGTAAAAATGATATTAATATTACCCTAACACATGTACTAATTCTATTGGACAGGTGTATCTCGACCAAAAACAACCTTATGAATAAAATATTACCATTTAGGTCCACTTGGATTAGATTAGGACATTTATTATTATTTAATTCAAAGAAGAGTTAAAAGAGTTAAAATCAAAGTTTATTAACTAAAACATTTTTAATATAGGGGTTTACATAAGATAAATTAGATTATAAATATTCATTAGAAAGATAAAAATATTTCCTCCAAAATGGTATTTTATTTATAATTTTTATACATTAAATAATTTAATTTATTTATGACACAATGGTGATGCAGTAATTACCTAAATAATGAAATATTAATATAATTGATAATATAAATACCCAAATAAATGTAAGTTGAGACTTTTTATGAATTAAACTTATTTTATAGGTTAATATGACATGATAATATTGATTTATTTATGTTTTTTCGAAGTAATCATGCTTTTATAATTTTTCACAAAAATAAAATACCGAATAGTGTCAAAATTGACAAAAAAGTGTTTTTAAAACAAATATTATATTATTAATTCATATTCTATTAATAAAAATCTAAGGTTCGGCAAAGAGACTTATATAATGATATATGTATCATTAATGGAACACTTGGGGGTCTCATGGATGTATATAGTATGTTTATTAACAATATAATATAAAAATACAAAGTGACATAGTAAATGTCAAACTAATTAACTAAGAGTAAAAACTAAAAGATAAGGTCCACATAGTGACCCAAAACAATCTAAAAACTATTGTTTGAGTGTTTTTAGACCCATCCCAACATTAACCTTTAAGTAATTTACTTTTAATCCATTAGAAACCGAATATGAATTTATTATAAAATAATATTTCTCACTTTTCCAAAGGTTCCCCTCACCCCTCTTATAAAAGGGAACTCCCCCTTCTCTCAATTTAACACCTTCAAAGCCTTTTGGCTCAGCCAAAATCTGCCCATATATCCTCCCAAATTCCCTCACTACAACCTAGAGGCCTTAGTTTGATTATAAATCCAACCTAAGGATCCCTTTTGATCAAATCAAAAGGAATAACCCAAAGAAGATGTAATGATTTCACCACCCTCTTTCAAGTTCCTTTCTTCTTCAACTTATTTATTCCTTGTTATATCCATTATAAAATAACAACTCCATTATATTCTCTAAACTTTTATTTTATTATAAATATGGAACAACCAAATTCATTATTCTATCCATCCCTTGAATGACATGTCACCATACGTGTGTACGTACGGCCTACCGTCTCCACGTCGTGGTGTAATTGTTATTAAATATATTGTTATTTAGATGGGTATAATAATGATGTATAATTCATGTAAATAATAAATATAACATGATAATGATTCTGTATATATGATATACCATTCAATTATATATTATTTTAGTATCAAAAGAATGATATTGTCGCTCGTTCGTACGTACGGACTACCGTCTGCATGAACGTGATGAGATTCATTCCCCATCGTATCCATTCAAGTCTAATTCTCATTTTATGATTAAGAATAATGTTTAAGGACTTGATATAATTCTGGATATGAATAATATACAACATATCCATAACAAACATGGCTTATGTAACAAAACATATAAAAGAAAATGAGTAAGTTAACACCCGAAACGATGATAATACAAAGATATTATTAACAAAGTAGTGTTAAAAGATCAGATATGATATCATATTAATGTATATGATTCTTGTATAACTTAATAAAAATTATTTCACCATTATACTGGAGGTTTGATCTACCCTCAAACAAGGAAAAGTACATGGTAAGGGTTTATTTCACAATCTCTTCATTATCCGAGGTTGTTTATACGTAATTATATACTGGGACCTCTTTATCATCCACATCCATGTTTCTTAAAAATGTATTTCAAATAATTCTTACTATTTTTAAGACTATGGGATAAAGTCATTTATACCCTTGTTGGTTTTTTATAAGAAGTTTATAAAGGAATCTTTCTGTCATTTTCCAAACAAGGTCCTTTTTAACCTTTTCAATAGAATTAAGGTAAGAATGTATTTTTTAACTTATACGGAAGGTGAGGCTATTTTCTGCCATTATAAAATCATCAAATCTTCTCTTAAAAGCTTATAAGAATATTTTCAAAGCAAATGTTTTATTTTATAATTATGTAACTTTTAAATGATTTCAAAAAAATAGATATTTCTCTCAAATAGTTTTGATTTCATCTATGTCAACATCCTTTGATGGATTTTAAGCTTATTTGAATTTGATTTATTATGATACAAAACATCCATATTGTATTGAATGTTTTGTGATATGTTTGACTGTGGATGTGTTATTTTTATACCATTCATGGTTTATGGAGAAAGTATTTACATTTCATATTATAGTTTTAATATGAATGTTTATGTTATGTTTAAACCTGTTCAAATGAGGAATGCATTTGACTTAATAAGTGAGGGGTGGAGCCCGCTATAGCTCCTCGATGCATCGGTAGGTCTCATGAGACAAACTAGTGTCTTGGAACAAGGCCTTGAAAAAATCTTATTTGTAGTCTTGGCACAAGTCCTAGACTATGTGGTTATGATAGTCTGGAATTATGTATTCCATCATTATGAAAGTGGTCATTGATATTGCATTTGATTATTCAACTAGTATAATATCCATGTGAATAAGTAAATGGAATTTTTTCATTTTATTTCTGTCATATTATGCTGAAGTTCAAGTTTAAAAGGATTTTGTTTTAGTTATACATTGCCTTAAATGTTTATGATTATTTATGAAAGTTTCCACTATATTGTTATCCTTACTGAGCATCTGAGCTCACCCCTTTCAATGTTTTATTTTTCCTAGGATGTGAAGAAGTAATTTATGAATGACATGCTGGGATAGTATGAGGGGATATGGAGACAAGATGTTGTTGTAGTTTTTTTAATTTATTGTGTAATGTAAGACTTATGAATATATCTAGTGTTTCTAAGACTACTAAACTAATCGGTCATTCGATACTTGATCTTTTGTGATCATGAAAATGTTATGTAATAATGCACCGACTCTGTGTAACTGGGGTTAGGGTGTTATAGTTGGTATCAGAGGAATTTTAGTACAAATATTGGAAGCTTGATTTAGATAAACTCTGATTAGAGAACATAGCCCTAAGATATACTTTGAGGATGAGTATTGAAGAACTTACTAGAATTTTGGTATTGTATAGATTTTGTGAGTTTTCTGAGCAATACATCCCTGTCTGGATATGAGCAGGTAGAGGCATCTCTGGCACAGATGTACCTAGGGGTAAAACATGAAAACACCGCTTTGAGCTAGACTCGAACGGGAACTAGTGCATGACAACGGGCCTTGCTACACTCTTGGTTACGACACTCTTGGGGGATATGGTTAGGATAATTCTCATTTTCTTTACAAACCATTATGAAAGGTTTATGAGTATATACTTCCTCAGAGATTTTTTTTATGATTATGGATTATATCCATAAATAGTTCAATTTATGTTAATTGTTTTACAAGTATGTAATTATGTATTTTGATTCATAAACTGATCTAGTTTATGCCATTATTTAGAAATGGTGCCTAGTGGAAGAAATGGAAACCGTATCAATGTACCCACTCCATGTAGGTATTTCCCGCCTGATCAAGATAATTATAGTGGAGCTGGTGATACAACTGGTGCTGATTAGCTTATCACCATACTGGGACAACTCACTTAGGTTATGAATAATAACCTTACCCGTATGGAGCACCCTGATCCACAACATGGAGGATCAATTTTATATCGATTCATGAGGAAAAAACCACCAAAATTCAATGGGAGTACAAATCCATTGGTAGCTGAGCAATGGATAAGTTCCCTAGATAAAATATTTCAGGCTTTGGGGAGTAGTGAAAGGGAAAAAGTTATCATGGAAGTTTACCGCCTCACTGGAGATGCTGATCAATGGTGTTCATTGATTGAAAACACGAAGGAATATGATGAAGTATCAAATATGGAATGGAGGGAGTTAAAAGATTTGTTTTTCAAGATATACTTTCCTCGTGACCATCGAGCAGATATAGAAAGGCAATTTCTATGTCTGAGTCAAAAGGAGGATGAGAATGTCGCAAAGTATGAGGATAACTTTACAAGGTCATCAAGGTATGCTAGAGATTATATACATACCCAAGAAGTAATATTGATCATTTATTTGATGGGTTAAAACCATTTCTCCGTTGAGAATTAGTCTCACAATCCTTTTCGTCGTATGAAAACATTGTCTCGTGTGCTATCAAGGCAGAAAAGGAATTCTCTATGTCTTATGACTTTAAAGAAAAGCAAGAGAAGAAGATATCTTAGGATTAATCTGGAAATAGAAATAAGGAGAAGAAGGGAAAATTTGAATATCCATCCTTTAGTATATGTGGGAAGAAACCCCCCGGTACTTACTTAAAAGGAATGGGAGTCTGTTACAAGTGTGGTGAAAAAGGCCACCAAGCTCGTGATTGTAAGGGGAAGAAGGAAGCTACCAATGTCCAATGCTACAACTACAGGGATATGGGACATTATGAAAATGAATGTCCTAAGCGTCAGGGGAACTTACATTAAGAAAGGCCAAGGGATCAATGCCAAGATTATGCTATCACTACTGCTGAGGTAGAAGCTCCGAAATACGTGGTGGCAAGTAATTTAATGGTTTCCTCAAATTTATCAAATGCTTTATTTGATTCTGGATCATCACGTTGTTTCATATCTTCCTAGTTTGCTAAGAAAATTATATATTTCCAATTTGATTTAACAAGGGAGTTGTCAGTTAAATCTACCAAGGGAAGTATCCTTGCAATAATGTTTTGTCAATTAGTCCCCATTAGAGTACATAAATGTTCTTTATCCACTGACCTCATCGTCATACCTATGGTTGAGTTTGATATAATCCTCTGTATGGATTGGATTTCTGACCACGATACAAAAATTTATTTTAAGAAGAAGGAGGTTACTATTTTTGATGATGATGATAAGGAACACCTTATCTTTAGAGCGGAATCATCACCACCTAATTCTTACCTAGATCCACCCCCAGTAGCTTAACAAAATTCGATTATTGGGGAGGAAGAGAATGAAATAACTGTGGGTGAGGAAATTAATGTCCAAATAAAGGATGTACCTATTGTGAAATAATATGTAGATGTGTTTCCAGAAGATTTACCTGGACATCCTCCAGAACAAGAAGTTGATTTTTCCATTGATTTAATTCCTGGATCAAGGCCTATATCAAAGACCCCTTATAGAATGGACACTGTGGAATTAGTCAAACTAAAGAAACAACTAGAGAAATTGATTAATAAGGGATTTATTCGACCTAGTGTTTCTCCATGGGGAGCCCCTGTTCTTTTTGTTAAAAAGAAAGATGGATCTATGAGGTTATGTATCGACTACAGGGAAATCAATTCTATAACAATAAAGAACAAGTATCCCCTAACTCACATTGATGATTTATTTCACCAAATTCATAGTGCTCAATACTTTTCAAATGTTGACCTTCGATCTAGATACCATCAGTTGTGTGTGAAGAAGAAAGACATTCCTAAGACAGAATTTCGAACCAGGTACGGGCATTACGAGTTTACAGTAATGACTTTTGGGCTGACTAATGCACCCTCTATATTAATGGATCTAATGAATAGAGTTCTCAACGAATATCTAAATGATTTTGTGGTGGTATTTATTGATGATATCTTGGTATACTCCAAAAGATATGAAGATCATGAAAATCACTTGCGCATTATCCTGAAGACTCTTAGAAGACATGAATTATATGTGAAGTTTAGCAAGTGTGAATTCTGGCTTCAAAAGATCGCTTTTTCTTGGCCATATTGTCTCTAAGGATGGAATATCTATTGATCCTTCTAAGACCAAGGCCATCCAGGAATGGACATCCCCGATGAGTATAATTGAGGTACATAGTTTTATTGGTTTAACAGGTTATTATCAGCGTTTTGTCCAGAATTTTGCCCGATTGGCTAACCCATTAACGAAGCTCACACGTAGAGGGGTTAAATTTGTTTGGAAAAAAGAGTGTGAAGAGTGTTTTGAATAAATGAAGAGAAGATTAGTCAATGCTTCTATATTGACTCTACCATCGGGGAATGATGGGTTCATTATTTATAGTGATGCATCAAAGAAAGGACTTGGTTGTGTCCTTATGTAGAATGATAGGGTTATTTCCTATGCATCACGACAGCTAATAATTCATGAGCAAAACTATCCTAATCATGATATGGAGTTAGCTGCTGTAATCTTTGCTTTGAAGATATGGAGACATTATCTCTATGGTGAAAAATGCGAGATATATACAGATCACAAGAGTTTAAAGTACTTTTTCTCATAGAAAGAACTCAACATAAGGAAAAGTAGATGGCTTGAACTACTCAAGGATTATTATTGCACGATACAATACCACCCGTGGAAGGAAAATAAGGTTGTAGATGCTTTGAGAAGAAAGGATAATGGAGTTTTGAACAAGATGAGAGTTGAAAGGGATCCTATTTTCATGGATTTAATAAAGATGGATATGAGAATCACCATGGAAGGTGAAACATCAATTATTTTTCAAATGGTTGCCAAACCATCTTTACTAGAAAGGATAAAGAGTTCTCAAACCTAAGATGAAGAGTTTCAAAAGAAGATTAAAGCTATGAATAATGGGAGATAGAGTGACTTTGTGTATCAAGATGGAATTTTGAAATTTGGGAAGAGACTTTGTGTTCCCAATATACCTGATCTAAAAAGAGAATTATTGGACGATGCTCATAGTTCCAATTTATCTGTACACCATGGGAGCACCAAAATATATAGAGATTTGAAGGAACATTTTTGGTGGGACAACATGAAGAGGGAGATTGCTGATTTTGTGTCAAGATGTATGGTTTTTCAACAAGTGAAAGCTGGAAGGAAACAACCTGGATGAGTCATGCAACCTCTTCCCATACCTGAGTGGAAATGGGATAATATCACAATGGACTTTGTCATGGGACTACCAAAGACTCCTAGAAGGAACGATGCAATATGGGTCATTGTTGATCGTCTTACCAAGTCAGCACACTTTCTTGCTATAAGGGAAGATTTACCACTTGAACGTCTAACAAGGCTATATATTAATCAAGTTGTGAGACTTCATGGATTACCCCTATCAATTGTTTCTAATCATGATCCCTGTTTTAATTCAAGACTTTGGAAAAGTATTCAGAAAGCCCTGGATACTGAACTTCGTTTGAGCATTGCCTACCACCCTCAAACAGATGGACAATCAGAACGGACTATTAAAACCATAGAATACATGTTGAGATCATGCTCACTTGACATTCAAGTTATGTGGGATCAATATTTACCTCTGGTGGAATTTTACTATAACAATAGCTTCTATTCAAGTATTCAGATGGCACCATATGAAGCATTATATGGAAAGAGATGTCACACACCAACCTGTTGGGATGACGCTGGTGAAAGAAAACTTGTAGGTCCAGAACTGGTGGAGGAAACGATGGAAAAGGTGAAAGTAATCCAAAACCACATCAAAGCAGCTCAAAGTAGGCAGAAGATCTATGCCGATAACTGAAGGAAGGGTTAGGAATTTCAGGTAAGAGATCATGTTTTCTTGAAGGTATCTCCATGGAAGGGAGTTATCCGTTTCGGAAAGAAGGGAAAATTGAGTCCTAGGTACATTGGACCTTTCAAAATTCTAGAACAAATTGGGGCTATAGCTTACCATTTGGCAATGCCCCAAAGTCTCTCCAAAGTTCATGATGTGTTCCACATATCACTATTGAGAAAATACATGCCTGACCCAACACATGTACTCACTTACGAGGAATTAGAACTAGAAACCAAACTTTCTTATTGCGAAGATCCCATCAGGATTATTGATAAAAGATAACAAGTGTTGAGAAACCGGATGACTCGTCTGGTAAAAGTTATATAGAGAAACCATAAGATGGAAGATGAAACGTGGGAACCTGAGGATCTTATGATGAAGAACCACCTGAGTCTTTTCATACAGAAGTATTCTAGTAATTTCTAGGACAAAATCATTTGAAAGAGGGGAGAATGTAACACCCCAAGCTTCCACGATACGCTTCTCTTTGAATAAGACAGTAGCGTGTGTTGTACGCAACATCGAGTTCTAACACACACCACAACCAATCAAACTGGCCATTATGAATAGTAATACCCACTTTTTGAAATTTTATAAATTTTATCTTTCAAAACGGACTTTATTTTTGGATTCTAAATATCAAAATTAGCTTAGGGTGAATTTTTGGTATTTTTCTGAAAACATTCAATTTTTGATGAATAGTGAAAAACACTGAGTTATAGTTTAAAACCAAATTTTTATTTAAATAATTATTTATTTTATTTAAATTTAATTAAGGTCAAAATAGATACATAATACCTATATAAGTTCAATTTAATTAATTGGAGTTAGTTTAGAATAATTTTAGATATATAAAAATTTTATTGTACTTTTCACCGTCTTTTACCCACCTCCTAGGAGAATTTGGAAATTCACATAAAACATAATTTTACCGCTTCTGTGAGTGGAATTTTGAAAATCCAGGAGACACGGTTAATATTAATGAGTAAAATGTGGTTCAATAAGATCAAAATAATTTTCGGTGAATAGTAACTTTTTACTTTTATTTACCACGGTTAAAAGTAAATAGGGTAATTAAGGGTAAAAATGATATTAATATTACCCTAACACATGTCCTAATTCTATTTTACAAGTTCATATCAACCAAAAACAACCTTAGGAATAAAATATTAGCATTTAGGTCCACTTGGATTAGATTAGGACATTTATTATTATTTAATTCAAAGAAGAGTTAAAAGAGTTAAAATCAATGTTTATTAACTAAAACATTTTTAATATAGGGTTTTACATAAGATAAATTCGATTATGAATATTAATTAGAAATAAAAAAATATTTCCTACATAAGGGTATTTTATTTAGAATTTTTAGACATTAAATAATTTAATTTATTTATGATACAATGGTGATGGAGTAATTACCTAATTAATGAAATATTAAAATAATTGATAATATAAATACCCAAATAAATGTAATTTGAGACTTTTTATGAATTCCACTAATTTTATAGGTTAATATGACATGTTATTATTGATTTAGTTATTTTTGTTCAAAGTAATAATGCTGTTATGATTTTTCAAAAAAATCAAATACCAAATAGTGTCAAAATTGACATAAAAGAGTTTTTAAAACAAATATTATATTATTAATTGATATTATAATCCTAAAAATATACGTTTCAGCCAAGATACATATATAATGATAGGTGTATCATTAATGGACCACTTGGGGGTCGCTTGGATGTATATAGTAAGTTTATTAATTATATAATATAAAAATACAAAGTGACATGGTAAATGTCAAACTAATTAACTAAGAGTTAAAACTAAAATATAAGGTTAATATAGTGACCTATACCTATCTAAAACCTATTGGTTGAGTGGTTTTCTACCGATCCGCACATTAATCTTTAAATAATCCACTTTGGAGCCATTAGAAACAGAATATGAATTTATTATAAAATAATATTTCTAGCTTTTCCAAAGGTGCCCCTCACCCCTCTTATAAAAGGGCACTCCCCCTTCTCTCAATTTCACACCTTCAAATCCTTTTGGCTCGACCAAAATCTAACCAAATATCCTCCCAACTACCCTCACTACAACCTAGAGTACTTAGTTTGATCAGAAAGACAACCTAGAGAGCCCTTTTGATCAAATCAAAAGGAAGAACCCGAAGAAGAGGTAATGATTTCACCTCCCTCTTTCAAGTTCCTTTCTTCTTCAACTTCTTATTTCTTTGTTATTTCTATTATAAAATAATAAATCCAGTATATTATATATACTGTGATGTTATTATAAATATGTAACAACCAAATTCATTATTCTATCCATCCCTTGAATTACATGTCACTATAAGTGCGTACATACAACCTACCATCTCCACGTCGTGGTGTAATTGTTATTCAATATATTATTATTTAGATGGGTATAATAATGATGTATAATTCAGTTAAATAATAAATATAACATGATAATTATTTTTTATATATGATATACCATCCAATTATATATTATTTTAATATCAAAAGAATGATATTGTCGCTCGTGCGTACGTACAGACTACTGTCCCCATGAACGCGATGAGATTCATTCCCCATCGTATCCATTCAAGTATAATTCTCATTTTATGATTAAAAATAATGTTTAAGGACTTGATATAATTCTGGATATAAATAATATACAACCTATCCATAACAAACATGGATTATATAACAAAACATATAAAAGAAAATGAGTAAGTTAACTCCCGAAACGACGATAATACATAGATATTATTAACAAAGTAGTGTTAAAAGATAATATATGATATCATATTAATGTATATGATTATTGTATAAATTAATAACAATTATTTCACCATTATACAGGAGTTTAACCAACCCTCAACCAAGGAAAAGTAACAGGTAAGGGTTTATTTCACAATCTCTTCATTATCCGAGGTTTTTTATACGTAATTATCTACTGTGACCTATTTATCATCCACCTACATGTTTCTTGAAAATGTATTTCAAATCAATCTTACTATTTTATAGAATATGGGACAAAGTCATTTATACCCTTGTTGAATTTTTATAAGAATTTTATAAAGGAATCTTTCTGTCATTTTCCAAACAAGATCATTTTTAACATTTTCGACATAATTAAGGTAAGAATGTATTTTTTAACTTATACAGTGGGTGCATATATTTTCCACCGTTATAAAATCGTCTTAGCTTACCTTACAAGCTTATAAGAATATTTTAAAAGTAAATATTTTATTTTATAATTATGTAACTTTTAAATGATTTAAAAAAAAGAGATATTTCTCTCAAATAGTTTTGATTTCATCTATGTCAACATCCTTAAATGGATTTTAAGCTTATTTGAAGTTGATTTATTATGATACAAAAATTACATATTGTATTGAAGGTTTTGTGATATGTTTGACTGTGGATGTGTTATTTTTATACCATTCATGGTTTATGCAGAAAGTATTTACATTTCGTATGCTAGTTTTAATATGAATGTTTATGCTATGTTTAAACCTATTCATACGAGGAATGCATTGGACATAATAAGTGACAGGTGGAGCTCGCTATAGCTCCTCGATGCATCAGTAGGTCTCATGAGACAAACTAGTGTCTTGGAACAAGGCCTTGAAAAAATCTTATTTGTAGTCTTGGCACAAGGACTTGACTATGTGGTAATGATAGTCTGGCATTATGCATTCCATCATTATGAAAGTGGTTATTGATATTTTATGTGATTATTCGACTAGTAGAATATCCATGTGAATAAGTAAATGGAATTATTTCATTTTATTTAAGCCATATTATGCTTATGTTCAAGTTTAAAAGGCTTTTGTTTTAGTTATACATTGCCTTAAATGTTTATTCTTATTTATGAAAGTTTCTGTTATATTGTTATCCTTATTGAGAATCTAAGCTCACCCCTTTAAATCTTTTATTTTTCCCAGGATGTGAAGAGGTAATTTATGAATGAAATGCAGGGATATTATGAGGGTATATGGAGAAAAGATGTTGTTGTAGTTTTTTTTTTACTTTTTGATGTAATGTAAGACTTATGAATATATCTAGTGTTTCCAAGACTACTAAACTAATCGGTCTTCCGAGACTTGATCTTTTGAGATCATGCCAATGTTATGTAATAATGCACCAACTCTGGGTAAATGGGGTCGGGGCATTACATATAGTCCTTAAATTTCTCATTAGATACGATTTCAAGAGTATACCTAACCAGCCCAGTGAAACAGTTGGTGTACTCTATCACATATAGATCCCCCTGAACAAGATCCATGAAATCTCGAGATCTAGCATATGCTAAGACTTCAGGGGAGTAATGTTCATTGAAGACGACCTTGAAACCTCCCCAGCGCATCTTCTCATTATTCCTAGTTTGAAGTATCGATTTCCACCACCTGTGGTTGGGACCCTCCATCATAAAATAGTCACACGTCACCCAAACCTTCTTGGATGTTTCCAAGTACTCGAACATGTGCTCAATATTTTCGTGCCATTCCCCTTCTTCCTGGGGTTCTATGCTACCTCGGAAAGTAGGAGGCTTATTTTTTAGGAACTCTTGGGACTTGTCCTTACTAGGACAAATATCACCTTCTATAACAGAAGCTAGAACAAGATCTAGTCCATTTCCTAGATCCTGGACATCCCGAACGACAACCTCTACTAGCCTTTGATGAAGCGGTGAGGGAGAAATCTCTCTGGTTTCCTCCTGTGGGTGCATGGGAGCTTTCTGGGGAGGCATGTTTATACAAAAAGGAAACAATCACAAGAGAAAAAATAATTACAACAATTATAAAAATTTCATCAATAACATAAAATATAAATAATCCAAACACATTAAAATGATAAAAGAAACAACTACCCCACCCCACCCGATGTCCACATGTAGTCTGCAGCCCACACATCTCACCTGGATGTGAAGTAAAATAAACAATTCTAATGTCCCATGGTGACTCGAGGTCATCCCAAAGAGGTGCAAGCCTAGCACTATACTATTGAACAAAACTCCGAGTCCGGATAGTCCTTTCTCCTATCTAGCCTAACTCATCCCAAAATAATAATATAACCCAAAAACATTAACCTCCTCTGAAACAATTTTTTCATGAATCGAATTTGGTCTTCATCAAAACCAGAAACAAACCCGACTCGTGAAAAAAATAAAATGGAGTTACCTATCCCCACAAGATGGAAAAAGTGCCTAGGTATAATATATTTTGGTTTGGGAATGATTTACTCTAATATGGAAGCATAAAACATCAAAACCCATCGATAAACTGAACCTGAAAATTCATACCAAACAAGATTAAAAAAAAATCCAAAACTAAATACATAGGTCCAAACATAATACAATAGGTACTAATAAACCTTAAATTTGTATCAAAACATCCCCATTTACTCCACATAATAAGGTGTCATCACCCACAAGCCGTCTCGACCACATCACACCATGGAAGGGGACTAACAACCTGAACCACCACCACCCAAGACCTTGCCTTTACCTATGTCGAATATGATCAAGTCTACTTACACCCAAGAGGTATAAGTAGGGTGTGAGACTAATACTAA
Organism: Viscum album; assembly: GCA_963277665.1. NCBI lineage: Eukaryota > Viridiplantae > Streptophyta > Magnoliopsida > Santalales > Viscaceae > Viscum > Viscum album. The sequence continues at coordinate 1,225,097,680 of OY728157.1, read as the reverse complement.
TAGGATACCACCAATATATTCCATAGAGTAAAAAAATACAAGATACAAATCATTCTAGTTTTGATAAGAAAGAAGTGATGGAAATAATTTCTAAAGAATGAAACTTTTAAATGTAAACAGTTTTCAAAGGGAATTTTCCATGAGTGATCACATTTCAAAAAAACATGTAAGATACAGTATTTTCCAGACAAAAACACCATATTCCAAAGATAAATACAAAAGAGTCAATGACCACTAATCTCAGGAACACCCCTAGGCACTAGTTAGTCTTAGGCCCCATGTACCTCGTACATCGATGTAAAGTAATCATAGAAAAATACGTCATCATGCACGACCCACAAGTAGGGAACATACCCATAACCTAGTGGTCCCCAACCATAATCAATATAGTTTTTTTGTGTTTTTTTATCCATTTTTCTCACTGAAACTTGGATAAAACCCCTGAGGATCACTAGCATACTAGTACCTGTCTGCCCTTCTAGATACCCGGGCTTCCCCACTTGTTATAAAACCATTTTAACATGTTACCAAAATCCATTATCACATAAACACATCATTTATGGTCATAATCAACTCAAAAAATAGCTAAAAATGTTTTTCACCACTTACATAAGTCTATAAAACCTTTAGAACTTCAATAAAATAACTTCACAAAATTTAACAATGTTTTGAACATAAAATCCATGAAAAACCCCACTTTGAACACTATTTTCATACCCATATTCAACTAAAAAAAATTTCAGCACTCAATTTTTTTTATAAATTCATTACCTAAGTTATAAAATAACTCCAAATTGGCATAACTTAGAATAAACATGTAAAACACCCAATTTGACACAAAATTGGTACCTAAAAATTATTTTCATAAAAAACGTCACCAAAACCAAATTTAGTTGCAAGGATAATAAATGATAAGTGTGATAAAATTTAAATTAAGATATTCTAACTCATTTAGCATTTATTACACATAGAATCACCTACCAAAAGTGTCAAAACCCTGGAATCTTTGTGCGAAAATTCAACTACACCACCGCCGCACCACAAGGGACTTAGATCATGCCTAAAACCAGAATAATAGGCCTAGAAACCCTGGATAAAACCATAGGTTCAAAAACCTACTTTCTGGACATACAAAACTTCAATAATAAGGGAATAAACCCCTTGAAAAAGGAAGGAACTGAGGAAGAAATTCACTTACTTGAAGAAGTTTGAAGTTTCTCCACAAAATACCCCTTCAAAATGGAGTTCCAAGGAGGGTTTGAGGTGATTTGGAGGCTACCTACTAGGTTCGAATTGGGGAAGAAATGTGTGATTTTGGATAAATCCCTAGAGGGAAAAAATGGTATTTAACAACATTTTTAATGACCTGGATGAGGCCTCATGGTTTTCTTGCACAATTTAGTAAACCGTGAGCCCAAACTGTGCACGTCCTTTTATCCACTCAAAATGTTTCCAAACTTCTTCAAATTAAAGGGGGTCTAGGGGAAAATTAGGGGTAAAAGTTATGCTAAGAATATAAGATAAAAACTACCTTAAATAAAGTACATGGGTGTGACACACCCGATATACGAATGAACTGAAAACCAAATAGAAAAAATTAAAAGATTATCCATACCAGATTCTATATACGAGAGTGTGACACAAATAACCCTGATTATCTAATCATTAAGTATTTTATAATAAAGGTATAAAACTACAAAGGTTTAAATGATAGGTATTTATCTAACTTCTAGTAATGGGGACTCCTATATGATCCATGCTCCTCTACTATACAAAAGAAATAGTATATGACACTCCATGCGATATATCGAGTTGGTCATCCTATGCACAAAAACATTTTTTGTGACTCATAAGCATATTACATATCTCATAAAATAATCCCATTCATGTTGACCTTAACATTTTATCATAAACTATAATACTCCATGATGAACATTGGTTAGGTATAACTCAATGTCAAACTTCGAGAGGTTAATTATAATTTCATTTCATAAATTTTATATTAATATATACATTTATAAAACCAATGTGAAATAATTATAAAGTGGATATTTCCTTTTATATGATGAATTTTATATTCTTAAAACTCCTTTAATAATACTTATCAAAACCCTACTTAAGCCCCTGTCTATCATATCATATATGATAGAATTCCATATCAGCCTTATGTTTTTTTTCACATTATAGGGTTATTTTAACTCATCACATCATTATGTAATTCCTATCACATAACTATGTGACCACCAAATAAAAAACTCCCACTATTCTCTAATGAGTAACAACTATGAGGAAATAATGTTTGAATAATGGTGAGATTTAAGAATCACATTAATAATATTCAACTCTATGAAAATATCAATACTTCTTAACTCCACAAAATCAAATATTATGATGTCAATTTTTTTTTCTATTTTGACCTTGTCTATATTTAACATCATCATCCTTGGAACCCTTTGTCACAATTTTTTTCCTAGAATAATAATATAACTGTTTATATTACTACTTACCAACACATCCTAAACCCATTTAGAATAAAGTGATAATCACATTTTTATAAAAATTAAATGCAACTCTTTACATTTCTATTTACAACTGTAAAGGCCTATGTTTTTTAACTATGTTAAAATATGAAGGTTTTCAAATTTCTTTCGGTTTATCAACGAGTTGTTTTTTTAAACTGAGCTTCAGAATTTTATGTTGAGTGTTGTAACACCTAAAGGTGTCATTTTTGAACATGCATATTTATCTTATAATTTTAGTGGGTGTCCCGATGAGTCATGGGAGCACCAGATCTGGAAAAGTTCACTTTAATGGATCTTCATGGGCAGCGTACAATTGCAGGCCAAACCTTGTAGTTTACAATAATTAATAAATTATTTAATTTAATTAAATAAGATTAGACGAGAGAGTGTTATTAATTAAAATAATGTTTCCATAATAATAATAATAAAGTTATTATTATTATGGTGGTTGTTTAATTAAATGTATGATAAATAATTAATTAAATAACTGTTGAAGAAATTAATGGGGATTTTGGGTTTATCGAAGAACCATTTTAATTAAATTAAGAGTTTCATTATTATTAAAGGACCATTTATTGTTAAATTGAGGTTATGGGTTGGATCTTTTATCATTAATATCATACTAATGACATTGAAATAAATTGGGGGTTTTTGGTTTTAATTAAATGAAAGTTGGAATAATAATAATAATGATGTTATTATTATTATTATTATTGTGTTTATTTAATTAAATAAATGTTAAACGAATTCAATGTGAATTTTGAGCTTCTCAAAGAAAAATTTAATTAAATGAGGGGTTTCAGTTTTAATGAAGTATTTTTATTAAATAGAGGTGTTGGGTTTATCAAAGTTTTGAAAAATAATAACAATGAGACTATTATTTTTTTAGTTTTATGAAGTTAATAATAATAATTATTATTATTATTATTTTAATTAAATGATGGGTTTCAGATTTAATGAAGTATTGTTATTAAATAGAGGTTTCGGATTTATCAATGGTTTGAATAATAATAATAATGAGACTATTATTATTTTAGTTTTAGGAAGGTGATAATTATTATTGTTATAGAAATTAAAATAGGTGTTATGGGTTGGAGTTTTTATCATATTAATGATATTGTAATAAATTGGGGGGTTTTGGTTTTAAATAAATGAAAGATGGAATAACAATAATAATGATGTTATTATTATTATTGTGGTTATTTAGTTAAATGAATGTTAAAATAATTTAATTAAATGATCAATAGGGAGTTTCATAATTAATTATTAAACATTTATTAAGAGAATAGTAAATAATGAAGCATTTTTAATTAAATGGGGAGTTTTTCACTTATTAGATAAGTGTTTAATGTGTATAATAATAATAATAAAGTGAGTATTATTAATTTAATTATTATTTCAAATTAATTAGTTTAATTTTAGGTGAAAAAGAAAATAAAAAGGGGAGGTGCGACCTGCAGGTGAGACGCATGACCCCACCTTGTTTTCTTCCTCCTTAGGCGATGCACCAAGTGTGCATTTCCCTTGCGCTCCAGATGCTTCGGAACCTTCCCTGCAGTGCAACCTCCAGTAGTACATGGCCCCTTATCCCTAGCGTGCATCCCTCAGTCATACCCCCTCGTAGTAGTGCATGACACTCCCGGGTAGAACCTGTAGTGCGCCACCCCCTCTCACGGACTCCACTTTGTGTGTGATGATTCCTCTAATATTATTCACAAATCTTGTCTGCCTTGTCAAGGTGAGTCTGTCTGCGTTTATCTCATGATTCACATCATCGATTTGACTCCTCTCTGTCACCATGTTTGCTCAGCCTAAACCCTAAGGTTCAGTTTTATCCGATTGTTGCGTTATTCTAATTTTTAGGATATTTGAATGTTTTTTAGGGACCCATAGATCCAGGTTTCGGCATCCCCCGCCAAGGGTGAGGTGGATGGGCATGATTTTCTTTGGATCCATTGGTTTGAGTAGGATTTTAAACCCAATGTTTGGTTTTTCATCAGTTAAATTAAGGTCTATTAATTTTCTATGAGTCTCTGGTACCAAGCTAGAGGTGAATTGTTCATTACTACTAATTCTGGGTACCAGTTTAATATATTGATTTTTTATCAATGCAGACAACTCGCGCACACACAAACCCACACACACACAGACATATATATATATGAAGTTGTGCGTGCGTGTGACTACGGACTGGTTGTGGACTGGTTACCGCCAAGTACATTAAAGCATAGCGGAATAAAAATGGCGCCCCCTTGAGGTAGGGTCCCAAATCTCTATCACTTTATTTAAGAATTATAGCTTATTTAAATAAATTGAGAATGTGAGTTTCTTTGACTATGGAACTGCTAAGTTTTCTTGAAATGCTGATTATAGATAAACCGCTGGTTACTGGTAATTTCATATCATGCTTTTTGTGGTTTGGATTTTTCATATGTCTTATTAATGGTGTTGATATATGATATGTCAATGCATGACACTTTTAGTGTTATTAAATGATGTTGCCCATGTGAAATAAATGAGGACTTGACCGTGTGTTGGTTTTAACCATGTATTTCTATTTTGGTTAAAGTGATATGATTAAATAGTTAAATTATTTGAATGGGAGAGGATGGGTAATAGGGTAAATAATTGTGGAATTAATTATCAAGTCATGTGTTGAAAAAATTGTGGTATTTTCTAAATATTGAGAATGTTGAATATTTTGACATGTTTAGAATGTAAATTTGAAACTAGTAATAATTAATGGATGGATTAATTATTACATGATAAATGATAAAAGGATAATTAATTGATGAACTAGTTAAAGAAATTTGATTTAATTAATTATTTGTTGAATTAATTATTTTGCATGAATTAATTTAATATTGTGAATTGATTGTTTTTTATGATTGTTAGACAAGGGTACCTTTTGATGCGTGTTTGCTTTACATGACTTATGTTTTTTTAGATGGAGTTGTTTAAAAATTTGATATTTTGTGCCAGATGGTTTCTAAATATCTAGGACTTGTTCAGCATGTTTGACTTGAGATGTTTATGATGTGCATGAATATTTTTAAAGTCATGGAAGAATTACTATTTGAGTGGATGGGTTCAGGCTTGTTAAAAAATTTGGATAATTAAATGTTGAGTTCATTATTTTGTTGGATCACTAAGGATAAGTAATTTTTAATTAATTATTAACTATTGAGATGTTGAATGGTTAATTAATTTTTGACTTATTTGATGGGTGATTTAAATTGTTAATTAGTTGTTAAGTTAATTAACAGATTTGATTAATTAATTTATGAATCAATTAATGGATGGATTTGGGGTGTTAGAAATGTCATTCTACAACAATGATTAATATATATGTATGATTGATGAACGAGTTGTGAGATAGGGACTGATACTCCAAATACTCATGGGGTACTTGACAAGGTGTTCTACACCTAGCTTGCAGGCAAACATTCTTTTATGGGATAGGGACTAATGCTCTAAATACCCATGGGTTCTGAAAGAAGGAATGATTCTAAAAATACTCATGAGGGTGCTAGACATGATGTTATACACCCATTAATTGAAATTAGACTATGGCTCCAATTGGTTATACATGATATGATTTAATTGGTTAATGAAAAATTTTGTGACATAATTATTTATGAATTGAATATGAGAAAGGGTTCTGACTTATCAATTAATTGGGCGAATCACTATTAGTGGAAAACCCCAGGAGCGAATCACTATTTCAAGTGGATGGGATCAGACTTTGTATATGAAAGATTAAATAGAATGTCTTATGATGCGTTATCCATGCCAAAACATAAGCTTGGATTCAGTCTTTTCTTTGTTTACATAGACGTTCTTCAGAGACATCAGTGGTGAGTGACTTGTACGAGGGATGTTGGGCTTAGGACGGATCATGAGAATTATGTAATTTATCGAGGTTTGAATAAATGATAAATGAAAATGAATGTGTGATGACTATTGGGTAGACATGAAAAATGTATAATGCAGGTTCAGACACCAGCTGAGAGCTGAAGCAGGTTCTTGGGTATATATCTAAATTGTGATGCTTAATTTAATTATGCATGCTTTCACACTATTTAAATTATTTATTGAATGTCTAGATTTAGGGTAGACACCGGTGGTCCCGGCCTACTGAGATTTATGTCTCACACCCTACTTAGGCCGCTATTGCACTGGGGTACCTGAGTAGATTCTATTTGGTTGCAAGATTGTGCTATTAGAAAATTATTGGGAGATTAGAGAAGAGGACCGAGTTGGAGCTCATGATGCTCGAGTTGAAAGCACGTATGGCATGTTTGTCTTTTATTTGTATTGTAAATGATGTGTAAAGCATGTTGTATTGTTTATTGCTTTCAATTATGTATCTATAACATGTCATGCATTCATCTTCTATATAATTGGAATTGGGCACTTTTATAAAATGAGTACTATTTTCCTTCCTCTGTTTTGTCAATTTTGTATTACTACTTCCGCTATTGTTTGTTATTTACTCTGATATACTGATGTAAAACTCTGATAAGAGGGTATAGTTTCCACACTGACTATCCTTAGACCCTTTCTATTAGTCGACAGCCTCTGGATTACAGGGAGACACGCTTGAGGTCATATGGTGACTGGTCAAGCCACTGGTTTACGGGTGAGCTGGTTCGGGACGTTACAAAGTGGTATCACAGGGTTTCTTTTCCTTTTGTCTTTCTATTTTAGGTTGGTATATAGGAGACCAGGAAAGTGTCGGTGCTTGGGTTAATATTCATTCTTTGGACTGATCACCCCATGTATGGGAATTGAAAAAGTGGCTAGTGATGGGAATTGATGTTTGTAGTATATAAGGTAACAGTTGATATGATTTCACCTTGAGTGGGTTGTTTATTTTCCACTGCTTATTGATTTTTAGAATTTTGGAAAAATAATTGTCTTGTACTGATATGGAAAGAAAGTTTCATACATGCATCATCTTAGGATCTTAGAGAATCACATGTCATGCATATAACATTTCATGTAGTTGCATTAGTAGGATGCCTACTAATATGGATTGTGTGCCTTGAATATATTCCATGTTTTGTACTTATTTATCATGAATTTTTAGATAGAATGTTTCAGTGATATAATTAACATGATTGAGTAATAATATGAAATGATTATCTTCCATGCTTCTGCGTTATAGCATGTTTTAGTGATTTTAGCATGTTGATCTGTGTTGGATACTTGTAGTGACATGTTAGCCTACTGATAAATGATTCATTTCTTTGGATAAATTTATTTGGTTGCAATTACAACAGAACAAGTTTTCAGTTGTAAGGTGTATGGGTGCCTTATAACTGCAAAAAATGGTAACCCATGTTTTCAAACAATTAAAAGGGATTCTAAAGTTGAAATGTTAAATGAAAAAAATATTAAATGGGATCCAAATGCCAGTGGTAAGGTGTAGGAGAGCCTTATCAAATGGTAAATGGACATCCATGTGATCGAACCATATAACCATAGTATGTTTGAAAATGGCTATGAATGTAAAAATTATGAGTTTTTATTATAATGACCTATTGTGGGGTTGCTTTTTGAAGAACCTGAATTGAATAAAATGGACCCCTGGAGGTCACATTTTTGTTAAAAATGAAATTAGATGCAAAATTGCATATTATATTTTAATAACACTTTATGTGAAATTTTTAAAGAGGATGTTTGTTATAGCATGTCTGTTTTGACTGTGGAGAGATGTTTTGAAAACCTACTACATTTTTGTGAAAAAGTACTCATGTGTTTGTTGAATGTTTTATTAAATGTTAAAAAGGTTTAAATGAAATAATTAATATGTCTATAATGGGGGATTTTTAACCTCATGATTTTGGTTTTCATGACCAAGTGAGAGGGTTGACGTTTATGTTTCGTAAGGGTCTAACATGTGGTAGGTAGTTCCCTTAGAATGTTCTAGGCCGTTAAGGTAAGTTTGTCTCACTTCTCGGGAGGACTTCTTGGTACTCAAGTGTTATGGAATGCCGATAGGTGCTGGTGGGTGGTAGATCTTTTATTTCGATGTCTTGTACAATCCTATGGTTGGTAGTGTCAAATAAATTTTGCTAAATGTGTATGCAAGTGACACTGAGCTTTTTGAACAAAGTCTTTGGGTAGTAGTTCAACTGATCTTCTTAATGACCTTGGTTTTCTCTTAGTGCACTACTCAGAATATGAAAAGCATGTCACCAACCTTGACCTCATCATGGAGACACTATGATAATGTTGATCTTATGTATTTCTACAGTTTAAATGTTTTTGGTCATGATGAGTAGTTGTTATCTAGGTTGTATGCAAGATGCATGGTTTCTTTGGGATACTCCTTAATTCATGTTGGGGAACGATTGTTTTAAAAAAAATAGACTAGTGATTTCTTAACTTAGAAATTTCACTAGAGGTTGATTATGGAATTATTTATACTTGCCAATGGTTTTGGAATAGTTTTAAATGCATGTCATCAAATAAAGAGAAAATGTGGGTTTTGGGTCCATGACATCTTTCGAGGGAAGCATGAGGAACCTATTTTGTTGGTTGATCTAGATTCAACCATTTTCGTTGATGAGGTCCCTATAATGGCCTCAAATATAAGCTATGTTTCGATGTTTAAGCTATAAAGTGATCATTGGATCTGGTTTTAAAGGCATAGATGTTAGTCTTGTGAAGGGTTAAAGGTGTGTTTGGTGTTGGGAACACAACACGTCAGTTTTAATGAGATTAAATGGCTATGGTAGGTCAGTTGTTTTAGTAGTGGTTCCCAATGGCTTCTCTGGGATGAGAACTTTTTAAGGTTGGTAGATTGTAAAGTCCTGTGTTTTTAAACCAGGTTAAAATATGAATGTTTTCTAATTTTTTTCATTTTATCAAAGGCTGTTTTTTTAAACCGAGCTCCAAAATTTTATTTTGAGTGTTGGAAAACCTACAGGATTTGTTTTTGGACTTGATTATTTATATGATAATTTTAGAGGGTGTCCCGATGAGTCTCAGGAGTAATGGATCCGGAAAAGTTCACCTTAATGGATCTTCACGGGCAATGCATGGTTGTGGTCCAAACCATGTAGTTTACACTACATAATAAATTATTTAATTTAATTAAATAAGATTATATGAGAGAGTGTGATTAATTAAAATAAAGTTTTAATAATAATAATAATGAAGTTATTATTATTATTATAGTGGTTGTTTAATTAAATGAATGACAAAGAATTAATTAAATAAAGGTTGAAAAAATTAATGTGGATTTTTGGTTTATCGAAGATCCATTTTAATTAAGTGAAGATTTTCAGAATTATTAAAGGACCATTTGTTATTAAATGGAGGTTATGGGTTGGAGTTTTTAATGAAAGTTGGAATAATAATAATAATGATGTTATTATTATTATTATTATTGTTTTTATTTTACTAAATAAATGTTAAAATAATTTAATGTGGCTTTTGAGCTTCTCAATTTTTTTTAATTAAATGAGGGGTTTCAGATTTAATAAATTATTGTTATTAAATATAGGTATTGGGTTTATCAAGGGTTTGAAAAATAATAAAAATGAGACTATTATTATTTTAGTTTTATGAAGGTAATAATAATAATAATTATTTTAATTAAATGAGGGGTTTCAAATTTAATTAAGTATTTTTATTAAATAGAGGTGTTGAGTTTATCAAAGGTTTGAAAAATAATAATAATGAGACTATTATTATTTTAGTTTTATAAATTTAATAATAATAATTATTATTTCAATTAAATTAGGGGTTATGGGTATGAGTTTTTATCATATTAATGATATTTTAATAAATTGGGGGTTTTGGGTTTAAAAAAAATCAAAGTTGGAATATTAATAATAATGATGTTATTATTATTATTGTGTTTATTTAGTTAAAAAAATGTTAAAAGAATTTAATTAAATTATCAATAGGGAGTTTCATAATTAATTATGAAACATTTATTAAGAGAATATTAAATAAAGAAGTGTTTTTAATTAAATGGGGAGTTTATCACTTATTAGATATGTGTTTAATGTGTATAATAAAAATAATAAAATGATTATTATTATTTTAATTAGTATATACATTTAATTAGATTAATTTTAGGAGAAAAAATAAAATAAAAAGGGGAGGCATGACCTGCAGGTGAGGCACATGACCCCCCTTGTTTTCTTCCTCCTTAGGCGATGCACTAGGTGCACAATGCCCTCGCACTCCAGATCCTCCAACTCATTCTTTGCAGTGAAACTTCTAGCAGCGCATGACCCCTTCTTCCGAGCATGCAACCCTTGGTCAGAACCCCTCATAGCAACACACAAAACTCCCAGGCAGAACCTGTAGTGCGCCACCCCTCTCCTGAAATCCACTTTGTGCACGAAGATTCCTCTCAAACTCTTTATGAATCTTATCTACCTCTTCAAGGCGAGTCTGTCTACATTTAACTTGTGATTTTCATTGGCCATTTTAATCCTCTCTCTCACCTTGTTTTCTCGGCCTAAACCCTAAGGTTCAGTTTTATTCGGTTGTTGCGTTCTTCTAATTTTTAGGATATGCGAATGTTGTTTAGGGACCCGTAGGTCCATGTTCCGACATCCTCCACCAAGGGAAAAGTGGATAGGCTTGATTTTCTTGGGAGACATTGGTTCAGGTAGGCCTTTAAACCTAGTCTTTCATTTTTCACCAGTTAAATTAAGGTCTGTTAATTTTCTATGAGTTTCTGGTACCAAGTTATAGGTGCATAGTTCATTACCCCTTTGATTCTGGCCACCAGTTTAATATATTGATTTTTTCGATCAAAGCAGACAATGCATACACACACACACACAGATATATATATATGAGGGTGTGTGCATGTGCGACTGCAGTCCAGTTGTGGACTAGTTTCCGCCAAGTACATTAAAGCATTGTGGAATAAAAATGGTTCCACCCCGAGGTAGGGTCCCAAATCTCTATATCTTTAGTTAAGAATTACAGCTTTAAATAAATTGAGAATGTGAGTTTCTTTGATTATAGAACTTCTATTTTTTCTTGAAATGCTAATTAAAGATAAAATTTTGGTTAGTGGAATTATCATATCATGCTTGTTGTGGTTTGTCTTTTCATATGTCTTATTTCTGGTGTTGATATATGATATGTCAATGCATGACACTTTTGATATTATTAAATGATGTCCTATATGTGAAATAAATGAGGACTTGATCATGTGTTGGTTTTAAGCATGTATTTCTATTTCAGTTAAAGTGATATGATTAAATACTTAAATGATTTGAATGGGATAGTATGGGTGATAGGGTAATTAATTGATGAATTAATTTTCAAGGTACGTGTTGGAAAAATTGTGGCATTTTATGAATACTGAGAATATTAAATATTTATATATGTTCTGAATATAAATTGGAAAATGGTAAAAACTAATGGATGGATTAATTATTACATGATAAATGGTAAGTGAATAATTAATTAATGAACTGGTTAAAGAGATATGATTTAATTTATTATTTTTTGAATTAATTAATTTGCATGCATTAATTTAAGATTGTGAATTGATTGTTTGTTCTGACTAATTGCCAAGGGTACCTTTTGATGCATGTTTACATTCCATGCCTTAAGTTTTTTTGGGTAGAGATGTTTAAAAATATGATATGTTGTGTGAGATGGTTGATAAATATCTGGGCTTTGTTCAACATGTTTGACTTGAGATGTTTATGATGTGCATGTAAATTGTTAATGTCCGGGACGAATCACTATTTGAGTGGACAGGTTTAAAATTGTTAAATAATTTGGATAATTAAATGTTGAGTAAATTATTTTTTTGGATTGCTAAGAATAATTACTTGTTAATTAATTATTGACTATTAAGATATTGAATGGTTAATTAATTTTTGACTTATTCGACAGGTGATTTATATTGTTAATTAGTTGTTAAATTAATTAATAGATTGGATTTATTAATTTTTGAATTAATTAATGGATGGTTGCAGGGTGTTTGACATGGAGTTCTACACCAATGATTAATTTATATGTATGATTGATGAACTGGTTGTGAGACAAGTACTGATACTCCAAATACTCATAGGGTACTAGACATGGCATTCTACACCCAACTTGCATGCAAACATTCTTTTATAGGACATGTAATGATGCTCAAAATACCCATGGGTTGTGAGTCAAAGACTGATGATCTAAATACTCATGAGGGTGCTAGACATGATGTTCTACCCCCCATTAATTGACATTAGACCGTGAATCCAATTGGTCAACCATGATATGGATTAATTGGTTAATGAAAACTGTTGTGACATAATGATTTGTGAATTGAATATGAGAAAGGGTTTTGATTTATCAATGAATTGGGTGAATCACTATTAGTGGACGAACCCAGGAAAGAATCACTATTTCTAGTGGAAGGTATCTGAATTTGTATATGAAATATTAAATAGCATGTCTTATGATGTGTTATCCAAGCCAAAGCACATGCTTGGATTCAGTTTTTTCTTTTTTTACTTTGATGGTATTTAGAGACATGTGTAGTGAGTGACTTGTACTGGGGCTGTTGGGATTAGGCCAGATCATGAGAATTATGTAATTTATCAAGGTTTTAATAAATAATTAATGAAAATGAAAGTGTGATGACTATTGGGAATACACGAAAAATGTATAATACAGGTTCATACACTTGTTGAGAGATGAAGCAGGTACTTGGGTATCTAGTTGCATTGTACTTATTACTTCAATTATGAATTCTTTCACATTGTTTAAATTATTTATTTAATGTCTGGATTTGGGGTAGACACCGGTGGTCTCAGCCTACTGAGATTTATATCTCACACCCTACTCAGGCCTCCATTGTACTGGGGTACCCAAGTAGATTCTATTTGGTTGCAGGATGGTGCTCTTAGCAAATTCTTGGGAGATAGGAGCAGAGGACCGAGTGGGAGCTCGAGATGCTCGAGTTGAAAACTCATAGGGATTGGTTATCTTTTATTTGTGTTGTACATGATGTGTAAAGCATGTTTTATAGTTTATTGCTTTCAATTATGTATCCATAACATGTCATGAATTCATCTACTGTATAATTAGTGTTGGCCACTTTTATAAAATGAGTACTATTTGTCTTTCGCTGTTTTTTCAATTATGTATTACGACTTCTGATATTGTTTGTTATTTACTCTGATATACCGCTATGCAACTATGATAAGAGGGTATTGTTTCCCCACTATCTATACTTAGAACCTCTCTACTAGTCGGTAGCCTCTGGAATACGAGGATACGTGCTTGAGGTCATGTGGAGACCGGTCCGACCACCGGTTCAGGGGTGAGCCGGGTCAGGACATTACGAAGTGGTATCAAAGGGTTTTTTTCCTTCTTCCTTTTTTTTGGGTTGGTAGATAGGATACTAGGAAAGTGTCGACTCTTGGGTTAATAGTCATTCTTGGGACTGATCACCCCATCTATGGGAAATTACCAAGTGGCCAGAGATAGGAATTGATGTTTGTAGTATATGAGTTTATGGTTGATATGATTTCACATTGAGTGACTGGTGTATTTTTTGCAGCTTATTGATTTTGAGAATTTTGAAAAAATAATTATCTTGGCCTAACATGGAAAGAAAGTTTCATACATTTATCATCTTAGGCACTTAGATATTCACATTTCATGCATATAACATGTCATGTAGTTGCATTAGTAGGATGTCTGCTAATATTGATTGTGTGCCTTGAATATATGCCTTGTTTTGTACTTATTCAGCATGCCTTTTTAGATAGCATGTTTCAGTGATATAATTAACATGCTTAAGTAATAATATGAAATGTTTATGTTCCATTCTTCTATGTTATAACATGTTTTAGTGATTTCAAAATGTTGATATGTATTGGATACTTGAAGTGACATGTTAGCTTGATGATAAATGATTGGTTTCTTTGGATAAATTTATTTGGTTGCAATTACAAAAGAACCAATTTTCAGTCGTAAGGTGTACGAGTGCCTTATAACTGAAAAAATGGTAACCCATGTTTTCAATCAATTAAAAAGGGATGCTAAAGTAAAAATGTGAAATAAAAAAATATCTTAAATGGGATCCAAATGCCCGCGGTAAAGTGCATGGGAACCTTATCTACTGGTATATGGACATCCATGTGACTGAACCATATAACCATAGTATATTTGAAAATGGTTAGGAATGTAAAACTATTGTGTTTTGAATGTAATGAACTATTGTGGGGTTTCTTTTTGAAGAAGTCGTATTGAATAAATGGGACCCTTGGAGGTCACGTTTTTGGTAAAAAGGCATTTAGATGCTAAATTTCCTATTATATTTTAATAACACTATATGTGAAATGTTTAAATATGATATTTGTTATAGCATGTCTGTTTTTCCTATGGGGCGTTGTTTTGAAAACCAAGTGACTTGTTGTGAAAAAGTATTTTTGTGTTTGTTGATTTTATTTCAAATGTTAAAAAGGTTGAAATGAATTAATAAAGATGTCTAAAATGGGGGATTTTAATCCTCATGATTTTGGTTTTTCATGACTAAGTGAGAGGTCGATGTTTAGGTTTTGTAAGGATCCAACCTATGGTAGGTAGTACCCTTTGAATGTTCTAGTCCGTTAAAGTAAGTTCATCCCACTACTCAGGAGGAATTCTTGGTACTCGAGTGTTATGGCATGCTGATAGGTGATAGTGGGTGGATGATCTTTTATTTTGACATCTTGGACAATCCAAGGTGGTTAGTGTTGAATCTATTTTGGTAAATGCGTCGGTAGGTGACACCAAGGTTTTTGAACAAAGTCGTCAAGTAGTAGTTCAACTGATCTTCTTAATGACCCTAGTTTTCTCATAGTGCACTCCTTTGAATATGAAGAGAATGTCCCCTATCTTGACCTCATCATGTAGACACTAAGAAAACATTGGTCTTAATATGCTCTATAGTTTAAATTTTGTTGGGCTTGATGAGTAGTTTTTATCTCGGTAGTATGTGGGATGCATGGTTTCATTGGGTTACTGCTTTATTTGTGTTGGGGATGGTTGTTTTTTTAATATGCTTGTAATGGATTAACTTGTAATTTTCACCAGATGTAGAGTAAGGACTTCATTATACATGTGAATGGTTTTGGAATAGTTTTAAAGGCATGTTGTCAAATAAATGAAAAATGTGGGTTTTGTGTCTCCAACATCTTTCGAGGGAAGCATGCGCAACCTGTTCTGTTGGTTGATCGAGATTCAACCATTTTCGTTGATGAGGTCCCTGTAATGGCCTCAGATATAAGCTATATTTCTATGTTTACACTATTAAATGAGATTTGGATCTAGTTTTAAAGGCTTATTTGTTAGGCTTGTGAAGGGTTAAAGGTTAGTTTGGCATTGGGAACACAACACGTTAGTTCTAACAAGATTGAATGACCATGGTAGGTCAGTTGTTTTAGTAGTGGTTCCTAATGGCTTCTCGGGGATGAGAAGTTTTTAAGGTGGGTAGATTGTAAAGTCCCGTGTTTTTTAACTGGGTTAAAATACGAAGGTTTTCAATTTTTTTCGATTTATTAAAAGGTTTTTTTTAAACTGAGCTCCATAATTTTATTTCAAGTATTGGAAAACCTAAAGGTGTTATTTTTGGAGTTGCCTATTTATCTGATAGTTTTAACGGCTATCCCGGTGAGTCTCTAGAGTACTGGATCTGGGAAAGTTCACTTTAATGGATCTTCATGGGCAGTGCACGGTTGCGGTCCAAACTGTGTAGTTTACACTACTTAATAAATTATTTAATTTAATTAAATATGATTATATTAGAGAGTGTGATTAATTAAAATAATGTTTTAATAATAATAATAATGAAGTTATTATTATTATTATTGTGGTTTTTTAATTAAATAAATTATAAATAATTAATTAAATGATAGTTGAAGAAATTAAGATGGATTTTGGTTTTATCAAAGAACCATTTTAATTAAATAAATAGTTTCAGAATTATTAATGGACCATTTATTATTAAATGGAGGTTATGGGTTGGAGTTTTTATCATTAATATCATATTAATGAAATTGTAATAAATTGGGTGTTTTTTGTTTTAATTAAATGAAAGCTGGAATAATAATAATGATGTTATTATTATTATTATTATTGTGTTTATTTAATTAAATAAATTTTAAAAGAATTTAATGTGGATTTTGAGCCTCTCAAAGAAACATTTAATTAAATGAGGGGTTTTAGATTTAATGAAGTATTTTTATTAAATAGAGGTGTTGGGTTTATCAAAGGTTTGAAAAATAATAACAATGAGACTGTTATTATTTTAGTTTTATGAAGTTAATAATAATAATTATTATTTTAATTAAATTGGGGATTTCAGATTTAATGAATTATTGTTATTAAATAGATGTGTTGGGTTTATCAATGGTTAGAAAAATAATAAAAATGAGATTATTATTATTTTAGTTTTATGAAGGTAATAATAATTATTATTATGGAAATTAAATTAGGTGTTATGGGTTTGAGTTTTTATCATATTATGTTATTGTAATAAATTGGGGGTTTGAGTTTTAAATAAAATGAAGTTGTTATAATAATAATAATCATGTTATTATTATTATTTTGGTTATTTAGTTAAATAAATGTTAAAATAATTTAATTAAATGATCAATAGGGAGTTTCATAATTAATTATGAAACATTTATTAAGTGAATAGTAAATGATGAAGTGTTTTTAATTAAATGGGGAGTTTTTCAATTATTATATAAGTGTTTAATGTGTATAATAATAATAATAAAATTAATATTATTATTTTAATTATTATATCCCTTTAATTAGATTAATTTTATGGGATAAAAGAAAATAAAAATGGGGGGCGCAACCTGTAGGTGAGGCACTTGAACCCCCTTGTTTTCTTCCACCTTAGGCGATGAACCAGATTCACAATGACCTCACGATCCAGATGCTCTGCCTCATTCCATGCGGTGAAACATCTAGCTGTGCATGACACCTTCTCCCTAGCATGTAGTGCTCAGCCAGAACCCCTCATAGCAACACATGACACTCCTAGGAAAAACCTGTAGTGCGCCACCCCCTCTCCCAGACTCCACTTTGTGCACAAAGATTCCTCTCAGACTCTTCCCAAATCTTGTACACCTAGTCAAAGTGAGTGTGTCTGTGGTTAACTCATGATTCACATCATCCATTTGACTCCTCTCTCTCACCTTATTGGCACAGCCTAAAACATAAGGTTAAGTTTTATCCGGTTGTTGCATTCTTATAATTTTTAGGATATGTGAATGTTGTTTAGGGACCCGTAGGTCCATGTTCTGGAATCCTCCACCAAGGGCGAGGAGGATGGGCTTGATTTTATTTTGAGCCATTATTTCAGGTAGGCTTTTAAACCCGTTGTTTGGTTTTTCACTGGTTAAATTATGGTCTGTTAATTTTCTATGAGTCTCTGGTACCAATTTAGAGGAGCATTATTCATTACTACTTTCATTCTGGGTACCAGTTTAATATATTGAATTTTTATTGATCAATGCAGACAACATGCACATATTAATATATATGAAGGTGTGTTCATGTGCAACTGTAGACCAGTTGTGGACTGGTTTCTACCAAGTACATTAAAGCATTCTAGAATAAAAATGGTCCCACCCTGAGGTAGGGTCCCAAATATATGTCACTTTATTTAAGAATTATAGCCTTTTTAAACAAATTGAGAATGTGAGTTTCTTTGATTATGGAATTGCTAAGTTTTCTTGAAATGCTGATTAAAGATAAACTATTGGTTAGTGGTAATGTCATATCATGCTTGTTGTGGTTTTTATTTTCATATGTCTTCCTACTGGTGCTGATATATGATATGTCGATGCATGAAACATTTGATGTTATTAAATGATGTCACCCATGTGAAATAAACAAGTAAAAGTTCATTTGTTGGTTTTAAGCATGTATTTCTATTTTGGTTAAAGTGATTTGATTAAATAATTTAATTATTGGAATTGGGAAGGATGAATAATAAGGTAATTAATTGAGGAATTAATTATCAAGTCACGTGTTGGAAAAATTGTGGCATTTTCTGAATATTGAGAATATTGAATATTTTGACATGTTCGGAATAAAAATATGAAATTGGTAATAATTAATTAATGGATTAATTATTACATGATAAATGGTAAATGGATAATTAAAAGATTAACTAGTTAAAGAGACATGATTTAATTAATTATTTTTTGAATTAATTAATTAGCATGCATTGATTTAAGATTGTAAATTTATTGTTTGTTACGACTATTGGCCAGGGGTACCTTTTGATGCCTATTTTCTTTCCATGCCTTAAGTTGTTTTGGATGGATTTGTTTAAAAATATGATATGTTGTTTGAGATGGTTACTAAATATATGGTCCTTGTTCAGCATGTTTGACTTGAGATATTATGATGTGCATGTAAATTGTTAAAGTCCAGGACAAATCACTATTTGAGTGGATGGGTTCAGACATATTAATGAATTTGGATAATTAAATGTTGAGTTAATTATTTTTTGGATTTCTAAGACTAATTAGTTATTAATTAATTATTAATTATTGATATGTTGAATGGTTAATTAATTTTTGATTTATTTTATGGGTGATTTATATTGTTGATTAGTTGTTAAATTAATTAATGGATTGGATTAATTAATTTATGAATTAATTAATGGATGGTTTCGAGGTGTTATACATGGAGTTCTACATGAATGATTAATATATATGTATTATTGATGAACATGTTATGAGATAGGGACTTATGCACCAAATACTCACGGGGTACATGACATGGCGTTATACACCCATATTGCATGCAAACATTCTTTTATGGGACATAGACAGATGCTCCAAATACCCATGGGTTGTGAGATAAGGACTGATGCTCCAAATACTCACGAGGGTGCTAGGCATGATATTCTACACCAATTAATTGAAATTGAACTATGGGTCCAATTGGTCGTATATTAAATGAATGAATTGGTTAATTAAAATTATTGTGACATAATGATTTGGGAATTGAATATGAGAAAGTGTTCTAACTTATCAATGAATTGGGTGAATCACTATTAGTAGACAGACTGAGGAGAGAATCACTATTTCAAGTGGATGGGATCAGACTTTGTATATGAAATATTAAATAGAATGTCTTTTGAAGAGTTATTAAAGCCAAAGAACAAGCTTGGATTCAGTCTTTTCTTTGTTTACTTAGATGGCCTTTAGAGACATCTATGGTGAGTGACTTGTACGAGGGATGTTGGGATTAGGCCAGATCACGAGAATTATGTAATTTATTGAGGTTTAAATAAATGATAAATTAAAATGAATGTGTGATGACTGTTGGGTATACATGACAAATATATAATGTAGGTTCAGACACCACTTGAGTGTTGAAGCAGGTAGTTGGTTATACAGTAACATTGTACTACTTAATTTAATATACCATGCTTTCATACTGTTTAAATTATTTATTGAATATTTGGATTTTGGGTAGAAACCGGTGGTCCTGGCCTATTGAGATTTATATTTCACACCCTACTTGGGATTCCATTGCATTGGAGTAGCCAAGTATATTCTATTTGGTTGTAGAATTGTACTGTTATCAAATTCTTGGGAGTTTGGAGCAGAGGACCAAGCGGGAGCTTGAGATGCTCGTGTTGAAAGCCCGTAGGGCTTGGTTGTCTTTTATTTGTATTGTTAATGATGTGTAAAGCATGTTGTATTGTTTATTCCTTTCAATTATGTATCCATAACTTGTCATGCACTAATCTTCTATATAATTAGTGTTGGAAACTTTTATAAAATGAGTACTATTTGTCTTCCATTGCTTTTTCAATTATGTATTACTGCTTCCTCTATTGTTTGTTACTTACTCTGATATACTGTTGTGAAACTCTGATAAGAGGGTATGGTCTCCCCACTGACTATCCTTAAACCCTCACTTCTATTTGGAAGCCTCTGGTGTATGGGGAGATGCGCTTGAGGTCATGTGGTGACCGGTTCGACCACCGGTTTAGGGGTGAGCCTGGTCGGGATGTTACATCCGCTATACCATAAATATCTTTTAAGATATTCAGTAAAATTTAATGTGAAATTTTATTGGTATAATCCTTTAGGAAATAATTATATTCACCTTCTCATGGTAAGTAAATGTAATTATATATTTTTATTTACCATCACATATACAATTTTTTTTGGGATATTATGTGGAAATCAATTTTATAATAGATTGTTATAACTCTTTTATTTTTCAAATTTAAAGTTCTATAAGTTCAAATTTACTCCCACTATCCTCTTATACACTATATTACCTTTATAATATCATGATTTGAAAATAAAAATACTTTATGTTGGGAAATAATACTTATTTATATTTATTATAAATATTCAACAAATAAACCATTATTTCCATATAATATTATACATTTTATGTGTTTATAGAATTTTTATATGAAAATAAGACTATTTATTAAAATATACCACTAATGGGCGATGAGAACATATTCCCCCATATTTAAATAAAAATACATATAAACACCTTATCCTAAATAAAACACATTTATCTTTGTATACTTTTAAAAATATATTAGAGAATTATATTAATCATAAAACATATGCATACAGTTAGTCATCTCATTTTTTACAAAAAAACATGCTTTTGATAAACAAATTATCTTACCATATAAGATAAATGAGATAAATAGACACATACTTTATTAAGATATTTATAAACTTGATAAATCCATTTACATTCAATCCTCTTCAGATATCAACTCTTTGCTTCATCACTTGAATGAAAACTATAAGATCTATCATTTTTTAATGATTTTGAACTCATGTATACTTACAACACTTATAAAGATACATTTGGTTTTACATACCCTTCAAAACTGAAGAATTTATTTCTATAACATGACACCAGACATGAACACTCCATGCAATTTCTAAACCCCTTTAGGTATCTAGAATAATTACATCTTATGGAATTATTACACCTCCTTACTAATAACACTTTATATTTCAATGACCAAACTAGATACTCAAAGAAATAATATTGGACTCTACAACTAACTTTTATTCTTCCAGTTTGAACTTTTACCCACTAGTACTGCTAAAACTCCATCAAATCCTAAATATCACATTCCTAGTTTGTTTATTATCAACAATTGATAATATTGGGTAAAATTTTCATTAATTAATTCAATTTTTTTGAACATTTAAATAGATAAAAATCTGATGAATAACTTAACCAGAACAATCCTTATAGAAAATCATCAGTCTCACTAAGTCATTAACACACTCAATCAAATTGAGTTTCAATTATCATACCCAATCATATTGAGAATATGAGACTAAAATTACTCTCGTCATTTAGCATCTAATACCTATGAATCCCTAAGTGAATAATTCTATACTTATCATAATAAAATATATTCACCTAATGAAAAACTTCAAAATATTGTTACTTAAGAAGGTGTTTCTCTAACACAAAGAATTTCATTTTAATTACTAACTTTTCTTAAGTTAAGAGTAATAGTATTTTCTTACATTAATCTTATATTTCAAATAATATTGATATTATAGTTCAATTTTTTTATTGATGATATTATTTACAACATAATATTTTATCAGATAAATATCTTAATTTATTAATATTTAATAAGGACTTTTATTAAATGGGATCCCACTAAAATAATGACACCATTTAAAAAAGACATCAAAAAATTATTAGGATAGTATCCATATTTCACTAATAAATGAGTATTATATGGTGTTCCTATCACTAGTTATCTATTTATGTAGGGAATCATACCAATCATATCTTATATGATTATTTGATAGTTGAGAAGATAAAACATTATATAATTCAATATATGGATAAAATTAAATCTATTATTAAAGTATAATAACTCTTAAGGTTTCCTTGGTAAGCGTAACCCAAAGGAAATAATAGAATTTAGTTACATAACTTTTAGTTTGATCCATTTTCACCATTCCTAGCACAAGATGATCCATGTGTACGTTATTATAGAAGAACCTACTCGGTTGAATGATAGAGGTCTTAAAATGTGATTCTTTAAAAGGAATCTAAAACTTAGAAATTTGAATAGGATTTAATCTCACCATATTATCTCATATAATTCCCTTTATATATGCATTATTTTAAAATTTTAGTTTTTAAATTTTATTTTATCAACCAAATTAATATTTTCAAACTATATTAATATGAAACTCTATACACAACCCATAGTTTGTGTTACTCACCCAAAAATAGATTCCAAATATGTTTACACATATGAAAATTAATTTCATGTATAAATTCTATGAACTTTTCACTTAAGGTTGTATAATTATATAAAATTGAAAATATATACCTGAGTAAGCTTGGATCCATATCTAGTCAACCCTCATCTTTATAGAGTAAGGTATAGGCCTCTAGACTAGTGGGAAGTCTGACTCAATGTACCTATACGTAAGTATAATTTACTCTAGAGATAATAACATTTCTCATAAATATAATACCTAATATGTATAAACAATATAGAAAAACTAAATTGAAGATAATAACTTGATTATAAACCAATATCATGGAATATGAATACTAAATCTAAATTAATCATAACTACCATGCAATACAAGGATTGAAAATTTATAATAAGTGGTTTAACATCTTAAACTAAAGCATAAACTTATTCACAATATATAAATAATTTATATCTATGAAAAATAAAAAATGGAATAACATTTAAATAAATGTACACTTCATAAATTCAAAAAAAGAGATAATCATTTATGAATAGTTCATAAAACACAACTAATTATAAAAAATTTATAATTCTATCTTATTCATTATATACATTCCATAATTTTGAATATAAACACTTTATATTCAGTTCAAAATATGAATTTTTTTTATTATTAATTAAATGAAATTTTAATTAAAATATATGATATTTTAGGAATTATAAACATTTTGTAATTTACTTACTATCTCCTCACTTCCTAATATGAATTTAAACCTTGGAATGATTGGAATGTACCATGAAACATTTTTAAGGAATTGATTCATCTTTCTTTTATGGAGTTAGAACACACATAGGGAATTTTTAATGTGATTCATGGTCCTTATGAAACAATATACAATCATTTAGATAAGCATTTATTCTTTTAGATATCATATATATTAAACATATAATTCGTTTAGTGTCATATATTTGACAAGGAAGGTCATTATCATCCATTAACATATCATTGAATAGATAAAATAGTCCTATAAAGCCAGTCTTTCTCCATATACTTACATATTTAAAATTATATAGCTTCATTATGGATAATGATATTTTATATTTAGTACAAATGACATACAATGACATCTTTGAACAACTCTAAAACTTTTCAAATAACTTTGGACAATTTTGAAGGTCATGTTCAACAGTTATTTTCAATTTCTCACTATAATATCTATCATCATTTACACTTGTAAAAGTATAAGATGATATCTATAAATCACAGTGTCCTCCAAGTCACTATATACATTCAGTTCTTCTTTGTGTTTAGACCAACATTTACAACTTCAATCTATTCTGTGAGAGAAAGTGTTCTTACAACTCCTTTAGAAAAAATCATATTGAATAACAACAACATAAACATGAAAAAATGATTTGAGAAGGGTTATATACATGCTCTATTGTAAACATGATGAACTATTTAACCTCATCCTCACACTCTTTTGTCATACTATTGACATACATCCATTTCCAATCCACCTCTTTCCTATTTATTTCAAAAATATTAATATTTTACAATAAATAAATAAATACATAAAAGGTATGCATATAATGTATCATTTTGTACATCCATATATTGTATAAAGTATAACTTTAAAAATATAATTATAAATAATAATATACACTTATATAAAGTATATAAAAATAGATATAAATACTATGTTTTATAATACATTGTAAAACTTATTCAAATTATAGTTATCACCTTAATGAAGACTAATGATTCTATTAAAGAAATAAATGAGGTCTAAATTTTTAGATGAGTAGAAATCAAAGTCATTTTAAAATCTAGACCAGTTATATTCTTTAAAAACCCCTTTTACATGACACATGATAAGTAATCTAATCTAAAGACTTATAAATTAAGCATTGACTATAAATAAATACAAATATGCTTCAAAAACTTTAAAATAATTATTTTTAAGATAACATGATTGTTTTTATTATGTTTTTATATAGTATTTTAGTTAGTTCCAAAAATCGTAAACCTTATTTGTTGTGATTTCTTAAATAAATGTAAAATGATAAAAATTTAGAATTTGAATTTTTTTTCTAATAGTGGTAAAATTATGGAATTTGTAATTTTTTTTATGATTATTAATATTAAAAATCACCACTATTTGGGAATTTTATTGTGCGAGGATCATTGTTTTCAGAATTTATTATCCTTACTCCCAAAAACTTCATCATATTGAAAAGGAAATCTGGACACAAAAAATGAATCAAATTTAACTGTAAGAATATCAAGGACCTTGAAAAAAGGATAGCGTTAATTATTAACCATCTATTAATAAATAATATTTTATGATTACAATTATTTACATTAGTATATAATTATTAGAAAAGTGTTATCTTAGTAAATTAATTTTAGTAATTATAATATATATATATATAATGTAGAATTTTTCATTATAAATATTAATTGATTTTAATTTTATTGTGTATAATACATATATTATATATTATATTTTTTATTTATAATTATATTTTCTTATTATTTAATGTGATAATCATGTTAAATATTAGTAGCATATTGGAGAAGGATTAAAGTTGGGATATTTATTAATAATAAGAGGATCATGATAAAAGATTCAAGATTAACCCTGAGTAAGGATTTGCAGAGTGAATATTGAAATAAAAATGGAAAAAATTGTAAGGTACTGATGCAATATTCTAAAAAGAAATGAAAAAAACCAGTTAAAGATGAATATAAGAAGTGGATAGAGGTTTCCAAATTTTTTAATGACAAATCATTTATAGTTGAAATGTTAATAACCCTAAAATGGTCGACTCATCCAAAAAAAATGGAAGAGAAACTCAAAAAAAGAGATTATAGACAAACTAATATGAGAAATAATGGTTGAAAATGAACATAAAAATATAAACACAAAAATTTATGAAAAAACACAAAATATAAGTTGAGAAATCCTTAAAAACATGTTATAATTAGCATACCTTTGGTTTTGAGGTTTGATTCATCTAAAAAAATTGTGTTTGGCTACTATAAAGCTTCGATTCTAGGAGAGCTTGAATAATGTAGGGACCAACAAGATCTGTTAGGGTTATTTTAAAAGAGGGAGAGTGTTTTATGAGTTCTAATGAAAAAGAGCTAATAAAAGTGACCTTTATCAGCTATAAAAGGATAAGCACTCACAAAGGAGGTTTTTATCAACACTAAAAAAGTGCAGATAATTTGAGCCTTTATCAGCACTCAAACTAGCACTGATAAAAATATAATAAAAATAAATAAATAAAAAATATTAATTATATAAATTTACAAAATATTAAAAAAGAAATATATTAATTATATAAATTAAAAAAAATTAAAATTAGTAAAACATAATAAATTAAAATGTATAAATAAATATTTAAAAATCGAAAAAATTTAAAAGTAATAAAAATGAATAAATAATATTAAATGAATTCATATTAAAAAATAATAAAAATGATAAATTACAAAAATATTAAAAAAGTGAAATCATAATATTAATCTCATGAATGAAAAAATATTAAAAATTAATAAATATTAAAATAAAAAATAATGAATATTAAAAATTACATTCAAATACAAAATATTTACAATAAATTACTAGTTATTAATGAATAAATAATATTTGTTTAAATTTTTTAATTTAAAAATAAAACAAAAATGAACATGTATAAATATTAAAATAAATAAATATTAATTGTATAAATTACAAAATATAAAAAATATTACATATAAATTTATACATAATAATATTATGTATAAATGTTTTCACAATATATAATTAATTACAAAAATATAAAATTAATCATAAGAATTTTAATATTTATATTTAAATAGGTATACATTAGCTAATATATCAATATATTATTAATAATAATTAATTATGTATATGTATATATTATTTTGATTATATAAAAAATATAATTAATTATGAACTACATTTATGTTTTTTAATTATAATTAAAAATATTATTATTTATATAAATGAAAAAATATTTTTTATGTATGTATGTGTGTGATGTTTAGGTGAACTGACACATACTTGTGTGTATCTAGTGATACACATGTGCATACACATGTACATGTACATACACAAACATACATACACATACAAATGCATAAACATACATATACACAGACACAGACACACACACACAGACACACACACACACACACACACACACACACACACATGCAAACACACACACACACTCACACATCCACATCCATAAAAATACACATGAACATGCATAAACATACACATGCATACACAAACACATACACATATATACGCATGCACAAACACACATACACATTCACAGACACATGCAGACATACATACACATTCATACACATACATACATATAGACACACACATATATACACATACATACATGCTCATACATACACATACACATACCCATATACGTGCACACACACACACACATACACACACACACACACAGACACATTCATGTATATATATACACAAACACATGCAGAGATACATAAACATTTATACACATACATACACATAAACATACAGATATATACACATACATACATGCTCATACATACACATACATACATGCTCATACATACACATACACATACCCACATACATGAACACACACACACAAACATACATATATAAACACTCACATACAAAGACACACACATATACATACATAACATACACATATTAACACACACACACATTCATACATACATACACACATAAATACATATATACATAAATTTATATTTTATACACATACATGTATATTGATCGACCATTATTTTTCACTCTTTTTTTTCTTTTGTAGTATCGTGAGAATTTCAAGCCATAATATGGATTCACAACACAACACCAACAACTGTATATATAAATATAAATATAAATATAAATATATATATAATTATTTAAATTAAAATTTAATATATCACATTTACATATATAAATTTAGAAAATAATATCGATGATAATTTTTTATTTTAATATTAATTATGTTCTTAAATATGCATTTTATATGAATATTTATATTTTAATATATCTATTTATATAAAATCATATACATATATATTTTAATATATATAAATATATGAAACCAAACATAAAATTGAAAATTTAAATATATTGTAAATTATATAATAAGAATATAAATATATAATAAATTTAAATATGAAACATATTTAACGTATTTATATATTTGTTTATATAATTTATTCAAGGTATTGAAGGTTACAATCAAGGGAAAACACACACACATTCTTAAGGCCATAAGGACATAACACACCCCTCTAATGGTTGACCTACTCTATAGAAATACCATTTCATTAACTGACCCAAAGGCTATTACATGTGTCTGCACCCCTACTTGTGTCACTCCTACTTCACCGCATGCCTGTGTCATTGCTTGTGTCACTACTAGCATCATAAGTCCCCCTAAGGGGTTGATAGGATTCAAACCCTGATCTCTTGGATGTGGAGGCCAGTGGCGAGTACCACTCAACCATGGCTCATGCCACATATATTTTTTATATAGTTCATTTGATATTTTATAATATATGTATATATTTATATTGATATATGTGTGGGTGCATGTCAATATAAATAAATATATTTAAACATAGAGAAACTCATAATTATAAATATATGTATATTATAAATCATATAATATTATGAATATAAATATATTAATTTAAATTCGAATACAAATATATAAGTATATTGTAAATTATAAAATTTAAATTTTAATATATTATAAATAAAAGTATAAATGATTAATATATATAAATTGTATTTATATAAATTCATATATTTATTGTTATATAAATCATATTTAAAAATATATATAAAAAATTATATATAAAATATTCAATATACGGTTCTCTTTTTCAGTGTTAAAAAAGAACTGATGAATGAGTGACTTTTTCAATGCTAAATAAAGCATTGATAATGAGAATCCTTTATTAGTGCTATAAAAATCAATGTTAAAGGATACAATTTTATCACTGCTTTTATTTAGAATAGATGAATGATAACATTGAATAGAGTAGAATCTGTAGCAGTGACCCAAGGACCATTGATCACTTTCCTTGATCACCACCACCCCTTTCCAACTCCCCTATTTGTGCCACACCAATCAAACCCTTTCTCCTTATAACTAGTCGTCAACACCCTATCCCTCTATCACTATCATAAACCCTTAGATGACACCATTTAGTTATTGATTTTGCACACCTAAAATAAATGAAAAATTTCCATTGAAATTACATGGGTTTATGTGACCACCATCAATCATATCGGTAGTTTAACATCTGAAGCCTTCCATAGTGACATCCTCTTTTCACTATTGATTTTTTAAAAAAAATTAGTTTAGTGGATGTTATCAAAATACACGAACCCAAATCACCTATTTCTGAATTTTACAAGATATTTAGACAATCACTAAACATGTTAATGAACATTTTTATTATTGTTCACCATCTTCAATAGCGAGTCATCCATTAATTCAGGCATTCAAAACATATTTTTTTCCCAATAATTTAACATATAATTTAATTATTGGCCATTTTTCATAATTAAATATAGTGAATAAAAAATAATTAAAGATATTTAAAATGTTATTTGAGATCGTACCACATAGGACCGCTATATACTTGATCTATTTCTCTATATTTTCTAATTATTTTTTTCATGGAAAAATTATATTAAGGGGGAAGAATTCAGTATTTAGAAAAAAATGGGAACATTGTGGACCCATTACCCACAATAATTTTATGTCAATTATAAATGAGACACCATGATCTAAGTAATAATAGTCTATTTTACTTAATTCATTGTATTATTCTCAAGTTATCATCATTTTTCTACATCTTCAGCTATTTTGCAATGGTGCAAGGTCAAGGGCCATAGAAATGGTGTTCGGTGAGGTATGGGGTTCGATTCCTAGGATTCTGATCATGGGGGAATTTCTGCCTCCCATACTCCACTCACCTTATTGGATCACTCGATATATCACTAGGTGGGAAGAAGGGAATAATCTACCTAGAAAACAGGTTGTTGTGTCGAACCATCAATGATCAGGCTATTACCCCATAAGATGCTCTTCTATCTCAGTTAGCAATGGATTCTTCCTTGTTGGGGCTTCTCCGGATGACCTCTTCATGGGGATGGGGGTTTTTGGGTGTTCAGGGTTTGAAAAGGCCACTCTCAAAGATTACCTTTCATCATAAGATGAAGTTATCATCATTTTACTTGAAAAAATAAAAAATATATCACACGATTTTTAATTAATTTAATAAATACATCGAAAACCAGAAATCTTTTGATTTACACAAAACATTCACCCAAGGTTAAAAATATTCCCTAGATCAATGAGTTCAAATGAAATTTTTTATAGGGTCGTTTAATAGGATAAAATTACTATTTTAATTATTGGGTGTGAAATGGCCACAATGTTCCAGCAAATTTTTAAAATTAAAGCTTAAAATTTTAGGATTTGATTATAGAAACATCTTCAAAAAATTTATTCCTAGAAAATCCCAATACCATCCTTAAAACCTAAAAACCTAAAATGCATGAACATGTTATAAATGATATACCTTAAAAAGGATCAAGTTTGAATTCAACGAAGGCCCTAACAAAAAGAAAATAAATAGACACAACCTCTATTCTATTTAATTTATCCATAAACACCCGTTAAAACATGAATTTCATGAAGATGAAAAAGAAAAACATCAATTTAGGTACTTCAACCTCATATAATATTCCCACTCCTAGATATTCATCTTTATACCTCTACACTTATTATACACCTAATTTAAAATAATCCTTGATTTATTCTACATCAACCATGGGTTATTCATCTACCATGTGAGTGGAACAGTTTGGTATATACCTAACATTGAGAGGGGGGTGAATCAATGTTTGGGACTTTTGAAACCAATTCCCACTTTTTTATCCCTGTACCTCTTGACCTGTTTGGATCTTGATTCACTTATTCTCTTTTCCCTCTCTCATGAAATAATAAAAAACAGTAAAAATATGCACATGATATTTTTACAAGGTTCACCACTCAATAAGAGTAGCTACATCCTTGTCATGCATGGGAATGACTAGTGCATGGATTCTCCACTATAATATGATATGAAATTATAGTTGATCGACTAGGAAAACAATCCTCTAGTTAGTGTGGATCCCTAATATTTGGAGGTGGTTTGGAAACATTCCTCTTCCCTGGATTGTTGATAGCCTAGTCCAACTTGCAACCTCTAGCTGGTTCTTTATACTACCTGTGGGGACAGTCTTCTTCATTCTTCAAAAGGTACATTCTGCTCTTGATCTTCTTAAGTTCTCTTCGTTTGGTTACTTGCAAAGTAGTAGCCAAGAAACTCTCCTCCTTTTTCTCTTCTTCTTTAGTGAAAAACCAACTTCACTAAACTTCTTCCCCTGTTTAGTGAAAAAACTGATTGCACTACCTCTTCTTTTGTGCAATAACTGAATTCTTTCTTATTGTTATTTATTGTATTGAATCACACAAAACTATGTGAATGTTATGAAATAAGTATTGGCTCACTTGGAATTGTTAGATTCAATTATTTTCTTCTTGTTCATGTATGCATGTGATCATGCAAATGAAATTTAGGTTGATTTTTTTATTCTTCTTATTTTCTTCACCTCTTCTGGGTGTAGTTATTATTTATTCAACTTGATTTCACCATTTTTATGTATGAAATAAAGAATTCATACCCTATTCACCCATTATTCTTCTTTTCTCACATGCACATATAATTTAGGTTCTTTCTTTAAATATCCTCTCATGTATATGTTCATGTAAGAGTGCATTCCCAATTTACTTATTCTAATATTTTGAAACCACTATAATGGGTGTAAGGATTTAAGAACACACTTTAATATTATCTTATTCATTCCTATTTCATACTCCTTTTCTCTTATTCATTTTCCACTAGGTTCAGGTGCCTTTACATTATACACTTAAGTGTATGGGTTTCATGTATTCTCTTCTTCAAACCCAAATGGTGAAACCATATAATGTCTTGGGATTTCTTCAATCCATGCACATGGGTGCAAAAAAAATGTACTGCCCTTCCCTTTCTTGGACTCTCCTTCTTCACCCTTACTTGAACCCCTACAAAAAATAAGATAAGCATGCAAACATGGGGGTGCTCAAAATTCTTTAGGAAACCAGGATGGCCCACGGTCTCCCTCTTATGGAACGAGTGTGCAAGAATCTCCTTCATAGAATTGAGAGAGTAGTGCATGGAACTAGCTTCAAAAAGCATAATAAATGTGAGATTTAACCAATTGCGTAGCCATGATATTTTCTTAACAAAAACACCACGAGGGTTTGGGTAAACCTATTGCCTGTTTTGTGGTTTCTTCTTAGAAAAAGGGAGTGAAGATCCTGTTCTTTTTAGAGAGGCTCTTCAAGAGTTCATGTCACTTGTTGAAGGTCCACGGGACATGACTTACTTATTCAAAGAGTGTGCTCTATTTTTGGAACATAATCAATTTGGGTATTCGTGAGAATATCTCTTCTTTGTCTCAAGGATATCCTTTTATAGGCGAGGGAGAGTCTCAGTTTCCAAGTTCAAATCTCACACGGATATACTTTTAAGATTTTAGTTTGAATACATGATATCCTTATCTCTTTAAGATATTCAAACCTATGTTTTTGATTCACTGGATATCTCGGTTATTTCTTTTTCCAAACAAAGGCTTCCATTAGATCTTGTGCATGCATTTTATATTTCCATTTATCTCATTTTTAAATCAGGAATGAATCATACACGAATCTTGAATGACAGTTAAGTCCTCACAACTTCATTTTCTTTGTCCTCCTTTGAGATATTCACATGCATGAAAGATTTAGATTTCAGGCATGGTCTCTTTTTAATCATGAGACAGTTCTTAGATGTATAGGGATCATCCATGGTGCTCAGTATTCATCTTCGGTTAGAGAAGTGTCACTGGTGGGTGGCAGTGGAGTCAACAGGTTGTAGATGATGGCGTGGGATGGATCAAATTCTATGGGAGGATCAGACGACCCTGGTTCATACTCATGTGATGTGAAATAGATGGGAAGTGGAGATTAGATCCATCTTTTGTGGATTGATTGAACAGTAGAGCGAGATGCAGGATTGGATGGACGGTGGAGATTACACCAATGTTTTTTAAAAGGAATCCCACATCGAATTGGAGACACAGAAGGAGTGCAGTATATCAATAAAGATGCTCCAACATTGTCCTAGATTACTCCCTCTCCCTCTACAGTACTTCTCCATATCGTGTTCTGTGGGCACGCTCTACGCCCACCCAATGCCTCTTTGAAGGGATGATCTATGCCAATGCTATGCCCTTGTGCTACCCCACATGGTGGTACGTGCCCTGTGTCCCCTGTGCCACTCTCATGCTGACTCTTACTTGGATTCCCCATAGGCACGGTTTACCCCTATGGTCTTGCATGCGCCTTGGGTTGAGGCTAGGTAGCTAGCTCGTGGTTTGGCCCCATTTTTTAAGTAAGACACATAAAAATACTAGGTAGAAAACCAATTATGCACAAAAATACATGGCCATAATTAAACACAAACCAACCTCATGAATGGACACCTTAAAATAAAAAACCCCTTCTTCAACCTTCTTCTTCCTTCTCTCCTTTTTGGATTATTAAATCCAAAGTACTTCAATCATCCTTAAAAGGAAGCTAATTCAATGTTGTAAAGGTTGTATCACACATGATACATTTTCTTTAAAATTTCAAGATCAGTGCATCAATCATTTGATTTCAGCAACATGGATAATTTACCATGTGTGGCATCCAATGCTATAAATCCATAACAATTCTCCAGGCATCTTCACTTCAATCAATCTCCATTCACTTTGGAGTTCCTTAATCATTTTGAAAACAATTTACACTTGTTTAAAACAAATAAAAATTATACAAAAAGTGGTCACAATAATCTCACCCTTTTTATTTTGTTTCCAATACCTTAAAACTTTTCTTGAAATGAAATTTTCAATGTCAAAATGAGAATCTTCTCTCTCCCCTTACTTATTTCTTTACCCCGGACTTTAATTTAACTTCTCTCCCCCTTATTTAGAAGAAATAAAAAGTTCATGGTAGAGATGGTATCATTTCATACTTAAGAAATGTTCCATTAATCATTTCACTCTAAGTCTACTTGAGCAATGCTCAGTGTAGAAAAGAAGAGGATTAGATTTAGACAACAAAGCTATCTATTACCCACTGAATATGGTACCTTATTGGATGATAACTCATGTAATTTTATTCGAGGTATTTCCAATTTTATTCCAGGATTTGGATAATAATTGTGATATGAAATATTCAACCTAGAACTCCTGCACTATCTCTAATAAAAGGATAAAAAACATTAATGTGCAATTGGCAGGATAAGTGGCCTTGGGGAACATTCACTCTTCTTATGTCACTGATTAACTTTGTTACTCCCCTTTATAGAATGATATTTATTTTGAGTAACTAAGTATGATATATTTAGAAATAACATACCATTTCCAATGAAATGATCTTTGGAGTAATTGAATTTTATACCTACTGATATTGATACTGATTGAGATAATGACTCTGGAAGCTTCTTCATCTATCTCCCCTCAAGTGAACACTTCTCACCACAGAATCTTAGGTTCTCCCCCTGTGAACTTGATTTACCTTCAATTACCTATATGATAAGAAAAAATACAATACAAAAATATTTAAGGGAATAAGGTGGATCCTCCTTGCTTCATCAATATGAACAATAATGTTGAGATGATCTTCTCAACCCAGATGCTCCATTATTCACACTTTCACAACTGATATTAAATGCTAACTATTATTGTGTAGAGATCACTATTTCTTCCATATATTTGTGTGCGAATCTCCTTTATTCAAGGGACTTCATAGCACTAGAATCTCTTGGTGAAAATTTCATTTTCTTTAGTAATTCTTGTTGGGATGGAGTATATTCAAAGAATCTTCTAACAGTGTGACTAGAATTGTTGCACCTCACACACATAATTTATTTGCCTTCATGTAGAAACTTCTTTTTGTTTTTATCACTATCCTTAGCCTGTGCATCTTCCATTTTCTTCATTATTTCTAAAACATTTGTCCAGACCACTAATATTTCATTAGGAACTAAGGAATCAAGATTGAATCCTCTACATGGATTCTTATGAGTGGCATACTTCTTAATAGTTCCTTTGGATACAACACCCTTCACCATCTTGGACATAGAATTATTGGAATTCTCAGATTTTTTATTTTTGGATAGCTTCTGTGATATTCTTTTATTATCATCTTTGGTTACTTACTGAAATGAACATACAAAATTCAGGTGACCGCTCCTATTACATATATCATAGATGTTATCTAACATTCCAAATCTGTTTGTAGTATAATGATGCTTCTAGATCTATGGATGTTTCTTCTTCTTCTCTGGATTTCCACCCCTTGAGATGGGATTTCTTTGTGCTTTTACATTTAAGGGATTTTACCAAAAATCCAGTTCATAATGCCCAAATATATTATAGCACCACTATTGACCAACAAACCTTGACTTCTTTCCATCTTCTTTATAAGGTTACTGAATCTTCTTCTTGGTATGTTTTAGTTTTTGTGGGGAGATACCTTCCAAAATATTTACCATATCCACCTTATCCATGGGGGTAGGTTTCTTATCACTTTT
Organism: Viscum album; assembly: GCA_963277665.1. Classification (NCBI taxonomy): domain Eukaryota; kingdom Viridiplantae; phylum Streptophyta; class Magnoliopsida; order Santalales; family Viscaceae; genus Viscum; species Viscum album. Next base: position 1,225,062,165 of record OY728157.1, on the reverse strand, counting down.
CTTCATCCATACTTATTTATAATTTTTCTTCCAACCTGCACTTTTTGTTGAAGAAATTTTTGAAACATTAGTACAAGTTGGTATAGATTGTACCTTTACTTTTTCAGTTACTTGTGATGGATCAATGAGTGAAGTTGTGATCTTATTATCACATGTTGGAGGTCTTTTGATAGTTTAATCTTACATTGAGAAATGAGTACTAGAAGCAACTATTTCTATATTATGTAGAGACTCAATATGTGTCTTCTCAAGATTGGTCAACTCAACTTCTAATTATAGACATTTAATATTGAGGATGACTTACTCGTCTTCAATCATTGTCATATTGTCTTTACAATATTTCTTTAATCTTTTAACTTCATATTCATGTATATTAATTTTGTTTTGTAACAAAGAGTCAAGTTCTTTGATCTTCTTCCAAATATAACTCCTTGACTTAATTTATCCTTTTCAACTCATCTTCATGTGCATGGATCTTCTCTTCCAGAGTCTTATTGACTCCGTCATTTTCTTCAAAATATTTGAGCCACTTAGAAGAACTTAATTCAAATCCCCTCTTTTTTTTCTTCAAAGGATCCAACCTATCTGGAGATCTGTAATCATTCAACATTTTTTTCTTCTTATAAGCCTTTCTCCAAAACATCAGTTTCTTCTTCAAACTGATTGATATTTTCTTGCATACATTGAAATACTCCACAAACCAAGGATTCACTTTATTCGAGAATACCATGTATAATAATTCTTAATATATCAACTGATATTTCTTAAGATGTTGTAGATTGATCATCACCACTTGTGCTATCATTTTCATCATGAGAATAATTTCCAAATATACTAACACATACCTCTTGATCAGTTGATGTAGAAAGGTTGTCCATATTTTTGGTGGGGGATTGAGCCACATTCTCATTAATTTCCATGAATATTTTGTCTTCAATGTTAGCCAGATATCTTCTTTAGATAAGAAAGAATTCTTCTTTAACTTTCTCTTGTCCTTATTTTTCTGTTCATCATGGTCTTAGTAGATATAGACTTCTGCTTAGAGATAACTGAATCTTCACTGAAAGTTCCACTTAATTGATAACTCAGGAATGAAACTCAAATCGTCAAAAGATAATAACTTCACTGTAGAGAATCAAATAGAGGAGAACCTCCCTCTGATACCAATTGATAGGAATAGTTTGGGATATAACTAACACTAAGAGGGGGGGGGGGGTGAATCAGTGATGGGGACTTTTGAATCCAATTTCAACTTTTTATAACTATAAATTTTGACCTGTTAGGATATTGAATCTATTATTATCTTTTCCCAGTCACATGAAATAATATAAAGTAGTAAAAATATGCACATGATATTTTTACAAGGTTCACCACTCTATAAGAGCAGCTACATCCTTGACATGCATGAGAATGACCAGTGCATGGATTCTCCACTATAAGGTGATATGCAGTTATAGTGGATAGACTAGGAAAATAATACTCTAGTTAATGTGGATCCATAAACTTTGTGGGGGGTGGGGGGAGGGAAGTAATCCTCTTCTATAGACTCGTGACCACTTAGTCTAACTTGCAGCCTATAGATGGTTCTTTATACTGCCTGTAGCGATATTATTCTTCCTTCTTCAAAAGATAGGTTATGCTATTGATCTTCTTAAGTGCTCTCCACTTGTTTAATTTTAAAACAGCAGGCAATCAACTCTCCTAATATTCTATCTTCTTCTTTAGTGAAAAACCAACTGCACTAAACTTCTTCCCCTTTTTAGTGAAACAACAGATTTAACTACCTCTTCTTTAGTGCAATGACTTAATGCACTCTTATTCTTCTTTCTTGGCTTGAATCACTTACAAATTTGTTAATGTTATGAAATAAGGATTGGATCACTTGGAATCATCAGAGTCAATTATTTTCTTCTTGTTCATGTATTCCTGTGATCATGTATGAAATTTATATTGAACTATTTCTATTCTTCTTCTTTTCTTCTCCTCTTTTTAGTGAAGTTATTGTTTATTCAACTAGATTTCACCCTTTTTACACATGCATACAATCATGAATATTCTCTTCACCAATTATTCTACTTTTCTCACATGCACATATAATTTAGGTTATTTCCTTAAATATCTTCACATGTTCATGTTCATGTAAGAGTGCATGACCAATTTACTTATTCTTATCTTGTGTGACAACCCTAATGGGTGTAAGGATTTAAGCACACACATGAACTCTTCTCATCTTTATTCCTTTTTCTTTCTCCTTTTCTCTTCTTCACATTTCACTAGGTTCGGGTTCCTTTACATCATACACATAAGTTTATGGGTTTCATGTATGCTCTTCTTCAAACCAGAATGGTGAAACCACTTAATATCTTGGAAATTCTTCAATCCATGTACATGGGTGCATACAATATGTACTGCACTTATCTTTCATGGACTACCCTTCTTCACCGATACTTGAACCCCTTAGAACAATAAAATAAGAATTCAAATAGGAGGGTTCTCACCTTACTTTGTAAAACCAGGATGTCCCACAGGTCTCCTTCTTATATAATGAGTGTGCATGAATCTACTTCACAGAATTGAGAGGGTAGTGCGTGGCACTATCTTTGAAAAGAATAAAAAAGGTGTGATTTCACCAATTGCATATCTACGATATTTCCTTCACCAAAACACTACGAGGGTTAAGGTAAACCTATCGCGTGTTTTGTGGTTTCTTCTTCACACAAAAAAGTGCGGATCCTCTTATTCTTCTTGAGGATATTAAAGAGTGCATGAAACTTTTTGATGGTCCATGAGACATGAACTACTTCTTCAATAAGCGTGCTCTGTTTTTGGAATAGAATCACTTCAAGTATTCACGAGCAGCTCTCCTCTTTAGCTCAAGGATCTACTTTTATAGGCAAGTGAGAGTCTCTACTTACACATTGAAATCTCACATAGATATCGTTTGAATACTTCTCTATGAATACATGAGATCATTGGATCTTTAAGTTATTCAAACCCGTGTTTTTTATTTACTAGATATCTCGGTTGATTCCTTTTTCAAATGATGGATCCTATCTAATCATGTGCATGAATTTGATATTTTCATTTATCTCATTTTTAAATCAGGCTAAAATCATCCATGAATCTTGGATAAAGGTTAAGACCTAGAAAATCTATTTTATTCCACCTCCTTTGAGATATTCACATGCTTGAAAGACATAGATTGCATGCATGGTCTCGTTTCAATCACAAGACACTTCTTCGATGGATAGGGATTATCCATGGTGGTTGGTCTTCACTCTAATGAGAGAAGTGTCACTGGTGGGTGACTACGGTGTCGAGATGTTGAAGATGATGTCATGAGATGGATTGAATGCCACAGGACGATCAGATGGCCCTGGTTTGTACTCACGCAACACAGAATAGATGGATTGTAGACATTAGATCCATATTCCATGGATTGATCGAATGGTAGAGGTAGACGAAATATTGGATGTATGGGGGAGATTACATTCGCATTTTCTTTAAAACACATCCCACATTGAATTGGAGACATGGAAGGAGAACAATATATGAATCAAGATGCTCCCGCATCATCCCAGATTACTCTCTCTCCATCCATGCTACCGACCTATACCATGTTCTATGGGCGTACTCTGCGCCCACCCTATACCTCCTTACAGGCAAGCTCTCCACCCATGCTATGCCCCCATGCCGCCCCGCACAGTGGAGCACGCTCTGTGTCCCTTGTGCTGCTCTCGGGATGGCTCTTCCATGGCTTCCCAATGGGCGTGGTCTACCCCTGTGGTCCTGCATGTTCCTCGGGTTGAGGCTAGGTAGGTAGACCATGGGCTGGCCCAATTTTTTATGTAAACCAGATAAAAAATAATTGGCTGAAATCCAAGTATTCATAAAAATGCATGGACATCATTAAACACAAACCAACCACATGGATGACCACCTTAAAATCAAAAACCCCTTCTTTAACCTTCTTCTTTATCCTTTCCTTTTTGGAATATTAAATCAAAAGTACTTCAATCACCCTTAAAAGGATGCTACATCAATGTTTTAAATGTTGTATCACACATGATAAAAGTTCATTGAAAATTCGAGATCAGTGCAATAATCATCTTATTTCATTAACATGGAGAACTGAACAAGTGTGGAATCCAATTCTATGAATCCATAACAATTATCTAGGCTTCTTCACTTCAATCAATCTCTATTCAATTTGGATTTCCTTCTTCATTTTGACAACTATTGACACTTGTTGACAACAAATACAACTTATACACAAAGTGGAACCAACACAATGATTTTACTATGACCTACTTCTAATGATTTAGAACCTATAAAAGCTACTCCACTAACACTACTCCCCTTGAAGTTCAAATCACTCCTTATTACACTATGAGAAGGATCAGATAAATACCTCTACAACTGACATATAAAATATTCTACACATCTAATCAGATTGAGATACCAACTACAAGCAATAATCCATATATCATCTTGATCAAAGATCCTAAAGTGTTTCATAAAATGAAAAAAAAACATATATACACCTTTTTTTCCAAACCAAGAATTCAATTTAAGAGTAAAAAAACAATGTGATCTAATATGACCATCAATGAAATTCCAAACATCCTCATTATGTTAGCTATAAAAAACTTCCCCAAGCTATAAACCATAACTGAAAATACTAGATAACTCATCATTCTATTTTATTAAATTTGTTACTAAAAGAAATTTCACAATATTTCAATAATGGTTTAGAATTATATTCATTTATCTTTAAATAATTACCTAAAAACCTTATTCTATCTTGTGGATTCAGCATTGAAAAATACTTATAAATTGATGAAAAGTATTATAATATATATTTTTAAATAAATAATAGGCATATCTCGATAAAAAATATGTAGTGTGATTTAATGTACCTAAATTTATGCAAAGAAATGTTATAGAATTCATCAATATCATATGATGATGATTGATAAAAGATTCATAAATGATAACTTTGGTTGTTTCATTATGTTCCCTTTACCCCATCATCCTAAAATGTTCATTTAATGACTCATCACACAATATAGTTGCATCATATCTTTAATACATATAATTACACATCTATTTAGCCTTTTCCCAATCAATATTTTCATCACCATAAATCATAGTAAAAGATTATAATGTTGGAGTGTACCATCTATAGGGGTTGTGAAACTAGTTCAAAACCCATTTCCTTAACTTGATAAATGAGAAAATTTTATTTCCACCCTTTAAGAAAAAAATAATTTATGGAATTATGACGCACGCCTGTCATAGGGCGTGGAAAAACAATTATTTCCTAAGTTAAAATGTTGTAAAGTGGTTGAACTAGGATGTCTCTCGAAGAGGAGTGCACACAAAATGAGTTGTCACTTTAAAATGAGGGTATAAAAATGTTGTGTTTTTGAAATTAAATTTGAAATTAAAATGATTAAAAAACTAAGATATTAAAAAGGGTGATTAGGACGGCGTCAGTTTCCTAATTGTACTGCTATCCCTGTTCAATTTAATCCAAACCTCATCTTCTTTGTTGATTAAAGTGAGTTTCCACAATCGTTTCCTCTCACTTCCTTGGTGAAATTAATATTGTGAGAGAAAACCTTACCAAGATCTCGGTTTGGTCAACTATCCTTCCATGAATAAATAGTTGTATTGAATATCCTTAATTGAAATGGGCAATACCCGATCAGGTTTTTTTATCCCAAACAATCAAGAACATTCACTACACCTTTTACACGTACTGACGATCGTCGAGTACTTCACCACTAATTCCTGGTTTATTCCATTGTATGTATACCAGAAATTAGTTGAGGGAGATTATGATTATTTTACCATGGTAAAAATAAATAATGGAATTAATATTCAAGAACGATCGCACTTGATTATAAAATCCGCAATAAGAAATTGAAAACAACTTTGAAGAAGAAATAAATTTATTCAATTGCGTCCAAGAACTCAAGAATTACAATGTAGAAAACCAACCCTTCCCCAATCACTCCAAATGTTTACCCCACCATGGTAAGGGTAATTGAGTTGAATGGGGAAGAAGAATACATTAAAAAACTATGAAAAAGAAAATAAATAAAAGAGAAATCTGAAAAGTTCTCCTTCTTGGTGTCCCAAAAGGAATGGGGTGGAGAATGGGATGATTTGAGAGGGTGGAGCTCTCCTCCTTTTATAGCCAGAATGTTTCCCCCGAATGTTTATGCGTGTATCCCCATTAAATTACATCTTCACGTGTTGAGCCCTCCTTGAATGTTGTTCATAATTCCCTTGGACATGTCCGCTCAAAATATCAGCGGATTTAGACATGTATTCCGAGAGTTATGGCTGTTGTACTATGAGCATTTATTTAGTCCAGTCAGACTCCCAAATGAAATTCTCCGGATTAGGGTGATTTAATGACCCCATAAACGGCTAATTAACTCATTGATTCATTCATAAAAGATTCTCCAAAACTCCTTGTTCTTCCACCGACCGAATTTAGAAACATTTAGCCCCACCATGGAAGAGTTATGGATCCCACACCAAAACTAGGAAGAACTGCAAACAGGTTTCTTTTTCCCACTTGTGAGATTCTTTTGGGCTTCTATATGGCCGATTCAGCTTTTAGTCCAAAAATAGTAAATGAAGCCCCGGATGTTTAGAATCTGGAAAAGAAATAATTTTGAAATTTCGATTAGAGTAGATAATATTATGGCCAAACTACAGAAATAATTTAAAACTGTTAAAAATCCAAATGGCCAATTTTTACTATCTAGCTCAAAATAACACCATTATCATAAAAATGAAAAAATTCATCTTAGAGGAACACTTTTGTCAGTTTAAAACAATGATATTAAATATAAATTAATTGAAAATATTTGCTCTATCAATTCCCCCACACTTAGCACTTGGACTCCTGGACAAGTAAAAATCAAATCAAATCAAATCCAAAACACATATCAATGAGATCTATCAAATCAATTCCAAGAAACAAAAAGAGATCATGACTCATTAAAAACAATTATTTCAAGTTCTCCATTTTATATTTTAATATATTTACACTTAATTTCTTATCCCATGCACACAAAACACCTACCTCACATGAATTTTCTCTCATCTCACAAATGTAAATGCTGAACAAGGCTTTCTCATCCAAACTCACACAAGAGTCACCATAGGCTTGATAAATTCCCACTTCTCCACCCAATGTGAATCAAGGACATGTGTTTCTCATGAGGACTTTTTAGGGTTGTTCTGTGGCTTTTGGTTAGTAGGATTTAGATGTTAAACATTTTGAGGCCGAAAAAGGAAGGCTTGGCTCTTATTGAAGAAAAATTGCCAGATTCTAATTATCACTCAAATATGGTCTCCTTCACTTACCCTATGTTGAAAATAGGCTCCATTATCATTCAATCAGCTCAGCAACAAAAATTTACATCTTTTAAAACATTATTTTTTTAAATCTCCAGATAGGCACAACTTTCTTTTTACATTGGAAGCTCCAGAAAGGCACAACTTTCAACAGAATAATTTTTCAGCATCACACACATCTCTTACACAATTTATTTTCCACCCATTGTATAACCAAATGAGGTATTACACCACAAGACATCATCCCCCACACTTAAGTTCAACTAGATCATGCAATTTCACTTCAAGAGCAGGTAGGATAGGGAAAATTCGCTTGTAATGTGGCTAACCTAACAAGCAATTCATGGCTACTAGGGGCTACAATGAAGGATAAATGTAAAGGTGGGACATAATGAAAAGGATTATTTTGAAAAGGGGGATTCAAACCAAATAAATGCCTCAATAATTTAAAACACACGTACCCCAAAACATCATGTTTTGAAAGGAATAAATCAAATTTTGGTTAAAATACGCATGGTCTGGTTCTCTCAAGAAATGAGGTGAATGAAAAGAATATGATAAAAATGGTTCAGAAGCCTCACGGGAAAGTGATTTAAAAGATATAGACAGTGAAATATGGCATGGGTTTCAAAAATCAGCGTTATTTTCATGAAATTCTAAAATATTTGAACTTGAAAAGACGTAATTTCAGCATTCATTTAAGCTCGGTTTCATGAAATAGATTGGTTCACTAATTGACATGGGTTTCAAAAATGGTATTGATAATCATTTCAACTAAAAAGTTTCAGAAACACACCAAAAATTGAAAAAATAAACACACAAAAATTTGAAAACAAACAATTTTTTTATTTTTTTGTGAAAACAAATATCAAATGAAAATCCTATACTACAAAGGTTCCCTCCCCCACACTTAAGTGATGTAGTGTTCTCGATGAATTCAAGTGGATTTAACATGTAAACCAATTTTAAAATGAATCACAATATCAAGAAAGTGTGAAGGAGAGGTACAACCTGATTTATTTTCAGTGCAACATTGAGTTAACCTATTAAGTGTTGCACTCTAAAAACCTAAAAATAATAGAACAAAAGAAAATATAAGACATTTATTGAAAGAAATGAAAATAAAAATATGATGAGAATAGATGGATAAAACATGGTTTAATCCCCCAAGTGGGCCCTAGGTTTTGACTGCCTCCAGAGGGGCAGTTCTAATCTATAATCCCCAATCAGATGGTGGATGAGGTTTCTTTGATTTGAACCACCACATGTGGCTCTTCCTAGCTTTCACTTCATTGTTCTTTTTGAGTAGGACTCCATAGATAGAGTACACCAGATCCAACCCCTTCGCAATGTGGTACACCGTGCATGGTGGGGGTAGGATGAAGTACAGAGCCTCCTCCTTCTTGGGTTCCACATGAAAAACATCTTCATTATTCTCTAGTGGTTGCTGAAGGTATGATACATCTGGGGAAAAATCAAAGGGGATGTCAGAGTTTAATTCTATTATAAAAAAATTAAAGCATGAAGTATCAATATCAAATTCTTCCCTTTCAATGAAAGTAGCTTGTGTCTCATTTTCCTAAAAAAAATTCACTTTGATCTTCTCATGTACTCCTTCCATTAAATTTTCAATAGGTTTGGGGAGCTCCAGATGTTCCCCTTCAGATGCATATTCTCCCTCCAAGGAAATACAAGTGTTAGATGAATCTGAAAAACTAAAACAAAGGGAGGTAATACTCAATTCAGTTTCAACAAAATCAAAAGATAATGAGTTTATGAAAATATTAACTCCTTGAGCTTGTTTGGATTCAACTTCTTCCTCAAAGGGAGGTGGCTCTTGGAGTTGAATTTCCGTAGATGGAGGTAGGTAGTCAGACTCCTCTATGTTCTCTTCAAATTCCACTGCTTGGTTGGTTTCTTCTTTTAATGTTGCTGAATCATCTACATTATCATGAATAGTTGGATCAAGAAGTTCGTCACACTCATTCCAGAAGTTATATAGATCTTTTTGATCTCCCATATGCATTTCAATAGCTAAATCTTCTTCACCAATCTTCTCCAACATTGATTGAGATGGGCTCAATGGATCTTATTTTAATTTATTCAAGGCCTCCATGGATTCTTCAACTTGAAGGATTTGTGAGGATACTTCTTCCATCAATTTTTTTGGTTCTGGTTCTTGTTCTGGATGTAGTTGTGGATCCTGGGATGCATGTACTTGTTCCGCTATCCACTATATTGAGGTCTCTAGGTTTTGAACTGTTTGACTAATTCTTTCAAATTGGGCTTCAATATCCTTGTGAACTTCTTCTTCTTGGTGTTGTACATTGATCATTTCTTGATAAAATTATGAAAAATACTACTTAAGTTCAATTAATTCTCTTTCCAAACCCTTCAACACTGGGTATTCGAGGTTCTCTTTAAGGTTTTTAATGAGATCCTTGAATTCATCCTCTGTTACGATTTGGATTCGAGATCCCCGAATTTTTTTAGCCAAGAAAGAAACTTTATACTCTATTGACCAAGGTGATTCAATAACTGGTTCCCTCACTTGTGGGTAATTGTTCCATGAATTAAAAAAATAATCATTAGAAAACAACATGGAAACCGATTTTTTTTTAAAAAAAATTAAATTTGAAAAAGTGAAATATTTACAAATAAATTGTGGCACTATCTCCCCGGCAACGGCGCCAAGTTTGAGGCACGCCTGTCGTAGGGCATGGAAAAAAAATTATTTCCTAAGTTAAAATGTAGTAAAGTGGTTGACCTAGGATGTCTCCCGAAGATGAGTGCACACAAAACGAGTTGTTACTTTAAAATGAGGGTAAAAAAATATTGTGTTTTTGAAATGAAATTTGAAATTAAAATGATTGAAAAACTATGATATTAAAAAGGGTGATTAGGTCGGGGTCAGTTTCCTAATTTTACTTCTATCCTTGTTCAATTTAATTCAAACCCTATATTCTTTGTTGATTAAAGTGAGTTTCCACAATCGTTTCCTCTCACTTCTTTGGTGAAATTATTATTATGAGAGAAAACATTACCAAGATCTCAATTTGGTCAACTCTCCTTCTATGCATAAATAGTCGTATTGAATATCCTTAACTGAAATGGGCAATACCCGATTGGGTTTTGATTATCCCAAACAATCAAAAACATTCACTACACCTTTTACAGGTATTGACGATCGTCGAGTACTTCACCACTAATTCCCGGTTTATTCCATTGTATATAAACCAGAAATTAGTGGAGGGAGATTATGATTATTTTACCAAGGAAAAAATCAATAATGGAATTAATAATCAAGAATGATCGCACTTTATTATAAAATCCGCTATAAGAAATTGAAAACAACTTTGAAGAAGAAAGAAATTTATTCAATTGCGTCCAAGAACTCATGCATTACAATGTAGAAAACCAACCCTTCCCCAATCACTCCAAATGTTTACCCCACCATGGTAAAGGTAATCGAGTTGAATGGAGAAGAATAAGGAATTAAAAAACTATGAAAAAGAAAATAAATAAAAGATAAAGCTGAAAATTTCTCCTTCTCGGTGTCCCAGAAGGAATGAGGTGGAGAATGAGATGATTTGAGAGGGTGTAGCTCTCCTCCTTTTATAGCCAGAATGTTTCCCCAGAATGTTTATGCGTTTTAGCCCCATTAAAGGAAATCTTGACGCGTTGAGCCCTTCTTTAATGTTGTTCATAATTCCCTTGTCCGTGTCCCCTAAAAATATCAGAGGATTTGGACATGTATTCCGAGAGTTATGGCCGTTTTAATATGAGAATTTATTCTGTCCAGTTAGACTCTTCAAAACGAAATCCTCTGGATTTCAATGACCCCATAAATGGCCAATTAACTCGGTTATTCCTTCATAAAAGATTCTCCAAAATGCCTTGTGCGTCCACCCACCAAATTTCACAACATTTGGGCCCACCATGGATGAGTTATGGATCCCACACCAAAACTAGGAAGAACTACAAACAGGTTTCTTTCGTCCACTTGTGAGCTTATTTTGAGATTCCATATGGCGGATTCAGCTTTTAGTCCAAAAATAGTAAATGAAGCCCTGGATGTTTAGAATCTGGAAAAGAAATAATTTTGCAATTTGGATCAGTGTAGATAATATTATGGCCAAACTACAGAAATAATTTAAAACTGTTAAAAATCCAAAATGGCCAATTTTTACTATTCAACTCAAAATAACACCATTATCATAAAAATGAAACAATTCATCTTATAGGAATTTTGTGGGTTTAAAACAATGATATTCAATATAAATTAATTGAAAAATATTTTTTCTATAAATTCCCCCACACATAGAACCTGGACTCATGGACAAGTAAAAATGAAATGAAATCAAATCCATAACACATATCAATGAGATCTATCAAATCAATTCCAACAAACAAAAATATATCATGTCTCATCAAAAAAAATTACTTCAAGTTCTCCATTTTAGATTTTAATTTATTTCCACTTAATTTCTTATCCCATGCACACAAAACACCTAACTCACATGAATTTTCTCTCATCTCACAAATTTAAATGCTGAACAAGGCTTTTCTCATCTAAACTCACACAAGAGTCACCATAGGCTTGAAAAATTCCTACTTCTCCACCCAATGTGATTCAAGGACATGTGTTTCTCATGAGTACTTTTGAGGGTTGTTCTGTGGCTTTCGGTTGGTAGGCTTTAGACGTTAAACATTCTGAGTCCGAAAAAGGAAGGCTTGGCTCTTATTGAAGCAAAATTGCAAGATTCTAATTTTCACTCAAATATGGTCTCCTTCACTTCCCCTTTGTTGAAAATAGGCTCCATCATCATTCAATCAACTCAGAAACAAAAATTTAAATCTTTTCAAACATGATTTTATTTAAAGCTCCAGATAGGCACAACTTTCTTTTTTACATTGGAAGCTCCAGAAAGGCACAACTTTCAACAGAATAATTTTTCAGCATCACACACATCTCTTACACAATTTATTTTCCACCCAAAGTATAATAAAATGAGGTAGTACACCACAAGACATCTTCCCCCACACTTAAGTTCAACTAGATCATGCAATTTCACTTCAAGAGCAGATAGGATAGGGAAAATTGGCTTGTAATGTGGCTAACCTAACAGGAAGTTCATGGCTACTAGGGGCTACAATGAAGGATAAATACAAAGGTAGGCCATAATGAAAAGGATTATTTTGAAAAGGGGGATTCAAACCAAATAAATGCCTCAATAATTTAAAACACAGGTACCCTAAACCCTCATGTTTTGAAAAAAATAAATCAAATTGTGGTTAAAATAAGCATGGTCTGGTTCTCTCAAGAAATGAGGAGAATGAAAAGAATATGACAAAAATGGTTCAGAAGACTCACAGGAAACTGATTTAAAAGATATAGGCAGTGAAATATGGCATGGGTTTCAGAAATCAGTGTTCTTTTCATGAAATTCTAAAATATTTGTACTTGAAAAGAAGTCATTTCAGTATTCATTTAAGCTCGGTTTCATGAAATAGATTGGTTCACTCATTGACATGGGTTTCAAAAATGGTATTGAAAATCATTTAAACTCAAAAGTTTCAGAAACACACCAAAAATTTAAAAAATAAACACACAAAAATTTGAAAACACACATTTTTTTATTTTTTTTTTGAAAACAAATATCAAATGAAAATCCTATACTACAAAGGTTCCCTCCCCCACACTTAAGTGATGTAGTGTCCTCGATGAATTCAAGTGGATTTAGCATGTAAGCCAATTTTAAAATGAATCGCAACATCAAGAAAGTGTGAAGGAGAGGTACAACCTGATTTATTTGCAGTGAAACATTGAGTTAACCTCCTAAGTGTTGCACTCTAAAAACCTACAAATAATATAACAAAAGAAAACATAAGATATTTATTGAAAGAAATGAAAATAAAAATATGATGAGAATAGATGGATAAAACTTGGTTTAATCCCCCAAGTGGGCCCTAGGTTTTGACTCCCTCCAGAGGGTCAGTTCTAGTCTATTATCCCCAATCTGATGGTGGATGAGGTTTCTTTGATTTGAACCACCACATGTGGCTCTTCCTAGCTTTCACTTCATTGTTCTTGTTGAGAAGGACTCCATAGATAGAGTACACCAGATCCACCCCCTTCGCAATGTGGTACACCGTGCATGGTGGGGGTATGATGTAGTACAGAGCCTCCTCCTTCTTGGGTTACACACGAAAAACATCTTCATTATTCTCTAGTGGTTGTTGAAGGTATGATACATCAGGGGAAAAATCAAAGGGAATGTCAGAGTTTAATTATATTTGAAAAAAATTGAAGCATGAAGTATCAATATCAAATTATTCCCTTTCAAAGAAAGTATCTTGTGTCTCATTTTCCTCCAAAAAATTCACTTTGATCTTCTCATGTACTCCTTCCATTAAATGTTCAATAGGTTTGGGGAGCTCCAGATGTTCCTCTTTAGATGCATATTCTCCCTCCAAGGAAATACATGTGTTAGATGAATCTGAAAAATTAAAACAAGGGGAGATAATACTCAATTCAGTTTCAACAAAATCAAAAGATAATGAGTTTATTAAAAGATTAACTCCTTGAGATTTTTTGGATTCAATTTCTTCTTCAAAGGGAGGTGGCTCTTGGAGTTGAATTTCCATAGATAGAGGTAGGTAGTCAGACTCCTCTATCTTCTCTTCAAATTCCACTGCTTGGTTGGTTTCTTCCTTTAATGTTGCTGAATCATGTACATTATCAGGAATAGTTGGATCAAGAAGTTCCTCACACTCATTCCAGAAGTTATCCAGATCTTTTTGATCTCCCATATGCATTTCAATTTCTAAATCTTCTTTATCATTCTTCTCCAACATTGATTGAGATGGGCTCAATGGATCTTCATTTAATTTCTACAAGGCCACCATGGATTCTTCAACTTGAAGGATTTGTGAGGATACTTCTTCCATCAATTTTTTTGGTTCTGGTTCTTGTTCTGGCTCCAGTTTTGGATCCTGGGATGCATGTACTTGTTCCGTTATCCACTGTATTGAGGTCTCTAGGTTTTGAACTATTTGACTAATTCTTTCAAATTGGGATTCATTATCCTTGTGAACTTCTTCTTCTTGGGGTTTTACATTGATCATTTCTTAATAAAATTCTGAAAAATACTCCTGAAGTTCAATTAATTCTCTTGCCAAACCCTCCAACACTGGGTATTCGAGGTTCACTTTAAGGTTTTCAATGTGAGCCTTGAATTCATCCTCTGTTACGATTTGGATTCGAGCTCCCCGAATTTTTTTAGAGAAGAAAGAAACTTTATACTCTATTGACCAAGGTGATTCAATAACTGGTTCTCTCACTTATGGGTAATTGTTTCATGAATTAAAAATATAATCATTTGAAAACAATATGGAAACAGATTTTTTTTAAAAAAAAATTAAATTTGAAAACGTGAAATATTTACAATTAAATTGTGGCACTATATCCTCGACAACGACACCAAGTTTGACGCACGACTGTCATAGGGCGTGTAAAAACAATTATTTCCAAAGGTAAAATGTAGTAAATTGGTTGACCTACGATGTCTCCCAAATAGGAGTGCACATAAAACGAGTTGTCACGTTAAAATGAGGGTAAAAAAATGTTGTATTTTTGAAATGAAATTTGAAATTAAAATGATTGAAAAACTATGATATTAAAAAGGGTGATTAGGTCAGGGTCAGTTGCCAAATTGTGCCGCTATCCTTGTTCAATTTAATTCAAACATCATCTTCTTTGTTGATTAAAGTGAGTTTCTACAATCGTTTCCTCTCACTTCCTTGGTGAAATTAGTATTGTGAGAGAAAACCTTACCAAGATCTCAGTTTGGTCAACTCTCCTTCCATGCACAAATAGTTGTATTGAATATCCTTAATTGAAATTGGCAATACCTGATCGGGTTTTGTTTATCCCAAACAATCAAGAACATTAACTACACCTTTTACACGTACTGACGATCGTCGAGTACTTAACCACTAATTTCTAGTTTATTCCATCGTATATAAACCAGAAATTAGTGGAGGGAGATTATGATTATTTTACCAAGGAAAAATTAAATAACTGAATTAATATTCAATAATGATCTCACTTGATTATAAAAACCGCTATAAGAAATTGAAAACAACTTTGAAGAAAAAAGAAATTTATTCAATTGCATCCAAGAACTCAAGCATTACAATGTATAAAACCAACCCTTCCCCAATCACTTCAAATGTTTACTCCACTATGGTAAGGGTAATCGAGTTGAATGGGGAAGAAGAAGGCATTAAAACACTATGAAAAATAAAATAAATAAAAGATAAAGATGAAAAGTTCTCCTTCTTGGTGTCCCAGAAGAAATGGTGCGGAGAATGGGATGATTTGAGAGGGTGGAGCTCTCCTCCTTTTATAGCCAGAATGTTTCTCCAGAATGTTTATGCGGTGGAGCCCCATTAAATGCATCTTCACTCATAGAGACCTTATTAAATGTTGTTCATAATTCCCTTGGCCGCGTCCCCTCAAAAGCTCAGCGAATTTGGACATGTATTCCGAGAGTTATGGCCGTTTTACTATGAGAATTTATTCTGTCCAGTCAGACTCTCCAAAACGAAAGCTTCCGGATTAGGGTGATTTAATGGCCCCATAAACGGACAATTCACTCAGTTCTTCCTTCATGAAATATTCTCCAAAACTCCTTGTGCGTCCACCCACCGAATTTCACAACATTTGAGTCCATCATGGATGAGTTATAGATCCCACACCAAAACTAGGAGGAACCTCAAATAGGTTTCTTTTGCCCATTTGTGAGCTTCTTTTGAGCTTCCATATGGCCGATTCAGCTTTTTGTCCAAAAATAGGAAATGAAGCCCTGGATTCTTAAAATCTGGAAAAGAAATAATTTTTCAATTTGGATCAGTGTAGATAATATTATGGTCAAACTACAGAAATAATTTAAAACTATTAAAAATCCAAAATGGCCAATTTTTACTATTCAACTCAAAATAACACTATTATCATAAAAATGAAACAATTAATCTTAGAGGAAAAATTTTTTGGGTTTAAAACAATGATATTAAATATAAATTAAATGAAAATATTTTCTCTATCAATTCCCCCTCACTTAGCACTTGGACTCCTGGACAAGTAAAAATCAAATCAAATCAAATCCAAAACACATATCAATGAGATATATCAAATCAATTCCAAGAAACAAAAAGATATCATGCCTCATCAAAAACAATTATTTCAAGTTTTCCATTTTAGATTTTAATATATTTCCACTTAATTTCTTTTCCCATGCACACAAAACACCTACCTCACATGAATTTTCTCTCATCTCACAAATGTAAATGCTGAACAAGGCTTTTCTCATCCAAACTCACACAAGAGTCACCATAGGCTTGATAAATTCCTACTTCTCCACCCAATGTGAGTCAAGGACATGTGTTTCTCATGAGGACTTTTCAAGGTTTTTCAGTGGCTTTCGGTTGGTATGGTTTAGATGTTAAAAATTCTGAGGCCGAAAAAGGAAGGCTTGGCTCTTATTGAAGCAAAATTGCAAGATATTAATTTTCACTCAAATATGGTCTCCTTCACTTTCCCTTTGTTGAAAATAGGCTCCATCATCAATCAATCAGCTCAGAAGAAAAAATTTCAATCTTTTCAAACATGATTTTTTTAAAGCTCCAGATAGGCACAACATTCTTTTTACTTTGGAAGCTCCAGAAAGGCACAACTTTCAACAGAATAATTATTCAGCATCACACACATATCTTCCAAAATTTATTTTCCACCCAAAGTATAACCAAATGAGGTAGTAAACCACAAGACATCTTCCCCCACACTTAAGTTAAACTAGATCATGCAATTTAACTTCAAGAGAAGGTAGGATAGGGAAAATTGGATTGTAATGTGGCTAACCTAACAGGCAATTCATGGCTACTAGGGGCTAGAATGAAGGATAAATGTAAAGGTGGGCCATAATGAAAAGGATTATTTTGAAAAGGGGGATTCAAACCAAATAAATTCCTCAATCATTTAAAACACACGTACCCCAAAACCTCATGATTTGAAAGGAATATATCAAATTCTTGTTAAAATAAGCATGGTCTGGTTCTCTCAAGAAATGAGGCGAATGAAAAGAATATGACAAAAATGGTTCAGAAGCCTCATAGGAAAGTGATTTAAAAGATATAGACAGTGAAATATGGAATGGGTTTCAAAAATCAGTGTTCTTTTCATGAAATTATAAAAGATTTGAACTTGAAAAGATGTCATTTCAGCATTCATTTAAGCTCGGTTTCATGAAATAGATTGGTTCACTCATTGGAATGGGTTTAAAAAATGGTATTGATAATCATTTCAACTCAAAAGTTTCAGAAACACACAAAAAATTGAAAAAATAAACACACAAAAATTTGAAAACACACAATTTTTTTATTTTTTTGTGAAAACAAATATCAAATGAAAATCCTATACTACAAAGGTTCCCCCCCACACTTAAGTGATGTAGTTTCCTCGATGAATTCAAGTGGATTTAAAATGTAAGATAATTTTGAAATGAATCACAATATCAAGAAAGTGTGAAGGAGAGGTACAACCTGATTTATTTGCAGTGCAACATTGAGTTAACCTCCTAAGTGTTGCACTTTAAAAAACTACAAATAATAGAACAAAAGAAAACATAAGATATTTATTGAAAGAAATGAAAATAAAAATATGATGAGAATAGATGGATAAAACATGGTTTAGTCCCCCAAGTGGGCCCTAGGTTTTGACTGCCTCAAGAGGGGCAGTTCTAATATATTATCCCCAATCTGATGGTGGATGAGGTTTCATTGATTTGAACCACCACATGTGGCTCTTACTAGATTTCACTTCATTTTTCTTGTTGAGGATGACTCCATAGATAGAGTACACCAGATCCACCCCCTTCGCAATGTGGTACACCGTGCATGGTGGGGGTAGGATGAAGTACAAAGCCTCCTCCTTCTTGGTTTCTGCATGAAAAACATATTCATTATTCTCTAGTTGTTGCTGAAGGTATGATACATATGGGGAAAAATAAAAGGGAATGTCAGAGTTTAATTCTATTTGAAAAAAATTATAGCATGAAGTATCAATATCAAATTCTTCCCTTTCAATGAAAGTAGCTTGTGTCTCATTTTCCTCCAAAAAATTCACTTTGATCTTCTCATGTACTCCATCCATTAAATGTTCAATAGGTTTGGGGAGCTCAGATGTTCCTCTTCAGATGAATATTCTCCCTCCAAGGAAATACAAGTGTTAGATGAATCTGAAAAATTAAAATAAGGGGAGATAATACTCAATTCAGTGTCAACAAAATGAAAAGATAATGAGTTTATGAAAAGATTAACTCCCTGAGCTTGTTTGGATTCAATTTCTTCATCAAAGGGAGGTGGCTCTTGGAGTTGAATTTCCCTAGATAGAGGTAGGTAGTCAGACTCCTCTATCTTCTCTTCAAATTCCACTGCTTGGTTGGTTTCTTCCTTTAATGTTGCTTAATCATCTACATTATCGGGAATAGTTGGATCAAGAAGTTCCTCACACTCATTCTAGAAGTTATCCAGATTTTTTTGATCTTCCATATGCATTTCAATTGCTAAATCTTCTTCATCAATCTTCTCCAACATTGATTAAGATGGGCTCAATGGATCTTCTTTTAATTTCTTCAAGGCCTCCATGGATTCTTAAACTTGAAGGATTTGTGAGGATACTTCTTCCATCAATTTTTCTGGTTCCGGTTCTTGTTCTGGCTCCAGTTTTGGATCCTGGGATGCATGTACTTGTTCTGTTATCCACTGTATTGAGGTCTCTAGGTTTTGAACTGTTTGACTAATTCTTTGAAATTGGGCTTCAATATACTTGTGAACTTTTTCTTCTTGGTGTTGTACATTGATCATTTCTTGATAAAATTATGAAAAATACTCCTGAAGTTCAATTAATTCTCTTGTCAAACCCTCCAACACTAGGTATTCGTGGTTCTCTTTAAGGTTTTCAATGAGATCCTTAAATTCATCCTCTGTTACGATTTGGATTCGAGCTCCCTTAAATTTTTTTAGCCAAGAAAGAAACTTTATACTCTATTGACCAAGGTGATTCAATAACTGGTTCTCTCACTTGTGGGTAATTGTTCTATGAATTAAAAACATAATCATTTGAAAACAACATGGAATCAAATTTTAAAAAAAATTAAATTTGAAAAAGTAAAGTATTTACAAATAAATTGTGGCACTATCTCCCTAGAAACGACGCCAAGTTTGATGTACGCCTGTCGTAGGGCTTGGAAAAACAATTATTTGTTAAGTTAAGATGTAGTAAATTGGTTGAACTAGGATGTCTCCCGAAGAGGAGTGCACACAAAACGAGTTGTCACTTTAAAATGAGGGTAAAAAAATGTTGTGTTTTTGAAATGAAATTTGAAATTAAAATGATTGAAAAACTATGATATTAAAAAGGGTGATAAGGTCGGGGTCAGTTTCATAATTGTACTGCTATCCTTGTTCAATTTAATTCAAACCTCATCTTCTTTGTTGATTAAAGTGAGTTTCCACAATCGTTTCCTCTCACTTCCTTGGTGAAATTATTATTGTGAGAGAAAACCTTGTCAAGATCTCAGTTTGGTCAACTCTTCTTCCATGCATAAATATTTTTATTGAATATCCTTAATTGAAATGGGCAATACCCGATCAAGTTATTTTTATCCCAAACAATCAAGAACATTCACTACACCTTTTACACGTACTGACAATCGTCGAGTACTTCACCACTAATTCCTGGTTTATTCCATCGTATATAAACCAAAAATTAGTGGAGGGAGATTATGATTATTTTACCAAGGAAAAAATCAATAATGGAATTAATATTCAAGAATGATCGCAATTGATTATAAAATCTGCTATAAGAAATTGAAAACAACTTTGAAGAAGAAAGAAATTTATTCAATTGCGTCTAAGAACTCAAGCATTACAATGTAGAAAACCAACCCTTCCTCAATCACTCTAAATGTTTACCCCACCATGGTAAAGGTAATTGAGTTGAATGGGGAAGAATAAGGCATTAAAAAACTATGAAAAAGAAAATAAATAAAAGAAAAAGCTGAAAAGTTCTCCTTCTTGGTGTCCCAGAAGGAATGGGGTGGAGAATGGGATGATTTGAGAGGGTGGAGCTCTCCTACTTTTATAGCCATAATGTTTCCCCCAAATGTTTATGCGTTTTAGCCCAATTAAAAGACATCTTAACACGTTGAGACCTTCTTGAATGTTGTTCATAATTCCCTTTTCCGTGTCCTCTCAAAATCTCATCAGATTGGGACATGTATTCCGAGTGTTATGACCGTTTTACTATGAGCATTTATTCTTTCCAGTCAGACTCTCCAAAACGAAATCCTCCGGATTAGGGTGATTTAATGGCCCCATAAACGGCCAATTAACTAGGTTCATCCTTCATAAAAGATGCTCCAAATCCCCTTGTGAGTCCACCCACCGAATTTCACAACATTTGGGAAAACCATGGATGAGTTATGGATCCCAAACCAAAACTAGGAAGAACTGCAAACATGTTTCTTTTGCCCACTTGTGAGCTTCTTTTGAGCTTCCATATGGCCGATTCAGCTTTTAGTCCAAAAATAGTAAATGAATCCCTGTATGTTTAGAATTTGTAAAAGAAATAATTTTGAAATTTGGGTGAGTGTATACAATATTATGGCCAAACTAAAGAAATAATTTAAAACTTTTAAAAATCTAAAATGGCCAATTTTTACTATTCATCTCAAAATAACACCATTATCATAAAAATGAAACAATTCATCTTAGAGGAACAATTTGGTGGGTTTAAAACAATTATATTCAATATAAATTAATTGACAATATTTTCTCTATCAATTCCCCCACACTTAGCACTTGGACTCCTGGACAAGTAAAAATCAAATCAAATCAAATACAAAACACATATCAGTGAGATCTATCAAATCAATTCCTAGAAACAAAAAGATATCATGCCTCATCAAAAAAAATTATTTCAGGTTCTCCATTTTATATTTTAATATATTTTAACTTAATTTCTTATCCCATACACACAGAACACCTACCTCACATGAATTTTCTCTCATCTCACAAATGTAAATGCTCAACAAGGATTTTCTCATCCAAACTCACACAAGAGTCACCATAGGCTTGAAAAATTCCAACTTCTCCGCCCAATGTGAGTCAAGGACATGTGTTTCTCATAAGTACTTTTCAGGGTTGTTCTGTGGCTTTCGGTTGGTAGGCTTTAGACATTAAACATTCTGAGGCCGAAAAAGGAAGGCTTGGCTCTTATTGAAGAAAAATTGCAAGATTCTAATTTTCACTAAAATATGGTCTACTTCACTTCCCATTTGTTGAAAATAGGCCCCATCATCATTCAATCAACTCAGAAGAAAAAATTTCAATCTTTTCAAACATGATTTTTTTAAAGCTCCAGATAGGAACAACATTCTTTTTACATTGGAAGCTCCAGAAAGGCACCACTTTCAACAGAATAATTTTTTAGCATCACACACATCTCTTCCACAATTTATTTTCCACCCAAAGTATAACAAAATGAGGTAGTACACCACAATACATCTTCCCCCACACATAAGTTCAACTAGATCATGCAATTTCACTTCAAGAGCAGATAAGATAGGGAAAATTGGCTTGTAATGTGGCTAACCTAACAGGAAATTCATGGCTACTAGGGGCTACAATGAAGGATAAATAAAAAGGTGGGCCATAATGAAAAGGATTATTTTGAAAAGGGGGCTTCAAACCAAATAAATGCCTCAATCATTTAAAACACAGGTACCCCAAACCCTAATGTTTTGAAAGGAATAAATCAAATTCTGGTTAAAATAAGCATGGTCTGGTTCTCTCAAGAAATGAGGAGAATGAAAATAATATGACAAAAATGGTTCAGAAGCCTCACAGGAAACTGATTTAAAAGATATAGGCAGTGAAATATGGCATGGGTTTCAAAAATCAGTGTTCTTTTCATGAAATTCTAAAATATTTAAACTTGAAAAGAAGTCATTTCAGTATTCATTTAAGTTCGGTTTCATGAAATATATTGGTTCACTCATTGAAATGGGTTTCAAAAATGGTATTGATAATCATTTAAACTCAAAAGTTTCAGAAACACACCAAAAATTGAAAAAATAAACACACAAAAATATGAAAACACACAATTTTTTTATTTTTTTTGTGAAAACAAATATCAAATGAAAATCCTATACTACAAAGGTTCCCTCCCCCACACTTAAGTTATGTAGTTTCCTTGATGAATTCAAGTGGATTTAACATGTAATCCAATTTTAAAATGAATCACAATATCAAGAAAGTGTGAAGGAGAGGTACGACCTGATTTATTTACAGTGCAACATTGAGTTAACCTCCTAATTGTTGAACTCTAAAATACTACAAATAATAGAACAAAAGAAAAAATAAGATATTTATTGAAAGAAATGAAAATAAAATTATGATTAGAATAGATGGATAAAACGTGGTTTAATCCCCCAAGTGGGCCCTAGGTTTTGACTGCCTCCAGAGGGGCAGTTCTAAACTATTATCCCCAATCTGATGGTGGATGAGGTTTCTTTGATTTGAACCACCACATGTGGATCTTCCTAGCTTTCACTTCATTGTTCTTGTTGAGGAGGACTCCATAGATAGAGTACACCAGATCCACCCCCTTTTCAATGTGTTACACCATGCATGGTGGGGGTAGGATGAAGTACAGAGCCTCCTCCTTCTTTGGTTCCGCATGAAAAACATCCTCATTATTCTCTAGTGGTTGCTGAAGGTATGATACATCTTTGGAAAAATCAAAGGGAATGTCAGAGTTTAATTATATCTGACAAAAATTAAAGCGTGAAGTATCAATATCAAATTCTTCCCTTTCAAAGAAAGTTGCTTGTGTCTCATTTTTCTCCAAAAAATTCACTTTGATCTTCTCATGTACTCCTTCCATTAAATGTTCAATAGGTTTGGGGAGCTCCAGATGTTCCTCTTCAGATGCATATTCTCCCTCCAAGGAAATAAAAATGTTAGATGAATCTGAAAAATTAAAACAAGGGGAGGTAGTACTCAATTCAATTTCAACAACATCAAAAGATAATGAGTTTATGAAAAGATTAACTCCCTGATCTTGTTTGGATTCAATTTATTCTTCAAAGGGAGGTGGCTCTTGGAGTGGAATTTCCATAGATAGAGGTAGGTAGTCAAACTCCTCTATCTTCTCTTCAAATTCCACTGCTTGGTTGGTTTCTTCCTTTAATGTTGCTGAATCATCTACATTATTAGGAATAGTTGGATCAAGAAGTTCCTCACACTCATTCCAGAAGTTATCCAGATCTTTTTGATCTCCCATATGCATTTAAATAGATAAATCTTCTTCATCAATCTTCTCCAACATTGATTGAGATGGGCTCAATGGATCTTCTTTTAATTTCTTCAAGGCCTCCATGGATTCTTCAACTTGAAGGATTTGTGAGGATACTTCTTCCATCAATTTTTCTGGTTCTGGTTCTTGCTCTGGCTCCAGTTGTGGATCCTGGTATGCATGTACTTGTTACGCTATCCACTATATTGAGGTCTCTATGTTTTGCACTGTTTGACTAATTATTTCAAATTGGGCTCAAATATCCTTGTGAACTTCTTCTTCTTGGTGTTTTACATTGATCATTTCTTGATAAAATTCTGAAAAATACTCCTGAATTTCAATTAATTCTCTTTCCAAAC
This sequence comes from Viscum album, assembly GCA_963277665.1. Classification (NCBI taxonomy): domain Eukaryota; kingdom Viridiplantae; phylum Streptophyta; class Magnoliopsida; order Santalales; family Viscaceae; genus Viscum; species Viscum album. The sequence goes on along the minus strand of OY728157.1, from coordinate 1,225,038,006 downwards.
CCTCCAACACTTGGTATTCGAGGTTCTCTTTAAGGTTTTCAATGAGATCCTTGAATTCATCCTCTGTTACGATTTGGATTCGAGCTCCCCAATTTTTTTTAGCCAAGAATGAAACTTTATACTCTATTGACCATGGTGATTCAATAACTGGTTCTATCACTTGTGGGTAATTGTTCCATGAATTAAAAAAATAATCATTTGAAAACAACATGGAAACAGATTCTTTTTAAAAAAAATTAAATTTGAAAAGGTGAAATATTTACAAATAAATTGTGGCACCATCTCCCCGACAACGATGCCATGTTTGACGCACGCCAGTCATAGGGCGTGGAAAAACAATTATTTCCTAAGTTAAAATGTAGTAAAGTGGTTGACCTTGGATGTCTCCTGAAGAGGAGTGCACACAAAACGAGTTGTCACTTTAAAATGAGTTTAAAAAAATGTTGTGTTTTTGAAATGAAATTTGTGATTAAAATGATTGAAAAACTATGATATTAAAAAGGGTGATTAGGTCAGGGTATGTTTCCTAATTTTACTTCTATCCTTGTTCAATTTAATTCAAACCTAATATTCTTTGTTGATTAAAGAGAGTTTCCACAATCATTTCCTCTCACTTCCTTGGTGAAATTATTATTGTGAGAGAAAACCTTACCAAGATCTCGATTTGGTCAACTCTCCTTCCATGAATAAATAGTTATATTGAATATCCTTAATTGAAATCGGAAATACCCGATCGAGTTTTGTTTATCCCAAACAATCAAGAACATTCACTACACCTTTTACACGTACTGACGATCGTCGAGTACTTCACCACTAATTCCTGGTTTATTCCATCATATATAAACCAAAAATTAGTGGAGGGAGATTATGATTACTTTACCAAGGAAAAAATCAATAACGGAATTAATATTCAAGAACGATCGCACTTGATTATAAAATCTGCTATAAGAAATTGAAAACAACTTTCAAGAAGAAAGAAATTTATTCAATTGCACCCAAGAACTCAAGCATTACAATGTAGAAAACCAACCCTTCCACAATCACTCCAAATGTTTACCCCACCATGGTAAGGGTAATAGACATGAATGGGGAAGAATAAGGCAATACAAAACTATGAAAAAGAAACTAAATAAAAGAGAAATCTGAAAATTTCTCCTTCTTGGTGTCCCAGAAGGAATGGGGTGGAGAAAGGGATGATTTGAGAGGGTGGAGCTCTCCTCCTTTTATAGCCATAATGTTTCCCCCGAATGTTTATGCGTTGTAGACACATTAAATGAAATCTTCATGCGATGAGACCTTCTTGAATGTTTTTAATAATTCCCTTGGACGTGTCCCATCAAAAGCTCAACGGATTTGGACATGTATTCTGAGAGTTATGGCCGTTTTTCTATGAGAATTTATTCTGTCCAGTCAGATTCTCCAAAACGAAATTCTCCGGATTAGTATGATTTATTGACCACATAAACGGACCATTCACTCGGTGATTATTTCATGAAATATTCTACAATACTCTGTGTGCATCCACCCACCGAATTTCACAACATTTGGGCCCACCATGGATGAGTTATGGATCCTACACCAAAACTAGGCAGAACTGCAAACAGGTTTCTTTCGCCCATTTGTGAGCTTCTTTTGAGCTTCCATATGGCCGATTCGGCTTTTAGTCCAAAAATAGTAAATGAAGCCCTGGATGTTTGTAATCTGGAAAAAAAATAATTTTGCAATTTGGATCAGTGTAGATAATTTTATGCACAAAATACATAAATAATTTAAAACTGTTAAAAATCCAAAATGGCCAATTTTTACTATTCAGCTCAAAATAACACCATTATGATAAAAATGAAACAATTAATCTTATAGGAAAAATTTTGTGGGTTTAAAAGAATGATATTCAATATAAATTAATTGAAAATATTTTCTCTATAAATTCCCCCACACATAGAACTTGGACTCATGGACAAGTAAAAATCAAATCAAATCAAATCAAATCCAAAACACATATCAATGAGATCTGTCAAATCAATTCCAAGAAAAAAAATTATATCATTCCTCATAAAAAACAATTATTTCAAGTTCTCCAGTTTAGATTTTAATATATTTCCACTTAATTTCTTATCCCATGCACACAAAACACCTACCTCACATGAATTTTCTCTCATCTCACAAATGTAAATGCTGAACAAGGCTTTTCTCATCCAAACTCACACAAGAGTCACCATAGGCTTGAAAAATTCCTACTTCTCCACCCAATGTGAGTCAAGGACATGTGTTTCTCATGAGGACTTTTGAGGGTTGTTTTATGGATTTCATTTGGTAGGCTTTAGATGTTAAACATTCTGAGGCCGAAAAAAGAAGGCTTGGCTCTTATTGAAGCAAAATTGCAAGATTCTAATTTTCACTCAAATATGGTCTCCTTCACTTCCCCTTTGTTGAAAATAGGATCCATCATCATTCAATCAGCTCAGCAGCAAAAATTTCAATCTTTTAAAACATGATTTTATTTAAAGCTCCAGATAGGCACAACTTTCTTTTTACATTAGAAGCTCCAGAGAGGCACAAATTTCAACAGAATAATTTTTCAGCATCACACACATCTCTTCCACAATTTATTTTCCACCCAAAGTATAACCAAATGAGGTAGTACACCACAAGACATCTTCCCCCACACTTAATTTCAACTAGATCATGCAATTTCACTTCAAGAGCAGATAGGATAGGGAAAATTGGCTTGTAATGTGGCTAACCTAATAGGCAATTCATCGCTACTAGGGGCTACAATGAAGGATAAATATAAAGGTGGGAAATAATGAAAAGGATTATTTTGAAAAGGGGGATTCAAACCAAATAAATGCCTCAATCATTTAAAACACAGGTACCCCAAACCCTCATGTTTTGAAAGGAATAAATCAAATTGTGGTTAAAATAAGCATGGTCTGGTTCTCTCAAGAAATGAGGAGAATGAAAAGAATATGACAAAAATGGTTCAGAAGCCTCATAGGAAACTGATTTAAAAGATATAGGTAGTGAAATATGGCACATGTTTCAAAAATCAGTGTTCTTTTCATGAAATTATAAAATATTTGAACTTGAAAAGAAGTCATTTCAGCATTCATTTAAGCTCGGTTTCATGAAATAGATTGGTTCACTCATTGACATGGGTTTCAAAAATGGTATTGATAATCATTTAAACTCAAAAGTTTCAGAAACACACCAAAAATTGAAAAAATAAACACACAAAAATTTGAAAACACACAATTTTTTTATTTTTTTTGTGAAAAAAAATATCAAATGAAAATCCTGTACTACAAAGGTTCCCTCCCCCACACTTAAGTGATGTAGTGTCCTTGATGAATTCAAGTGGATTTAACATGTAATCCAATTTTAAAATGAATCACAATATCAAGAAAGTGTGAAGGAGAGGTACAACCTGATTTATTTGCAGTGCAACATTGAGTTAACCTCCAAAGTGTTGCACTCTAAAAACCTACAAATAATAGAACAAAAGAAAACATAAGATATTTATTGAAAGAAATGAAAATAAAAATATGATGATAATAGATGGATAAAACTTGGTTTAATCCCCCAAGTGGGCCCTAGGTTTTGATTGCCTCCAGAGGGGAAGTTCTAAACTATTATCCCCAATCTGATGGTGGATGAGGTTTCTTTGATTTGAACCACCACATGTGGCTCTTCCTAGCTTTCACTTCATTGTTCTTGTTGAGGAGGACTCCATAGATAGAGTACACCAGATCCACCGCCTTTGCAATATGGTACACCATGCATGGTGGGGGTAGGATGAAGTTCAGAGCCTCCTCCTTCTTTGGTTCCGCATGAAAAACATCTTCATTATTCTCTAGTGGTTGCTGAAGGTATGATACATCTGGGGAAAAATCAAATGGAATGTCAGAGTTTAATTCTATCTGACAAAAATTAAAGCTTGAAGTATCAATATCAAATTCTTCCCTTTCAAAGAAAGTAGCTTGTGTCTCATTTTCCTCCAAAAATTTCACTTTGATCTTCTCATGTACTCCTTCCATTAAATGTTCAATAAGTTTGGGGAGCTCCAGAAGTTCCTCTTCAGATGCATATTCTCCCTCCAAGGAAATACAAGTGTTAGATGAATCTGAAAAATTAAAACAAGGGGAGGTAATACTCAATTCAGTTTCAACAAAATCAAAAGATAATGAGTTTATGAAAAGATTAACTCCCTGAGCTTGTTTGGATTCAATTTCTTCTTCAAAGGGAGGAGTCTCTTGGAGTTGAATTTCCGTAGATAGAGGTAGGTAGTCAGACTCCTCTATATTCTCTTCAAATTCCATTGCTTGGTAGGTTTCTTCCTTTAATGTTGCTGAACCATCTACATTATCAGGAATAGTTGGATCAAGAAGTTCCTCACACTCATTCTAGAAGTTATCTAGATCTTTTTGATCTCCCATATGCATTTCAATAGCTAAATCTTCTTCATCAATCTTCTCCAACATTGATTGATATGGGCTCAATGGATCTTCTTTTAATTTATTCAAGGCCTCCATGGATTCTTCAACTTGAAGGATTTGTGAGGATACTTCTTCCATCAATTTTTATGGTTCTGGTTCTTGTTTTGGCTGTAGTTGTGGATCCTGGTATGCATGTACTTGTTCCACTATCCACTGTGTTGTGGTCTCTAGGTTTTGAACTGTTTGACTAATTCGTTTAAATTGGGCTTCAATATACTTGTGAACTTCTTCTTCTTGGTGTTGTACATTGATCATTTCTTGATAAAATTCTGAAAAATACTCATGAATTTCAATTAATTCTCTTTCCAAACCCTCCAACACTGGGTATTCAAGGTTCTCTTTAAGGTTTTCAATGAGATCCTTGAATTCATTCTCTAATACGATTTGGATTCGAGCTGCCCAAATTTTTTTAGCCAAGAATGAAACTTTATACTCTATTGACCATGGTAATTCAATAACTGGTTCTCACACCGGTGGGTAATTGTTCCATGAATTAAAAAAATAATCATTTGAAAACAACATGGAAACAGATTTTTTAAAAAAAAATTAAATTTGAAAAGGTGAAATATTTACAAATAAATTGTGGCACCATCTACCCAGAAGTGGTGCCAAGTTTGATGCACGCCTTTCATAGGACGTTTCAAAATAATTATTTCCTAAGTTAAAATGTAGTAAAGTGGTTGACCTTGGATGTCTCCCAAAGAGGAGTGCACACAAAACGAGTTGTCACATTAAAATGAGGGTAAAAAAATGTTGTGTTTTTGAAATGAAATTTGAGATTAAAATGATTGAAAAACTATGATATTAAAAAGGGTGATTAGGTCAGGGTCAGTTTCCTAATTTTACTTCTATCCTTGTTCAATTTAATTCAAACCTCATCTTCTTTATTTATTAAAGAGAGTTTCCACAATCGTTTCCTCTCACTTCTTTAGTGAAATTATTATTGTGAGAGAAAACCTTACCAAGATCTCGATTTGGTCAACTCTCCTTTCATGCATAAATAGTTGTATTGAATATTCTTAATTGAAATTGGCAATACCCGATCAGGTTTTGTTTATCCCAAAGAATCAAGAACATTTACTACATCTTTTACACGTACTGACGATCGTCGAGTACTTCACCACTAATTCCTGGTTTATTCCATCATATATAAACCAGAAATTAGTAGAGGGAGATTATGATTATTTTACCAAGGAAAAAATAAATAACAGAATTAATATTCAAGAATGATCGCACTTGATTATAAAATCTGCTATAAGAAATTGAAAACAACTTTGAAGAAGAAAGAAATTTATTCAATTGCATCCAAGAACTCAAGCATTACAATGTAGAAAACCAACCCTTCCACAATCACTCCAAATGTTTACCCCACCATGGTAAGGGTAATCAAGATGAATGGGGAATAATAAATCATTACAAAACTATGAAAAATAAACTAACTAAAATAGAAATCTGAAAATTTTTCCTTCTTGGTGTCCCAGAAAGAATGGGGTGGAGAATGGGATGATTTGAGAGGGTGGAGCTCTCCTCCTTTTATAGCCAGAATGTTTCCCCACAATGTTTATGCGTTTTAGCCACATTAAATGACAACTTCACGCGATGAGACCATCTTGAATGTTGTTCATAATATCCTTGGACGTGTCCCCTCAAAATCTCATCGGAGTTGTACATGTATTCCGAGAGTTATGGCCGTTTTAATATGAGAATTTATTCTGTCCAGTCAGACTCTCCAAAACGAAATACTATTGATTAGTGTGATTTATTGACCCCATAAACGGACCATTCACTCGGTGATTCCTTCATAGAAGATGATCCAAAACTCGTTCTGCGTCCACCCACAGAATTTCATAACAGTTGGGCCCCCCATGGATGAGTTATGAATCCTACACCAAAACTAGGCAGAACTGCAAACAGGTTTCTTTCGCCCACTTGTGAGCTTCTTTTGAGCTTCCATATGGACGATTCAGCTTTTAGTCCAAAAATAGTAAATGAAGCCCTGGATATTTAGAATCTAGAAATAAAATAATTTTTCAATTTAGATCACTGTAGATAATATTATGGGAAAACTACAGAAATAATTTAAAACTATTAAAAATCCAAAACGGCCAATTTTTTACTATTCAGCTCAAAATAACACCATTATCATAAAAATGAAAAAATTCATCTTAGAGGAACACTTTTTTGGGTTTAAAAGAATTATATTAAATATAAATTAATTGAAAATATTTTCTCTATCAATTCCCCCACACTTAGCACTTGGACTCTGGGACAAGTAAAAATTAAATCAAATCAAATCCAAAACACATATCAATGAGATATATCAAATCAATTCCAAGAAACAAAAAGATATCATGCCTCATAAAAAACAATTATTTAAAGTTATAAATTTTATATTTTAATATATTTCCACTTAATTTATTATCCCATGCACACAAAACACCTACCTCACATGAATTGTCTCTCATCTCACAAATGTAAATGCTGAACAAGGCTTTTCTCATCCAAACTCACACAAGAGTCACAATAGGCTTGATAAATTCCTACTTCTCCACCCAATGTGAGTCAAGGACATGTGTTTATCATGAGGACTTTTCAGGGTTGTTCTGTGGCTTTTGGTTGTTAGGATTTAGATGTCAAACATTCTCAGGCCGAAAAAGGAAGGCTTGGCTCTTATTGAAGCAAAAGTGCAAGATTCTAATTTTCACTCAAATATGGTCTCTTTAACTTCCCCTTTGTTGAAAATAGGCTCCATCATCATTTAATCAGCTCAGAAGAAAAAATTTCACTCATTTCAAACATGATTTTTTTTAAAGATTCAGATAGGCACAACATTTTTTTTTACATTGGAAGCTCCAGAAAGGCACAGCTTTCAACAGAATAATTTTTCAGCATCACACACATCTCTTCCACAATTTATTTTCCACCCAAAGTATAACCACATGAGGTATTACACCACAATACATCTTTACCCACACTTAAGTTCATCTAGATCATGCAATTTCACATCAAGAGCATGTAGGATAGGGAAAATTGGCTTGTAATGTGACTAACCTAACAGGCAATACATGGCTACTAGGGGCTACAATGAAGGATAAATATAAAGGCGGGCCATAATGAAAAGGATTATTTTGAAAAGGGGGCTTCAAACCAAATAAATGCCTCAATCATTTAAAACACACTTACCCCAAAACCTCATGTTTTGAAAGGAATAAATCAAATTCTGGTTAAAATAAGCAGGGTCTGGTTCTCTCAAGAAATGAGGCGAATGAAAAGAATTTGACAAAAATGGTTCAGAAGCCTCACAGGAAAGTGATTTAAAAGATATAGACAGTGAAATATGGAATGTGTTTCAAAAATCAGTGTTCTTTTCATGAAATTCTAAAAGATTTGAACTTGAAAAGAAGTCATTTCAGCATTCATTTAAGCTCGGTTTCATGAAATAGATTGGTTCACCCATTGACATGGGTTTTAAAAATGTTATTGATAATCATTCCAACACAAAAGTTTCAGAAACACCCCAAAAATTGAAAAAATAAACACACAAAAATTTGAAAACACACAATTTTTTTATTTTTTTGTGAAAACAAATATCAAATGAAAATACTATACTACAAAGGTTCCCTCCCCCACACTTAAGTGATTTAGTTTCCTCGATGAATTCAAGTGGATTTAACATGTAAGACAATTTTAAAATGAATCACAATATCAAGAAAGTGTGAAGGAGAGGTACAACCTGATTTATTTGCAGTGCAACATTGAGTTAACCTTCTAAGTGTTGCACTCTAAAAACCTAAAAATAATAGAACAAAAGAAAACATAAGATATTTATTGAAAGAAATGAAAATAAAAACATGATGATAATAGATGGATAAAACTTGGTTTAATCCCCCAAGTGGGCCCTAGGTTTTGACTGCCTCCAGAGGGGCAGTTCTAATCTATTATCCCTAATCTGATGGTGGATGATATTTCTTTGATTTGAACCACCACATGTGGCTCTTCCTAGATTTCACTTAATTGTTTTTTTGAGGAGTACTCCATAGATAGAGTACACCAGATCCACCCCCTACGCAATGTGGTACACCGTGCATGGTGGGGGTAGGATGAAGTACAGAGCCTCCTCCTTCTTGGGTTCGACATGAAAAACATCTTCATTATTCTCTAGTGGTGGCTGAAGGTATGATACATCTGGGGAAAAATCAAAGGGAATGTGAGAGTTTAATTCTATTTGAAAAAAATTAAAGCATGAAGTATCAATATCAAATTCTTCCCTTTCAAAGATAGTAGCTTGTGTCTCATTTTCCTCCAAAAAATTCACTTTTATCTTCTCATGTACTCCTTCTATTAAATGCTCAATAGGTTTGGGGAGCTCCAGATGTTCCCATTCAGATGCATATTCTCCCTCCAAGGAAATACAAGTGTTAGATGAATCTGAAAAATTAAAACAAGGGGAGGTAATACTCAATTCAGTTTCAACAAAATAAAAAGATAATGAGTTTATGAAAAGATTAACTCCCTGAGCTTGTTTGGATTCAATTTCTTCTTCAATGGGAGGTGGCTCTTGGAGTTGAATTTCCGTAGATAGAGGTAGGTAGTCAGACTCCTCTATCTTCTCTTCAAATTCCACTGCTTGGTTGGTTTATTCCTTTAATGTTGCTGAATCATCTACATTATCAGGAATAGTTGGATCAAGAAGTTCCTCACACTCATTCCAGAATTTATCCAGATCTTTTTGATCTCCCATATGCATTTCAATAGCTAAATCTTCTTCATCAATCTTCTCCAACATTGATTGAGATGGGCACAATGGATCTTCTTTTAATTTCTTCAAGGCCTCCATGGATTCTTCAACTTGAGGGATTTGTGAGGATACTTCTTCCATCAGTTTTTCTGGTTCTGGTTCTTGTTCTGGCTCCAGTTGTGGATCCTGGGATGTATGTACTTATTCCTCTATCCACTGTATTGAGGTCTCTAGGTATTGAACTTTTTGACTAATTATTTCAAATTGGGCTTTAATATCCTTGTGAAATTCTTCTTCTTGGTGTTGTACATTGATCATTTCTTGATAAAATTCTGAAAAACACTCTTGAAGTTCAATTAATTCTCTTTCCCAATCCTCCAACACTAGGTATTCGAGGTTCTCTTTATGGTTTTCAATGAGATCCTTGAATTCATCCTCTGTAACGATTTGGATTCGAGCTCCTTGGATTTTGTTAGCCAAGAAAGAAACTTTATACTCTATTGAGTAAGGTGATTCAATAACCGGTTCTCTCACTTGTTGGTAATTGTTCCATGAATTAAAAAAATAATCATTTGAAAATAACATGGAAACAAATTTTTTTTAAAAAAATTAAATTGAAAAAGTGAAATATTTACAAATAAATTGTGGCACTATCTCCCCGGCAACTGCGCCAAGTTTGACACATGCCTGTCGTAGGGCGTGGCAAAACAATTATTTCCTATGTTAAAATGTAGTAAAGTGGTTGACCTAGGATGTCTCCCGAAGAGGAGTGAACACAAAATGAGTTGTCACTTTAAAATGAGGGTAAAAAATGTTGTGTTTTTGAAATGAAATTTGAAATTAAAATGATTGAAAAACTATGATATTAAAAAGGGTGATTAGGTCGGGGTCAGTTTCCTAATTGTACTGCTATCCTTGTTCAATTTAATTCAAACCTCATCTTCTTTGTTGATTAAAGTGAGTTTCCACAATCGTTTCCTCTCACTTCTTTGGTGAAATTATTATTGTGAGAGAAAACCTTACCAAGATCTGGGTTTGGTCAACTTTCCTTCCATTAATAAATAGTTGTATTGAATATCCTTAATGGAAATGGGCAATACCCGATCGGGTTTTGTTTATCCCAAACAATCAAGAACATTCACTACACCTTTTACACGTACTGACGATCGTCGAGTACTTAACCACTAATTCCTGGTTTATTCCATCGTATATAAACCAGAAATTAGTGGACGAAGATTATGATTATTTTACCAAGGAAAAAATCAATAACGGAATTAATATTCAAGAATGATCTCACTTGATTATAAAATCTTCTATAAGAAATTGAAAACAACTTTGAAGAAGAAACAAATTTGTTCAATTGCGTCCAAGAACTGAAGCATTACAATGTAGAAAACCAACCCTTCCCCAACCACTCCAAATGTTTACCCCACCATGGTAAGGGTAATCTAGTTGAATGGGGAAGAAGAAGGAATTAAAAAACTATGAAAAAGAAAATAAATAAAAGAGAAATCTGAAAAGTTCTCCTTTTTGGTGTCCCAGAAGGAATGGGGTGGAGAATGGGATGATCTGAGAGGGTGAAGCTCTCCTCCTTTTATAGCAAGAATGTTTTGCCCGAATTATTATGCGTTTTATACCAATTAAATGATATCTTAACGCGTTGATCCCTTCTTGAATGTTGTTCATAATTCCCTTGTCCGTGTCCCCTCAAAATCTCAGTGGATTTGGACATTTATTCCGAGAGTTATGGCCGTTTTACTATGAGAATGTATTCTGTCCAGTCAGACTCTCCAAAACGAAATCCTCCGGATTAGGGTGATTTAATGACACCATAAACGGACAATTAACTTGGTGATTCATTCATAAAAGATTCTAAAAAACTCTTTGTTCGTCCACCCACCGAATTTAACAACATTTGGGTCCACCATGGATGAGTTATGGATCCCACACCAAAACTAGGCAGAACTGCAAACAGGTTTCTTTCGCCCATTTGTGAGGTTCTTTTGAGCTTCCATATGGCCGATTCAGCTTTTAGTCCAAAAATAGTAAATGAATCCCTGGATGTTTAGAATCCGGAAAAGAAAGAATTTTTCAATTTGGATCAGTGTAGATTATTTTATGGCTATACTACAAAAATAATTTAAAATTGATAAAAATCCAAAATGGCCAATTTTTACTATTCAGCTCAAAATAACACCATTATCATAAAAATGAAAAAATTCATCTTAGAGGAAAAATTTTTTGGGTTTAAAACAATGATATTAAATATAAATTAATTGAAAATATTTTCTCTATCAAATTACGTCAAAATTTATTATATCATCAAAAAACTTATCACTAGCATGTCGATAAAAAATAGAAATATCTACCACTACCCTTAACTTAAGAAAGCACCAATTTTCATATCCACTATTCCAATTCACATAATCACCAACTAGTTTAATTTAACCATGAGATTAATCTAATAAAAATTTCATATACTAGTAACATAAAGCTAGTAAATATTTCAAATCAAATAACAATTTAATTTCACTACACCATCCATACCAATCCATTGGTCATTTTGACACCAACTTTTCTTCAATCTTGATTACATTATCAATTTATATTCTATGACTAGATGAATCATAGTAACACGTTAATATATACATAGAGGATAATTTTGAAGTGATCTAGGATATATAGTATGCCCCTAATTCTATCAATAAACTTATAGACTAAGGTTATGTGAGGGGGTTGTAGGGGAAACTCCCCCTGGTCAAAAGGTTGGAGATTCAAGGGATGGATCCCCCCAATGTTTTTGAAAAATATTAAGAGGTATACATAAAACATAGAGTTTTTGATAGAAAGTTCATGAAGGCTTTATATGGATTTACAAAATTTATTTTCATTTAGGATGTACATGGAAATACTAAAAACAACTATCATATTGTTGTGTATGAGAATATGTTATAAATTTATTTCATGTTGAAAATACTTTCATATAATAGTCCTATACTCTTTATATTATTTAATATATAAATTTATACATTGGTCACCAGAATGTGTGTGGATAAATTATTCTAAATACTTTTAATTATTTTTATAAAATAGTGAATTATTTCTCCCCTCCGTGGATGTATGGTATATACCCAAACCGAGTAAATCATTGTGTTCTAATTGTTTTTCTTCCATTTCCAATTTTTTATTATATAATTCTCACAATATGTGATATTAGATCAGGTTCAAGGGTTTTAAATTGTTCATGAAAAATGGTAATAGATGAATAATCTTTGATGAAAACCATTTTATCATTTAGAAAACTAGAAACAATATAAAATTATGATTGGGAGTTGATGGATTGAAAATACCTGGGAATTATATGATAGAATCTGTATCAATCTAATAACACTTATTATAGTTTTTTATATGATTAAGAATCCAAAAACAAGATCTCCATGAAATAATAATTGAAATTATGAAAAACTAGAATTTTAGAAAACTATAAATGTGTATACCTTACACCATAGCTACAAATACTACCTCTTTATTTTGCGTTCTTGACAATGATCACCAAGTAACAATCATAGGGTTCTTCTCTCCATGGTGTTTCCATGGGTTACACCTAAATCAATCTTTATAAAAGCGGGATACTCCACCCTCCATGATGTGATTACACCATGTGGTTCAGAGTAGATAGGAGACAAGATCTTCGAGTGATGTGGAGTCTTTACTATGTATTGAGAAAGAACACACACACCAATATAATGGGAACTGCATACTTATATAAAGCCTCAAGGAATTTCCTAAAATTCAATCTCATTTACTCGTGCATTAAAACACATGGTTAAATACTTTTTCTAACACATGAATCTCATGCATGAATGATTTAATCCCTTTTATTATGTCTCAATTAGTTCCTCTTAAATGATATCCATCCTAGAATATTGGTTGAAAGTTAAATCTTAATGTTTGGCTACTATTTGAATTTAATATAACAAAGTCATATAAAATACAATTCCCTATAATATGTGTTATTCATACAGTATGACATGCCATGTAACCATATTAAAAATTTGAACCAATTGTACCTTATGACTGAAATATATAGTGGTGTAAAATATCCTTAATGACTTATTATATACATCATATCATATAAAAAAGATATATTCAATAATTCATGCATAACATGGTTTACATGCAAGATGCATTCTATGACTAGTTATATTATACCATACTATAAAATTTATATATACATCACATATATAATGGATTTAGGGAATATCTCTTTCAATATCCCACCTACACTAAATCCCAAAATACATACATTCTATTTTACCTTATATTATATTATATAAAATAACTTGTGAAATCTTATCCAAAATTATTTTTAATATTTTACATTTTTTTGAAAAATTAACATTAACTTAATCCTGAATCACACCATATGAAATACTTTGTGAGTAACCATCCAAAACTCATTTGGATTAAATATAAAATAATTTTAGATTATCTCTCTGTGTCAAAATCAATCCCCATTCAGTTAATCAAAAAGAATAACCCAACTAGGCTTTGAGAAATTGAAAAAAATATATGAATCTATGGATCCATAAATATAATTAAATATTATAATCTAGAAAATAATCAAATTTAGTCAAGATATAAATGGATATAATATAATCTCCATCAAACACATGCATCTCTATACATGTTTCCACCAATCACATCACATGCCATCATAGATTGTCATAAATTCCCTTTATCCAAGACATAAAGTAACCAAGGGACACCATGCATTTCAATCATATATACCCAAATCACATGTTCTAAAACCATTGAGTACATATTTACTTCGTCAATGAATACATCACATTCCCTTCATATTTATAGATAATCACATAACATTCTCCTAATTTGAATAGATAAACACTTAATATGTATTATCTGGGAGTGTACACACACTCCATGGTCCATCTAAATCAAGGAATCAAATTCCAAAATCATCATATTATATAAATTTTTTAATCTTGGTTGAGCTCTAACTGGTGACCTAATCAACTACATAACCAACCTGTAATAGACTAACCTAGGTCAACCTATAATTTCACCCGACTTATCCTTTTATAAGGTGAAAAATGCATTCTTGATTGCAAAGGGCTGGTGAAAATAAACAAGGTATTATATAAATGAACATGGGAATGATTTAACCATATAAAATAAATATGATAAGATAGAATAAATCATAGTATCACATAAGATATCCAAAACACATCATAAGTACACAAACCAAACCTAAAGAGAATTCTTCAACAACTGGATAACGAGGATTAAACAGAAAAATTGAAATACCATTAACATGGAACCCGCAGAAACCCATGGGTCCATCTCCTTATGAATATATGCTTTCACCATCCCAATACACTATAAGGAAACATGATCTATGAGATCTATCCTCTACATGATGATATTCCCCTTACCTATATCTTGAACAACCAAGATTAAAAATTCCCAAAGGAAGAAGTAGGGTGTGAGCACTAAAGCTTAGTATGATACCACCAGAGAATCTATACAATTTCTATCCACATAAATCCATTAGTGTTCTTAAATAATATTTAAACATCATTTAAAAAAATCATTTTTTATATAGTATCATTCTTTTATTTTTTTTAAAGACATTCCATATTCAAATAAACTAAGAAATATGACATATCATAAATCCATGAGGCATAAGATGATAAATAAAAAAAATTTCAATAATTAATATGTATATCTTTTTAAAAATAATAATATCAAGTAAACATGTGCATAATATATCCAAATTACCAAAGGGTAATCCATGAAATGAGGGTGTATGCTACTATGACACACAAAGAAAAATTAGATGACATTAGTGAATTTGAAATCCATGAACCCTGATTACATGTTAAAAGATACCCACTAGATTCATGAAATTATGAGAACCTAACTTTTTAAAAGATTAATCCACTAAGGTTTATCTATGATTAATTTTTCCCTATACCCCAAGAACTTCCCAATGTGACAATACATCATCATTACATTCAAGAAACCAAATTCATATTTCATAAAAATTTTCCAAGGAAAATGATACTTCCTTTTCATTTATAAATTTTATAAAACATTTTCTATTATGACGCCAGACCGATTCCATGTTTGTAAAACCATTTACAAATCAATTATTCTTTGAGGAATTTTATCAAATCTAATTTCATGATTAAAAATTAGTTTTCAAATAAATTACACTTTGAAAAAAATAGACATCAAATATCATATCTCCTATCATGGATATCAAAACATCAATTTCATATATTAAAACCAAGTTAAATTCACAAGAAAACAAAGTATGGAAAGGGATCGAAAAAGGATAGAGACACCTACCTCAAGATTTATGAAAACCTCACTTCCCTCTAGACTGATGGTGGGAGAGGAAGAGATCAGATACTATAGAATCTAAATTTGATAAAAACAACATAAATAATCTATATCCATAATAGATCCAATGATCTAGTCTCATAAGGCATCAAAAACATATATAAGAAGAAAATAAATTATATTATAAAGGATACCACTTATCATATTACACTTAATGAAGATACAAGCTTCCAACCAAAATAGAGAACTGCCAAAGGGAAGGGGGGGGGGAGCCAAAATCATAACCAAGGATCCTATAAGTGGAAGAAAATCATATTAGGGTCAAAGAAGAGAATTATGATGAATTAAATAATTATTTTGGGTGAAAAATACATATTATCCCCTACTATACCACATGTCTAGCGGTGCCACCCGTGAGCCACTATACACACACTGGTCGGCCAGTGGGTATAGGTAGGGAGCCTAAACCTATAGGTCCTCCACCGATGTGATGATGTATATCCTTGGGTAGGACTAGGGAACCTGTAACAATACCAGTTTTCTTCCAACCAATACTTTCTATCATGTTCCCTCATACTTCCACTAATAATAAATATTCATCTTCTCAAATTATGAACAAACTGGAAACCAAAAAGAGAAATTCAAAAGAGAATCCATATCTAATTCTATGTACCAGGGTGTGATAATTCTCCCCACTATAAAATATCTTTTTCCCTAGAAAGGTTCAAGATCTTTAATGAAAAAATATATAAGTCCATTTCTATATCATTAAGGCATCATTATCCCATGTCTCATGGTTATCCCTACCACATTTCCATCTCACTTGGATTGATGGGATCATCTTTCCATAAAACAACTTATCATGTCAGTACACTATCTGAATAAGGCTTTCAATCACTAAGCTATCACATTCAATATCAACATCCTCCCACTCGATTATGTGGGATGGATATAGATAGTATTTATTTATTTTTGAATCATGGAACATATAATATATATAATTCCAATGATCTAGTAAGTCCAATTAATAAGTCACCATCCCAATTCAATCAAAAATCTAAAATGGGTTGATGTAATGAGGAGATAAATTAACTTATCTCCCCACACAAATATATCCTAACTGAGGTGAAACTCTAAGGAAAACCCGATCACCTACGACAAAAATCACTAGATGGTGACATTGACTGATATATGGTTTTTGGTTAATCTAATATGTCACCAATATGCTCCTGATCAGCAACAAGATATTCATCATCTTTTGAATACTTCTCAATCCACCCAAGAACCATACTAAAACCTCTTCCCAACAAAGTAGTGATCTTAATGGCCTCCCATATAATTCCTCATAACTATTTTTATGGGAAAACTCAACTAAGGGTATATGTTTCTCCAATGATCCACTAAATTCAAGCATGCCATCAAGAATCAGGATAGCTCACTCAGTCTATCCATCTATCTGGGTATTATATGTTATACTCAACTTCAACTAAGAAAACATCCTTGTCTATAATAGACTATATAATTGGGATTTGAAGTGAGGTTACCTAAATGAAATGATAGATTATGGTACACCATAATGTTTGAAAATATTGTACACATATAGGATCCCAAGATCCTCTACATTTATTAACTCCCTAATAAGTAAGAAATGCACTGATTTCATGAGTCGATCAGTAATCACCCATATCAAATACTTACGCCAAGGAGTTTGACATAGGCCATTTATAAATTCTATGCTTATATCATCCCATTTCCACCCTCGAATGGGTAGAGGTTTTATAAATCCAGTAGGCCTATGATGTTTTACCTTAATTATATGTTATGTAAGGAATCATGAAAAAAAATCCAAAATCAATCACCTCATTTCTAGACACCAGTTTTTAAGTATTAGCTCATGAAAAATCTTGGTATCTTTAGGGTGAAAAAAATATTGGTGTCTATTATCCGTAAATTTTTGTCTCAGATTCATCGAAATAACCATCCTACCCCAGAAGCAAAAAACACCATTCGGAGACCGAGACCACTCACCCAAGGTCTCCCCTCCATAAAAATTCTTTTTAATGCTTTGAAACATACAATAATGAGTCTATCCAAGTCAAAAAAATCATCCATATATGAGTAAGTATGAGAATAATCTTGGAATACATGTCTTTAAGCTCTCCCTTTATCAGAGCGCATCCTAGTAGACAATCTCATCAATCACCACTCTTCCAATGATTCCTTCACTAACCGAGTCTTTAATTTTATACTCAAAGCATCTGTGACCAGATTTCATTTTCCAAGGGTCTAAAAAATATCAAAATAAAAATTCTATAGGCACTCCACCCAGCTTATCTTTTTCATGTTTATGTCCCTCTGAGTGAAGAAATACTTTAGACTCTTATAGTCTAAATAAAATATAAACAAATCCTGGAAGAGGTAGTGGTTCCCATTATTAAGATCATAAATCATTTCCCCAAACTCAAGATCAAAAATTAGTTATTTCTTATCATAAGTGAATAACTAAAGAGATCCATAAGCTACTTTCTATCTCCCCTACATTAGAACACAACCAAAACCCATACCTGAGATATATCATCAAATATCATCTCTCAAATCCATCTTTGGAAGGACCAATACTAGATTTTAATTCAATATAACTTATAACTCTCTAAATTATCTCTAACACTAATCACTCAAAACAAACTTCACACCCTTACAAGTTAACTCTATCCTATGAGATTTAATCTTAGGGAAGCCGTAAAAAAAGCGCTTGTAATAACTAGAAAATATCAAGAGACTCCTGACCTCAAACACATTTGTAGGATTCTCCCAATCTATCATTGCCTGAAAATTTATAGGATACAATGATATACCTTTCTTAGAAATAACATGGCCTATAAATTTTACCTCTTAAACCCGTAACTAAATTTTTATAGCTTCCTATATATATTATGTTCATTCAATATTCTAAGGGTGATATTCAAGTACTCCGCATGATCCTGCTCCAATCTAGAATAAACAAGGATATCATACAAAAAACAACTAAAATAATAATAATAATCAATGGAATAAAAATAAAGGAGTGTTATTAAGGAAAAATGACATGACACAATACTCATAATGCGCATAAATGCTCTTGAATGTCATCTTAGGAATATCTTCCTCTTGGAACCTTAGCTAATGGTATCCTGATCTTAGATCAAATTTTAAAAACCATAAGGATCCCTTGAGATGATAAAAAAGGTCATCAAAATAAGAAAACGATATTTGTCCATAAAATTCATCTAGTTGAGTTTTTGATAGTCAATAGAAGTAAAATACTTTCATCTTCCTTATTTTTAAAAGGTACTAGTGATGACCATGGTGAAACAATGGGATGAATAAATCCATTAGCATCAAGATCATCAATATGGACCTTTCATTCTTTCAATTAAGTGGTTTTCCTATGGTTTAATGGTAAGTAAATGGTCATTTTCATTGTAAGTTAGTCTATATAAAACTCAATATCCCTCAATTGATACAAACAAAAGAAATCATCAAGAAAAACGTTAGGATACTCACTCACCACCACTGGAAGAGGTCCATTAAGACTTTTATTGACAACATAAGGAAATATTTTTGATAACTAGCATGAGATCACCTCATCACTAGGTTCACCGGGACCCACTTTACAAGATCTAAGATCCCACTTACCCTGAAAGACTTGAGTGAACCCATCAAATGAAAGGAACTATACCTGGTAATGATAAAAATTGATCAGAACTTCACAACTAATCATCCAATCCATTCTAGTGATGATATAAAATATGTCAAAATCAAGAACTAAAAAGTCCCCCATATTTTCAAGGTAATGAACCACTATCTATCATTTGTTACATATACAACCCTACTCTAACTTCCTTTTAAAATGAGTGAAATGAGTCAACATGAAAGGCATACGCTGTGAATGTAAACCCAAGACACAACAATCTTGGATGAGATAAAGTAATGATTCAAAATAGTTAAAAACAAGTCCATAACCATATATGATACAATAAATATCTTACCACTCATGGTAGCTAGTCCTACCTTTTCCTCCCTTAATGAAAATTCCACTACAGTGATACCTACAGCCTTATCCTTGCCTTTTTTTTGCAAACTGAACATCACCCTTGGCACAAGGTTGAGATCCCACCCCTTTTACTATGTTAGATTTAAATTGAGAGCCCTTGGTGAACGTGGATCCAGATATACTACCCTGGTATTATATTTCAAAAAAAATTCCAATGATGACCAAATTTATCACATATGTGATACATTTTGGTCAATGCCTTATAATAAGTTTTGAGGTGACTCTTTCTCCCTAATTGGTAATAGTCCACCAGAATCTTCCTTGAAAAATTATACACACCCCTTCCACTACCTCATCACTAGTCACACTAATTAATTTTATGGATATAAAATGAACTCTGGATACCTCTCATTTTCACCGATTTTTATAATATTACTATCATCCTAGATATATTTTCCTCAAACACAACTGTGTTATCCTCAATCTTTGAGAAGGTGGGTAGGCACATAAGAATTATTATAAACCAAACAATAGGACTGTAACCCATTTCAAACATCTATTACATGAGATGGTAATTGAAAATAATCTCTGGAGATAGGTTCACCAACTTGAAAAACTAAGTAACATACTCCATGAAATAAGGACCCACTGCTTCAAAGTAATGAATTCCCATGCTTTCACTACTCTTAGTGTCTTATGATAGAATTCTAGATTAGAGGATCTATTAAAAGTGGTATAGGTGAGATTTTAGTGTAACTTGTATTGTATAATATATTACTGCAACTTAATTCTAGGTCCTTTAATTATATAAGTAGAAAAAAAATGTGTATTCTTTTGGAGTTTTTTGGAAGTGGAAAATCATCTCAATCCTCTTGATCCATTCTTCTGATTCCGAGGGTCCCGTGTCACTATGAAATGTTTTTGGGTGTTTCTTAGTGATTTTTGAATCATGGTATAACCTCTTTTCTAGATCAACATTGGATACTTATCCCAACGATTGGATTATTCAAACTATAATTTCCACTAAACCCAATCCTACTAGAGGATTCTACAACTGGGATCACTTTTGCTGCTTCTACCCTAGAATTCAAAGATTATTTTCTTATAGGACCCATGATATATCAAACAAGAGGATAAAAACTATTTAGAATAGAATTTGATTCCTTTATCATCAAATGAATTTATAAAACTAAATTTCGAAAGGATAAATCTATAAATAAGGATTCTAGATAACTCCGAACATCCCATGGTAACACAAGGTTTATCCTGAAAGTGATATATCCAGGTACACTTCCACACTACCACATAAGTTTTGTCCATCCAGCCTCCAATCTATAAACAAAACACAACCAAAATAGGGTGATAAAAAAGCATGATCATGATATTTAATGATAAATAAAGTCTCTGATACTAATTTTAATGAAATAAACTAGGTCAACCAATAATTTCACCCAACATGATCTTCCATAAGGACCGAAGTGTATTTCGGATCACTATGAGTTGGTGAAAAGTACCAGGGTATCATAAAGAGAAACATGGGAAAAATTCCACCCTCTAATTTACATATGATATGATAGAAAAAAATCAAATTATCAAAAAAATATGCAAAATACATCATATTTCAAAATAATAAAACCAAAATAGAATTATCCAACAGCTAGAAAAAAAGGTATAAATGAAAAAATTGAAATACCATTAACATGGTACCTAAAGAAACCAATGGGTTCATCTCTTAATATAAGAACCTGGAAATTCTTTTTAGGTATATTTTTTCCTTTTTCTGGAGTTTTTTGAGAAAAGAGGAGTTTTTGGAAATTTTTGAAGTACACGCCGTGTACTTTATGAGTACACACCGTGTACTTTATGAGTACACACCGTGTACTTTATGAGTACACACCGTGTACTTTATGAGTACACACCGTGTACTTTATGAGTACACACCGTGTACTCCCTTTCCGCGCGAGGCCATGTGCTGGCCGTGTCCGGGCTACACACATGGCCATGTAGAGGTGACATAGAGGCCACTTAAAGTGGAGTATAGAAAATCCTAGTAGATTCCTTGTATTCCAAAAGTACATGCTGTGTACGTTTTTTTTCATTAAACGCACCAGGGTCACATCTAATCTCTAGAAACACCTCCTTTTAGGTCTCGTTCGTTCGAGAGATCTTAAACGGCCACAGATCTTCGACAAACCCCCAAGCGATCATCTGTCCTCCGAATCAAACTCCGTCGATTGTGTTGGAACCGCATCGGTGAGTTCTCTCCTCTGCTGGAACCTTGTTTTCTGTTTACTCCTCTTTTGTAAGTTATCTTAGGTTGAACGTTTTGTGCATTTTTATAGATCTATGATGTTCTAGGGAGATTCAGGCATCGTGGTTCAAGTATATCGATATATTAGTATCAATTTAGGTGGTTTGTACCTTTCTGTTTGAAGTCCATGAGTTTTATGTGAAATTTCCACCAATACCTATGAACAGGGTATTGCGTGTTACTGTTTTCCCCTATTGTTTTCCTGCCTTGCTTGTATGCTTGTGTTGAGATATTTTGGCTCTTTATATGGATAATTGATATTCTTGGATGTTTTCCCCATGCCTTGTTCTATTTACGACCTTTTGGTCTTGTTCAGACTATTGGCCGTTATACCTGTTTTCCATGCCTTGTGACCGTAGGATGGACTCTTGTTCCCCAAAATTGCATGTTATGCTGTAGACTGGTTATCCAATTAGTTTTGTAGGATACTTTGTCCATATAGAATTATTATGAACTGAATGGCATGGGGCCATGAGAACCTGGTGCTATAGACTATAAGGGGATAGAACGAGTGAGCTTCCTCAGAGAGTCTTGGACATTATAGACTATTGGGGATAGACCGAGTGCACTTCCCAGAGAGTCTTGGATATTATAGACTACAAGAGGAGGGACCGAGTGATCTTTATAAAAGAGTCTTAAGCTTTATAGACTATAGGAGGATAGACTGAGTGAGCTTCCTCAGAGAGTCTTTGTTTTTTTGAATTTCCTTTAACCATTCCAGGCTATAGGAGGAATTGACAGAGTGAGCGTCCTCAGAGAGTCTCTAGACCTTGGGGAAATAAGATGAATTGAGTGTGTGATCATCCTCAGAGAGTCCTCGACTACCCTAGACTATAAGGGGAATTTACTGAGCATGCTTCCTTAGAGAGTCTTATAATTTCGTATGACCAAACCATAGGGGTTAGTCTGAGTGTAATTCCCATAGGGTTGTTGGTACTTATTGGATAGGACCAGAGGGGATGGCTGTGAGTACATCCTAGAGGGATTCCTATTTGTGGTTAGATGTTTGCTTCACTGCTGCTTGTTGACTGTGGATTGTTTACTGTTGTGTATCATCCTATTTACTATTACTGTTTACTGTTTACTGTACTATTACCTGCCATATACTCACTGAATATCAGGAACAGATCTTCAGGTGGTTGCCTTCTGGGATTCAGTCTCACACCCTATTTGGGTCCTGCTTTTGGGCCCAAAAATGTTATGTTGTTGTAGGTATAGATAAGGGAAAGGGCCTTCTACTTAAGGTACTTGAAAAACCGTGGAGCTGGAGAGCATGGGACCAAGCTGTGGCTTGCGATGCTGAGGAGTAATCTGTTTATTTTTATTTTTTTCTTTGGTTTAGTACTGTGTTCAGCATTGTGACTTGTTTGGATGCTTTCCTAGAAATATATGTCTCATGCACCAATCCATATATACATATGTGTTCTCTAGTTGTTTACTGATTAGTCTTCTGCTGTTTACTGTTGTTGGATAATTACTGCTTCCACTATTGTATGTGTTATTTACTTCCATTGTGTACTCTACCAATGAGGGCATAGTTTCCCCACCATCACACCCAAGGCCCTCGATGCTAGTCGGAAGCCTCTGGCATTCGGGGAAATTCTCTTAAGGCTATGTGACCAACCTGGTACGGGGCACCACTGGGTGGCTTCCAGAACCGGGATGTTACAAAGTTGTATCAGAGGAATTCTTTTCTCTTGACTAACTATTTGGAGCCTTAGCCAGGGATAGGACAGAATAAGTACTTGGTAATAAGCTGTTCCTGGGAGTATCTAACCCGTGTATAGGGAAAATCCAATCTACCTCGTTTACTGAAATTTCTTTTGGTTTTGCAATTTTTGTTGTTAATATGATTTCACCTTGGGTGACTCACATGATTTGTACTATTACTGTTGATGTTATTGGAGTTCTATTTCTGTTGAAACCCAATGATATGAGGGTATGCCATCTCATGCATCATATAGCCACTTTCTAGAAATCACATGTCATGCATTTTTTCTATTCAATCTAGGATGCATTAGTGATTTCATGTTGTTGTGATATATGATGTGTAAAATATGCATGCTGTGTTGATAGTTTCCTTGATAGAAATACCTACTGGTTTTTAGGGTATTGTTTATATAGAGTTTTACTAAAATGAATTCCAAATTTTGATTCTTGAGGTGTTATGGGACCTCATGAATCAGAACATGGTGGATAATTGACTTTATTTCCTTGTATATGATATGTAGGAGATTCCATGATTTGATTCGTGGGGAGTATGTGCCCTCACAGATTGGAATTTGGCACCTTCATGCTTGTTTACTGTGTCTTCTGGGCTTCAGAGTAGTTTCTGAGCTACTTCCAGGAAAAAAACCCAGAATACACGGCGTGTAATTTATGAATATATGCCATGTAGTTTTTAAACCGTGTCACTGACTGTGTGGGCAGAAACATGGGGTTGTGAAAAATCTTCAGGAACACGCCGTGTACGGTAGGTATACACTGTGTTGTAGAGGTCGTGTGTCTACCTGTGTGACTAACAACACGGTTGGATGAAACATGGTCTTTACATGCCATGTCTTCTTTTCACGTTCCGTGCCTTATATCCTAAGTACCCGGCCGTGTCACAAACAACATGGGTCGGGGAAAACTTTCATGTACATGCCGTGATCCCATGGAACACACTGTGTAGAGTGAGTTGTATAGCCGGCCGTGTAACTAACAACACAGGTCGTTGAAACCTTGTCTAGTACACGCCGTGTGGAGTTCATACATGCAATGTAGTCTAGGATTAAGAGGACTGTATGGGTTAGCCGTGTGAGGATACTCAGGTAGGGGAATATAGTTCAAGTACAAGCCGTGTGTGGGTACAACACGCTGTGTGGTTTGGGCGTTACACGACCAGTTGTGGTAGAAGTACACGCCCATGTGAATGGCTTAAAAGAACACGCCGTGTAGATTTTATACACACCGGGTAATAATGTTTTGTAAAACATGAGTGTTTATTCCTCCTGTTTCACTCTTGTACTCTTGTGTTGTGTCTTTGATAATCTTGATCTAAGGTGTTCTTTTGACCTTTCAGAGATATGACACCGAGACATCCTCCTGTTGTATCTCAGCTACCAGACGGTGAGCAGACACTGGATATGGACGATCTGGAACCTCCTGCAGATCCTCCTGTTGTGCCAGCCTTGGAATGAGTGGTTATACCAGTTGCAGGCGCTGATGCACAGTTTAGGGAAGATTTTATGGGGATGATGTAGACCTTCCAGGGAGCACCACCTCCTGCCCCGTCGATGGTAGAATTGACACGGTTTTTCCAGCAGTAGCATCCACCCACCTTCATAGGGGAAGGAGGGCATTAGGGTGCAGAGTCATAGATAGATGCCACACTAAAAATTTTTGAGCATCTGGAGATACCTCTAGAGAAGAGGGTGAAGCTCACGACCTATATGCTCTGAGACTCCACCAAGAGGTGGTGGGAGATGATCTCACAGTCAGGATGCCAGCAGGGTATGACTTGGGATGAGTTTCAGCGTATCTTCTACGATTACTTCTACCCAGAGACCTTGAGGGCCGATTGAGCCTGAGAGTTTATGAGTCTGAAACAGGGTACTCTTTCGGTTATGGAGTACTCGTCTCGCTTTACCAAGATGTAGCAATTCACACCGATTCCATCTAATGATGAGTTGTTCCTGGCTAGGAAGTTTGAGGATGGTCTCAGGCAGGAGATCCATTCCTAGGTAAACATCTTCAGGTTGACTTTGATATCCTCTATCGTCAACCAGGTGCTGATCAATGAGTTCAATCTGAGGGATTCTGGAGTAGTGAGCTAGAGCACTTCGACATCCAGAGTCAGTGTCCTCCTTCTGATAGTAGGAAACGCCCCAGGGAGTCTCCTCAAGGAGACCAGAGTAGGCGGAATGTATCTTCGGGAAGCCAGGTAGTATGCTACCAATGTGGGAGGAGTACGCATACTAGGCCTCAGTACTAGAGAGACCCGATGGAGTGCCGCACTTGTGACAAGATGGGCAATATTCAGCATTTTTTCTAGATCTTCTCCCCTAAAACTGGTGGAAGGGGTTCTTCTATGACCCCGCATATAGGAGATGCATCACCAATTTCTCAGCAGTCTGGGAACTGGTGTTCTTCCGGCCGTTCGGGTCGAGGTGGAGGTCACGACCGTGGTGGTCAGTCACCAGGATACTAGCGACATTAGAGTGGATCAGCTCAGAGTGGTCAGGCAGGGACACATGTCCGCGGTACTGGCCAGAATTTTGTAATGGAGCAGACCCATCAGGAGCAGTATCCTCTCCATTCCATAGTTCGAGGTAAGATCTTAGTAGCCTTAGTTTTATCTTCAGCTCCTTTTGATACCGGTTCTATGCATAGATTTATCTCTATTTCTATTGTGGAGATCCTAGGGCTCTGCATATTTTTCTCTACCGATACTTTGATGCTAGAAACACCATTGGGGACTAGAGCGGTTAGAATACGTCTGTGCAGAGATTTCCCTCTTGAGTTTTTAGGGTGTCACTTCCTATGGGACCTCTATTTCCTAGAGCTGATGAGATATGATTTCATTTTCAGAGTGGACTGGCTAGTTCCCTTCTAGGCAGTCATCGACTGTTATCGCTGCAGGGTGAGTTTCGTATCACCTGAGGGTGGATACTTTCTTCATAGAGGTGAGTGGGATGTCCAAGTAAGTCGAGCAGGACCCGAGCATCATGGTCTAGGAGGATTTGCAGCCCAGATTTCCAGTCTATATCTGGATGACTAGGGGACTTCACAGTCAGAATTTTCTCTAGTGGTGGATCGTTTCATAGATGTCTTTCCAAAGGACTTTTCAGGTTTGCCTCCGGATCATGAGGTAGACTTCTCGATTGAGCTCGTGCCAGGAGTGGCAGTAGTGTCCATTCCTCCTTATCAG
Source organism: Viscum album (assembly GCA_963277665.1). Classification (NCBI taxonomy): domain Eukaryota; kingdom Viridiplantae; phylum Streptophyta; class Magnoliopsida; order Santalales; family Viscaceae; genus Viscum; species Viscum album. Next base: position 1,225,011,147 of record OY728157.1, on the reverse strand, counting down.
ATGGATACACCTGAGTTACAGGAGCTCAAGAAGTAGTTGGAGGAGTTGCAGGCGAAGGGTTCCATCTGACCCAGTACTTCTCCTTGGGGTTCACCTATCCTATTTGTGATGAAGGCAGATGGTACCCTCAGGATTTGTGTGGATGATCGAAAGATAAACTAGTTGATGGTCAAGAACCTATATCCCTTGCCTAGGATTGATGGCCTCTTTGATTAGCTTTGAGGAGCTCGGGTGTTCTCGAAGATCGATTTGAGGTCCGATTATCATCAATTGCACGTTAGACCATCTGATATACCTCTTAAAATTTTCAGGAGCAGTTGTGGTCTATACGGGTACATGGTTATGCCTTTTGGTCTCACAAATGCATATGTAGTTTTCACGGAACTCATGAACCGAGTGTTCCATCCATTCTTGGATTCCTTCATGGTTGTTTTGGTGGACAACATCTTGGGGTAATCTCACACTTGACACGACCATGCTTCCCACATTGAGATCATTTTGAGTACACTGAGAGAGAATCAGTTATATAATAAGCTCTCAAAATGCCAATTTTGGATGGATCAAATTCACTTCTTGGGTCATGTTATCTCAGAGACAGGAGTATCAGTAGACCCATAGAAAGTGAGGGCAACAGTTTCTTGGGAGCATCCAAAGAATGTATTTGAGGTGTAGAGTTTTCTAGGGATGTATGGATACTACAGGCATTTCATACAGAACTTTTCACGCCTAGCAGCACCACTGACATGTCTGACCAAGAAATGGGTGAAGTTATTTTGGTCAGATTCTTGTGAGTCATCCTTTCAGGAGATGAAAGGGAGGTTGACTTCAGCATTGATACTAGTCTTTCCAGAGCCGGGCAGGATCTATACTGTTTACCACGAGGCTTTAGGTATCAGGATGGGAGCTGTGATTATATAGGGAGATGGAGTCGTTGCTTACGGGTCTCGGCAGTTAAGGCCACATGAGAGTAATTACCCGACGCATGATATGGAGTTGGAAGCAGTTGTTCATGTCTTACACTGTTGGAGAAATTGTCTTCTGGGAGAGCACTTTGTGGTGTTTACCAACCACAAGAGTCTCAAGTAAATCTTCACTTTTCATGATCTTAATCTGAGACAGTGCAGGTGGGTCAAGTATATTCAATACTTCGACTTTGAGCTTGCCTATACACCTAGGAAGGGCAATGTAGTGGCTGATGTGTTGAGTAGGAGAACTCAGATTTAGGCAGTTTAGGAGGCCAGCAGTGAGTTGAAGCTTATGGCTCTGTTCTCTGAGATGCATTTGGAGGTGCAAGACAGACAGGGGTAGACCTTTCTATCCTCTGTAGCTGTTACCTCTACTCTTCACGATGGGTTACAGATGAGGCAGCTATCAGACTTAGAAGGCCTAGTATTCTGGCAGAGTGTGTCAGGAGAGGACCCTCTTCCTGGGTGGACCATAGGCGAGGATGATATCCTACAATTCCAGGGATGCGTATGGGTGCTAGCAGACATACGTGAGGAGATGATGTAGGACTTTCATTCCTCTGTTTGGGTAGTTCATCCGGGCATCACAAAGATGTATCACGATTTACACAGTTATTATTGGTGGCTAGGTATGAAGAGATATGTTGCTTGTTTTGTCTTGGGGTGTTCCACTTATCAGCTGGGGAAAGCGGAGCATCAGCGACCATCATGCCTTCTACAGCAGTTACCCATTCTTGAGTGGAAGTGGAATGATGTCGCGATGGACTTTGTGAATGGTTTTCCAAGGTCACCTCGAGAGAATTATGCTATTTTGGTTCTCATCGATAGGCTTACGAAGGTTTCTAAATTATTTCCAATCAAGGAGACCTTCAGTGTTGATGAGATAAGACAATTGTACATTCGAGAGATTGTATGTCTTCATGGAGTTCCATACTCCATCGTTTTAGAAAGGGATGCACGTTTTACTTCTCAGTTCAGGTAAGAGCTTCAGAAGGCCTTGGGTACACCGGTACTTTTGAGTACAACATACCATCCCCAGATAGATGGCCATTCTGAACGTATGATTCAGGTGCTTGAGGATATGCTTCGAGCCTCCATTCTAGATTTTGGAGGTTCTTGGGAGAAGCATATACCTCTTTTAGAGTTTTCCTACTACAAAAGTTATCAGGAGACTATTAAGATGACACCTTACGAGGCCTTTTATGGTAGGCCATGTCGATCACCCTTATGCTGACTGGAGGCAGGAGAGGAAGCTTTACTAGGTACTCATCTTGTTCAGGAGAACTCAGAGCAGATATAGTTGATTCATAAGAGGATGGCTATGACATAGTCTCGACAGAAGTCTTATGCTGATCAACGGAGACGACCTCTGGATTTCGAGGTTTGGGATTAGTTTTTCCTGCGTGTCGCACCGAGTTTGGGACACAAGAGGATTCTGAGACAGGGTAAGATTTTACCGAGGTACGTCAGGCCATTTTAGGTGTTGGATATAGTTGAGCCGATTGCCTATCGGTTGTAGTTACCTCAGAGGTACCGGGCTAGGCACGGCTTCTTCCACCTTTCTCAGCCCTGACGTTACTTTTCAGACCTGTCTCATATCTTTCAACCTGAGGATGTTGAGCTCAAAGCGGATGCATCTTTTGAGGAGCATCCCATCCGGATTGTCGATCGCTGTACAAAGGTTCTCTGTGGCCGGTCCTCTCCTCTGGTACGGGTGCTATGCCAGCACAGGTGAGTACAAGATGATACTTGAGAGAGGGAGGCCGATGTATGATCACAGTGGCTGGTGATGTTTTGGGTTTTTTCTTCTACGCATCGCTAGGGATATTCGGGGACGAATTTCTTTAAGGGGGGAAGTTTGTAAGAACCTGGAACTTCTTTTCAGGTATATTTTTTCCTTTTTCTGATGTTTTTTTTGAGAAAAGAGGAGTTTCTAGAAAGTTTTAAAGTACACACCATGTATTTTATGAGTACATGCCGTGTACTACCTTGCCGCGTGAGGCCGTGTGTTGGCTGTGTCTGGGCCACTCACATGACCATGTATGGGTGACATGGAGTCCACTTAAAGTGGAGTACAGAAAAAACTAGTATATGTTGTGTACTCCAAAAGTACACACCGTGTACTTTTTTTTCATTAAACGCACCAGGGCCATGTCTAATCACCAGAAACACCTCCTTTTAGGTCTCATTCGGCCGAGAGCTCCCGAACGACCACAGATCTTCGACGAACCCCTGAGTGATCATCTGTCCTCCAAATCAATCTCCGTCTATTGGGTTGGATCCGTATTAGTGAGTTCTCTCCTCTTCTGGAACCTTGTTTTCCATTTCCTCCTCTTTTTCATGTTATTGTAGGTTGAATGTTTTGTGCATTTTCATAGATCTATGATGTTCTAAGGAGATTCAGGCCTCGTGTTTCAAGTATATCAATTTCTTAGTATCAAGGTAGGTGGTTTGTGCCTTTCCATTTGAAGTCCTCGAGTTTTATGTGTAATTTCCACCAATACCCGTGAATGGGGTTTTGCGTGTTACTATTTTCCCCCTGTTGTTTTTCTGCCTTACTTGTATGCTTGTGTAGAGGTAATTTGGCTATGTATAAGGATAATTTCTATGCTTGGATGTTTTTTCCATGCCTTGTTTTATTTACAACTTTTTGGTCTTGTTCAGCCTATTGGCCGTTATACCTGTTTTCCATGCCTTGTGACTGTAGGATGAACTGTTGTTCCCAAACATTTCCTGTTATGCTGTAGACTAGTTAGCCAAGTAGTTCTGTAGGATACTTTGGCCATATAACATTATTATGCATCAACTGGCCTGGGGCCGTGAGAACCTGGTGCTATAGACTATAAGGGGATAGACCAAGTGAGCTTCCTTAGAGAGTCCTAGAAATTGTTGACTATAGAGGATAGACTGAGTGAGCTTCCAAGAGAGTCTTGGATATTATAGACTATAGGAGGAGGGACCAAGTGATCTTCTTCAGAGAGTCTTGAGCTTTATAGACTACATGAGGATAGACTGAGTGATCTTCCTAAGAGAGTCTTTGTTTTGTTTGAATTTCCTTTAAAAATTCCAGGCTATTGGAGGAATTGACCGAGTGAGCTTCCTCAGAGAGTCTGTGTTAGACTTGAGGCTATAGGAGGAATTGACCAAGTGAGATTCCTCAGAGAGTCTCTAGACCTTGGGGCTATAAGAGGAATTGACCGTGTGATCATCCTCAGAGATTTCTTGACTACCCTAGACTATAAGGGGAATTGACTAAGCTTTCTTTGTCATAGAGTCTTATAATTTCTTATGACCAAACCAGAGGGGTTTGGCTGAGTGTACTGCCCAGAGGGTTTTTGGTACTTCTTGGATAGGACTAGAGGGGATGTATGTGAGTACTTACTAGAGGGATTCTTGTTTGTGGTTAGATGTTTTCTTCACTACTGCTTGTTGGATGAAAATTACTTTTTAAAGGAAAAGTGAGAAACCACATACAACCAAAGAAAACTATCGGACCGCCCCATCCCAAAAAGTATACCAAAAACAAGCCTTCACCGATACAGGACACCTCCGCAAGTAGTCTGGTGCAGAAGCATGGGCACGGAACCGATGGAGAAGCCATACCCTCTCAAGCATCCAATTCCAAGATACCTGCATCAATGAAGACCTAGTTCTCTAATCCCCTTACAGAGCTAGTGCATGTAGCATGATGTAAACAAGCATAAACTAAACTACAAAGATTAGAAAAAGTTACCTGAAGCAACCCCATCTCACACAACCCAGTCACTCACACCAGCCAACCAAAATCCCAGCATAAACTAAATCACTAACAAGAAATTTAATATTACCCGAGTCTGCTTCCCTAAATAGATTCCATGTTAAGGAATAGTGTTTAAAGTCTGGTCCTTCCAATATCCATTTCTCAAAAACACACACAAGCTGGTCCCAAGTCTGAATGTACTCCTCAACACTGATCTTTCCATTATTGAATCCCCCTTACAAAATTGAGTCTTGTTTATCAATCCATGAATATTGCTCTTCATTAAGGGACACCTCAAGAGGTCTCCCCATCATTATAGAAGCCTCCTACTCATTAGCATCGAGTAGTAGGACATTCTCTATCAATTATTCTTCATAGATTAAAAGAAGAACGACGGACTGACCATTCCGCTCCCCTAGTTTCAGTTGGATCGAAGACTCCATATTCGTCCTCTGGTCATTCATCCTCTTTTCCGATCTAGTCTTCAGAGGAGGAGGTAGTGAAGAATAGTCCTTCCTCCCCTTCCACCTCCTTGTCTCCTGACTTGGTGTTTCATCTGCCTAATGGCTATGTTCATCTCCCTTTAACTCTTACTCACATTCTTGAACTACTTCCAATGAGAGGAAAGCACTCGATTCTGGCTCAGCAAGCCTCTCGTATCTGTTATTTAGGGAATTGAGATTTGAGACCTAGAGGCAGGACCCCCTGCCTTACCCTCACCAAATTGACAATCCTCCTCCTAAGAAGGCCCCTGCAACCCCTGCTACAAAGCACCACTAATCGGCCCCGATAACTTGGAAAGCTTATTCTCCCCCGTGTCTGCCAACCGCAACACCTCCTCTTGACTTCCAGAATCCTGGATTTCCACACTAACCAAGTCCTGCTGAACTAGACTACACTCCTCCACACCAAGAACAGTTGAAGGCCGTTCTAGGTCCAGCCTCAACCTGTTAAAAACATCAACAACCATTGGATTGGTTTGAGTCACCAACGTCTTCTTCATAGGAGACCGAGAATGAGAAGGCCGACTAGACCCTGTCACCAATGCCCCCTCACAGGTAGGTGAACTATTGAGCATTACCTCCTCTAGTTGCAAACTGCCAGAAGGAGCTCCCCCACCAAAATTTACATCCTCCACGGCAGACTTCTGCTTCAACGTATCACTATTTGACTATCCTCTAGGCTCCTTCCCTCGATGATTACTCCTCCTTGAAGCGCACTGAGACCCCCAATGACAGACATCCAAAACGATTACATCCAGAACAAAAATCAGTCCAATTTTTGTAGACCACCCTTTGTTTTCAGCGGTATTCCTCACCCACAGTGATACAAACATACTCAAATGGAATCCTTGAAGCATCCACTACTTTGTGTTGACTGTGGATTGTTTATTGTTTTGTATCATCCTGTTTAGTGTTACGGTTTAATGTTTACTGTACTATTACCTGCCATATACTCACTGACTGTCAGGAACATATCTTTAAGTGGTTACCTACTGGGATTTAGTCTCACACCCTGTTTTGGTCATTCTTTTGGGGCCAAACAGATTATGTTGTTGCAGGTATAGATAAGGGCAAGAGCCCTTCTACTTTAGGTACTTGACTTGCTGTGGAGATGGAGAGTATGGACCAAGCTATGGCTTGTGATTCTGAGGAGTTATCTATTTACTTTTATTTTGTACTTTGGTTTAGTATTGTGTTCATCATTGTGACTTGTTTGGCTGCTTTCCTAGACATATATGTATCATGAATCATTCCATATATACATATGTGTGATCCAGTTGTTTAATGATTAGTCTTCTACTGTTTACTATTGTTGGATACTTACTGATTTTGTTATTGCATGTGTTATTTACTTCTTCTATGTACTCTGCCAATGAGGGCATAGTTTCCCCACCATCACACCCAAGGCCCTTACTGCTAGTCAGCAGCCTCTGGCGTTCTTGGAAATGCGCTTGAGGCCATGTGACCAACCGGGTACGGGGCACCTCTGGGTGGCTTCTAGAACTGGGACATTACATTTCATGACCATATGTCACTAAAATACAAACACATTAGAAGGAAACACAATCTATGTGTGCCATCCTTTACATGACACACTTACATTTACCTGTATCCTACAAAACCAATTCTATAAATCCTTAAAAGAAAAAGTAGGATGTGATAACTAAATATTTGTAAGATACCACCAGATAATCTATAAAATTTATATCCACATTAATTTTTCAGTTATTGTTTAAAAAATATTTCAAAATAATTTTAATGTAAATCATTTTATATATAAAATCATCCTATGGGTTTCTTTTCACAACCATGTGATATTCATATAAATAATGCAATATGACATATCAAGTATCTATGAGGCATAAACAAATGAATACAATAGGTTTCAATAATCCATATCCATATCAACTGGTAAATAATAATATCAAGTAAATGTGAACTTAATGTATCCAAATCACCAAAGTGAAAACCATGACACAAGGGTATACACAACTAAGACACACAAAGAAACACTAGATAACATAACTGAATCCTAACTCCATGAACCTCAATTCCCCAATAAAGAAACCCACTATCTACATGAAATCATGTTCACCAACCTTAGTGATATTTAACTTCACTAGGGTTCATCTATGCTTAGTTTATACCCATACCCTAATGTATTCCCAATGTTGTAATACATAATCATTATGTTCAACAAACCAAATTCATAATTTATAGAAAATTTCCATGTAAAATTCATTTCCTATTTATGAAAAAATTTTATAAAAGATTTTCTATAGCGATTTTACACAACTTCCACATTTGAAAAATCATTTCTAAATCAATTATTATTTGAGGCATTCCATGAAATCCAATTTCAAGAATAAAAATCAGTTTTCAAAGAAATTCAATTTTTGAAAACAATTTCATAGCCATAAAAGATAATATCACTTCTCATGGATCCCAAAAAAATAAATTCAATAAATCAAAAAAATAAAATTCATAATAATAAAAAGTATGATATGGGATAAACCAAAGTTCAGAGACACATTCCTCAGGATCAACAAAAACCATGATGCCTTCTAGATCGATGATGAGAGTGGAAGAGATCAGATCCTAGAGAACCTAGATCTAGTTGAAACACCATAAATTATCTATTTCTATGACAGATCCTATGATCTAGTATTATAAGGAATAAAATTCACGGATAATAAGAGAAGAAAACATACTAGAAAGTATTCCACATACTGAATTACACCCAATGAAGATCCAAGCATCCAAAAAACATGATGAACTACCCACAAGAAGGGGGTGAGAGCCAAAATTATCACTTAGAAGACTATAAACAAAAGGAAATCATATTAGGGTTTAAATAGGGGGATTAGAAGAGTAAAATAATTATTTTGGGTGAAAAACACATATTAACCCCTATTAAACTGCATGCCTAGTGGAATTACTAGTAAGCCACTCGGCATCCACAGACTGGCTAGTGAGTGTAGGTAAAGAGCTTGTACCTATCGGTTCTCCACCAGCTGACTTATGGAAGTATGTTGACTATATAGTGGAACTTATAACAATGTTTTTGTTCTACCAACATGAAAATGTGATTTGGTGGCCTCTTTCTACCATTAACAAGCCCGACTCCTCCAGACTTACAAATGAACTAAAAACTAGAAAGAAAAAGTTGAAAGAGGCTCCATACCATATTCCATATACTGTGGTGTGACAAAAATACCCAGATGAAATAATACATAATTATTTCATAAGAAAGGTAGAAAATTATCAAGGTTCCCATTCTATGTATCTCTCCAACATTAGGTAATGGAACTCCAATATGATCCACTCACCCCTACTATACAAAAGACATAGTGTATTACACTCCATGTGATATACCTAGTTGGTCATCCAGTGTATAAAACATTTTCTATCCCTCACAATCATATTACACATCTCATAAAAGAATCATATTCATAATAACATTACCATTTTATTATAAAATATTATACACCGTGATGAATACTGTTTAGGGATAACTCAAAGTAATACCTGGAGAGGTCAATTATCATTTAATTTCATGAAATATATATCAATATATAAATTTTTGTAACCATTGTGAAATAATGATAAAGTGGATATTCCCTTTTATATGATACATTTTATATTATTAAAACACTTTAATAATACTTAACAAAAATCAACTTAAGAACCTGTTTATCATATCACATATGATAGAATCCCACATTAGCCTCATGTTTACTATACTTTATTGTGTTATTTTAACTCATTAAATCTATATGAAATTCCTAAAAGATCACTATGTGACCAATAGATAAAAACCACCCACTATATTATTTAATGAGCATCAACAACGAAGAAATAAATCTTTAATAATGGTGAAATTTAAGAATCACATTACTAATATTCAGCTCTATAAACATATCCAAACTATTTACCCCTAAAAAATAAAATGTTATGATGTATAATTTTTTTTATATTCAAAAATTTTATAAATTTAATATCACCAACCTTAGAACCCTTTTCATCAACCTTTTTTCTCAAAAGAAATGTATCCATTTATATTATCACCAACCAGAACATAATTAACTTCTTTTGGATAAAATGACATCCACTTTGTTACAGAAAATAAATATAACTCTTTACATTTATATTCACCACTATACCCTAAATCTATTTTAGGATATTAATTGAAATTATACATGAATTTGGATTGGTAAAATACCTTAGGAAATAATGATATTAAATTTCTCAAGAAAACTAAATGTAATTTAATATTTTTGTTTACCATCACATATCCTAAACTATTTAGGATAATAATTGGAAATAAATTGAATATTATATTGGTATATATCATTTATTTTTCAACTTTAAACTTATAAAAGTTCAAATTTACTCCCACTTGCCTCTTAGACACTATATTCCCTTTAGAATGTCATGATAAGAAACTCAAAATCCATTATGTTAGAGCAAAACATTTATTTCCATTTAGTAGAAATATTTAACAAATAAACCATTGTTTCTATATCATATAATATATTCTAAGTTTTTTGACAATTGTTCTCTAAAAATAAGATTATTTTTCAAAATATACCACTGATAGGTGATAGAAATATATTTACCCATATTTAAACAAAAATCTATATAAAAACATTATCTTAAATTATACACTTTTATTATTTTCTCCTTCTCAAAATATGTTATATAATTATATGAATGATAAAACATATGTCTCCAATTAATCATCTCATTTTTTTCATAAAAAATATTTTTTTTAAAAAATTCTCTTACCACATAAGATAAATGATATAAATATACAAATTCTTTATTAAGATCCATAGGAGCTTGATAAATCCATTTATATTCAATCATTTTGAGATATTGACTCTTTGTTTCATCACTTGATTAAAAAATAAACGATTTATGATTTTTTTCAATGATTTTTAATTCACGTATACTTAAAAAAATTATAATTATACATTTGGTATCACATACCCTTAACAAATGAATAATTAATTTTTATAACATGACAGATGACATGAAAATTCAATTGAGTTTTTAAACCTCTTCAAGTATCTGAAATAATTATATATTATGAAATTATTACAACTCCTTGATAAAACTTTTATATTTCAATGACCTAACATGATGATTGATGAAGCAATGTTGAAATTTCTAACTAACATTTCATTTTCGAGTTTTCAATTTTACCCACTAATACTATTAATATAGAAACAAATCCTAAATATAAATTTCCTAATTAATATATTATCAAAAATTAATAGTATTGGGTAAAATATTCCTTAATCAAATCAAATTTTATGAACATTTCCCTAAATAAAAATATTATGAATACCAAAAATAAAACAAGACTTATTGAAATCCCTAGTCTCACCGAGTCATAAGCATACCCAATCATAATGAGTATTAATTAATAAACTCCGTCATACTAAGTTTATGAAACTAAAATTCCTTTGGTCATTTAGTACCTAATTCCTATAAATCCCTAAGTGAATCATTCTATTTTTCTCATAATAATCTATATTCACTAGGTGAACAACTTCAACACATGGTTACTAAAGGAGGTGTTTCTCTAACACATAGAATTTTATTTTACTTTAGAATTTTTCTTAAGTTACCATTAATTGTATTTTATTACATTAATATTATATTTCAAATAATATTTATATTATAGTTAATTCTATTTTTAATGATGATATTATTTACAGAATAATATTTTATTAGATGAATATCTTGTTTTATTATGATTTAATAAGGAATTTTATTAAATGGGACCCCACTAAAATGATGATCCCATTTAAAAAAATCATATCATTAGTGGGATCAAATCCATATATTTCTAATCAATTAGTCTTTTATGGATTTCTTATCACCACTTATATATTTTTCTAGGGAATCATCCCAATTACATTATATATGATTCTTGTATAGTTGTGAAAAAAATTATTTATCTAATTCAATATTTGGATAAAATCAACCCTATTTATATAGTATCCTAAATCTAAGTCTACTAGGTAAATATTATAAGGCCCCAACCTTAAACCTTACTTAATCTTGAGTTATTACAAGATTACACATTGAGGATCTTTTCGGGTTTAGAGTTTTAGAGCATTAGATCATAAAACTTGCATTACATTCCACATATAAACAAAGTGGTTACATAAAGATAGTATTCTTCATTCCCATCAATGGAAACACATTTAAAATAAAACATGGATTATTTCTTGACACATCCTTGACTCTATCATCTTATCAAGTACCTTTCCCTTGACCTGTGAAAAACATTTCAAAAACTTAGGATGAGCATAAAAACTCAGTATGGGTTATAAAAACATGGAAAAGAAAACATGGGTACATACATACATAAGAGTGAAATCATACATTACCCATAAAACATAATCACTTTAACATACCTCATCAAACCATGAATAAATCATAGAAATCATAAGACATAAAGGTAACTTGAGGCATTCATAACATTCTTACGTAGGGAGTAACCCTCTTGGTTACGTTTGGAATACCCATCACAATATATTCCCTAAAATATCTTCGGAGAAACCTTAACCTTTCACTCCTCTGCGTTACCCAATGCATTGGAGAGCTATAACGGGCTCACCCGCCCTTAGTTTATCACGGAACCACCCGTCTTCATAATAATTCCCAAGAACCATAACATAATCATATCACATAAAACATGTATAAAGGAAACATAAAATTTCCACATTTCAATCACGAGATATCAATACAACACATTGATATAAAAACATTATGAAAACCATTTTCAATACTAAAATAAAAGAAAAGTAAAACATGGTATTTATTTTTCTTTTAAAAAGAAGGTATGGCTTGTAGAGGAATCCGAAACTCAAATAACGGTCATGACGGCGGAGAAGTCGTTGTCGCCGCATACGTACGACAAAAACATTCCCTTTTGTCGTTTAGTAAATGCTTCATATAAAAAAGATTCCTTTTTAATAAACGTAAAAGTCAAAGGGTTTTATACACCGTATAAAAGAATGTTGTGTATAAAATAAAATATGCCTCAAAGAAAGGAGATTGAGACGAAGTCCCATACCTCGTATCCGACTTGACCCGACCGTTCTTTAATCTCCTGAATAATAAACTTGAGTTAATATCTACTTTCTTATGAATCTTTTTCATGTTCATTATTCCTTTTATACCATGTTATGAACATCATGTAATCAGTTAAGTTAATAATGTTTATTTTGTCGGTATTTGGTTCTTAAGTCAAAAATAGACTTCTTACACTTACATGTTGTTAATTTGGTCAAAGGTTCACTATATCCAGAATGGTATTCATGATGTAGATATCATATATGTCATATATATCCAGTACATACATGCATTTATAATATTACATCACATTTAGAGGTAAGAAATGAAATGCACCGTTCATGGAGACGGTAAGCCGTACGTACGTATGAATGCTACTTTCATTTCTATTTCATATTTTCTGGAATGGAATCATAATGATATAAGAGTATTTTATAATTCCAGTATAATAACATATATAATATCATTAACTTTATCCTTTACACATCCCACATATGGTATTAACGAATCAAATCACTTTTAGGGGGCGGTAGTCCGCACTTCCTAAAATGAAGATATCGTGTTTTACCCATAATGGAAACCATAAAGGTATGCCCAAAATGAAAAAAACAGAAGCTTAAGGAAAACATAAACATATTATATATCATATATGAAAATAGTGACATCATAATGGCCACCTTTGAAGGTGTTAAATGAGTGTTGAACAATCATCGTTTCGGGAGGCAGAATTTCGCCATCCACGAAAATCGTATGTTCTTTAACCATTTGATGTAGTTGTGTGAGAGTGTAGCTCAAATAAATATTATAACAACATCCTTGTATATTTAAGATACTGGTGTTGTTACAAAATAAGTAAATAAAAAGAGTTTATGGGGTTGGAGAAGCAAAATAAAACAAATGAACATGAGAGAATGAATTACCTTAAAAAGTGTAACTCCTTTTGATTTGAGCCTAAAGACTTCCTTTGAAAGGATTATGCCCAAAGGGAATCCTCTAGGATGAGGATAGGGATGTGGATAGAGTAAATGGGCAGGGTTTGGCCGAGCCAAAGGCTTGAGGAGTGTGTGAAATGAGGTAGAGGTGGGGGCCTTTTATAAGAGGAGAGGAGGGGCACTTTTGGAAAGTAAAGAAATATTACATTATTTGAAAATGTGTTTCGGTTTCAAAAGGTACCACATTGATATAATTCGTGGATAAGGTGATAAGGGTTCTAAATCCACTCATCCAATTGGTTTTGGCCATGTGTAGTTCATATATTTTACATTATCTTCCCATTTTATTTAAATCGTTAAATAATGATGTCATCGCTGCATCATTATTATGTCATACATAATTTAATTTATTTAATGTCCAAAAATCATAAAAAAAATACTATGATATAGGAAATCATTTTATCTTTCCAATGACTATTTATAATCAAAATTTGGACTTGTATAACCCCACTTAAAAATTGTTTTCGTAAAACATATTATGTTTGTGTCATTTTCACTTTAACATTAAATAAAAAGTAATTTATGTCATTTCCCAACAAAAGTGGATCCATGGGGTCCCCAAGTTGACCCATGGCATGTCATGGTCGGCCATGACACAACCAATGAGGTTGGGACATGTGTCTAGGTCATTTCATTTTATTAAAGTATTATTTATACCTTAAACTACCCTAATTACCACTAATCGTGATTAAGAACTTAATAAGTTACTATTCACCAAAAAATTATTATAATCTCATTGAACCACATTTTACATACTAATGACAACCATGTATGTCGGATTTTCAAAATTCAAAACATAATGATGGCAAAATTTCATTTAAACGGAAAATCAGTCTTTATAAGTACCACTTAGTGGTTTCACTATTAATCAAAAATTGAAGTTTTTCAGAAAATTACCAAAAATTCACCCTAAGCTATATTTGATATTACGAATTCAAAAATGAAGTCTATTTTACAAAATTCAAATCATATAAGTCACATTAATTAATTTAATAATTAATTCCCGCTGCAAGAGCAAAAAGCGTGTTTTTACGAAACAATAAGTATCAAAAGATTGACACCAGTTTAAGTCCAATTTCAAAGTGAAATTGACTCCAATGACCACCATTGGATTAAATGGTAAAAATATATTCAAATTACACATTAACACCAATTCAAAAGATAATCTAATCATATAAATAAATTAGATTAAAAAGCAGTTTTGATGTAAAATGCAGTATTTTTCACTATTCATTAAAAAATGAACCTTGTCAGAAAAATACCAAAAATTTACACAAAGTAAATTTTGATGTCCCAATCATAAAGAATAAGTTTATTTTTACAAACATAATTTATAAAATTTTCAAAATATAGATTCAATAATGTTTTGCCATCAAAAGGCAGTAAAACAATCTTTTAAGAATATTAGTGTATTCCATGCATAAGATTGTATTTATTTTCATCTTAAGCCTCTAAAACACTATATTAATCATTAATAGACATAGGTAAAAATATCTATTATTCATTACTTACTTGGGATGTTACATCCATCCCCCTTTAGAAAATTGTGTCCCCGCAATTTATTTACTTATCGAATAAATGGGGGTACTTATCCCTCATTGCATTTTTAGATTCCCATGTTGCCTCTTCAATCATGTGGTTTTTCCACAAAACCTTTACCTGATGAATCACCTTATTCCGTAACACTTGCTCCCTGTGGTCAAGAATCTGGACCGGTTGTTCCTCATAAGATAGGTTCTCTTCCAGCTGAACTACCTCTGGACTCAAAACATGAGATGGATCTGGCATATACTTTCTCAACATCGAAACGTGAAAAACATTGTGTACCTGAGATAAACTCGGAGGTAAAGCCACTCGGTATGCAACTGATCCAACACTTTCCAGAATTTCGTATGGTCTAATGAACCTTGGACTCAACATTCCTTTCTTACCAAATCTCATCACACTTTTCCAAGGAGAAACCTTGAGAAAAACATGATCACCTACCTCGAAAGATAGATCCTTCCTCCGGTTATCCGCATAACTCTTCTGCCTGCTCTGAGCTGTTCTCATGTGTTTCTGAATCAACTGAACTTTTTCTACCATCTCTTCTACCAATTCTGGTCCCATCAACTTCCTTTCACCCACTTCATCCCAGAAAGCTGGAGTTCGACACCGCTTCCCATATAATGCCTGAAATGGTGCCATCTGTATACTGGAATGAAAACTGTTATTATATGAAAACTCAACCAAAGAAAGATGTTGGTCCCAACTTCCCTGATAATCCATAGAACAAGCTCGTAGCATATCCTCCAATGTCTGAATTGTTCGTTCTGACTGCCCATCTGATTGAGGATGGAAAGCTGTACTAAAATTTAACTCAGTACCCAAAGACTTCTGAAGGCCCTTCCAAAAGTTAGAAGTAAACCTGGGATCACGATCCGATACAATGGAGAGAGGAACTCCATGTAACCTGACTATCTCTTTAAGATACAAACTGGAAAGTTGATCAAGAGAGAAAGTATCTCGTATAGCAAAGAAATGAGCAGATTTGGTCAAGCGGTCAACAATAACCCAGATTGCATTATTACCTCGAGATGTCTTCGGTAATCCAACAACAAAGTCCATGGATATATTCTCCCATTTCCACTCCGGCACTGGTAAAGGCTGAAGCATCCCTTTCGGTAATTTCCGCTCTGCTTTGACCTGCTGACAAGTCAAACACTTCACAGTAAAATCAGCAATATCTCTTTTCATTCCATCCCACCAGTAATACTCCCGCAGATCTCTATACATCTTAGTACTGCCCGGATGAACTGAAAACGGAGAACTATGAGCTTCACATAACAACTCTCTCTTCAACTGTGAATCACAAGGCACACACAATCTCTTCCCAAATCTCAAAACGCAATCATTATCAATGTTGAATTCAGGCAACTTACCTTTCTGAACCAGCTCTACCCTTTTCTGCAACTCACTGTCTTGCTTCTGTGCTTGCTTGATTCTATCTGATAGAGAAGATCTCACTGTTACCTGAAACAAAACAGAAGGACTTCCTGCACCAACAACTTCTATGCCAAATTTCATCAAATCCTTGACCAAAGGATCACGTTCCAACCACAACATTGTTAATGAAGCATTACTTTTTCGACTCAAAGCATCAGCCACTTTATTTGCTTTTCCCGGATGGTAATGAATTGTAAAATCATAATCCTTGATTAATTCTAGCCATCTCCTCTGTCTCATGTTTAACTCTTTCTGAGTGAATATATACTTTAAACTTTTGTGATCGGTATATATTTCACACTTTACTCCATATAAATGATGCCTCCAAATTTTTAAAGCAAAAACAACAGCAGCTAATTCCAAATCATGTGTAGGGTAATTTACCTCATGAGTTTTCAACTGTCGTGAAGCATAAGCAATTACCTGATCATTCTGCATTAGGACGCAACCAACTCCTTTCAATGAAGCATCACTGTATATAACAAACTCACCATTCCTGGAAGGTAGTGCCAAAACTGGAGCATTCACCAATCTTCTTTTCAATTCCTGAAAACAATCATCACATTCTTTTGTCCAGATAAACTTAACACCCTTCCGAGTTAGCTTAGTCATTGGACTAGATAACCGTGAAAAATTTCTAACAAACCTTCGGTAATAGCCTGACAAACCAAGGAAGCTACGAATCTAGGTTACATTTGTGGGTCTTGGCCATTCTTCCACAACTTTTGTTTTTGCAGGATCAACAGTTATTCCATCTTTAGAAACAATGTGACCAAGGAAAGAAATTTGTTGCAACCAAAACTCACACTTACTGAATTTCCCATACAGTTTCTTTTCTTTTAAGGTTTGCATGATAACCCTTAAATGTTTTTCATGCTCCTCTTTACTTTTAGAAAACACCAAAATATCATCAATGAAAACCACCACAAACTTATCCAAGAACTCATGGAAAATTCTATTCATTAAATCCATGAATACAGCAGGTGCATTGGTTATCCCAAAAGGAATTACTACAAATTCATAATGGCCATATCTCATACGGAACGCGGTCTTTGGAATATCTGCCTCCTTTACCTTCAGCTGATGGTACCCCGATCTCAAGTCAATCTTTGAAAAAAACTGAGCTCCCTGGAGCTGATCAAACAAATCATCAATATGAGGCAAAGGATATTTGTTCTTAACAGTGATATTATTCAAGGCTCTATAATCAATGCAAAGTCTCATAGAACCATCTTTCTTTTTAACAAATAAAACAGGAGCACCCCATGGTGATGTGCTAGGTCTAATGAAACCTTTCTCTAATAAATCTTGCAATTGCTCCTTCAACTCTAAAAGTTCAATTTGTGCCATTCGATAAGGGGGTTTTGAAATTGGCTTAGCATCAGGAACTAAGTCAACAGTAAACTCAACTTCCTGATCTGGTATTATTCCAGGAAACTCATCAGGAAAAACATCAGGATATTCATTTACCACTGGCACATCATTAATCTGAACAGTTCCTTTATTTTCAACGACGTGTGAAAGGTAACATTCATTTCCATCTTTTACAAGTTTCTCGGCCTCTTGATATGTTATCAAAAGTAAGGGTTCATTCTTGTAAACAAACTGAAAGTCTTTCTGAAAATAAACTTCTTTAGCTCTACAGTCAATCTTAGCATGGTAAATAGAGAGCCAATCCATACCCAGGATAACATCAAACTGTACTAGAGGTAGAACAATAAGGTTTGCAAGTAGGTTCTTTCCACGGATAAGGATAGGAAGATTATTATAAATTCTTTTTGCCTCAACATTTCCCCCAGGTGTTTTTACCAAAAGTTCAGGAGTCATTTCTTGGGATGGTATTCCCATTTTACTAGAAAAGGTTTCAGGGATGAAAGAATGTGTAGACCCCGAATCAAACAACACACTGGCATAATCTGAAAAAACAAACAAAGTACCTGATACAACTTCATTTAATGGCCCGACATCTGCTGAAGTAGTTGCAAAGGATTTCACCACCCCTTTCTGCTTGAAGTCTAACTGCTTCCCATCACTCAATATCTTTGCCGGACACTCATTTTCATAGTGACCCATCTCATTGCACTTAAAACATTTCACTAACTATAAATCAAATTTGTTCTTACCTTCAGCTTGATCCTTTTCAGTGCAATCACGAGCCTTATGTCCCATCTTACCACATCGGTAGCACTTTCCAGAATTCAAAAGACATTCCCCAGCATGCCTTTTTCCACATTTATCACAAACTGGAAACTTAGTTTTCTTACCATCAGACTTTTTTGAAGAATTCTTACCTTTCTCCTGCCACCTCGGTCTCTTCTTCTGCTGGTTGTTATAGAACACTTGGTCATCGGCAAACTCCATTTCCACCTTCTCAGCACATAGAACAAGCTTTTCATAACTTTTAAACTCACGAGAAGCTAATGCCCTTCAATACTTTGGATTTAATCCTGAGTAAAAACGATTGATTTTACTATCAAGGTCCCGGATAAAATTTGGAGCATACCTTGCCAATCGAGTGAACCTTTCCTCATAGGCAGCCACTGAGTCTTCCTCTTGCCTCAATTCCAAGAATTGCTTTACCATCCTAAGTTGAAAAGCCTTAGGAAAATACTTCTCAAGAAACATACCTTTGAATTCATCCCAGTCAAGAGCATCAATCTCATCGGCGTCCCTGATATTTTTAACCATAGACCACCACTGATCTGCTTCACCCTCCAAACGGTAAATAGCAAGACTAACCTTTTAATTGTCTGAACACCCCATGACATCAAAAATCTTCTCCAGTGCTTTAATCCACCCTTCAGCTAGCACAGGGTCAGATGATCCTCTGAATTATGGGGGATGTTGCCTCATGAAATGTTCTACCACTGACATGTTCCTCTGCGGTTGATCTGCCTGATCTCGTGCATGGATACCACCACCATTTATCTCTTGAGTCAACTGCGCCATTACTGCCACAAACTGTTCAGTTCCAATTCCGACCATTTCTGGATGCTGATTCGGAAGGTTATTTCCTTCTGTATGCCTTCCTAGCAATGCTTCCCTGTTTCCTCTGCGGAAAACCATTCTGAACAAACATGTCTTAGATGAAGCAACATGGTAATCTTTAAATGCTATATCATTTCAAAAAAAATATTTTTGGATAATAATTTAATAGAATTCTAACTACTAAAGTTATCTAAACCGACCTCTGATACCAACTATAAGGCCCTAGCCTTAAACCTTACTTAATATTGAGTTATTACAAGATTACACATTAAGGATCTTTTCGGGTTTAGAGTTTTAGAGAATTAGATCATAAAACTTTCATTACATTCCACATATAAACAAAGTGGTTATATAAAGATAGTATTCTTCATTCCCATCAATGGAAGCACATTTAAAATAAAACATGGATTATTTCTTGACACATCCTTGACTCTATCATCTTATCATGTACCTTTCCCTTGAACTGTGAAAAACATTTCAAAAACTTGGGATGAGCATAAAAACTCAGTATGGGTTATAAAAACATGGAAAGGAAACATGGGTACATACATACATAAGAGTGAAATCATACTTTACCCATAAAACATAATCACTTTAACATACCTCATCAAACCATGAATAAATCATAGAAATCATAAGACATAAAGGTAACTGGAGGCATTCACAACATTCTTACGTAGGGAGTAACCCTCTTGGTTACGTTTGGAATACCCATCACAGTATATTCCCTAAAATCTCTTCGGGGAAACCTTAACGTTTCACTCCTGCGCATTACCCAATGCATTGGAGAGCTATAACGGGCTCACCCGCCCTTAGTTTATCACGGAACCACCCGTCTTCATAATAATGCCCAAGAACCATAACATAATCATATCACATAAAACATGTATAAAGGAAACATAAAATTTCCACATTTCAATCACGAGATATCAATACAACACATTGATATAAAAACATTATGAAAACCATTTTCAATACTAAAATAAAAGAAAAGTAAAACATGGTATTTATTTTTCTTTTAAAAAGAAGGTATGGCTTGTAGAGGAATCCGAAACTCAAATAACGGTCATGACGGCGGAGAAGTCGTTGTCGCCGCATACGTACGACAAAAACATTCCCTTTTGTCATTTAGTAAATGCTTTGTATAAAAAAGATTCCTTTTGAATAAACGTAAAATTCAAAGGGTTTTATACACCGTATAAAAGAAAGTTGTGTATAAAATAAAATATTCCTCAAAGAAAGGAGATTGAGACGAAGTCCCATACCTCGTATCCGACTTGACCCGACCGTTCTTTAATCTCCTGAATAATAAACTTGAGTTAATCTCTACTTTATTATGAATCTTTTTCAAGTTCATTATTCCTTTTATACCATGTTATGAACATCATGTAATCAGTTAAGTTAATAATGTTTATTTTGTCGGTATTTGGTTCTTAAGTCAAAAATAGACTTCTTACACTTACATGTTGTTAATTTGGTCAAAGGTTCACTATATCCAGAATGGTATTCATGATGTAGATATCATATATGTCATATATATCCAGTACATACATGCATGTATAATATTACATCACATTTAGAGGTAAGAAATGAAATGCACCGTTCATGGAGATGGTAAGCCGTACGTACGCATGAACGCTACTTCCATTTCTATTTCATATTTTCTGGAATGGAATAATAATGATATAAGAGTATATTATAATTCCAGTATAATAACATATATAATATCATTAACTTTATCCTTTACACATCCCACATGTGGTATTAACGAATCAAATCACTTTTAGGGGGCGGTAGTCCGCACTTCCTAAAATGAAGATATCGTGTTTTACCCATAATGGAAACCATAAAGGTATGCCCAAAATGAAAAAAACAGAAGCTTAAGGAAAACATAAACATATTATATATCATATATGAAAATAGTGACATCATAATGGCCTCCTTTGAAGGTGTTAAATGAGTGTTGAACAATCATCGTTTCGGGAGGCAGAATTTCGCCATCCACGGAAACCGTATGTTCTTTAACCATTTGATGTAGTTGTGTGAGAGTGTAGCTCAAATAAATATTATAACAACATCCTTTTATATTTAAGATACTGGTGTTGTTACAAAATAAGTAAATAAAAAGAGTTTAGGGGGTTGGAGAAGCAAAATAAAAAAATGAACATGAGAGAATGAATTACCTTAAAAAGTGTAACTCCTTTTGATTTGAGCCTAAAGACTTCCTTTGAAAAGATTCTGCCCAAAGGGAATCCTCTAGGATGAGGAGAGGGATGTGGAGAGAGTAAATGGGCAGGGGTTGGCCGAGCCAAAGGCTTGAGGAGTGTGTGAAATGAGGTAGAGGTGGGGGGCTTTTATAAGAGGAGAGGAGGGGCACTTTTGGAAAGTAAAGAAATATTACATTATTTGAAAATGTGTTTCGGTTTCAAAAGGTCCCACATTGATATAATTCGTGGATAAGGTGATAAGGGTTCGAAATCCACTCATCCAATTGGTTGTTTCCATGTGTAGTTCATAGATTTTACATTATCTTCTCATTTTATTTAAATCGTCAAATAATGATGTCATCGCTGCATCATTATTATGTCATAAATAATTTAATTTATTTAATGTCTAAAAATCATAAAAAAAATACTATGATATAGGAAATCTTTTTATCTTTCCAATGACTATTTATAATCAAAATTTGGACTTGTATAACCCCACTTAAAAATTGTTTTCGTAAAACATATTATGTTTGTGTCATTTTCACTTTAACATTAAATAAAAAGTAATTTATGTCATTTCCCAACAAAAGTGGATCCATGGGGTCCCCAAGTTGACCCATGGCATGTCATGGTCGGCCATGACACAACCAATGAGGTTGGGACATGTGTCTAGGTCATTTCATTTTATTAAAGTATTATTTATACCTTAAACAACCCTAATTACCACTAATCGTGATTAAGAACTTAATAAGTTACTATTCACCAAAAAATTATTATAATCTCATTGAACCACATTTTACATACTAATGACAACCATGTATGTCGGATTTTCAAAATTCAAAACATAATGATGGAAAAATTTCATTTAAACGGAAAATCAGTCTTTATAAGTACCACTTAGTGGTTTCACTATTAATCAAAAATTGAAGTTTTTCAGAAAATTACCAAAAATTCACCCTAAGCTATATTTGATATTACGAATTCAAAAATGAAGTCTATTTTACAAAATTCAAATCATATAAGTCACATTAATTAATTTAATAATTAATTCCCGCTGCAAGAGCAAAAAGCGTGTTTTTACGAAACAATAAGTATCAAAATATTGACACCAGTTTAAGTCCAATTTCAAAGTGAAATTGACTCCAATGACCACCATTGGATTAAATGGTAAAAATATATTCAAATTACACATTAACACCAATTCAAAAGATAATCTAATCATATAAATAAATTAGATTAAAAAGCAGTTTTGATGTAAAATGCAGTATTTTTCACTATTCATTAAAAAATGAACCTTGTCAGAAAAATACCAAAAATTTACACAAAGTAAATTTTGATGTCCCAATCATAAAGAATAAGTTTATTTTTACAAACATAATTTATAAAATTTTCAAAATATAGATTCAATAATGTTTTGCCATCAAAAGGCAGTAAAACAATCTTTTAAGAATATTAGTGTATTCCATGCATAAGATTGTATTTATTTTCATCTTAAGCCTCTAAAACACTATATTAATCATTAATAGACATAGGTAAAAATATCTATTATTCATTACTTACTTGGGATGTTACATCCTTCCCCCTTTAGAAAATTGCGTCCCCGCAATTTATTTACTTATCGAATAAATGGGGGTACTTATCCCTCATTGCATTTTTAGATTCCCATGTTGCCTCTTCAATCATGTGGTTTTTCCACAAAACCTTTACCTGATGAATCACCTTATTCCGTAACACTTGCTCCCTGTGGTCAAGAATCTGGACCGGTTGTTCCTCATAAGATAGGTTCTCTTCCAGCTGAACTACCTCTTGACCCGACCGTTCTTTAATCTCCTGAATAATAAACTTGAGTTAATATCTACTTTCTTATGAATCTTTTTCATGTTCATTATTCCTTTTATACCATGTTATGAACATCATGTAATCAGTTAAGTTAATAATGTTTATTTTGTCGGTATTTGGTTCTTAAGTCAAAAATAGACTTCTTACACTTACATGTTGTTAATTTGGTCAAAGGTTCACTATATCCAGAATGGTATTCATGATGTAGATATCATATATGTCATATATATCCAGTACATACATGCATTTATAATATTACATCACATTTAGAGGTAAGAAATGAAATGCACCGTTCATGGAGACGGTAAGCCGTACGTACGTATGAATGCTACTTTCATTTCTATTTCATATTTTCTGGAATGGAATCATAATGATATAAGAGTATTTTATAATTCCAGTATAATAACATATATAATATCATTAACTTTATCCTTTACACATCCCACATATGGTATTAACGAATCAAATCACTTTTAGGGGGCGGTAGTCCGCACTTCCTAAAATGAAGATATCGTGTTTTACCCATAATGGAAACCATAAAGGTATGCCCAAAATGAAAAAAACAGAAGCTTAAGGAAAACATAAACATATTATATATCATATATGAAAATAGTGACATCATAATGGCCACCTTTGAAGGTGTTAAATGAGTGTTGAACAATCATCGTTTCGGGAGGCAGAATTTCGCCATCCACGAAAATCGTATGTTCTTTAACCATTTGATGTAGTTGTGTGAGAGTGTAGCTCAAATAAATATTATAACAACATCCTTGTATATTTAAGATACTGGTGTTGTTACAAAATAAGTAAATAAAAAGAGTTTATGGTGTTGGAGAAGCAAAATAAAACAAATGAACATGAGAGAATGAATTACCTTAAAAAGTGTAACTCCTTTTGATTTGAGCCTAAAGACTTCCTTTGAAAGGATTATGCCCAAAGCGAATCCTCTAGGATGAGGATAGGGATGTGGATAGAGTAAATGGGCAGGGGTTGGCCGAGCCAAAGGCTTGAGGAGTGTGTGAAATGAGGTAGAGGTGGGGGCCTTTTATAAGATGAGAGGAGGGGCACTTTTGGAAAGTAAAGAAATATTACATTATTTGAAAATGTGTTTCGGTTTCAAAAGGTACCACATTGATATAATTCGTGGATAAGGTGATAAGGGTTATAAATCCACTCATCCAATTGGTTTTGTCCATGTGTAGTTCATATATTTTACATTATCTTCCCATTTTATTTAAATCGTTAAATAATGATGTCATCGCTGCATCATTATTATGTCATACATAATTTAATTTATTTAATGTCTAAAAATCATAAAAAAATACTATGATATAGAAAATCATTTTAGCTTTCCAATGACTATTTATAATCAAAATTTGGACTTGTATAACCCCACTTAAAAATTGTTTTCGTAAAACATATTATGTTTGTGTCATTTTCACTTTAACATTAAATAAAAAGTAATTTATGTCATTTCCCAACAAAAGTGGATCCATGGGGTCCCCAAGTTGACCCATGGCATGTCATGGTCGGCCATGACACAACCAATGAGGTTGGGACATGTGTCTAGGTCATTTCATTTTATTAAAGTATTATTTATACCTTAAACAACCCTAATTACCACTAATCGTGATTAAGAACTTAATAAGTTACTATTCACCAAAAAATTATTATAATCTCATTGAACCACATTTTACATACTAATGACAACCATGTATGTCGTATTTTCAAAATTCAAAACACAATGATGGCAAAATTTCATTTAAACGGAAAATCAGTCTTTTAAGTACTACTTAGTGGTTTCACTATTCATCAAAAATTGAAGTTTTTCAGAAAATTACCAAAAATTCACCCTAAGCTATATTTGATATTACGAATTCAAAAATGAAGTATATTTTACAAAATTCAAATCATATAAGTCACATTAATTAATTTAATAATTAATTCCCGCTGCCAGAGCAAAAGGCGTGTTTTTACGAAACAATAAGTATCAAAAGATTGACACCAGTTTAAGTCCAATTTCAAAGTGAAATTGACTCCAATGACCACCATTGGATTAAATGGTAAAAATATATTCATATTACACATTAAGACCAATTCAAAAGATAATCTAATCATATAAATAAATTAGATTAAAAAGCAGTTTTGATGTAAAATGCAGTATTTTTCACTATTCATTAAAAAATGAACCTTGTCAGAAAAATACCAAAAATTTACCCAAAGTAAATTTTGATGTCCCAATCATAAAGAATAAGTTTATTTTGACAAACATAAATTATAAAATTGTCAAAATATAGATTCAATAATGTTTTGCCATCAAAAGGCAGTAAAACAATCTTTTAAGAATATTAGTGTATTCCATGCATAAGATTGTATTTATTTTCATCTTAAGCCTCTAAAACACTATATTAATCATTAATAGACATAGGTAAAAATATCTATTTTTCATTACTTACTTGGGATGTTATAAATATACCCAAAAGGAAATAATAGGATCTAGTTAGATAACTTTTATGGTTTTCCATCTCCACCATTCCTTACACAAGATGATCCATGTGAACCTTATTATGAAAGAACCGAACTCAGTTTAATGATAGATTCCATGACATATTCTTCTTTGGAAGTAATATGATACTTCATAATTTGAATAGGATTTAACTCACAATTTTATCTCATATTATTCCCTTTATATTTTCAATATTCCAATGAATTAGTTTTGGAATCCTATTATATGCACAAAATTAATATTTTAAAACCATATTAACATAAATCTCTTTAAATCCCAAAATTTTTCTTACTCACCCAAAAATATATTCCAAATATATTTATGAATATAAAAATTAATTTAATGTATAAAGTATATGAACATTCCATGTAATGGATTATAATTATATAAAACTAAAAATCTCTACATGAGCAAGCCTTGAGCCAAAAATAATCAACCTTTTCTTTTATAAAATAAGGCATAAGCCTCTAGGAAAGTGTGAAATTTGAACCAAAAGTCCCTCTATGTAACTATAATTTACTCAAGAGATAATATAATTCTTCATAACTCTAGTACCTATTATGTATAAACTATATTAAACAACTAAATTAGAGATAATAACTTGATTACAAACCATGATCAAGGTATATGAATACTAAATCTAATGTAATCATACCTAACACAACTAATAAGGATAGAAAATCTATTATAAATGGTTTAACATATTAAACTAAATAATAACCTTATTCACAATATATAAAAAAATTTATATCCAAGAATAATAAACAAGGGAATAACATTTAAATAAATGAAAACTTCAGAAATTTCAACATGAGAAAATAATTTATGAAAAATTCATAAAACATTACTAATTATAAACACTTTATAACTTTATATTATTAATTGTATACATTCTATAATATTTAATATAAATTATTTATATTCATTTCCTAATATGGAAATTTCATATTATTCATTTCATAATATGAGAATTTAATATTATTATTTATAATAAATTTTACTTTAAATATATTATACTTTATGAATTATAAATATTTTTTAATATAATCTCTATTTTGTAAACTATTTTAATAATATAAATATCACATACTTAACATTATTTAAAATATTTATAAATCAATAACCAAAGATATTTTTGATGATTCTTAAATAATTTCTCAAAATAAGGATTTAATTTTAATAATTAAAGTTAATTTATTTTACACAGTTCATAATTTAAATATAAACACTTTATAATTTCTTTATTTTTTAATTTATAAACACTTTATCAATTACCCTTTATTATTATTAAATAATAACTTTATTTATAAAAAATAAGGTATGCTATATAATTTTATAAAATTTAATTAAATATTATCACATAATATCATGAAATATTTATTAATAATTATTTCATAAAAATTATTAATTAATTATAAACTCTTTATGATTAATTAATTTATAAACTATATAAATTAATAAATACCCCAAAAATATCTTTTATAATTACTTATAAAAAAAATTATAAATACATTAATTTAATTTATAAATTAATTTAACAAAAATTAATTTTTTATTCTTCAATAATATTTTAAAATTTGACATTATTCATAGAATTCAATTCATAATTTCAATCTATGATCTAGGGAAATCATATGATTTGGTTGATAAAAAAAGCGATGCATGCTACTATTTGTATTTAATAAATGATTGCCCATTCTTTTTATATGACATCAGATATCATATTTTACGATATACAAAGATATTTGACTTATGATATGATACTTTGTTATGAAAAAACACGACATAAAAATTATAGGTTATAATTTCTTGACATCATGAGATATGATTAATATAAAACTAAAAGTTTACCCTGATTTTCTATTTATGATATCAACATATCATAAACTATGATTCATAATGCCATAACAAAAACACGTATCATACCTTGTGACGGTAATATGACATGAAATAAAATTTCAAATATATTTATATCCCATATGATTTCAAAAATATAATTTCATTGTAAGCTCTAATACTACAACTAAGATTCATAGGATCTAGTAGCACTTATTAAAGGTAGTAGAAATGATAAATTATTTCAAACCAATTTCTCTATGAAATAATAAGTGAAATAATGAAAAACTAGAAAGGAAAAAGACCATAGACACTCATACCTTACACCGTATCTACAAATGCTTCCACTTTCACTTTTTGGTTTCATGAAAACATCTGTAGAACAATTATAGGATTCTTCCTTCTATATTGTATCCCTGGGTTTTTTTTGTGAATCACTCGTCATATGAGTGGGATACTCCACCCTCTATGACATTCTAGCACCCCATGAGACAAAAAAAGTAGGATATGAATGCTTTGTCTGATGAAGAGTCTCAAATGAGTATCGTGAAATCATGAAAACATCCATAAAATGTGAAATTACTTATTATAAAAATCCTCTAGGATACAACTCAAGTGCTTCCAAATTTACTCATGTGTTATAAAACAGGAGTAAATGATTCAAATAACTCATGAATTTCAATAATTAATGATCTAATCCCTTAAGTTAAATCTCATTTAAATTCTGCTTAAAATGATGTCCATCATGGAAGACTATTTGACCATTAAATTTTAACTTTTGGATTCCATTTAAATCAAGGGATAAAACATTGTATCAAATAAAATTCCCTATGATATGGGCTAGTCATAAAATATGACATGACATGCATCCATATTTTGATATTCATCCATTCATACCATACGATTGAAAAAGTTAGTGGCATATATTTTCAATAACACCTTATGATATACATAACATGGTTTTCCTACAATTAATATTCTATGTATAATTATATCAAACCATTAAATATAACTTATATAAATATATCATATATATATAATGGATTTGGTGTATATCTCATTCGTTATACACCATATATTGGTGATAAATTTTTTATTCAATATAAAAATGGAGAATAAAACCATGGGATTGATAAAGGTTTTTCTGAAACATTTATTAAAATAATTTTGGATCATAGAATGTGTTTCTGATGTAAATGTTATTCAAATTTAAAATAAATGAAGGTGAGTATAACAACCCTACTCTTTATTATATACTTAAACATGATTTATTACATAAAAACATCAATTTATACAATATAGAAGATTGATAGGTCTGGTGTCTTTGGTGATTAGGAAAAATACATAACAACTTAAAGCAAAGAACACAACATCTTATTGAAAACATCCTTTACATGACCACTACATTCACTCGTACTTAGCATTGCATAGGATAACCAAAGGACATGCATAAAAAGGGTGAGTTATAAATCCTTGTAAGGGAATAAGAATGGAATTAAATGATGAATAAAATACATGTTATACAATAGGAATATTAATGGATTACAAGAGAAACATGAACATAAATGCATGATAAATCATGATAATCATAACATGGAAATGTGGCAACAATACTTAACATGGAATAGTCATGAGCAAGGCTTATTGCACATGAAGAATGAGTAAACCCTCATTGCACATGAAGATTGATTAAACCATAGTTGAACTTGAATTAGCATGAGTAAACACCAATTTCACATGATGTATCATGATACTATACTTTACCCAATGCATCAGAGCATTATTAGGGTGAACCCTTCTTAAACATTTCATTTCATGCATAAGTGTGCCGCATAGATCATACAACATGAATTTATAAAATATCATAATTTACTACACAAATAATAGATGTGGAATAAATAAATGTAAGTCCTAAATAAACATGTACATGTGCATAAAGGTGAATACACTTGATAGAGGGGTGTGTATGGTATTCACTACACAATGATTTTGGCATGGAAATTTTGGTGTAATTTCGGCAGCATTACGACGTCAAATAGAAATTCATAAGATGAGTTTATGAGAGTGAAAGGGGTATCTGATCATTTATACATTAAATGAAAATCAATGGGATCATATAGATACTTGTCTCAACAAATTTAATGTAAACTAGATTCATAATACAAAATAATTTCTTGAATGTAAATGAGAAGAGGGAAATACCTTACAGAATTTTGGCCTGGTAACAGATATACATGGGAGGCATTAATGAGAGAGAAAGGGGTCTATAATCATTAAAACATAAATAGGAAAGTAAGGGGGAGGTGAGAAATCACACCGTAACATTTATAATTAAAAATAAAAGGGAATAACAATATTAAGAAACTTGGATAAAATGAGAAAGGAAGGAATCCATTACTTGGAAGTGTGATCCTATAAGATTGGGAGAGGCTTGAGAGAGGTTTATTGGAATATTGGGGCACCTTGGGAGTATTATAGAGAGAGGAGGTCAGGGGTTGGTCGAAATCCAAAGGATTTGAGTGAAGAGGAAGTGGGAGCTTGGATGGGTTTATATAAGAAATGAGAAGGAATTCTTTATTATTTATGTTTGGGACACATCACATTAAACTAATCAAAAACACAAACCAAACCATGGTTTTTGACCATGGTTTTTTCCAAAGGGGAGTGGAAAACAATATTTAATAAGGCCAGTGAACACACTTATTAAAATAATAGTTTTTCTTATGTGGAGGTGAGTAACACTTAAGGAAAACAATTTAAAAAGACAAAATGTTTTATAAGTATTGAAGGGTCCACTAAAGCTGTGTAAAATAAATTAAAAAAAACCCAAAATCACATTATATTAATGGTAAAACATATATAGGCGGAACATAATTTTGATAGTATTTTATTACATCACTATTGGGTCATTATGATGTCATAAAACACATTATATGTTTAAACGGTATTTAATTTTTTCCCAACAATTTGACTATCTAAAAAAATTATGAAAAATTCACCGTTGGATAATTTAGATGTCCAAATTCCCAAAATACTATTCATTATATCTAAATAATTTTATAAATATGTGAATTTTTACTTTAAAAATAAAAACCGACATTTATCGAAAATTCATGGGTTTTTGAAAAAAAAATAGCTTTCAAACCTTAATAAAAATTAAAATTACATTCATAAAGTTATACGATCATTTATATTTAATAAAAAGTAATTTAATATTAATAATATTTCATTAAAATAATATTTAATTCAAAAATCTATTAATTCATCAAAATGGATTTCTTAGTTGAATATTAACTAAAAATACAATTTGTGCTTTAAAGACTATTTACAAGGTAACAATAATAAAAAGAATGTATATTATCTACACAATAATAATATAGATAATCTTAGTAATAGGTTCTTGTTACATAACCCCTAAAAACACCAGCATAAGACCTTAGGGTAAGGTGAACGATGGTGACAGACTCTTGGGGTGGCTTAGATAACATTTCTCGAGTGGTAATCTCTATCAACTTGCACTTCTCTCATAGGAGATTCTGCTCGAGTTTAACGTATTCAAGATCATCTTGGTATTGATCAAGAACATAGCCAAATGATGCCACCTCCTTTCTGAGCTCTAACAAATGGGATTTATATGGGTCATGTCTACTGGATGAGGCTATCGCTTCCTTTGTCTGAGTAAATTTGATTTGTTAAAGCCCTATATTTATACTAATCACGTGATCACTATTGAATGACTATATTAGCAATGGTCACAATTCTTAATGGTATTTTGAAATCCAAAACAAAGAAAAAAATAAGTGAATACGTTTTACATAATCATAAAAAGACATTTAAATATACCAAGAGGAATTTTCATTAATAAATTTTTGGGTTGTTACAAACTTCCACCCTTATGAAATTTCACCCTCGAAATTTCCTTTTCCCACACTAAAACATATGTGGGTAACTTTTCTTTATCACTTCATATAATTCCCATGATGCTTCTTCAAACTTTTGGTTTTTCCAAAACAACTAGACGAGGGGTATTATCTTATTTCGTACAACTTTTTCTCTATGATCTAAGATCTTCGCTAGTTTCTCCTCGTAAGAAAGATCATCCTCCAGCTGTACTACCTCTAAAGAGAGTACATGTGAAGGGTTTGGTATTTACTTTCTGAAGAGGGATAAATGAAAGAAATCATGTACTTTGACCATGGAAGGTAGAAGTGCTAGTCGATAGGCCACAACCCCCACATGATCAAGAATCTCAAAGGGGACGATGTAATTAGGACTTAACATACATTTCATTCCAAACCTCGTGAACTTATTCCATATAGATATACATAGAAATAAAATGTATCCTACTTTAAACTCAAGGTATTGTTGATGGTTATCTGTATAAATATTCTGTCGACTCTAGGCTCCCTTGATATGCTGTTGAATGGTTTCCACCTTCTCCACCATTTCTTCTACCATTTCTAATCCTAGCAGCTTATGCTCACTGACTTCATCCCAACTATCTGGTGTTTTTCACCTCTTCCCATATGGATCTTTATAAGGTTACATTCAAATGCTCGAGTGTAAACTGTTATTATAGGAGAATTCAACCAGATGAAGATGTTGATCCCAACCTCCTTTAAAGTCCATTGAACATGATCTTAACATATCTTCCAGTGTCTGAATAGTTCACATAGATTGGTCATCAGTATGAGGATGATAGGCCATACTAATGTTTAGTTCAGTATCCAGAGCATGTTGAAAAATCTTCCAAAACTTAGTGGTGAATCTTGAATCTTGATTGGATATAATAGACAGTGGTACTCCATGCAGCCTTAACACTTCCCTGATGTATATTCGTTCAAGTTGACCCAATGAGAAATCCTCCCGAATTACAATGAAGTGTGCAGACTTTGTAAGACTATCCACAATAACCCAGATTACACTGTTGCCTTTGTATGTCTTCAGAAGTCTGGTGACAAAGTCCATGGTGATGTTCTCCCATTTCCATGATGGAATGGGAAATGGTTGCATCATCCCCTTAGACTTCTACCTATATGACTTCACTTTATGACATACTAGGCACTTTTATGTATACTCTGTGATATCCTTCTTCATATTATCCCACCAATAATTCTGTAAGAGATCTCGATACATATTTGTTTTTCATAGGTGAATAGAGAAATTTGAACTATGTGCATCATACAAAAGTTCCTTCTTCAGCTCCAGACTTGATGTAACACTTAGTCTTTTCCCAAATCTCACAATTCATTATTCATTAACATTGAACTCTGAGGATTTACCTTTTTTGATAGCTTTTTCTTTCTTCTGAATTCCCACATCATCCTTTCTAGCATCATTTAACCTAAAAAAAGAGATGGTTGAGCAATAATTTGTGAAAGGATTGATGATGTTCCCTTATTTATGATTTCCATGTCCATATTTATCAAATATAAGAATATTGGATCCTTTTCAATTATCATCAATGATAGAATCACTGGGACCTTTCTATATAGAGCATCTTCCACCTTGTTTGCTTTCCCATGGTGGTAATTGATTGAGTAGTCATAGTATTTGATCATCTCTAATCATCTTCATTGGTACATATTCAACTTTTTCTATGTGAATATATACTTGAGGATTTTGTGGTCTGTATATATTTCACACTTCCCCCATAAAGAGATAATGCTGCTAATTTTTAATGTTAAGATCACCGTATCTAACTCCAGAGAATGTGTTGGATAATTTTTCTCATGAACTTTCAATTGCCTTGAAGCATGGGCAATGACTTTGTCATTTTGCATCAACACACCACCTAGAACCTTCTTCGAAGAATCACTAAATACCAAAAAATGTTCTCCACTTGTGGGTAAAGTGAACACAGTCATAGTGATAAGCCTCATTTTTAACTACTTGAATCTTTCTTCGCATTCATCACTCCAATAAAACAATACTCCCTTCCGAGTTATCTTGGTAAGAGGGTTGGATAATCGTGAGAAATTTCTCACAAATCATCGATAATTTCCTGATAACCCTAAGAAATTAAGGATATCCATTACCAATGTTGGCCTCATCCATCCCACTACTGCTACTGTCTTAGAGGGATCCATAGATATCCGATTTCTTGTGATGATATGGCCCAAGAATGAGACCTCCTTCAACCAAAACTCAAACTTGATATACCTTTCATTGAGCTTCTCCTTTCGTAAGGTATGTAGTATAGTTCGTAGATACTCCTCATGATCCTCTTTGGTTTTGGAGTATATTAGAATATCATTTATAAATACTATCACAAATTTGTTGAGGTAATCTCTAAAGACTCTATTCATAGAGTCCATGAAGATTTCTGGAGCATTGGTGAGTCTGAAAGGCATTACAATGAATTCATAGTGATAGTATCTTGTATGAAAAGTATCCTTGATGATATCTTCATTCTTCAAACTTAATTGATAATATCCTAAACAAAAATCTACCTTGGAGAAGTATTGTTCTCCACACAGCTGATCGAACAAGTCATCAATTCATGGGAGAGAATACTTTTTCTTTATCGCGATTTTATTAAGCTCACAATAATCGATGCAAAGGTGCATTGACCCATCATTCTTCTTGACAAAGATGACTGGCGCGCCCCATGGTGAAGCACTTGAATGTACAAACCCTTTATCCAGATTCTCCGATAGTTGTTTTTTCAGCTCCACAAGCTCTAAAACAGCCATTCTATATGGAGTTTTGGATATTGGAAATTCCCTAGGTATAATATCAATTGAGAATTCAACATCTCTTCTAGGATTATGACCAAACAATTCCTCAGGAAACACTTCAGTGAATTCCCTCACAATAGGCATGTCTTTAAGGATGGTTGCATCCTTAGACACAATCATCTGATCCAGATACATGTGCTCATATGGTAGAAATATCCACGTTTGAGATGGTGGAGGTAAAGAAGATTCATCTTCCTCCTTTCACTTGTACAGAATCGGGGGTCGATTCTCCACATGGAGAGTGATTTCCCTCTCACAACAATTTATGTTGGCTCTATATAGGGAAAGAAAACCAATGGCAAGAATTGAATCGAATTCCACCAGAGGGAGTATGATGAGGTTCTCCAGGAAGTTCAATCCATCGATTAGGACAGGGGAGGAGTTATATTCATGGGATACGATGATTTACCTATATATCGTACTCATCGACATCTTTACTTACATGATTTGTGGTGGTTTTGGGATTGTTTTACTAAACTTTTGGGATATAAAAGAATGCATAGAATGTGAATGAAATATTATAGTATCTATTCTTGAATGAATAAATAGCGTACCTGTCACCACTTGGATATCGAGGGTTCACTTTGGCAGTAGTGATGGAAAAAGGTCTCCCTTGCTGCCTTGGAGGTTGTTGGTTGCCTCTTAAAACCCTTGGTTTAGGGCACTTATTTGAAATATGCCATAGTTATTTGTATTTTATGTAATGAAAAATGTGTTGAGAGTCGAATGGAGAATTCCTATCCTCTGTCACAGCTGTGGGTTTTTCTTTCTGACAGTTAGGTTCCCTTCTGTTCCACACCTAAAGCACTCCCTCATCCCCTTTAGGCAATTTAAGGGGTGCATCTTTCCACACCTTTGGCAAGTGGGGTGCTGGATTTTCTTAGAAACATTGGATTTATCCATCAGACCACCATAATTAAAATCCACCTTATGATTCTTATCCCCTTGATACCCCTGAGATTAGATGATCTCCATTTCAACATTTAGGGAATATCAGAAAATTTACTCATAGCTGTCAATGTCATAGATCTCCAGGGCTTTCTACAGGCTAGGTTTCAGCCCAACAAAGAAGCAGTCAACCTTGCATTCCGGGGTAACGACAAAGCCATAGGCGTATCATGAAATCCTTGTAAATTCTTCCTCATACACTCTGACAGATTCATCATTTTTTTCGTGAGAGAAAAGAAGTCTTTTTCCATCTTAAGCTGGAGGGTGTGTGAAAAATATTTATAAAAAAAACATCTTCCAGAAATCCTTCCATTCTAACACCTCAATCTCCTCATGAGGCTTAGTATTTTTTATCAATGTCCACCATTGATCATCCTCACCCTCTATATGATAATAAGTTAGGATAACCTTCTCTTGTTCAAAACATTTAAGGATGGAGAATATCTTTTCAATGGAGTTGATCCATTTTTCGATGATTGAAGGATCAGATGATCCATTAAATGTCAGTGGCCTTTGTCTCATGAAGCTCTCAATAGAGACTTGTTCATTCTTAGGGGGGGGGGGTTATATGGTCCTCTTGACCCATGTTTCTATTCAAATCTTGAGTTAACTTAGAGAGAATCATGACAATGTTTGCGATTCCCGCTCCCATCTGATTGTGAATCTCATTAGCAAAATCATCACATTGATCTTCACATCGGTTATTATCCTGAGTCCTCATATTTTTGGACATTGGATTTAATATATGGAAAGTTAGTGGTGACACATAAAGGTTAATCCGAAAAAAATGGATGAATTATAAATTACATTTATTTCATTTACTTATGAATATATAAGCTTCTATCTATGTTATCCATGATCTACTTTCAAACATGTATTCTTATAGGCATTCTTTTAAATTACCTTAATAATAGTTCATACTAAGCTTGTTAATTTACCAAAGCATATCCCCCAGAAGTGTTGTAACCAAGAGTGTAGCAAGGCCCATTTTTGTGTACCAGGATACACTGGGTTAAGCCTGAAACTCCTTGTTGGGGTTTTCACCCCTAGGTACATCTGTTCCAGAGTTGCCTCTAGCTTCTCGTATCCAGACATGGATGTATTTTCTAAATAAAACACCTACTAAATACTCATCAAAACATAGGGATGTTTTTATTATACATAGTCTTCTCTTTAATTCTTCATTCGAGTATTCTAATCCTAATCCCAAAAATAACTAAAACTATCCACTGATACCAACTATAACAACCCTGATCTTTATTAAATACTTAAACATGATTTATTACATAAAATATTTACTTGATAAAACATATAATATTGAGAGTTATAGTGTCATTGGGTATTAGGAACTATACATATCAACTTAAAACATAGAAAATAACATCTTATTGAAAACTTCCTTTACATGACCACTACATTCCCTCGTACTTAGCATTGCATAGGATAACCTAAGGACTTGCATAAAAAAGAGTGAACTATAAAGCCCAATAAAGGAATAAGCATGGAATAACATGAGTAATACAATACATGTTAGATAATAGGAATATCAATTGATCATAATGGAAACATGAACATAAAGTCATGATAAAGCATGATAATCATTACATGGAAATGTGACAACAACACTTAACATAGAATTAGCATGAGCCAAGTCTCATAGCACATGGAGTGTGAGTAAACCCTAATTGCACATGAAGAACGAGTAAACCCTCTTTTAAATTGAATTAGCATGAGTCAACACCAATTTCACATGACATATAAGGATACTATACTTTACCCAGTGCATTGGAGCACTATTAGGGCACACCCAACCTAAACATTTCATTTCATGCATAAGGGTGCCACATAGATCATACAACATGGATTCATAAAACATCATAAGTTATTCCATGAATAAGATATGTGTAATACATAAATGTAAGTCATAAATCAACAAGTACATGTGCATAAAGGTGAACACCCTTGATAGAGGAGTGAGTATGGTATTCACTACACAATGATTTTTTCATGGAAATTTTGGTGTAATTTTGGCAGCATAACGACATCAAATAGAAATTCATAAATTGAGTTGATGAGAGTGAAAGGGGTATATGATCATTTTTAAATTAAATTGAATGTAAGGGGATTATATATATACATTTCCCAACAAATTTAATGTAATTTAGATTCATAATAGAAAAAATTTCTTGAATGTAAATTTCCTTACAGAATTTCGGCATGGTAACGGGTGTACATGGGAGGAATTAATGAGAGAGAATGGGGTCTCTAAATATTCAAACATAAAGAGAGTAGTATGGTGGAGGTAAAAAATCATACCCCAACCTTTATAATTGAAAATAAAAGGGCATAACAATATTAAGAAACATGGATAAAATGAGAAAGGAAGGAATCCCTTACTTGGAAGTGTGAGCCCAAAAGCTTGGGAGAGGCTTGAGAGAGTATTCTTGGGAGCATAGGGAACTTTTTTAGGATTATATAGATAGGAGGAATGGGGTTGGTCGAACTTCAAAGGATTATAGTGAAGAGTAAGTGGGAGCTTGTGTGGGTTTATGTTGGAAAGGAGAAGGAATTCTACATTATTGAGGTTTGGGACACCTCACATTAAACTAATCAAAAACACAAACCAGTTCATGGTTTCTTCCAAAGGGGAGTGGAAAAAAATATTTTATAAGGAAAATGGCTGAACTTATTAAAATAATAGGGTTGCTTATGTAGAGGTGAGTCACACTCTCAAGGAAAACAATTCCAAAATACAAAATGTTTTATAAGTCTTGAAGGGTCCACTAAAGATTTGTAAAATAAATCAAACTAACCCAAAATAAAATTATTTTAATGGTAAAATGTATATTTTTTTAAAATAATGTTTATATTATTTTATTACATCACTATTGGGTCTTTATGATTCCATAAAACACATTATATATTTAAACGATATTTACTTTTTACCCAAATATTCAATTGCCTCAGAAAATTATGAAAAACTCATCATTGGATAATTTCAACATCTTGATTTCAAAAATAATATTCATTTTATCTAAATAATTTTCTAAATATATGAATTTTTACTTTTAAAATAAAAACCTACATTTATCAAAAATTAATGGATTTTGACAAAAGCAACTTTCAAACCTTAATAAAAATTACAATTGCATTCATAAAATTATACGATCATTTATATTTAATAAAAATTAATTTAATAATAATAATAATATTTTATTAAAATTTTATTTAATTAAAAAAATCCAATAATTTATCAAAACATATTTCTTAGTTGAATATTAACTAAAAATACTATTTGTGCTTTAAAAAATATTTACAAGGTAACAATAATAAAAGTAATGTATATTATATAAAAAAATGATGTAAATAATCATAGTACTAGGGTCTTGTTACATTACCCCTTAAAACACCTACATAAGAACTTAGGGTATGGTTCACAATGGTGATAGACTCTTGGGGTGCCTTGGATGACATTTCTCGAGTGGAAATCACTATCAACATCCACTTCAATTGTAGGCGGTTCCGCTTGAGCTTAACGTATTAAAGAATGGCTTGGGCTTGGTCAAGAGAAAAGCCCAATAATTCCACCACTTTTTTGATCTCTGAGAAATGAGCTTCATATGGGGAAAGTCTACTGGATGTGGTCATCGCTTCCTTTGTCCGAGTAAATTAGATTTGTTAATGTCCTATATTTATACTAATCATGTGATCACGATTCAACGAATATATTAGAAACGGTAAAAATTCTTAATAGTATTTTAAAATCCAAAACATATAACCAAATAAGTTCATACATTTTACATAACCATAAAAAGACATTTAAATAGACCAAGTGTAATTTTCGTTAATAAATTTTTGGGTCGTTATAGTAAGTATTAAAAATCGTATTAACTAATTTAATAATACTGTAATTAAAAATAGTTTGGTATAGATTGATTTAATTGATGAAATCAATGCACTACATCTCTGATCATCACTACTAGAGAGTTATAATGTTAGTGAAACAATGGTGAATATGTTTTGTAGAAATTATAAATTAATGTTAAATAATATTGAATATCTAATATTAAGTAAATATATTTACAGAATTGAATTTTGTAAATTATCTATATTCTTTATGGATATTTAAGAAAAAGGAAGATCATTAAATCATGAAAAATTTGATGTGGTTTTAAATCAATAAAATGAATCTAGGAGAAATATGAAGAAGAAGACCCTACATGTTATAGTTTTGTGCAAAATAAATACATAAAAAATACCAAATGGTAATATGAGAATATTCAAGTATTGAATCATATAAAACTATTTTAGAGAGCTATGATGATGCCCCGGTACATAGTGTCTCCATTCTTATGGAATAAGAGTTATTATATTTGGGTAATTCCTGTCAATTATAGAGAAGATATTTCGACGAAATTATGTTCCTAAAAAGCTTGATAATGTACACTTATATAGAGATGAACTTATTAATGTTTTTGGACAGGGTTATGTACAAATTAAAACCCAAAATAATTTTTTTGGATTTTATATAATATTTTATATTTTCATGGATTTCATAGAAATTTAATATTCATTGGATTTCATGATGATAATGGATATAGTGTGAAATTTGTTAATGAACCATGAAAATAAAAAAAAACATATTTGGTTATATAATGAATATTAATGAATTAAATACATTATATACTATATTATTCAAATTATATAGTGACATATTATACATTAGAAAAAAATTCCTTATCTTGGCATTATATATTGATTCATATGATCGGAAATGGAATGTAGGTTCAAACTACATAGGGAATTATATCAAATATAAAATTGGTTGAAATTATAATATGTGATTATTAAAAAATTAAGAAAATACAATCAACACTTTAAAGGAAAAGATTGGAAGAATAGAACCAAAAAAAAATTAAAAGGAATCATCATGAAAGAAAAATAACACCTTCCCATAAAATATAAATGGAAATAATTTATAGTCATGAAATGGGAATATTTTTAGACATCACAAAGACATTAATTTAGGGTCATGTAACTTGTATGTGGTGGGAGATTCATTTTTGGAATCATAGAGGTATTCCTAAATGGGTATGTGAATTGAATATGATGGTTCCTCTTTTTTGGTGTTGAGGTGGAAGGTCTATAATGTAATGGACCATGTCATGATAGGTTGAATACAATCGAGGAAAATTTGAATTTTTTGGGAATAAATCCTGGGATGTTTTCTGAATTGGTATTCATGTCAGAAAATTGAATGTTAGAACACTTTTTGAGATTTTTTTGGATGTGTTTGGAGGATTAAGAGGTGTTTCAGATTCTAAAGATTATGTTGGAGTAGGGTCAGGTGGTCTTGTTGAGAATTTGAGATCTAATAAGTTGGACACACCATGAATAATGGGTGTTATGGTTTGGTATATTTTATGTTTGGTTTTGAATTATTGAGGGTGTTAGTATAGGTTCGGGAATGAGTCTCTGGAGTTGGCTTGAGTTTGGGGATGAGATTTTATTAATTTTATTTTTTTGGTTTAAAAGAAGTTTGGTGGTGAGTTCTGAAATGAATTTCTATAAATTATACATCTGGATGAATTTGTGATGAATTCTAGATAAATTAGGTTTTTAGTCATAGGGTACGACTTGGGTGAGTTAAAGGATATGACTGAATTGGGGGAGTTATCATGAATTTATAAAAATTTGGCTGATTCCCATACATAAGAGTAATTTTATAATACAATAGATTTATCATACATAAAGGTCATAGAGTTTGGAAAATTTGGTCAACCCTTATATATAATAGTCACCCTATAAAGGTTTTGGGACAAATGGGTAAGTCCATAAAAGAACCACGTGTTAAAGTTACTATTATGTATGGGTACCCCATACATAAGAGTAACCACATCTTGTACGGAAATGGATATTTTTGGGAAGAAATTGTAATATATAAGACCAGCTTTTTAATATATAATATAAAACTTGTAGTAAATTAAATATGTAATAGTCCTCAAACATAATATTCCTACCATTGATGAAAATTGGAAAAATTTTTATGTGACCCTATGATGTGAAATTGTCATTTAGAAGAGGAATTTGAAAGAGTACCTCGTCCATCCCTATAATAATAAGGGCAATTACCATGTATATAAGAGTAATTTATTAATGTGTAAATGATTAAAAATGTTAAAGGGGTGATATGTAAGAGTCATTTACCGAATACATAAGGTCTATTAGTATGACTAAGTGTGGTACATAAGAGTCATGTCCCTGATATTTAAGAGTCATTTGATATATAACTGTCATTTATCGATATGTAAGGGTCATATTATTTTCCACAAAAGTGAAGTATTAACCTTTGTCCTAAATCATATTTTATGATTTATAGGGCTATTATCAATCATAAAATACAATTGATCAGAAAGATAATTTTTCTTAAATAAAATTATGAATTGAATCATATGATTATATATTGTATTTATATTATTGGAAAATGTATTTTTAGATATTTTTTAAATTTTAAAAGTGATGTTGAAGTAATAATTCCATGGTAACTGGGGACACACCATGATATTTTTTATTTTTACTAGGAATAGAGTTCCACTTCATGAGCCATAGGGGATATACCATGATGGGGGACCTTTTTATGTTTTTGAAAAACAATGTGAAAATTTTTATTTTGGGATTTTAAAAGTGAATAACCCCTTAGAATTTTTCATTTTCTGGTTATGGGAGTAGGGAGAGTATTATATACTATTCCCAACCAATTATACCATAATTTACCTATAATGATTAAATGTGGTTTCCATCATCATTTAGGGTACGATTGTAGTCATCCTATTTAGTACTTTTCCTCCCTTTCTAGCGACTAATTTTCTTTTCTCTAAGATAATTTTTGGTAATGACTCTAGTGAGGCATGGTGGAATTGTGTTGATATAAAAGGGTATTTTGTGTAGACTGGACAAATGTTATCCTAGGAGGATGAATATGATAGCTATTATATAGTTTTATTGAGTTATTTTACTAAATTTATTTATTTATAAATTCCAACTAATTTTGGTAAAATTGATGGATGAGTTGAAATGAGAAATTTGGGATTTTGTATGTTTTATATTCTGGTGGATGGGGGTGGTGAACACCTTATTTCTCATGGTATAATCCATATAAGATCTCCCAATTATCAATTATTTAATTATTTTGTAATTATTAATTATAAAATTAACATCTCTTTAATGTGATAATTAATTATAATTATTTTATAATTGATTAAAGTGGGTATTTGAAAGAGTTAAGACCTCATGTTGTTAGAAAATGGCCAGTTAGTCATAGAAAATATTTTGAGATGATTTCTAAGATTTAATAAGAGAATAATTTTTTATAAGGTAGGTAGTTCTTAAATATATCCCTAATGTTTATGAATTTTGTTTATATA
The DNA here is from genome assembly GCA_963277665.1 of Viscum album. NCBI lineage: Eukaryota > Viridiplantae > Streptophyta > Magnoliopsida > Santalales > Viscaceae > Viscum > Viscum album. Next base: position 1,224,968,383 of record OY728157.1, on the reverse strand, counting down.
TCATGTGAAATGAAGTCTATCCCCTTGTGTGTGATCGACCTTGAACTATAATTGAATTGTTTCCTTTAATCTCCCATTATAAGAATTAAAGTGTCTTGGGCCATGATGGACCCTTGAGCAGTAGTTTGGATCCTCAGTCATCGATGTTCGTGATCCTAACTATTAGTATAAGACATATGATACAGGGACCCTAGAGGGGTACACACTCAATGGACGAACATAGTGGACCTTATATTTGGTTCCCTTAGTTCCCTTCACGTATGGTAGTGTGATAGAATAGGAATGGTTGGATTTTGGGTATGCAATTTGGATCCTTGGTTTACCTTATATACTCTTATATATGTTGAGAGATCTTAATCCATTTGGGTGATGAGATTTGACCATAGAGTCTAGATGATATAATGGAACCCCTGTGGGCGTGTCTTGACCTTGTTGTTACATAATAACCAAAACATGGATTCCCTAAGAACCATAGGATGAAATATTGTGATAAGTGCAATCTAGTATGGAATTAACCTATAATATTATGTATTAAGACATGGTATGGGTGAGTGATACTCTTGAGTTGAAAGATAAAATGTTATATTTTGTAATTTATATGAATTGGATTGTTAATATAATATAAAAAGAATACGATTGGTAAACTCTTAAGCCTCATAATAAAAATGTTTTGGGGGAGGATTTAGTTACCCCTGGGTGATATTATATAAATGTTTTGGGAAAGGGATGCTTCAAGTGTATTTTATTTAAGGGGTTTGGAAAGGGTATACCCTATGTGTAATTTATATAATTTTTTTGATAAGAATATTCCCCGATTGTTTTCTATATAATGGTTTCAAGAAGGGGATGAACTGAGTGTATTCTATATAATTTTTTATGAAGTAGATTCCCAAGGTGTTTGTTATATGAATGTTCTGAGAAGGGGATGCATTAGGTTTATGTTATATAAATATTATGGGAAATTCATACCCCAAGTGTATGTTATAAAAATATTCTGGGGAGGATATAACTTTTGGTGATATTCTAAAAAGATTCCAAGGTAGAAAGTGGTTCCAAATGGGTGATATTCCAAATCGGTTATAGGGAAGGACATGATTGACCTGGGTGTATGATGTTATATGATGGTTTTGAGGTGGGATTTATTTTACCCCTGGGTATTGATGTGACGTGTTCAAAGTCATCCAAAACTATATAAAATAGGTATTGTCATACCTGAGTGTAACTAATTAGTTTTTCATGATAAGTCAAATTTATTATGTTTTTAAAGTTGATTTATTGTTAAGGGAAGACCCTAGATCATCTATCAAGGAATGTTGATGAGTTTAGAGTGTCTATTTATAATAATATTTTCAAAAAAAAACAAGTAAAAAAAGGGGTATTTTAAATGTTGATTCTAAATAAAATAACCAAATTTAAAGTGTTTAATAGTTGAAATAATGTAGGTATTCCATAATAATTAGAGAAAGAGGACATTTCATGTTTACTAAACATCTTGTTTAGTTCATTATTGAGAAAAATACATATGGTTTAATGGAATCATTTAGTTGAGGGGTTTTAAGATCTTGATTACCCTTATGCCTCTTAAAATGATGCATAAAGAACCAAACCTTGACAAAAAAAATCATATTACCAAGGTTTGGACGTAAAGTATAGAACATGGGATACAAAATCATACAATAATCTTAGGTATGTATGAGACAAAAAGTATTATTGTGTCTTCCAATCAGAAAAACCCTAAATTCCCACTTGAAAAATCAACACAATTAGTATTGATATGAAAAGTGTTTCGCATGATTATACCACAAAAATGCATTAATAAGGATAAGACTATTCATAAATAACATAAATAAAATTATTTATACACAAATTAAACCAAACTAATAGAAGATCGTGTTCCAAAACTCTCCCTCCATGTGTGTGTATAACCCCTAAAATGACCACCCACTATTTATCTTGCCATCGAGAGGAGTAAGAGGCTTGGATGGAAATTCACCTTCATCCTTGATCTCCATATGAGTATAAGGGAATATATAAATTCTAGGATATAGAGATGAATCCTTTGGGTCTCCAAAATTGTAGAGATTTTTCCCTTGGCCAAAATTACTAATGGGGTTCCCATGGTGAACATTTATAGAAAAAGGGGAAGGTGGTTTTGGGACTTCAGACAGTCCTATATCAATTTTGATAAAACTAAAAAGTTGTTTTCGCATATATTTTATACCTCAAATGAAAATTTTGTATCATTTTGTGTCATAATTTCTAAGATATGGATGAATTATATAATTTACCTCAAGAATATGAAAAATGAAGATTTCCTCCAATGATGGCATGGTTTAGGCCTCAAAATGGAAGAATTGGGATTCATTATATTCGATATAAATGAGTAACACACTGTTTTTCATCATTTCACCAATTTTATACCCTTTTTTATGCACATATTAGCCTCAATATACATTTTATTCTACATGAGTTCTTGATATTTTTCAATGTTTGTCCCGTTTTTCTGGGATTTTCATCACGAGATCTCAAAATCACCTCCTCCAACAATGTAATAATGAGAAAAAGTAAAATTTATCTTTTTAATAGTGATAAAAATTAACTAATTGAACCAAAATTTTAGGGAATTTTTTTAATAAATTTTTAATTTACAATAAAAAATCTGTTTAAAATGGTGGTATAAGTGTGTAAATGAAATAGTGAATCATGGTGTGATCACACCCCCATAGTTAAACATTCACACTACTAGGAAAAATCACATTTTGAAAAATGATTCATGGGGATGTTCATAACTTCATGAAGACTTAACATTCAAAAAAATTAATTTATTATAGCAATGTGATCAATATAAAAACCACACCAAGGAGTTTTTCCCAGTGATCTTTAAAAAATACATATCATAAATTGTATCAGAGAAGAATTCATGGAGATGTATGATAACAATATGAGAAATTAATTGAAAATTAAAACATGTTACTAACACTCCACACATGTGCGTGAAAAGAATTTAATGATATTATTTCAATTTGATGTTATTATTTATAATTTATATCCAATAAATATAGGTTATTTTAAAAGTTTTATGCTTACATGATTTTTCCACCGAAGTTTCACTACATCCTTGGTAATCAAATTTCAAGACCCACTCACTTAATAATTACCAAATGTAAAACCTTAATCTACTAACCAATATTTACCCATATTTTTTATATTTCAACACTCCCATCTTTATTTATTTTCAGATGTTTTTTTGTTTTTTGGCTTTTGAGGGTGTATAATAGTTTGATAAAAGGTACACATACACAAGTAAATTTGTTATAGTAATAAAACATTCTAGATAGGGAAAGAACATATGATTTTTTTAAATATAATAAACATTAAACGAACTTACATTTATGTTTTATTAAACAATACATATTCACACTTTACAAATGTTTGAAAATATATGTAGAGATACTAAGCAAATTTTTTTTACCATAAACTACTTACATATATGGTATCAATCGTCTCAAATGTTTTGTTGGTAAATAACCATTAATATCATCAAAAAACAATTTACTAAAAAAAATAACACCAAATTTCTAAATTCATGATAAATTTGACATTCTAATACTAAAATAATTTTTCATTAAATGTTAAAACAACGTGGAATCTAGAATGTTGATATGCATTTTTTATAATTTTTAGGATTAGGTGGAATTTAAAAATGAGTATTCTAGCACAATTGTGAGGGGGTGGGGGAGTAAAAATACCACATAATAATAAAAAAATAGAAAAAGAATAAGGTTGATGAAAATTACGACTAAAATAATAATGTATGCACCACCACACACCTAGATTCTATAGTGTCCTCACTTTAATAAATGTGAATGTTGGAAGGAAGCCTAAAACCTAGTGGGTATCACTTGTAGGTTTCTTATTGAAGGTTAAATTCCTACACTGGGGACCTTGGAATGGTTTTGTGAAATTAATTTAACTACTTCCCATTAATAGTGAAAGTTTATTTTTTTTCTTTATTATTAACATGTAAAACACCAAATGGATAGACATTGATAATAGTGTATGGGGAATACGACAAAAAATGAATCTTACCTGGGTGAAACTTCAACCTTGAATTGAAAACGAGGAACTTTTTTCCAATATATAACTAATGATAAAGGATGATATAGTCATGTGAACATTAGGTTTTATTATTATAGATTTTAGTATTATTATATGAGTCTATTCAAATTTTATCCAACTCCTAAATTTAAAACTTCCTTTTAGAAATTACACTATAAATATTATAATTTCATTGTTTAATGAACTAGTAGGATCAGTTCTATATATCAATATAAAGGTGAAAAATATTTTAAAAAACTAGATGATAAGGTGACATTACAATGGGATTTTTAAAGGTAGTATTGTAATCCCACAATGCATCATTGAGCTTAAGTACCCAATTTGTTGTTGTTGTTGTTGTATTGAACAATATTTTGATGATTTTTTTTTGATTTATATATTTCGAGCATCATATTGATAATTTTTTTGGGGTGATATTTGGTAGAAACTCAATGGCCAACCCCATATCGATGAAAAGGTGATTACATAGATTAGTTATAGAAATGAGAACCCAAGTCACTGATGATGAACCTAGGCAATCAAACTGAAAAAATATATAGTTTCTATAAAATTATACAACCATCTTTGAATCATCATTCCTTGTGTTTCTTACCTCTACCCATTTTATCACACAATCTAATACTAGAATAATGTACAAGTTTATAAATGAATTTGGAAATTAACTTATAAATTCAACACCCCAGACCTAAAAAATGTCACAAAAGAGTAAGGAATGTTGTGGTATTTCATTTATTTTAAAGAAATTTCCCATAATTTAAAAATGAATAAAAAACTCTAAAAAACCATGGGAATACCAATATAGTATTGATCAATATAGAATAGAATTAAGGACAGTTAAATTAGTCCATTAGGGATAAAATTGGAGCCCACATGTAAGGGTATGGAAAAGACTAATGATGTGATTGAACTTATTATAGGGAAAATAATGCCTGAGGAATTGACCACTACCTATTTTCCAATGGATAGGGGCATCCCAAATGCTCTAACAGGACTCAGGTTTCAAAAGATCAACTTGGTTTTTATTCAAATCAATAGAAATTCAATATTCTACCAAATAATTCACAATGTGAGCATAACAAGGAATATCATGTTACACTTGATACAATTTCTCATTGAGAAAAATTTAATTTATGATAATTCATGGGGATGAGTCAATGTATGAGGATGGAAGTATGCTACTAATATGGCCCGCCACCACATTATTTAGTCCTTTTTTATCCCAAATTTCTATATTGCATTTCTAAAGGATGAATATCCATCATATGAGGTGAGACTTAGCTTGGGATTTCTTAAGTAGAAACCAAAGGGAAGAATGATCAGAAAACCAAATTTATTTTATCCTAAGAAGATGTGAATGAAATTTTGCAGTGGTATAAAAAATAGAAAAAGTTTATTTTTTAGTGGTCATGTTGTTTTCCTAGGTAGGGTCAAGGGTATACAAGGCATACAAAATGACATGAGGATCCCTATCAACCCTTTATGATAAAACTTCCCCAAATTTAAAGTTAGAGCCATCATAAATAAGTTTAAATGGGAAATCCCACCTTGGTGGTTAGATGATGGGAGGTGATGAGAGACTCCTTTTTATTGAATTAAATGCATCTTCAATTTTTTTTTCAAAAACAATTCTGGGTATTATTGTAGTAATCGAGATAAGGGAAGTGCAATCTTTCTAAAGAATTTAATGAATCAATAGAAAAACTAAAATGAACCCAGAAATATCACACCTTGTAAACACATATTGAAAATTGAAGGGAAGAAATTATTTCAATTTTTTATTTATAAACTTCAATTCCATTACTAGAAATAACATTCCCAAGATCTACCACTACTCTACCATGAAATGGAATTTCTCATAATCTAAAACGAGATATTTTTCAATGCAATGATGGAGGATAGAACCTACGAGTACCAAATAATTATCTATATAAGAGACATAAAATATTAAATCATCCATTAAAACTTCCATACAATTCCTAATGCAATCATAAAATACACTCGACATACACCACAACCCATTTTTTTATATTTCCAAAAAACCACTTTTTGGGTAAGTGGGAACCAAACAAAAGATCCATTTGTTCCCATATATCCAATATACGTATAAACTGCACCACACTACATTCAAAATTCAAAATTTTTATATTCAAATTTCAAGAGAAATATTCAGAAAACCACTATATCCACCTTGAGCCATGAGCTTACCCACCACAATCCACAAAGCATCAGCCATCATGAGGAGAAATTGAACAAAGGATGGTCCATCACTTCCTTCCACCATCATCAGTACCATCAACCATCATGAGAAAACCTTGAACCAAGAGGCTGGTCATGTTTCTGTTTTCCACTATCCTCAGAACCATTATTGACACCATCATCACCATCATAGAATATAACCAGAAACTTTCAATTACATCCACTCCATCAAGATCCATCACCATAATCACAGAGCCTTGAAGCATCAATTTCATCACCATTACCAATCGACTAGCAGTCACATGATTGGTATCCATCATATCCAGAAACTAATAAAACCAAAAACTAGAGATGAACAATGATTTTTTGATAACATTGAGAAATAAGAACTGAACAAAATCTAGAGAACAAGAACCAATCTTCATTATCATAGCCAAAGACACCACTGGAAAAATTCATCCGCCAAGATATAGAAAACTAAAGCCATAACCATAAGATAAAACTGAAAGGAAAAAGAATCTAGATAAATCAACCACTATCCGCACCAACCATAAACTCATACTACTCCCAAGAAAATCCCAAATCCTCCATGGAATCCTTCACACCTGACCGGCCTAGAAGGCCACAAAGGTCAGATAGGCTAGGGTAGTGAGGAGTGGTAGAGATAGGGAAAGGGTGAAAAAAATATTTCAGGGGACATAAAGGAAGGATACTTGCACTGAAACCCTAAGGGAAACTATAACATAGGTATTGAAGAAGAACTAATTAAAGAACCACCGAGAAACAGGAAAAAAGGGACCAGGGATGAAACCAGAAAATAATGAATCAAAGATGGTAGAACTGAGAATATCGAAGAAGAACAATTGTGAACATCCAAAAACACCTCCCAATAAGTCTTTCTTACCATCATTTCAGTCCAATATACTCAACATACAATGCTAAAAAGTATTAAGAGTTTTACACAAACCAAATTCCATCCTCTTGTATGAAAATGTGCCAAATGGACTGGTAAATGTAGTATTTTCTTGATCCTAAAGGGCTATATAGATTTTAAAATAAGTTTAACATACATAAATGAAATAATAATGGGACTTACCATCCACTATTTCAAACATTGTTTCAATGAAAGGTAGGGGAAAGTGTTCCTTTCACATGTCTTGATTTACTAAATGATAGTCAATATATGCTCACCAACTATGTTGCACACGTATTGGAAGCAATTCATTCCATTCATTTGAAACTATCATTATTACAATTTTATTTGGCTCAATTTTTACTAGTCTAACCCATTTACTATTAGATATGTGATATATGATCCCCAATTCTAGTAATTTACTAGGTTCTAATTTTACCACTTCAAGGAGGGTGGAATCTAATCGACATTAAGATTTCTATATGGGATTATCCTAATCACATAAAAGTATATGGTTCATGAAACTACATGGGATTATCCCATGAATTTCATCCAATGCCCATCCTATCATTTTTAACACTGTCTCAAAAGGTCTAGTAGTTTTGATTCACACTCTAAATTGAGGTTATTGGCAAAAATGATGGGAAATTGGTTAATACCACCAAGATATACATATTTTAAATTATATGGAAATGGTTTTTATTATAATACAAGTAGTTTTTGGATTTAGGGAATGGATTTAGGGGTAGTGAGGTCCATAAAACTATTTATCAGCTTATATTTATTCTCTATGTAAAGAGAATTAATGGAAATATGATTTTAGGAATCATCGATGGTTATCAGTACCTCATTATAAACACACTCGTTAATTAAAACATAAAATTTATGCTTTTACAAACCCACCCAACACTTTAAAGATGAATCAAAACCCAAATCATCAAATATTGAATCAAGGAAAATGTATTAGAGCATGAGTTGAGGAGAGAATTTTATATTTCTATGTCATCATAGATCACTTCCATCGAATATATAGGAAGAGTAGAGTGCTCTTTAAAAAGTTATTTCATAGCATCAAGGATTGTTAAAATTACCTTTTCTCCCCTAAACACGCTGTATAGCATACCATTTTAATGTTAATGATTTTATTTGTTGTTTTATGTAAATTTCTTATATGTATGAGAGGTGCATGTCCTGGGGTTCGGTTATATTCCATCTCAAAAATTTTGAAATTTATATGGAAGATGATATTCTTTACTCGCATGAGGATGTCTAAAACCACTCAAGTTGGTTGTGTTGTGATTTGGATGGAAAGCCACATGAAGATTCCCATTAGATAAATCACTACAGTATAAAAATAAGTGTACACAAAATGAGGCATCACATTAATCAAAGCACTTAAATCAAGAATTACATCAGAAAAGAAAGTCTCCCCTCTGGTGAAAGGTATCATAAAATTTCCCATATCCATGCATTTGGTTAGGATTTATGGTTTTATCAAGGCCAGAATATTCCTTCTAAGGATGAATATATTATTCCCCTTCAATCACCATTTATGGGTGAATTTTTTTTTAATAAATTTGGCATAGTAAGAAATTTTAATAACTATATCTAAGAGAAGAATTCCAACTTGTACATTTTGAGATGTATCCATGGCCTCTTTATCAATTTAACTATCAATTTTTTTAGATTGAGTGAGTCTCTAGGGAAAGGGAATAAGAATGGTTTTTTTTTCATGGAAATATTCATTGATAACTTCTTTTACCATTTTTTCTTTATCTTTATTCTGTTGAATATTTTAATGATGGAGAAGTAGAGTTTTAAATAGGAGGACATACTTTTTGTATATAATAATTTTAATGAGAAATTTATTTACCATTAAAAAGTGTGATAAAAACTATATGACCTTTTTCCCTTATGATAGGAAATAGATTAAGATGGTAGTCATCCAAAACCTTGAATTTGAATTTTACCCACAGAGTTGGTGAGTTGGATTAGATGAATTTTTACGTATTGTATGGAAGCTTGTGTAGTTTGTTGAAATTAGAGATTATTTTCATCCATTTTTTTCATCATGTCCTCATGTATAGGAATGGGGTTTTAGGGGATTATTAGAATGGTATTTTTAGAAATTTAATATTTTTGGCTTGGGATGGAGGATGACTACTCTTCCCTGAGTGGTTATAGGATTATTGAGGTTTGGTTGAATACCCACTTACCTATGGGATTGGTTGTATTTACATCTAGGTTTGGATGGATAATATGCTTCTTTCCTAAAATTTTGGTTATGGGGGGGGGCTAGAAATATTACCTCACAACTCTCAAAAGGTTCTTTCAAATGAGTAAATTGTCCTGAATAGTTTATTTCATCCGCAAAAATGATTCAATGAATTAGAGGATGAGATCAGGATTTTCATTTGTAAAGAGCATGCTGTTAGAATAGGGTACTTACTTCTTTGAACTTCATGTCCACGTTCATTTAAAATTCAGAACATTGCATCTTTTGGAAACATCTAATGGGTATAATAGACCTTGAACTGAATTATTGAGTGTTTAGTTCCATGTTTTTAATGAGAATACATGAGTTATCAGATTTCTCCCACTAGGTTACCACCTATAGAGTATGTTTTGAGTGTAGTGGAATCACCTTTGGTGGGTGTGAAATTAAAATTTATTTTAATTAAATTTTCCCAAAACCCCAATAGAGGATCTGTTATGTTAAATTTATAACTAATTAATTTAGATTCGAATAAATGATTACATTGTATTGGGATACATTCTTTTATTATGTTGATGATCTTCCAAAAAACCCTTTCATATTACATCCATTGTGCAATAATGATTCAAGTGTAGAATCCTTCTAGTAGCAATCCACACATTATTCTTTAATCTTTGAGAAATTCCAATTGATTTATGGGTGCTAACAGGGAAAATTAATTGTATTATGTTGTTATTCATGATCACTATAAGATACTTTGGTCTACAATGAGTTCTTATCATTATTATTAGTAATAGAGGAGGAATTAAAGATTTAGATAAGTTTGTTATTCAAAAATTTTCTCTATTATCAATTTTCGATTAAACCTACACAATAGACATAGCCATCCATTTTTAGAGTCAGGGTTTTGGTTAAGATATTATTTAATTATATACCAGCCCTAAAATAATATATAATAATTATTTCCAAACACTATTCCATTTAATAATAATAAAATATCATTATTGTTTTATGGCGTGTTCTAACTTGCGCAATGATAAATATTATTTACCATCTTGCAAATAAATATTCATCATCAGACATAGTCCTGGTCTGTTTGTCCTCCTAAAAATTTACTGAACACCCGAATAAAAATTTTATTCATATATAAATATTTAATCCACAAAATAATCGAAAAATATTTCTTTAATATACATTAAAATAAATAAATATATTTTATTCACATTATAGTGAATAAATAATTATTTAATTTATGTGATCAATAAAACTGGAATAAAATTATTCCTCATCATTGAGAATAATTTTTATTCCATTAACTAATTTCAAATATAATTTAATCGAGTTAAAACCACACATAGCGTGTGACCCTATAGAATTATTTCTCATTGGAACGAGTAGGTTATGCCTAAATTCCATGATTACTTTCTAACAATGGGTCAAGGAACCCAAGATAAAGAATTTAATATCACAACATCGATAAACATATCAAAATTCTCATAATGTAATATAATCCCTTTGTCTCAATATCTCATAAAGTAGGTTTCACATTCGAATCATCAACCTATTTTCTTGATATGTCATTGATTGACTATCTAAAAATAATGTTGTTACATTATTGACTTGAAATTTAAGAGATAATTATATTTTAATCAATGTTCTGGGATATCAGTTTCGATAAATATGGAGTGGAAAAATTCTTTCTCGACTTATCCATTAACAACATGTCATTTGTGATACACCCAACATACCTAACATCCCGCCAACATATAGAGTGACAGTTTTTTATAATAAATCTAAGTGTGTGATTCGAGACATGAATTAATGATAATTTTAAAGTATAAGGACCATTACATATATAGGAATATATAATGATGCCAAAAATTATAAAATTTCTAATGGAAGGGTTGTTCTTATAATCTATCATCTTGAAGATTACTAAGTTGAAATTCATGAGAAGAAGCCTCATCCACTTATGTGTATTCACACTTGAAATTAATTTTACTATGTGACCTATAATAGTACGTTATCTAGTCATATAACTTGTTTCAAAGTTAAATTCATATCACTACTAGAAATATGACTTATACTAATGGTTTTGGTCAAATCGTTGGTATAGTTCATTAATTTGGACCTATACCCACAGTTTAGCCAAAACCATTGGTATAGGTCACTTATATAGACCTATACCAACGAATTTGGACAAAATGTGGGTATAGGGGGAGACCTATATCAACGGTTTTTCCAAACCGTTGGTATATGTTTATTATAAAGGATATATACCAATGGTTTTGGCCAAACCGTTGGTCTAGGTCCATTATAGAGACATTATACCAATGGTTTGGCCAAACTGTTGGTGTAGGTCCCCCCTATACCGACGGTTTGTCCAAAACCATTGGTATAGGTCCCAAAATCCAAGTACATATACCAACGGTTATCAAAACCGTTGGTATAGACCTATACCAACGGTTTTGAGAACCGTTGGTATAAGTGCTTTGATTTTTTATCGAATCTTATTACCGAGAACATTATATAAATCAAAATTTAAAATAATTATGATAATACATATATATATATATTTATGAAATTATGATCACAAAAGTCATGTTAGGTTAGTGTTTAGGTCGTTCAATTATAAACTAGAGGTCCTGGGATGAAATCCCACCGAATGTTTTTTTTGAAATACATATACCAATGGTTTTATGGAACCGTTGGTATAGATTTTCATATTACTTATACAAATGGTTTTCAAAACTGTTGGTATAGTTCTATACCAATAGTTTTCACAAAACTGTTGTTATAGGTCTATACCAATAGTTTTCACAAAACTGTTGGTATAGACCTATCCTCACGGCTTACTTGGCCACGGTCCTCCAAACCGTTGGTATAGGCTATACCAATGGTTTGGATGCCTATACCAACGGTTCCAAACCGTTGGTATAGAGTATTTTCTAGTAGTTTATAATTTCAATTTTATCATCATATAAGGGGACTTCTATGGCCTTTTCAATAAAACAGACACTCTAATACATTATCGCATCGACATTATACAGAAGAAAAATCCATATGTTCTTATATATTTAAATCAGTATTGACATCTTTGAATATACATGTAATCTTAATTACAAAATTAGTTGGATCTAGATCACCAAATCCAAAAAAATCCCACTTGAACTAGATCCAACAATTAAAGAATAGTTAGTTCTCAAATGTAAAAACATGATTCCACTAAGGATGTATACAACTACTAGGCCTATCACATTTTTTATAGATAGGGTTTTTTAATCCACATGTATTTCCAGAGAATCAATTTATAGTAACATTACTACCTTAATAAAATCCCTCATGTAGTGATATAACCGAGTATCCAACTATTTTCCTTTTTCAAAGTCTTGAAATACAGACTAAATCCATAATAAAATCTTATCATGATAATGATAAGTCTATTTACTTTAGTATAACCCAAAATTAGTACATGAAATTTCTAAACCGCTTTTAAGGTTGCATCAGAAGCCACAACGTACTCAAATATTGTATATATGGAAATCAGTGGTGGTAAAAATTTTCAATGATATAATATTATAGCCTTATCAGTGATTCTAGATAAAATTGAACAAAATTATGATTAGTGTTCAATTTCCCTAATCACTAGTATTACCACTTCTCCAGACATCAGAGACTCATCTAGTTTTACTTTTCCAAGTATTTTTGGATAGTTCTAATTACAAGTCTTTACAATTATATTGGATCTCTTTTATATTCACCTATTACGATTAATGAACTAGTAATATCAAACATCAATTTATATCATTGAACATGAGATGAATTCCCAGAACTTAATAATGAAAATTAATGTTTTTCTCAATAATCTCTTTATATTCCCATGTATATTTTACTGGAAGGATTATATGCAACACAAATTCAGTCTTTTAATTATTAAAAATTTTATTTTTAAACAATTTTTTAATATATAAACTATGAATAAATTGAGAAAACTTGTGGATCTATCTTGTAGATTTTATTACCTACAAGGAGGTTGCTTCTTTATGTAATACTTGGATAAATTTAAATTTTTAGTCTTAAGAAACTAGTTCGACACAATTTTTTTTATATTTAATAAGAATATCTATCCTGAAAACATAGAGTGCTCCCACTAACTAAATCGAGACACATATCACTCATTTATATTCAAATGAATCTATGATCATTATGTATGAATTATTAATTAATGAGTTTATATAATTTTCTTATTTAATTGGAATTTATTAATTTCACCAGCCATTTGTAGTTCTTACTTGCTGAAATATACCATTTTATCTCTTTTTGGACATTTCATATAGACATATTCTATTATGATTCCTCTAATTGATGTGGCCTTGAATATAAATAGCTCAATATAATGATCAAAGAATAATGATTTTAATAAATAAAATTCAAAATGATCTTAGTCATGATGATTGGATTATAGGTTCTTTATAGGATAAACCTTTGAATAATGAACCATGATTTATTGGTACCATCTTGCACCAACCATTTCTAGTTTCTGTTGAGTACTCACCAGTAGTTCAAGTCTTAGAAACATTTAAAATATGGATTCCTTCAATATTGATACTTGGTGTACATTATATGAATTTAAATTTTTTTCCAACCCCAGAACATTTTAATTAACTAATTATTTATAGGAATATTTATTATAAAAGAATAAAATATGAATCCACCACCATGGTGATAATGAACCACCTATTTTTTTATTAATTCCTACATAATATGTTTTTCTAGAACTATTACTCCCACTATCTTAGTGGATTCCAGTTTTCCTATGCCAACATAATGTGCATCCAGATCTTTAACCCACATAAATTAAGTCTTCTCCCACTTTCCTTAAAGAGATAGGCTTACTTTATGGAAATATAGTTGTCCTTGAATGGATGTTAATATCCTTAGGGACTATAATATTATTTACATAGATTCACCTTAGTGTTTTTATTTTCATTTATAACTAAGGAAAAATTTTAACAAATGATTTTCAATAAATAGTTGTGGAAGTGTCTTAACATTTTCTTATAATGTCACAATTTATTTGATATCTATTAGACAATTTAGTTTTCATATGGCTAGTTGTTTCAATTGTATTTTAAAAACATGTCTTAGAATAAGTAATGGACTATTATATATATATATATATAAGATTAAAAATTGATCTTCCCTTTACTACCATCATGAAAATGATGTTTATAAGGAAATGTGAGTTTGGGATTACCTTTACTCCACACGTACGATCAATAAATACTTTGATAATATATTCTCTAACAATCCAGCTTAGAGATTCTTCAATCTCTACCAAGATAAATCATTTACTTCATTAGGAATTTATAAAATTTCCCAAATGAATATCATGAAGTATATTAAGTTTCCTTTAGATTTAGAATAGTTCATATGACCATTTTGAACAAACTATAAAATATTTGTGACGTACCTTTATGTATAAATGTTTATTTATCTAAACATGATAATTATTTTGTTTCATACCCAAAATCTCATCTCAATAGACTAAAAGACATTTTATGGTATAAAATGGTCAACTGCTTCAAATTTTATTTTATAAATAATAATATTTCCACAATTAGGTAAGATGATTATATTTTATTTTCATTATTCATTACAATGGATATTTGTGATTCAAGAGTTTATGAACTTCTAGTTTAGAATTAAATTTCCCAAAAAACATTTATTCAAAAAATGAAATTATGTCTCATTGTGTTGAGTCGTTCAGTGAAATAATTTTTTTGGTAATACTTATTAAAAAAATGAATAAATCCATTTGGAAATGAGGAATAGTTATCTCCACTAGAATGAAATAGTAATCACCCTTTCACATCTCCCTTTGAGTTTACTTTACTACCTTTCTATTATTGTTCCTTTACTATATTCAAATACAAATATGTTATAAGAATATAATATTTAGTATAAAAGAAGTGAATATAAAATTAATGAATATACATAATGTGGACTTATTTTCTTGATTCTTTAATTTATTACAATTTATTTTCTAGTGTCCAAGATTTCTAGATTAGAAGAAAATAGCCTCCTAATCATTATTCTTCCCATAAATATTTTTTCAATTTGATGGATGCTGAAAGTGATCTTTTGGGTGTATATTATCCATGGGATATTTATTGTTGAAATTTAAAATTTGAACCTCAAGGGGTGGAGAAATAGGTTTTAACCAGTCCTTATATACTAGGTGAAGTATGGACACAAGTTTCTTTAGTGACTTATCCATTTCATTTATCTATTCTTGAAAAAATAAGGAAAACCATGGTGGAAAGGATAATAAAATAATATTGGTGGATAATTTATTATCTAAGTGGAAGACTAATTTCGCAAATTGATCAACATTCCCTAGAATTTTGAAAGCATTATCAATAACCAGATTCACTTATTCTAGTTTACATTGATATAGTGCATTTACAACCTTATTTATTTCATGGCTTTATTTATATTACTCATGAAATTGGGGATGAGATATTATGGAGTAAGAATCCATGTCCTTATGTTGTACCATTAAATCTCTAGACATAGTTCATTGTGTAATACAACTGACCTTTACTAACCTGCTGGGGTGGAAGAACAAGAATTGGGGACTCTGACACATAATACATTTTTTGATAATAATTCATCACATAAATGATTATACCATATCTTGAGATTCTTATTTGTAAGTACATACACATAGTTAGGGAATGATTGCATTGATTTCAGGGTTTTCCTAACCATTTTCTACAAGAATTAAAATATATGATAAGTACTTAACTTGATTACAAATTATGTGATACATAATAGTAATTTTAAATTTATTAAGTCTCCAAATATTTTATCATGTCCCAATATCCCTGTCCATTGAAATCATAATTTCAAGTTTCTAGGATATTTTAGTGGCATGGATCCATATGTACCATTGTATAACCTCAATAAGGGTTGGTTAAGATAATTAAAGGTATTTAGGTAGGTAAGTCTTTTCCAACCTTGGTCTTGAAGTTACATCATCCGTTGAGTGGACTCCCCAATCCTGAAATCTTGAACTAGATTTCCTCAACCCTTACCTCCATGTTACATCATGTCTAGTGAGGGATACATCTCTTGTTGTAAGCTGGTTGAGTCAACCCATAACCTTCATAATAAATCCACATTAAGAGGAACTGTGCCAATAAGGGTTTGTCAAACACTCGTTTATCTGTATTTCATTCTTAATTATGCAATGGAATACCGAGTCCGACCTAATATTCATTTGATGGATTTTAATACTTTATGAAAAATTTTAATCTTAATTTATACTTTACATGACTTGTTAATATTATGTTTATTTTACTTAATTAATTAACCATGTTGGATAAAATTTTTATGCATACTATATTTATTTAAATTCAATCTTTGCACACTAATTCATTCATTTATTTTATAGTGTTCTTGCATCCATAAAATAAATAATGCATAAGATAGTAATAAATAAATAACAAATGACCTAATCACGAGCTTATATAAAAGTCGATTTATTGAGAGGATAATTAATCAAACTATGACCTTGGGGATTAACTCCTTATGCTCGTCATGGTAGGAGTTGTATCATCCCTCCTCTAAGCCTATGTATAACTTGTGTTGGTATTATTATGGTTCCATCTTGAACCGCCTCCATGTTCATTTGGATACTACATTAATTGAAAGTATTTATAACTCACACACAGGTGAGGGGAACCAAAGGATTAGTTTATGGGGAATAAATAATTAACTATAGACATACATGTCATACATAATAATGGAGGTAGGTATGACACAAAAGCCATAAAATTTAATTTAATATTAAATAATTGAAAACCCATGAAATAACTAAAATTAAAAAATCCAACACATAAATTGTTCTTGGTCAAGATCATGAATGGTCATATATGCAACTTATATTAAAAAGTAAACTAGTTAACATTCATTTATATTCATTATTTGTTATTATGATAAACTCCCTTACATTAAATAATTAATAAATTAAGTAATTAATTTCCATTAATCTTATGAACATCCAAATTTCCTTGGATAAACCCATCATAAATTTATTCATGGAAAATAAATGGGAGAGCCAATAATTAAAGATTATTACAATAAATTAATTGAGAATTTTAATAATTATTTAAAACCATTGTTAAATTGTAAAAAACCAATAATGCTAATCAATAAAATAAGGTCTTAATGTAGAAATTTTGAATTTAATATAATTAAATTCTATCATTAATTAGGAGACTACATGACATGTACTTTTGTACTACATACCATGTATCTTAGTTTTCGTGTACCCAAGTTACACACCTGGGTCTTCAACATGTAAGTCATTCAGACTAAATAGTGTTTACTACCAGTTATAGACAATTTGTTCCACTTTCCATTTCTCCATATAACTGACTGAAGGACATGACATGTTCATTGAATGTGGTAGTACAAAACATGTACAAGATAGTGAAGCACTGTTTATATCACATTCCCCTTGTCAACATGTCTCACCAATTGGATTAGTGTGTACTTCAAACATGAAATTTAATGAGTTACACATCATGTGAGCTATATACATGTCATGTACTTCATCAATGCAGTAGGCTATTAGTCTCACACGATATTGGCTGTGTATAATGACTACATGGATTTCATGAATTTCACTGCTAACCCATATAGAGTACATTGTGTGTACACTAGCTACAAACTGTGTAATCTGATATACCATGGGCAAGGTTGGCTCAATCTACATGTGGTGTGAAAAAATGCACACCATTTAATTACTTCTAGGTGCGTCATGTGTCCTACAACATGGACAAGTGTAGTTCACTTGGTTACATACTATGTACTCTAACTATATGATATGTAATACTATGATATTAAACGATATTATTTGATTATTTCTAATGGCATATCTAGTAATTCTTTTTTTATCTTTAACTTAAGAAATTTTTAATCTTGAATGAAGAAATTAAACATTAGAAAACATTTTAATTCAAATCAGATTAAATAATGAATAATATTAAATTAAAAAACTAACCATGATTATGCATATTGATTAAAAATAAAATAAATAATTATAAATTTAAAAAATGAATGATATGACACCAATTGTAGGTTAAGGGTACAATGAAAGTACCTTTGGTGGGTGTGAAATTAAAATCTATTTTAATTAAAGTTTCATGAGACTCCAATATATAGGATCTTGCATGTTAAATTTATAATTAATTTATTTTGATTTGAATAAATTATTACCTCATCTTGGGATCATTTCTTTGATGATGTTGTTGATCTTTTAAAAAACCTTTTTGGATTGCCTTCATTGTGTGGTAAGGATTCAAGTTTAGAATCCCACAAGTGGTGATCCACACATGCTCTTTTGATCTTTGAGAAAAAAAATTGATTTTTAGTACTTTCACAATAAATAAATTGTTTTTCACAATTAATATTGATCACTACAAGATCCTTCAGGCTTGAAGGGGTTCTTCTCATTCTTGAGAGGAAGAGAGGGGGATTTCAAGAGAGGGTGATAATTTCATTGTGCACATGGATTCTCTATTATCAATTTTTGATTAACCCTACATAATAGAAATAACCATATATTTATAATGTTAATGTTTAGGTTAAGATATTATTTAATTTCATACTAGTATGAAATCATGTGTGACCCTCTAGGGTTCTTTCCCATTGAAATTAGGTGGTTACCCCTAAAGTCCAAGATTTCTATCTAGAAATGGGTAAAGGAACCCAAGAGAAAGAATTTAATGCTACAACATTGAAAACCACATAGGAATTCTCACTGTGTAAATTAATCCCTTTGTCTCAATATCCCATCAAGAAGGTTGCACATCCGTATCATCAACCTATTTTCTTGATACATCTTTCCTTGACCATCTGAACATTTTTTGTTACACCATGGACATAGAATTTATGTGACAACTATATTTCAACAAAATGTCCAAGATATCATCTTATATAAATATGGAATAAAGAAATCATTCCTTAAATTATCTATTAATAACAAGTCATTCATGATACACCCTATATAACACTACAACAAAATTTGTATTCAGCGGCGGTTTAAACGGCCACTCAATCATTCTGAGACGTTTTTGGAAAACTACTACTAAATCTTGTGTCAGGAAATAATTAGCGTAGGTTATTTAAAATCATCGTAGAACAATTTAACGGCGGTTTAAATCATCGATAAATGGTTTGAATAATTGTTTTTTCAATTTTTTTATATTTTATATCTTTATTTTTTATATTAGTAATTTATTTATTTTATTATTATTATTATTATTTTGTAATTTATTTATTTATTGATTTATTGGTTGGTTGATTGATTTATTTCTTTATTTATTCATTTATTTATTAATTTATTTATTATTACCACACACATGCTAATCTCCATGCTTAAATCCATATCCATGCACAAGTCCATGTCCACGCACAAGCCCATGCCATATATAGAAATTCTTCGTTGGGTGAGATTTGAACCCCTAACATTTGGCTTATTCTCAAATGACTTTACCACTCCAGCAGACTCTTCATTTGGTCAATAAATTGAATTTAATATACTTATACACACACACACACACACACACACATTTATATATTAATTAGAAAAACAAGTAATACATAACAAATAGATACACACTAAATAATTATTAATCAATAATTATTAATCAAAAATTATTAATCAATAATCAATAATTAATAATTAATAATATATAACATATAACATATAACATATAATATATAATATATAATTTATAATATATAATATATAACATATAATATATAACATATAAAATATCTAACATAATATATAATACACAACACACAATATATAATACATATTATATAATACGTAATATATTATATATAATATATAATATATAATATATATAATGTATTATATATTATGTATTATATATTATATAATACATATTATATAATAGATAATAGATAATAGATAACATATAATCGATAATTGATAATTGATAATATATAATATATAACATATAACATATAAGTAATGTATAAATAATATATTAATTAAAAATAATTTAATATATGATAAATAAATAACAAATTAATAACAAATTAATAAACAATAGATAAAAAATAAAAAATAAAAAATAAATAAAAAATAAAAAATAAAAAATTGAAAAAAAATAAAAAAAAATCAATATATAGTAAATAAAACATAATTAATACTTAATACTTAATAATTAATAATTAATAATTAATAATTGATAATTAATAATAACTAATCATTAATAATTGATCATTAAGAATTAAGAATTAAGAATCTGTATTTAATATTGAAAAATTTATAAATAATTAATAAATAATTAATAATTAATTAATAAATAATTAATAAATAATTAATAAATAATTAATATTGAATATTGAATAAATAAATAAATAAAAAATAAATGAATAATAAACAAATAATAAATTAATATTTAGCAAATTAAAAATAAATTAAGAAATAAGAAATAAGGAATAGGAAATAAGAAATAAGAAATAAGAAATAATAAATAATAGAGCATAATAAATAAATAAATAAATAAATAAATAAATAAATAGAAAAATAAATAAATAAGTAGTAATTAATTAATATTTAATTATTAATAATAAATAATAATTGATAATTGATAACAATAAAATTAATAATTAAAAAATAATATTTAATTAAAATATAATCAATAAATAATATATAAATAAATAAATGATAAATAAATAATAAACTAATAATAAATTAATATTTAGTAAATTAAAAAAAATTAAGAAATAATAAAGAATAAAGAATAAAGAATAAAGAATAAAGAATAAAGAATAAATAATGAATAATAAATATATAAATATATAAATAAATAAATTGAAAAAAATTAAAAATTAAAAATTAAAAATTAATAATAACTAATAACTAATATTTTTAATTTATAATTAATAATAAATAAATAAAACATAAACAATTGAAAATTAATTAATAATAATGAATAAAGAATAAATAAATAAATAATATAATAAATAAATAAATAAATAAATAAATAATAAATAAATAATAAACTAATAATAAATAATAATTAATTAATTAATTAAAAATTAAAAAAATTTGTAATTAATGTGTACATAATAACTAAATAATAAAGAAATAAATATATAAATATTCAATAATAAATAAATAAATAAATGACAAATAAATAATAGGTAAATAAATAATATTTAAATAAATAATTAAATAAGTAATTAAACAAATCATAAAACGTTAAGAACCTCTAAAAACCCTAAAAACACTAAAATGACCATAAAATATGATCTGAGACACATTTTTCAGTGCCACAACCAATCAAATTGAAGATCATGAAATGAGATTCGATATAATATGTGGTATAGGCCGAACTGACACCCGGATCGAAAGTTACAACTGTTTGAATTTTTAGAAATCGATGTCTACAACTAAAACCTCTATTTCGGAGGCCTTCTAGGCCTTTCTAGAAAAATATAAAGGGAAAAAAATTGTCAAGGAGTTGTTACCTAACCTAAACGGCATATAACTCATCATAGAATTCGATTTGATATGTGGTAGACCCCAAACAGACACCCGGATTAAAAGTGTTATCCATTTCAAGTTCACGTTAGATTTTCAACTTTTGAATTTTGAATATATTTTTTCCTTTAATTATCACCTGATTAAAATTTCACTTGGTTTTTTCTCATTTTATCAACTTTGATTTGACTGGTTGTGGAGCTGAAATGGAATCTTGGATTAGAAGTTATGGTCATTGGATGCTGAAATCTGATCTTCTACTTATTGAAGATTTGTTTTCAGTTTAAAAATATTATTAACTAATAATTATAAATATTAATAAATTGAAATATTATAAATATATAAAATAATAAAAAACAAACTACATTTTATTGTAAATAATAAAAAAAAATAAAAAAAAAATAAATATATTTTTTTTTCAAATTTTCTTATTTTGTTTCTTAAATTTTGTGGCAGTTTTCAATAAACCACTGCAATTTCACAAGGATTTTTTTAAAAAACCACCATTAAAAAAATTAAATTTTTTATAATATATTTAAAAAAAAATAAAAAAAAATTGTTAAAAGAAATTAGTGGTGGTTTTTTCACGGTGGTTTTAAAAGCCGCTGTGAAATTTTTGATCGAAAAACATTTAGTGACAGTTTTTAAAACCGCCACGAAAAAAACACTGCTAAAACACTATTTTCTTGTAGTGTAACATACATCCTACCAACATATGGTGTGATTATTTTTTTCATTAAATCAAAGTTACAAGTCATAAGATGAATTAATTATACTATTAAAGTATAAGGACCATTAAAAATTAGCATACATTGGAATATCTGATGATACAAAAACATGCAGAATTCCTACTAGCCGGTCTATTTTCATAATCTCCCAACTTAGAGATTACTATATGTGAACATTATGATAATAATACTCATCTAATTATGAGTAATTTCACCTAACAGTCTATGAAATATTTTCCATCTCATAGTACATTATCCAAATGTATAACTATTTTGAATAATATCTTCATAGCATTTCAAGGTTCTCATCATTGTGGGGAACTACTATGCGCTTTTCAACGTGATAGATACACTAGGAAATTATCACAACAATGTTATGCCGAAGAAAAATCTATATGTGATAATATATTTAAATTAATATTCATATCTATGAACATACATGTAATCTTAAGTATAAAATTAGTTGGTTTTAGAGAACCAACCCAAATATACAGTAGTGTTAATCATGTTATGATTGATTGGAAATAAACCCTCATAAAAGTATTGTATTAAAAATTTTACACTTATTTGGTGGTGTGGAAAACGTGAAAAAGGTATTTTAAAATTTTCCCAATATTCATGAAGTGTTTCCAAATTAGATTGTATTATTCAAAAAATTTCATTCCTAATTGTTTCAATTAAATAGGTTAAGATGTAATTTTTCAAGAAAAAGGCATTTCAGGTCTTCCTAACCTCTAATTTAGGACTTAACATAGTATAGACAATCTTTTTTAGTGAATTCTAATGGTAAATGGAATGATATAAGCTTTACCAAATCCTTATCCACATTAGTAGGTTTTAACATTGAATATACAATATTGAATTCATTCAAGTGCTCATGTGGGTCTTCTCCAGCTAGTCCCTAAAATTTTGGTAATAATTGAATTAGAACAGATTTTAGTTTGATGTTTAGTGCTTTTACTAAGGATTAAATATATATAGGTTGGATATAAATGTCAATACAATTGAGTTATTTTAGTGCTCAATTATTTTCATCCTTTTTATACATGTTAAGTTTGGTTTCTATTATGGTCCTAGAATAAGATGGTTCTAGAAGAGTCTTGAGGTGTGGTGAATCCTACTTTGAAGGATCTTCTTGTGTGTCTCAATATTACTAATGACAGATCCTCTTCAGTTTAGGTTCAAAAAGAGGTAGTTTAGTCAGAGTAGAATCCATCATGAACATAACCTAAAAATTAAACTAGGTTTTAAGATCACTTATATACAAAATTTAAATAGATAAATAAAAAATATTTACAAAATATATAATGTTTTTATAAAAAACACCCACTAAAAACTATATCACTTTCAAAAAAATATTCCAAAATTGGACAGTGTTTGAATGACATGTCAAATTGATTAGGTTTTTAATTTTAATTGATAATCTAGGGAAGACCATAGGTTGTATATCAAGGAGAATTCCTAAGTTTATAGCATTCATTTAAAGTAAGTTTTTTAAAAACATAAACTAAAAATAGGTTGATTTTAAATGATGAATGAAAAGAAAATAATTGAATTTATAGAGTTTAATATTTGGAAAAAGGGGTTTTTAGAATAATGTGAGAAGTAGGTGATTTAAAGTTAACTACACATCTTGGTTTATTTGTTGTTTTTAAAAAATACACATGGTTTAAAAGAATCGTTTGATTGAGGGTTTCTAAGAGATCAATTCCCCTCTTACCTCTTAAAATGATACAAAAAGAATAAAAAATAACACAACAATCATGTTTTTATGGTTGGGACTTCAAGTATAGAATAAGGGATGGAAAATAATACAAAATCATATGTATGTGTTGTATAAAAAGGATTCTTGTGTTTTCCAATAAAAACAACCTAAGATTCCCACTTGAAATCTTAAAAAAATCAGTATTGAAATGAAAACTGTTTCACTTGGTTATGCGAAAAAATAAATTCTATATATAATCATGTTAAGATAAAATTAAATGAAATATTTCAAACAAACATTACAAAAAAATAGTAGAATAAATGGTTCCAAAACCCCCTCTCCCAATGTCCATTGCTCCCTCAAAATAACCTCATGATATTTAGCTTTCTATCGAGAAGAGCAGGCTCATGTAGAACTTCACCTTCATCATCGATCTCCCTATAAGGATAGGGGCCGACATTAATTCTAGGATGAATAAAGGACTGCTTTGGGTCTCCAAAATGGTAGATTTTTTCTCCTTGTTCAAACTGACAAATGGGGTGCCGGTGGTTTAAATTTATAGAAAAAGTAGAAGGTGGTTTTGGGTGGCCCTATAGTCTTATCTCACTTTTTTAAAAACTAAAAAGTTTTTTCCCCACCTCTTTTATAACCCCACAAAAAAATTGGAATCAGTTTGAGGCCCATATCCAGAGATAGGGATTAATTACATAAATGGCCTCAAGACTATGAACAATGAACATTCCCTCCAATAATGGAATATTTTGGGCCTCAACATAGAAAAATTGTAATTCTTGTTCTTCTAGGGAAAGGCATCCCACTTGGATTTTCATTTTCTACCAATTTTTATCCCAATCGGATTCATAAATTATCCATAATATAGAATTTAGTCTACACATGTTCTTGGGATCTTGCGTAGTTTGGTCTGTTTTACTTGAATTTTCATTGTGATCTTTCCAAATCACCCCCTCTTACAATTTAATAAAAAATGTAAAATTTCTATTTTTAATAGTGATAAAAATTAAATAATTGAACCAAATATGATGTGATTTTTTATAATATTTATAATTTTCAAAACAAAATTAGTTTAACACAGTGGTATAACTTTGGAAATGAAATAGTGAATCGTGGTGAAATTAGTAACCTTAGTATCTGAGGATCGATAATGATTTATCTATTGAATTTTCAGTTTTTTACTTGATTTTTTTGAGAACATCACATTTTATATATATATTTATATGCTTATTATGTAAGATAAAAAATTAGTGGTAGCCCACTAAGTTATAATTATACCCAGATCGAGCTACCCTAGGATATTGGTACTCAAGAAGAACACATGATTGCAAGTGCACATAGAGTAGTTGACCAATATTGGCCTATTTAGCTAGATAGCTTGGATAGAGTCTAGATATGAAATTTTGTAGGGTTATAAGAAAATGTTGTGAAAATTTTCCTATTTTGTATATTTTCATTTGGGTTGTACATGATCTACTCATGAGGGATCTGATTGGTGTTTTCCTAATTTGTACGAAATTGTTAGAATAACTCATTCTGTTTTTGGATGTGGAATGTTATTTATATATGGTAATATTTTTCCATTATATTTATTTATATATTTTGGTATTTTTATGACTAGTTGTTTAATATCCACACTATTATGTTCTACTATGTTATGACTAAATTTTCTCCCCATGATATCACATTATACCCTCACTGCTAGTTAGAATCCTATTGCATATGAAATGACATGACTAAGGATTTGTGTTGGTTTAAGTGTTGGTTCAATCTACTTATTATAGAGTTAACTACTTTAAGGAATTAGACATGTGAATTAAAGAATTATTTAAATTGTCTTACCATTTTTCATACTTTAGATAATATCTAGGACTAATAGAAACATGGGATTGATGTTATATTGTGTAACCAGAAAAAACCTTCATAAGTTGAATTCCATGTTTCTTGGGATTCAGAATTGATTTTACTTTATTTTAATGTTGAAATTGATTTGATTCTCATTAAAGATAATATTTTTTGGAATTTATTGACTTCTAGTTTTTTTCTTGGATCATGGTGGAAATTTATGTGTGTTCATACATCATATCAGACATGTAGGTTCACATAAAATGTTTATTCATGTGTGTGGTTATGACAATAGTTTTGAAAAATGAAAAAGTAAAGAAAATAAATTCTAGTTATTTAACGTTTCAACAAAAACTTATTCCGTGTTTCATAAAATAACTCATTGGAGACATTTTACACAATCAAACCAAAGAAGTAAGGTTTTTTCTGATACAATTCATTATGGGTAATGTTATTATGTTCTCATAAATGTGACCTAGATTTATATGGGAGTAGTTTGGTATAAAAATTCAAAGTGTGTATTAACAACCTAGATTGGGTGGTTGTATTTAGTATTAGATGATTGGTGTATATATTCACATGATAACCCTAGAGCGGGTGTGTTGGAATGTGATTTTCCATGTGATATTTGAGATGAGAGAAAGGATGTTACTCTGTGAGTTATTACATATATGGGATGTGACCTAGGGGATATATGGGAGATCTTAGTTATGTTGATATGAGACTTTGGATATCAGTGAGTCATCATTATGACTGAGTAGTGGAACACTCCCCAAGTTTATTAGAGATGATTTTTGATGTACGTGGGTAACCCAAGAGAGGGGTTAAACTAGTCTAGTGAGTGACTTTAGAGATAAGAAGAATTGGTAAATTATTTGTGTTTGATCTTTATTCAAGGGATTTCCTATCAAGGATTTGGTATATTCATGGGAGTGCCTTAGGTATTGTGAGTGTGAATATGAAGTTATTTCTCATGATGTGATTGGTCTAAAATGAATGGGGGGAATGTTTGACTAGTTAATTAAGAAATTGGGATTATAATTGATGAGATTAACATGCATGTGATATATGGAAATATTGTGTATTAAGTATTTCATCCTAGGATTTATGAGATATGACTCAAGATGGTGTGATTTGGATGGTAAGATAGGGTAGCATCAACGTGTATACCTTCTTGAGTATACTTATTTTTGGTAATGGGGGTATATGAAGACTATTGTAAGAATAGTTTTAAGTATAATCTCTTACTATGGGTTAAGAGTGTGAGATTTTTATTGATATATGTTGTAGGTGGATTGATGTGACTAATATTGACTTGAGGAAGGTAGGATTGGTGTTTGGTTAGGAAAGTGTTTCCTTGGATCACATGTGTGTCATAATGATGGGTAGATTCTAGGAAAACTATTGGATATGGTGATAGAGTTATTTAATAAACATAAATCCAAGGGTGAGGTATTGATAGTGGATGAAAATAAATGATGATTGTATTTTATGCCTTTTATAGTATGGATAGCCTGTTTTGGGATGTCTATGTTTGGTCCCTTGAAACAAGTTTTGGGATAGAACCTGGAGAGGTTTCTATGTGTTATGGAGGGGTCTATGGAACCTTAGTTCCCTAACTGTGTGGAGTTAGGTCATGGATTATCAATGGTATTTGTAGATGATCACAAACATATACTGATCAAATATGAGATAATGGTAGAATAATGTAAGCCACCTTATTACGATTGAGGAATGTAAGAAATGGTGTTGACCCTTGATGTTATAGAATATGTTTTCTAGATTAGGGGTTTTGTTGGGGAATGTTTAAGTGCGATTGAACAATAGGAACCCGTGCATAGGATATAACTGATGTGTGAGGTGATATCTCTATAGTGAAATAGTGGAATGACTGAGTGTCATGAGGATCTTTGATATATCTAGATGATCATACCATGAGAGAGATTAGATATGATCTTTATGAAATATTTTATGATGGAATTTAGGTATTTTGAAACATTGAGGGGTATAATTTATTTTTATAATGGATAAAGAAAGAGGAGAGTGTCCCAACTACAGTTAGTGGGGAACTGGATTGATTTTTAGTTTATAGTGGGACCAGGTAGGGCCCATAATAGGATTAAGTGAGCGTTTATTTTCAATGAGAATGTTTATGGACATTTGGTTATACATATCATGAACAAGTTTATAGTTGAATATTATTGATAGAATTGGAAAGTGGTTTCACGGGGAACTATGATATAATTAGAACCCAGTGTTGGGATTGATTTTTGGATCTATTTAAGAAACATGAGTTGGGATTGTGAATATGAATGTTCAGTTAATAGCATGTATCTAGACGAATTGTGCTCGTGGATTGATGATCAGATAATTCATATGGGGGGGAGCACACCACATATGATCCTAGTGTATGATGATTATTTTAAATATTTTTTATTGAATATAAAGTGTGATGTTATAATGGATCCAACCATGAAGGGTGTTTTTATTTTTTTGAATATTCTTAGATGAAAGGGGATATGTTATGTGTGGTGAGTATAGAATACCCATATGTGGGTGATGGTCGAGGATAACTAGGTTTATTTAATACATGACAGATATTAATGCGGTATGACAATCAAGTGTTATAAATGCTGCCATTAAGGTGATTTAGTTAATGGAATGTTGGTGCTCATGGTTAGAATGCTGATATGTGTAATGAGGTGAGGTCATGTGTTTTGTATATGGTCTCAGAAGTGAGACTGTGGGTTATTATAAGAATATTTAAGTGATGCTTAGATGAGATTTCGTGTGAGAGATGGTTTGGTGTAAAGTCATAACATCAACCAATGGGGTGTGAAGTTAATAAATTTGGAATTTATTAATGACACCATATGTGGGGAATCATCATGAAATTGTTTGAGATAATTAGCCCCAAGATTCATAGTTTAGAGGGGTTTTGAGTAGTGCAGTTGGTTCGGGTGTAAGGTTGGACTAACCAAGACCATTGGGTGATATAGAATTTGGGTTATGCATTAGGTCTTGGTGACGTAGATTGTTCATAGAGAATGTAGGAGGAGACATCTCGAGGATGTGAAGCATTATGGTGGGTAGTTTATAACAACATGTGTTGTTATAGGTTGGTAAAAAATAGGGTAAATTTATAATTTTTGTCCCATATCA
Source organism: Viscum album (assembly GCA_963277665.1). Taxonomy (NCBI): domain Eukaryota; kingdom Viridiplantae; phylum Streptophyta; class Magnoliopsida; order Santalales; family Viscaceae; genus Viscum; species Viscum album. Next base: position 1,224,938,893 of record OY728157.1, on the reverse strand, counting down.
CGAAGATTTTTGGGAATTGGGATTTGAATTTGGAATCTTAGAGTTGGGTCATTTTTAGGATAATTTTTTGGATGTGTTCATATGTAACACCTCATGATTTAGTATGTATTTCCCTTTAAATAAATACTACGTTGAATATATTTTTTCACACACAAAAATGAACTAAAACGAACCATGATATATTTTATTGAGATAACATATTACAATGAAAGATAAATATTAACACATTATGATAATATAATATGAAACATCATTATGAAAACTATAATATTAATAAATCCATGAGTAAAAAAAGGCCACATACATGAAATCTTTATCATCATTGTTTTACATGAAGATAATACCCCAAATTATAACTATGGAAAGAAGGAAAAGGGGTAGAAATATAATATACATGTTTAGAGTAAATTAAATTCATAAGATGAATGATTTTTGTGATATATGTAAAGCTATATATAGGAATGAAATAAGACCATTATACATAAGGTTATGGTATATACAGTTATTGAATATATGGTCGTTGGATATATGTTCATCAGGTATGATTGTATCCAAAATTTATATTGAGGTTATATAATTTAAAATAATACAATTTAACGATAATGAATAATTATGGAATGAAAAAAAGATAATATTTTATTAAAAAAATTTATTCTTAATATATGATTTTTATTGATTATATATCATAATTATTATTAAATAATGATTTGATTTATGTATAAAATTTAAAGAAATATTCTAATACCTATGGATTTCTAAAATTAAGTGGTTAAAATATAAATACATAATTTTAATTATAAGTGGTTAAAATCATTTAATGTTAAAAAGGGATATTTTCAAAGAACTATTTTACGTATTGTGTATTTTAATCTTGATAAATTAAATTTATCACTTTTTAATGATGAATATAATTTATTTTTTCAATTGATGAAAAAATATATTAACACTTATTTAATTATTAATTAATATTAAATAATAGTAAGAACACTTAATGTATAAAAAGTCATTTTTCAATAAAAACAGTTTTTCTATGTATATTATTTTTTCATTTGAATTAAAAACTAATCATATTTAGAAATGGAATTAAATTAAATAAATTCCAAAATTTTAATTATCATTCCAAAATTAATTATGATGGCCTATTTCATTTTTAGGCATAAAAATAAGTTATTGAGGTAAAAAAACAAGTTACCTTGGTAAATTTAAAAGCATTAAATTAAGGGGTAATATCCTAAAACATCATTAAATATTGTCTATAAATGAGTTAATGAGGGAATTTTAAACCAACCCTCATCCCTTATCCATTAATATTCCTCTGCTAATCCACTTTCCTTTTAAAAATACAGCCTTATACATTAAGAAAAGTGTATTTATAAAAATGCCACTTACTACTCACCAATAAATGGACCCCTCATCCAACCATCCCAAAATACTATTTTCTATTGATTTTACCTTTCATAAATACCGATTTCTCCAATCAAAATTTATTATTAGGATTTTAGTATCTTCAAATTCTAATAAGGAGGCCTGAATCCTTTATTATTAAGGAACATGTTTTAAGGAGAGAATTAATCAAAGTAAGTACCTAGTTGTTCAACATATTTTAAAATTATTTTATTATATATACGAACTATAAATATAATTTAGTTTTAACCTTTTTTAATAACATCATTATTGTTATAATAATTTGATATTACTATTATATAACTCTATACTCCTACTCATTATTTTGTATAACATGTTCTGGTTTGGGTCGGTTCAACTATTTACATGAACAATGCTATACTATTTTCACAATTTTCAACATGAATGAGTATCAAGACATCAATACAAGTAATATATAATATTAAATATTTTTTAAGAATATGGTTCTATAAGGGTGTCACAAATAAAATCATTATAAAGTAAATCCTTGTTATTAGTAAATTACCTGAAACATGTTGGTAATGGATTCCATTCTACCTAAACATATCCACACCTTACATAAAATTAACATGATACTAGATGAATAATTGAAGCAATATTATAAAACTATCATGACTAAACTAGGAATTATGAACTTTGGTATTAATGAATTGGGGCCTTCATCCCCATTATAAAAAGTTTATGAAATAATCAAAATTGAAAACATCTGATGATGAAAATAGATTAAAAATAAATAATATGTGTGTAATTAATGATTATAATTTAAGAGTATAAAATTAAATATTTTAGTATAAATTTATGAAATAAGTTATTAATTTGGTTATGTTTATTAGACATGGTTTAAATTACTTTTATAAATTTTAAATATAAAGGTAAGGTTTTATTTTCTAATATCACTTTGAAATTTAGATCTTTAGGTTTAAACTTACATTGGGATAAATTTCATGTTAATTATCTCATAAAATACATATATTTTTCCCCTCAAGTTATTTATTGCTTTTAGATGTCTTCTTATCATTTTACATTCATTTGGTTTACAATTTAACTAAAATGTTGCATGTAAGTGGAGACAAATTCATCTCTTGTTTTTAGCCTATAATATTTCTCCTCCATGCTCTTATTCCTTAATCTATTTTATATATGTCCTATGTAATTAAATTATTACATAGATTCAATTTTTATTTGACTTTAATTTCTTTACAAAATAATTAAAGGAATCTTTTTTAATGTATTTCTATAACATTCATTTTGTATTGTCATTGAATTTATTTATAAAGGTGTGAAAGGAATATTTTTTTAACAACATCCACATTAATAAAATTTTCAAATATTTTCAAATTTTTTTGTTATGAATATTTTTTTCCATGTTTTAATGTTTTTATAATTTAATTTATATTCCATTTATTTTATAAGTTATTTTACATTAAAATAAAAGTTATAAAAATGGTAAAGGGTATTTATTATTATTTCTAAAATTAATTTTTATTGATCTTAAAAATTATTTTTATATATTTAAATATATTTTAATGTTTATTAAGATTTACCTGGTATATTATCTAATGATACTAACCAAATTGTTTCTCTGGATTGATTATGAGCATGTTTTGTCAAAATGTTTATACAAATTGTTTATTTTTCAAGAGTTAATAATGATATGATGAGACTATAAATTTTTTCATGTTTATATGGGAAAAATAAATATTATTTATTATTATATGAAGAATTGGTCCATTATATACCTCCAATGCATTGGGTAAAGCTTTATATTTAAGATATCAGGATGCGAAACAGGTGATTATCCTATGTTTAAAATAGTTTTAGGAAAAAAGTGGTAATATGGTGTCTTGTATGTTATGGAAAGGTAGTAAGCCTAGTCCAATATGTTATAAATATCATGGTGGTTTACTTGGGAACATTTTATAGTTTCTATATTTATGTTTATTAAATATTATTATGTCATGTATAAATATTATGTTATGTTCACATGGATTATGATTATTGACTTATGTTTCCAAAAATCCACAACCCATGTCTATTATTATTCCCCAAGCCTCATGTCATGAATCATGCTTATTGATATATGTTTTATTGGGAATTATTTTCTTATGTTATATTCATGTATCTTTTTTATGTTATAATGAACACATGTTAATATTATGTTCACTTACAATCTTTGATTCTTATCCCTCATGTTTACCCCAATTGAGAATTTGAGATCAACTTTTATTATGTTTCCATTATCTATGTTTTAAAGAATAATATTATGTATGATATGTCTATAACGGTATAATATGTAAATTGTATTTGTGGTATATGTTAAATAATATTTTTAAAATACGTTGGTTATGTATCTAATCTCTAAGTATACTAGACCTATATGTTTTGGGGTGTGATTTATTATGATTTTAAATAAATATTTATGTGAAATTATATAATATGCATGTATTTTATGCCCATTTTTACTCATTGGAGGCACATGAGGAGTTCTAAGTTCCCAAGTGGGTGTTAGAGTAAGATCAAGTGGAATTTACAGTAATTTCATCTCCATACAATAGGTCACGACCTGATCGGTGGGTTCCATAGTGTGGTGTATTTTATGGGTGAGTTCAGAGCGTTAGGGGTTTTGGTATGGATTTTGGAATTATTCTCAGGGGTTTTCCTAGGATCAGGGTTGTGATTTTGTTGATTTTATTTTTTTGTCTAAAAGAAGATTGCAGATGATTTTTCATGTAAATTTGTATATAATTCATGTTTTAGTGAATTTGTGATGAATTCCGATATTTATGAGTAAATTTTATTTTTAGTCATATGGTATTAATGGGGTGATTTATAAGGTATTATTGGAGAAAGTTATAGGGTATGACTAGGGTGAGTTGTAGGATATGTCGAAATTGGGGTAGTTATAGTGAATTTATATAAATTCACCTAACTCTCACACATAAGAGTTATTTTATGATGTATAAGAGTCATCATACATAAAAGTCCAAAATTTTGGAAATTTTGGTTAGTTATCTTATGTAAAATTAGTCCTATAAATGGTTGGAGAGAAATGGAAAATTCCTAAAAAACACCCCGTGTGAAAATTAATTTTACTCTTATATGGAAATGGCTAAGTGTGGAATGTCACTATAAAATTTAAGGGTAACTTTTTCATAAGATAGAGTAAAACTATGGTAATGGAAATAAATAATATTACACATACATAAGAGTAATCCTATTTATGAAAATTGGTTACGTATTCAAGTGGCCTTTTGATATATAATTTTCATTTAGTAGAGAAATTTGAAAAAGTACTAGGGCATTCATTATGATACATAAGGGTAATTCCCTTACACTTAAGAGTAATTTATTGGTATGTAAAGGTTATAAAATGGTAAAGGTATGATATATAAAAGTCATTTTACTTATATATAAGGGTATTTACTATACCTAAGGGTGATGTGAAAGAGTCATTACCCTATAGGTAATATTTAGTTGATATGTAATGGTAATTTATTGATATATAAGGGTCATACCCTTTTATAAAAAATTTAAGTCCTCTAATATGTTCTAAATCATATATTAAAATTGATAGAGGAATCATTAGTCATAATATATTACTGATATTAAAAATAGATTTTCTTAAATATGACAATGTCTTGAAAATTAGGATTATAAATTATTTTTAAATTATCAAAAAAGTGTTTTAATATATTTATTAAATTATAAAAGTGTTGGAGAATAAATCACATCATGAGGAGATGGTCCACATCATCAATGCCTTATAGTGAGGGTTTTTAATTATATATAAGAGGGGAGTTCCATACCTTGAGCCACAATGGTCACACCATGATGGGGGGGGGGGGTTCACATTTTTTAAAAACCGTGGTATAAATTATATTTTAGGATTTTAAAATGGAATTTCCTTATAGGATTCATCATTTTTGATATATGTGGGTAGAGAGAGGTTGAGAACTTTTTCCCAACTTCTTATCCAGTTTCAACATCCTTTACCTATGATGATTAAAGGTGGTTTCCTACATTATTCATAGAATGATTATATTTAACTTATTTTATTCTTATATTCTTTTGAATGATATTGATTTTAGTATCTCTAAGAAAATGTTTAGTGATGATTCCACCAAGTTATGATTTAATTGTGTCATTATGAATGGGGATTTGGTGTGCCTTGGATAAATGGGATCCTAGGTGAATATAAGTGATAAGTTTCATGTTTTATTGATATAAGTGTTTAATTATTTGATTTATTTATATATATTTACTAATTTCGATAAATTTTTGGATAAGTTTAATTTATAAATTGAGGATTTTGTGTGTTAGAGGTCCAGGTAGATACCAAGGGTGGTACAAACCCTATTTATCATGGTTTAGGCCATAAAATATCACACAGTGGGAGATTATTTAAATTTCAACTAAATATTAAATATAGATTTAATATTAATTTAATATGTGAATTAATTATAAGTGTTTTATAATTGATTAAAGTTAGAATTTTATGGAGTTATGAACTCATATTTATGGGCAATGGTTAGTCTATATTGGATAATTTTAGGTAATGATGATTGGGATTTTCTATGGGAATAAATTTTAATGAGGTAGGTGGTATCTAAAAATCTATATAAGGATTATATATTTCATTTATGTAGTATTTGATATATGGGATCACCAATTATGTGTGATTTACCATTAATAATTAATAAACCATTTTCTTTAAAATCACATGAGTATAATGAAGGTGTCCTGGGCTATGATGGACCCTCGACCACTAGTTTGCTTCCTCAATTATTGATGGCCATGAGATCAACTATAAGTATATTACATATGATAGAGGGACCCCATAGAAGTATAAACTCAATGTATAAACATAGTATACCATAGATTAAGATAATTCAGTTCCCTCTAAGTATAGAATTTTAAAATATGAGGAATATTTGTTTTAAGGTTAAGACATGTGAATCCTTGAGTTACCGTGTATCCTCTTGTCTATGTTGAGAGATGAAATTCACTTAAAGTGACAGAGTTTGAACCTAGAGTTAAGATGAAATAAAGGAACCAGTTTTGGGTATTTAGTAATTATTGTGTCTAATAACCTGAATGTGGATGCCCCAGGATGAACCTTAGGATAAAATAGTGTGATAAGTGTGATCTAGTATGGAGGTTTCCTAGATGAGTATGGGTTGATACCTGGGATGGGTGGGAGGCCCTATAGGGTAAAAAAATAAAAATTTATGCTTATAAATTTATATGACTTTGATTTATAATAAACTAAGAAATGAATATGATTGGAAAACCCTCAAACCATTCTATTCGAAAAAGGTTATGGGGGAAGATAAAGTTTCCCATGGGTGATATTTTAAAAATCGTATGTAAATGGGATTCCCAAGGTTAATTTTTTTATAAGGGTTATAAGAAGGTGATGAAACAAGTGTATTTATATAAATTTTATATGAAAGAGATGCACTATATGCATATTTTATAAAGGTAACATAAAGGGGACTTTCTAGGTACATTTTATATAAATGTTCTAGGAAGGATATTGCTAAGGTGTATGTTATATAAAGGTTTTGGGATGATGATTACCCAATTGAATTCTATATAAATGTTATAGGAAGGATATTTTCTAGGTTAAAGTTATAAAAATGTTATAGGAAGGTGATTCCCCTTGGTGATGTTCTAAAAACATTGTGGGTGTAGAAGTGGAACCCCTTTAGTGATATTATAAACCAATTATGAGGCCACACATGATTTCAATAGGTGTACGATGCTATATGTTTTTTTAAAGGTGGGTGTTATTTTTCCCTTGGGTGTTGATGTGACATGTTTAGAGACATCTGAAACTAGAAAAAGTAGGAATGGTCAAAATCTAATATAATCATTAAACCCAATAACCATAAATGATTTATTTATTTATTTATATATTATTTACTTGATCATTCTAGTAGTATCACATTGTACATGAACTATATGTATTAGTTATGTTAGGGACACCATTGGTGGTGGTCTACTAAGTTATACTCACACCATGGTTAGTAATCTATGACACATTGGTACCAAATATGATCTCATGATTGAAGGTATATGTATGGTAGAGGAAAAATATTGGTTTGTTTAGGTAGATATCTAGGAAAGAGTTAGGATATGGGACCGATAAGGGACTCAGGACTAGGTTGTGTTTTCCCCAATTTTTTATATTTTGGCCTGGGTTGCACACGATCATCCTGTTGATGTTCTTATTTGTGTTTTCTTTACTTTTGTGACATTATTTGAATAGTAAATTTTTTTAGCTGTAGTATATTAATTATTTTTTTATTTTCTTTGGACATGATTCTTATTTATCACTTAATGTATTGTGATGAATGATTGTTTTACATATCCATTATTCTGTGCTACTCTAATATAAGGGTATTATCTCACCATGATGTCAACATAGACCCTCCTTGTTAGTCAATCATCTCTATCATTTTTAGAGGCACACCTGAGGTCATGTAGTGCTTCAATCCAACTACTATAGAGTGAACCAGATTAGGATAATACGTACACTTATGTGTAATTTTTTATATGGTATAGGTTCCATGAGTTCTGAGCTAATACGTTATACAATTTTCCTATAAATACTTCCTCGACACATATTTATAAGAGGTTGTAATTTTTTGGTATGAATTCTAAGAAGAACTATATAGTTTTTGAACTTTCCCATTTCATGAAGATTTTAAAGATTTAGTTAGTTATATTTCTAATATAATCTTGGGAGAGGGAGATACACACCACATAAGTTCTTTATAGATTTTACTCCTCTATGTAAAATCTTCATAGTGTTGATTGTATAATCTCTTTAGTAAAAATCATATAATTTCATTGAAGATGGATTCCCACAACATAAATATTTTATGGTATCCATCCTTATACATTTATATTTATAGAAAACCCCATATACTTACATAGAACCCTAATATTATACAAAATAAATTATTTCTAAAATACATCCTGATCTATTTATCAAGGTCCGTCATCATGAAATATTTTACCTATGATTATACACTTCATGAATGGTCACTTTTGTTTACATATTTGTCACAAACCCCACCACTTGTACCCATAGAGGGATAGTAATGAAGATAGAGATGATTATACTTTAATCCTAACCTTAATAGGCCATGGGTTGATGACCAACACTGAGGGTATATAATTACAAATGGGAGGAATTACCCTCATTATGTATGTTTAATGAATAAGGGATAATATGAGATACTCCCTATCAACACCATGAATAAATAAATTATAAATTTTAAAAAATGAAAATAATGCCATAAATAACTGAAAACAACTAAATGGATACAAAAAATAATCCTAGATAGTGACTATGACCTCTAATAGTTCTTGAAAACCCACTCTGAGTTAGTAAGGCCCAAACTGATTTCCAACCAGAAACTATAAACAAAAAAAGGAGTTTTTATATACATTGGGTGAGCATATAGGTACACACAATAGGATCCTACCCATAACATATCATGGAAAATATAAAATAAACATACTAATTCCTTATAAATAAGTAATTAAACCCCTTATAAAATAATATATATAAATGATGGTACCCTATTTACACTTCCCCACAAGTTTTTATCTCTCAGTCCCTGATGAATATTATACTGTGATAATCTATCCCATATGGTATCCTACCCCAAATTGGGAAATCATATCAAAACTATCATATATCATATGTAGCATAACACAACATCATTCATAACCATGCTGTATTATAGAAGCCACCACAAATCATGTATCATTCATTATACCTCAAGCCATCATAGGACATGCATATACACCCATGGGAAGTTGTAATCACCATTACCATATAAAAGTGTGTTCTATAACCTTAATAAATTATATCTCACACATAAATTTATTGTAAAATAAGATCCATTATAACTTGAATGAATTTTACCCTATACCTTAAGACATCAATACCATTGTATGACCACATAGTATACTAGATCCATAGGGACATAAGGAGATAGGGAGAAGTTATCCATCCATTCCCTCACCAACCAGGATGTTAGGGAAAACACCTTACAAAATTTTTGGGTTTTTGTTTCCATAAAAAATATAATGGTGAAGCATATGGAATTAAAAAATATAATAATATATCTCACAAAATCACACTAAAGGAATATACTACTAAGACATATGAGACTAAATATCAAACAAGAACACAATAATAAAGGTTTAATTATCACTAACCAATTATAATAGTAATTCACCAATTTCTAATATTTCATTAAATCGTCATCAATACTAGTTTAATAATTTCATTTCATTACAATCCATTTTGTTTATTAATTCATATCAACCACATTTTCAATACCCATTCCCTTAGAAAATTTATTTTAACAATTATCTGGTTTTAGTTAATCATATACACATTAATAATTACTCTCATAAACAACCTAGAAACCCATGAGTTAATTGTTAATATACTTATCATTCCACAATTTTGGAAAATCAAGAACTCATTTGTAAGATTCCACAGGAAAATAATCACATTCCATGCATAGAACCAAGTGTCATAAGTAGTTGATAATCCAAAAAATAAATCATATGAAAATCTGATAATAAAAAGCAACATCATGACAGAATCCAGGAGAAATTTTATATCTTAAATTGTTCTGATAACCCTAGTTCCATCCACAACACCATTACAAACATCATATTATACTCCACTACAATTATATCCACCATTACTAAAAACTTTGGTAAACCAAATAATTATTTTTCTATTTTACCAATAATATCATTTTATAAACATATCACCTCAAGGATCTAACATCATAGAGAAATTACACAAGGAAATATTTTTTTGAAGGACATACTCATGGGGAAACTAAGGCTATAACACCACAGTATTCAAGACTTTATCAAATAATAATGGCCTCAATTATCCAGAGAAAATTATCTTCAGAAAACAACCTTTTAATTAATTCATTGAATTAACCAATTCATTATGAATAGGTTAACTAATAATAAGATACCTATAATCAATAACTATCCATTTCTATAAATAAAGCATAATCATGTTTTAGGAATAACTTCCACATTTAATAAATTTTATTAAATAATTACAATTAAATTCTCACACCTCTTCCATTTATCTTTACATTATTTCATATTTATGTTTTTAATTAAATTTTAACAGTTTCTTCGTTTCTATGATAATAAAAACCATAAAAAAATATATCAAACTATCTATAAAATATCAATAAAATATCAAAACATTAGAATGTGATACATCTACCATTTCATTTTTTTAATTTACATATTATGTAATAATAAATATTAATGAGTGAGATAATAATTTCCTCATTCATATATATAACATTTCAATATTATTATCTTATTTAATGTAGATACGAACTGTATCCAAAGGGTTAGAGTATGAAACATTCACGCTTTCAAATAAATAAAAGTATAAGTAATATATTTGATTCCCCATAAAAAGATTCAAAAAATTCGTTGCTCTTAAAATAGAGAGAAAAAGAGATTAGAACAGCTTGGTAATAAAATGATAGAGATGAATTGATTTCTAAAAGGGTTCTAAGATGATATAAGGGACTCACTAAACTTGAATAGTTAAGGTTGGATAACCCATAATTGAGGTAAATAAAGAAACTTGAATGTGGGAAGGAAACTGGTTTTAGATTTATAGATATTTCTACTCTCTAATATCCCCAAATTTTTCAATGAAGCTTTTCTTTTTAATTCACATTAATATAAATTTTATTTAATTTCCATCTCTTGAATCTTTTAAATATCTTAAAATTAATGAAGTCAAAGATTACATTTTTTTAAAAGATTCTAAATCCACCGTTTTCAATCAGTATTCCATTTTAATTTATTAAAATAGGTTATAGAATGAATCTTAGAGAAATGTAAACTTTTTTAAAAAATTATACAATATATATGATGAAGGGATGAACTATTATTGGGTAGATTTAAATGATCCTAACATGAGTGAAGGAAGGACCCCAACATCAGGCTTTACTCACACATAGGGTTCAAAACTACATTGACGAAAATCTCTAATAACTTTTAAGTGAGGAAGTACCCACCCATACATGAGAGATATACCCTAATACTACAAATTTTCTTTTACTGAGAGAAGTTTATATTTAATAGAGATCATATACCCTCACATGAGATAGCATCTACCCTTTTATATCCAAGTTACCTTAACAATATAAATGAAAAAAATCAGCTATGTAATCATAAAGAGGATTACCTACACAAGGGGATGGGGTCCTGAATAAATATAACATATTTTTTAACAAAAAATATTTAAATTTAAATTAAATAAACTTATAGATAGTCAAGATAAATTCTCTGAACACCCTCCTAAAACCACTAAGAATTCGAAAGATTCAAAGTAAGGGATTTTGGAATCTAATACCATATATTAGATACATCTCAAACAATTCTCGTATGAAAAAATTAAAATAAAAACTAAGAAGGAAAAGAAAAAGGGGTCTTAACAACCACCCCATGAGATACCACTCAAGGATATCAATAAAAATAATAAAATAACTATCCAATACGTATAAAAATTCACATAAACATGAAAATTCATCAATTAAACATATCATAGATAAAAAGGGTAAAATACATCATACCGAAAAAATAAAACATAAAAAAACTTGTTATATTGAGCCTGCATCTACAACTCACACGGATAAGTTCTCTCCTCTAACCAACTATGATTCTGTAAGATACAAACTAATGGAATAACTCACCCACACACCACTTTCTTCAGATGGTCCTGAATCTCAGAGGGATTCTCCTCGAAGGTATCACATCTTTAAATTCTATATCACACCGATAAATGACATGGGATTCATCATAAATTAACCAGTGAAGCCAAAAAAATGAAAAAAACATGTTTCCATCTCAACTTCTAGGGAATATCTAATTGATATTCCAAATATTTAACATGCGCCTACACCTTGGAAGGAAAAAAACTAGAAGAAATCTCACTCCCATAAATGGACCTTTACCAACCATGACACGACGATACCTTCAAGAAAACAAAATATCCAACGTCAAACTCTAAAATCCTCCGGCTATGATCACTATAAGAATTTTTGATGATCCCACAATGCCTTTATTTTCTCACATAACACTTTCTCCTTCAATATCTTTATGTAAACCAATTACAATCAAATAATAAATGACTCTTTGACCTAGGTATAACACAATAGATATCAACAAGGTTGATCCCACAATAATTCAAATGGTGCCATACTAATGGTATAATGATAACTATTTTTGTAAGAAAACTTCACCAAGGGTAGGTGACTCAACCATGAGACTTTAAATTCTAGAATGCATTCATGCAACCTATCCTCTAAAGTCTAGATAGTTGACTCTGTCTGAACATCCATCTACAAATGAAATAAAACACTAGGGAATAGTTTAGATTTAAAAGTACCCTAGAGACCTCTCCAAAGCTCAGAGATGAAGTGAGGATCATGATCAATTATGATCATATATTGAAACCCCATGCAGCCCAAACACCACCCCATGATATTGATTTGATAAAAAAACCATTGAAATTGACTCATCAATCAATAAAAAGTATGTTGACTCATCATGCAGTATGAAATCAACCACATCACATAAAAAACTTATTGATCTTGAGGAAACACAGTGGTCAAGGTCATAAAAATTTCCTCCCACTTCCAATGGGGAACATAAAGTTGTTAAAGAAACCCACAATAAACATTTTTCTCAGTCAACACCTATCTAGTAAACTAAATATCATGAAAAAAACATTATAATAGATCATATCATGATAGAACAATGGAACTGATCTTGTAAGGAGTGGTATATATTCCAAAAAATAGTATTTGAAACTAATGTATAACTATGGAATTCATGGAGAATCACATCATGTGTCATAAATGGAATAAATAGACACCCTTTAAATAACATTTGATCTTGACCATCCTCAGAATATCCCTCAGGGGAATCACCACTAACAATACAATCTCTCTAAACCTTTACTTTATAATTACCCAGCTGGGGCTCTTACTCACTCTGAACTAAGTATTATTGAACAATTATATGATAAAGATACCTTATTATGTCAACTAATACCGAATTAAGGTGAATTATAACCAACTCTTCCATCAATATCCAAGGGTATCTATAATCATGAACATCACAACCATGCGACTTCCTATTCAAGGTATCTACTAAAACATTCCCTTTTCTTAGTGTATATGAAATCTTGAAATCATAATCATGAAAAAATTAAATCCACCATAGCTATATCAAATTCAAGTTATGTTGGGAGAATACATACCTAAAACTCTTATGATCAGTAAAAACCAAAAAGTGCCCACTAATAGGACTGAACCATAAAAAATTTATAGAAAAATATAATTGCAAGATAAATATCATGGGTGACCTAGTTAAACTCAATAATACATAACTATCTATACTGATAAGTTATAATCTCCCTCTTTTGCATTAGAAAACAACCCAATTGAATATGAGAATCATCATAATAAAATTCAAACACAGTGCCCTTCTTTGTAAAAAAAGAACCGTAACATTGATCAACTTCACCTTCAAATAAATCAATGCAACCTAGAACTGACTAGACAATATAAAAGCATGATCCATTCTATTTAAATATATAATTAGAGTTACAAACTGATATAAGTCAAGTATAAAACTCATTTAATAACATATTAGACCAAGGAAACTCCACAAATATGCAATATTCTTAGGGGTTACCCAAGAAAAAACATATAAAATCATTGAAGGATACACAATTTCTAGATGTTGAGAGAAAACATGCCCTAATAAATGGACCTATTGGTCCGTGAAATCACAATTAGATTAATTCCCAAATATCTTATGACAATAAAGAAATCAAAAAATAGCTCCAAGATACTCTGTGCATTCATCCTTGAATTCAATGAATATAAGGATTTCATTAACAAACACCACTTCAAATTGATCCATTAACTCATGGAACACATCTTTCCTTAGTCCCATGAAAACAATTATTTAATTCATCACGTTGAATGAAATAAAAAAAGAACTCATAATGCCCATAACCACATTGACAAGAATTATTTTATATATCCTCAGTATTTAATCACTTATAATGATATCATGACTACAAATCAATATTTTAGAATAGATATATTGATTCAAATGATCTAATAAATATTCAATATACAGATGAAAATAACCAATATTCACTATCACAAAATTTAAATGGAGATAATCATCACGTAAGTGTATATTAGCATCCACCTTCTTTTCAAATAGAATTGGATCACCCTAAGAAGACACACTTTATAAAATAAATATTCCATAAAAAATATCATTATTCTAAATCCATATATCCAACAAATTCTAATGGATTATCCTCTGTAGATTCATCAATACAATAGTAATGCTTCACCACAACTCTATACCAAAATCAATCTCTTGTTAAGGGGGTATCATAATAATCTATTCCGTAAAGACATTTGGGGACTCTTAGATGACCCTGGGAAAAAGCAATTCCTAATCCTTTAAGTAACTCAACATTAGTTTGGACATAAAATAAGAAAGTGAATCAACATGATTCAAACCCATTTGAGGGTCTCTATCACCAATAAACACTATATGGTCCATATAAGCATCATAGAATATAATTCACCTCCTGAATAAATCTAAAAAACCCTTCCCCAAATATAATTAATTTATTCTAAGGATGATTTTTTATGAATATATCTACAAACATAGGATTTCAACCCAAGAGATATGCTTACCTAGAATAATCTAACATTATATGAACACATCATACAATCTATCTCAATCTCCAAATAGTGATGTCAATTCTATGGTATCTATAAGTCTCTCCACCATAAGTCCCACACTATATATTAGGGCTAGTTTAATGATGGAGTGTGTATATATGAATTCAAGAAAGGCATATATCTAAGTATAAAATAGGTATATAGTACCTCACATGATGTTTGGATCACCAAGTGTTGAAAATTTAATACACGAATATGAGCACAAAACACTCCACATCCTCTCTAACCATGATTAATACCACCTCTATAGAAACACTATTCTCATCATTCCTAAGAATGAGTGGAATCATAGATATTTAATCCACTTGGCCTACCCCCTCTTTACTGACCATATATTGTAGCACAATGTTACTATTGCTTCCGAGGATACATATAAAATGGATGAGCCTGAAGAGGGCTACCAGATCCACAGTAACTATTGAGAAAGGTTGAAAACTCTCATTTATAATATACATGACCTACATAGGAATAGAAAACCAAGATCGGTATACTATTAAGGGTCTGAGAACTACCTACACTAATTAACATATATAGAGAAGGTTGAAAATAAATCCTCAATATTGATAACTTATTCTGAATATGAAACTAATAAATTATTGGAATAGATCTATTCCATAGGGAATCTTGATGAATCACCACTAAAGATGATTTAGTATTGGATAATATCCTTTCAAAAACTTCTATCCTCACTAGTACCTTGAGGTATGTTATCAAAATAAATAGAGGGACATGTAGATGGATATCTAGATGAAAAACATCATCAAAACGACTATACGTATCATCTTTATATGTAATAATGACTGAAGCATAACATAATAGGTTCTTGTATCATACATTGAACTCCCACATGATGAAACTCCCTTAATAAAGGTTTAGAATCTCTTACTGACAAAGCTCCTTCATGGTCGAAGAAATAATCTCATACAAAAACTGATTTGAATAATTATATGACACCATAGATGACCCCTCATGATCCCTAAGTAATAAGAACCACAACATCCCAGATGACCCACACATTATTTTCACAATAAATAAAATCTAGTGATCCTTTTAAGCATGAATCAAACTGAAGGAAATCTCCACCTACCCTAATAAAGCCTCAGTCTCCAAATATAACATAGGGACCTCATAATTCTATATACAATATCACTAAAACTCTTGGAGTGTCCTTTTTCAAGTGTTATCATTATCAACCTCCACTTTACAGTGATTTATTGGCATATCTGGCTGAAAATATTAATTATGAACCTAATGGGGATGTTTTCCAAAATTTATTCCTACAAAAGAAAAAATGTTAGCGACTCCATAAACCAAGATTAAAGAAAATATAAAGTTAATTAAATAATTATTTCTCAAACTATTTTTCATTATCTACAAAATTTAAAAACATTCACAAACAGTCATGTTGTATGATCCTTACCATGGTCTCAACCCTTCAAGTAGCATGAAGTCAGTTAAAATGTTCAATAAACATCAAGGCCCTTACATCAGATATCATGGGACCTAAAATACATATGTATTAGTCAATATACATTTTTTATAGCATAAACTAATTTCATATGATACTATTTACCTACCAACCCATGAATCCCCACCAATTCCCATCTACAAACTCCATCCCATCTCTCAACCATTAGCTCTGATACCCGTCTATCACCCCCATTCCACCGGTACCACTCTTGTGCCAGTAATGAATAGATAAATGATGTCCCCCAAAGCTCTCCTCCAATAGGCCATGGGTTAGTGACTAACATTGAGGGTATACTATCTAAAATGGGTTTTATTACCCATTTTATATATGTTCAAGGAATAAGAGATAAAATGAGATACCACCAATCAAAACTATGAATAAATAAAAAATCAATCAGAATACATGAATTTAATTTCATACATAAATGAAAAAAAGTTTAAAGTTAGCAATATTAATACCAAGCAGTGACCATGAACACTAATTGTTCCTAAAGTATCACATTGAGCAAGTAAGCCATACCTTAATCACAAAATTTTTCAGACAGACCTAAAAAATAGTTCATTTATATATATGGTGAGTATAAAATTAAAGTCAGTAGGATCTTCCCTAAGACCTATAACTTAAAATATGAATGTATCATACTAAATCCATTTTAATAATAAATGAAACCAACTTGTTACCTAAGTAGGTAAAACTATATCCCATTATCACCATGTCCCAGTCACCATGTAATGCATAAAGAAAGTATATCCTTATAAAATAATATATTTAAATGAATGTAATATTCTTCCACATCCCCATTAGTTTTTTTATCATGCCCTAATGACTCATATTTTATGATCATCCCTTCTATAAGTCATCCTAACAAAAAATAATCAATCATATCAAAACCATCCTACATCCCATACAGCTAAAAACAATCTCCTCCATAACTAAGCAATAGTTCAGAATCCACTACAAAATGTGTACCATTCAATATACCTCAAACCATCATATCCTATTCATATAAACCCATGAGATTTCATAGACACCACAACCAGATACAAGTATGTTCTATAACATTAATCTATTTAAACATTCAAGAAAATGTATTGTAAACTGAGATCAATCACAGCCTTAATGAGTCCATACCCTATACCATAATCCATTATAACCTGGGTGTGACTAAATATAATACTATATTTTATGGTAGAGTATGGGAAAGGGAGAATCCAACCATCCCTTTCCTTCCCAACCTAGATATTGGGGAAAACACCACTAAAACATTTGGTTACAACTTTATCTATCTACTTGGGTGTTGAATTGTATTAAATATAAATATATACGAATATAATGAACATAACCCTAATAAGAGAAACTACTTAGCCTCAGAATCAATAACATTTGTCATCACTCAAGAATCCCAACTTCCACTACTAAATTCTATGAGACTAAATCTCATACAAGCACATAAGCATCAAGGTTTAATTATCGTTAACCAATTCTAGTTGTATTCTATCAATTATATATATTTCATTAAAGAATCATCAATCTTGGTTTAACAATTTGTTTTTTTATAATCCATCATTCTTATTAATTTAAATTAGTCCTCATATTTAATACTGAATCTCTTTGATCATTTATTATAACCATTATATTGTTTTTATAAATCATATAGTTTTTTTCATTACTTCCGTAAAAAAACCTAAAAAAAGATTTAATTATTTATCAACTTACCATTTTGAAATTTCAGGTACTCTAGGACTCATCCATTTCTACAACATGTAAAGAAACACTTATCGTGCATAGAACCAACTACAAAAACAATTTGAGAATCAAAATAATAACTTATCTAATAATCCAACCATCCGAAGAAGCATCAATCAAGAATCAATGACCAAGACCAACTCTTAAATCATTCTGACTACCTCAGTGTCAACCTTGGTACAATTTCATGCATCCCGTTCCTTCCTCTGTCTGCATCATCATACATTACTTGATACCCTGGAAAATTAACTCATTTTTTTTCCAATTTTACTAACCATATCAAGTTATCAAAATATCACATCAAGGGTATAACATTATACAAAAATTACATAATGCAACATAAGGTATTTTCATTATCAAACGTTCATAGGGAAACTAAGGCCATATCACCAAGTCATTCAAGAATTTATCAAAAAAGAATGAGCTTGCTCGACCTTAAGAAATAATATTTATTAAAAAACTATTTAATTACCATTTTAAATTAACTATTTCATCATGCATAGTTTTATAAAAAAAACTACCTATAATGGATGGTTATCCATAACTATAATTCAAGCATAAACCTGATACAAACATAACTTTCATAAATAATCAATTTAAGGAAAATTAGTAATTAAATTATCACACCACCTCCATTAATCATTACATTATACGGATTTACATTTTTTATTCAATTTCAAGTATATATTCCATTATAGAACAAAAATCAACTCACAATAACTTACAATAAAATATATATAAAATATAAAGAAAATAACACAATTGGAGAATGTGATACATCTCCTATTTCATTTCTGTAATTTGTGTATTATAAAATAATAATTATCACTCTACATGATAATACTTTTATCTTTATTATATTTAATATTTAAATTCTATTATCTTATTCAAGTCTGATTCCACCATTACCCAAATATCTAATGTATGATATGTTCACACTTGCACATAAATAAAAATACCAGAAATATATCCCCTACCTCTCAAGAGGCCTCACTCGATTCGCTACACCAAACACACACACACACAAATGTATATATATATATATACAGAGTCACAGAGATAATGGGAAAAGAACAACCATAGAATCATGAGACAACCATGAGTTAAATAAAGAAAAGGTTTTTAAATGATCATAGGGACTCACTATACTTGAATGGATAAATTTGGATCATCTAAACTTGAGCGAAAGAAAAAAACACAAACGAGGGATAGAAAATTGTTTTAGAATTTTAGACACATATTCTCTTGAATATATATAATTTTATCAGTAAAAAATAATTTTTATTCATATTAAATATGATTTGATTTAATTTCCCTTGCATGACAATTTTAAAATTATTAAAATTAATTAAGTTAAAGGATGAACTTATCTTCTTCTTAACAATTTTTAAATCCACTATTTTCAATTAATATTATATTTTATTTTGTCAAAATATATTCTATAATGAGTCTAGGGAAAATATAGAAATTTTGAATAAAAATGGTTAGTTATATGCCTAAGGGGATAGAAGTACAAGGGTAGATTTGAATGACTCTCAGGCAAGTGACGAAAGGACCCAAATGCATGGATATAAATTTACTAGAGGTTCAAAAAATCCTTGATGAAAATATTTGATGAAATTCATACGGGGAAGAACCTACCCTGACATGAGATATCTTCCTTAATTCAATAAAATTAACCATTATATAGTTAAATATATACCTTTAAATAGTGAATATTACCTTAACATGAGCTTATCCACCCTCATGTGAGATAGAATATACCCTTTATATATCCAATTTACAATGAAAAAATGAAGGTAAAAACTAGTTACATAAATGTAAAGAGGTTTACATTCACATGGAGATGGGGTCCTGCATAAGGGTAAAATAATTTTTAATTTTTTTTTAAATTTCAATTAAATAAACTTATAAATAAATAATATAAAGGCTCCAAACACCCTCTTGAGACCTCAAAGCTTTGAAAAAAATGCAAAGAGAGGGATTTGGGAATTTTGGTCCTTATATATGGGCCTTCTTAATGGCCCGTTCTTCACCCAAGTTACCTACTTGGATTTAATTTATGACTCAAATGGCCTCATTTTTCTTCCTTTTGATATGTTTAAAACCTTTAAAAGAATATTATATCAAGGAATCCTATAAATTAATTGAACATACATGATCAGGTTACTATAATTTTCTTCATTATCCCTTTTGATCATGAATTACATTGATAATATGAAATCATGAATTTTTTAGTGGATGTCCCATGGATATCCTCTCTAATTGATTGGGTCCTTATGGTATACAATATCATGAATTCCCTTGATAACAAATACCCCAATCCTTAGGAAACTAATGAAATCTCTCATACCCTAGGACACTCATATTAACCAATGTTTATAAGACTTTATAGCTGTAAATAATTTGGTTAACACCCCTGTGTTAAATAAATGAGCTTAAGATATAAATGGGATTCTATATTAGTGTAAGTCTTGGACTCTCTTCTCTAGTAAATATCTCATGTGAGTCCAAACAAAATTCCATCTCCAATTACTAATGGGAAGAAGACAATCGGAAAGGGACACACATGCCTAACTTCCACATCAACCGTTCATTGGTACCTTTCACCTAGTATTCCATTAAGCTTGAATTTAAACCACATGAAATAGGTTCATGTAATATGAACATATACCGAAAGATACCATGGTTCTGCTTACATGACCTTAAATGAAACATCATTGATCTTAGATGTATGAAATTAAAAGGCTCATCTTTGGTCCTGGTTCAATGACCTTAAAAGGAACATCATTGTTACTAGTTTCACAAACCTAAAAGGCACATATTTATTTATTGATGAATGACCATAAAATAAACCACTATATTTCTTGTCAAATGACATAAAATGGTATCAAATGTCTCCTTAAAAGACACCTAACTACATGTGGTTTGATTCACTTTACCAAAATACATAGGTATCCCTTCTTATGGGTAAAATTTCAACTCCTCCTCACCTACCACCTCCCTATATAGAGATAAATTCTAGAGTTCCAAAATATATGGATTTAAACCATAGTATAATCAAATAATGAAGGTAATATTGAGAACATATCATACATATAGATGGATAAACTAATATACATATAGATACTCACCTTTTGTGCATGGGATCAATCGAAAACATTCATGATAATGTTAACATGTATTTTTACTGAGAAATATTTCATGAATATTTTGTAAATCTATGAGAGGGCCATAGTGTCATGAACCCCATCCTTTAAAGGAAACCCACCTGGGCCGAAATAAAGAAATACAGATAATGACCCTAGAGTCTCACCTTTAGTAGGCCCTAAGATAGTTTTAGGAACTGAGGGTTTTAAAATATCACATAAATTGAAGGAATTACCATTTATAATATAGGATCTGATGACTGGTTAAATGAAAAAAAGAAACTCCATTGAATAATATAAAAATTAAAAAAAAAATCCCATAATTCATATATAATCTAAAAAAATAAAAAAATATCAAAATAAAGTACCCAAAAAAAGTCCTAAGGTGGAGACACAATAATAATTCCCAGTCCGAGATAGAAACGTCCAGCACAATCTATGAAGTGCTATTGGAATCCTGAAAAATAGTTTATATATGCACAGTACTCATACAAGCATGCTCATTTGGGTCACACATAAAGTATCTCAAGAACATGTGAGAAGAGAATATTAATGCGCCAATGATCAAACATCCAAACCAGTAACATATAAATAACTCAACTAACCAAACCCATCCTTTCCAAAACATCCTAAGAAAATAATGAATCGAAGTATATTAACATTCTAAAATGTATATCGATATAAGGGTACCCACACTACTTTCCTGTTGATTTTATTTTCTCACAACAAAATGTATTACATATGATTTCTCCCATTTATTACACATAATTACTTTCCCAAAGACACTTGGTCTATCACATACCACATGAAGAGACCTGGGCCATCACATCATGCCACATCTCACCCAAAGACTCCTGGGCCATCACATCACATCCCATATCACTTGAAAACACTTAGTATATGATATAAAAACAACAACCACGACCAGGATAGTAGGGTATGCTGAACATGATGGATATCAACCCCGTGTCTTCCTAATACCATGCACATCCTCTACTACAAGCCACCACATTGACTTCATCAAATTAAATCCCAAGTTTAATTGTATAATTCTCTATGTGAAATACCATGCATATCAACATCACCTAGAAGAGAGAGAGTGAGATAGAGAAAGGAAGAGTAGGTAGCCAACCATCCATCCTCACCATCAGGATATTAGAAAAAACACCACCAAAACATTTTATTTTCATGGAACTATGCTCAATATGGGTGGGGTGAATATAAAAGTCACAAATAAATTCAATGTATTTATATAATATCCTTAACACAGAATCCCAACCTAAGGGTTCATAATAAGAGTTTCATCCCAACTCACAACATTAACATAAGACTCACAACCTTTTTCACTTCTACTACCACTTCTAAATGAAAAACACCACACAAATAAGCCTTGTCACAACCATATTAATTTATTTTTAAGTTAAGAAATTTTATATATTTCCAAATATGAACCAATTCATTATCCCATCCCATTCATTTCATATTTATAAAAAACAATTAAACTGTACTTCCTATTCCAAATAAAGTGTTCACTAAACATTTCAATCCGTTAGCCAAGCCATTCCACTAGCCAATCCAAAACATTCAATTTCAAATTCATTATTAAATAGCTATTCAATCACTATAGAGTAACTATGAAAACCTAAACAAAAATAACACCAACCCATCTTTCTCATGACACCATCCCCAAAACACCACCACTATCCATATCACCACCACATTCCATGACAACCACAACATACCACAATCACATCTCATCAAATATTCCACCACATCATATCCACACATCACAACACTTTTCAAATCATTCACATATAATTTTTCAGATTAAATAAGGGGCTTATCATCTTGTTTAGTTTACTTTTTAAGGGAATTATCACACAAAATAGAATTTTCCCTGGGAAACCAATTCATTATCCATATATAAGTAATTATCAATTTTTTTCATGGTGATATAAAAATATATAACCAAAAGGTCTCTAAAAACACATCAATATTAGTAAAAATAAAGGCTCATAACATCTGTGATTTTTAGTAAGGCATAAAAATGCATAAAATCTAGAACAATTATATCAAAAATACAAAAAACCACAACTTATTTCTTCTTGAACTTTAATTTAAATTTATCCAATTCATTATATTAGTTAATCTTGTTCATAATATTATCTAAAAAAAATAAAAGAATAAATCCTTCCATATGGTAAAATTAAATGATAAAATATAGATCCTTTACCTTAAACAAGCTTTCTGAACCACTACTCTAGGTTAGAATGAGAGGGATACGACCGAAAAGAACATATGTAAAGGAAAACACCTTGATCAACCTAGAACATTAGAGAAAACATTATCTCTATGGAAAATAATCACACAAAAATTATTTATTCATATGTAACCCTTCCTAGATTAAGAACATGCAGGAAATTGGGTGGAGGAAAGAAGTGAAACTTACTCGGAACCTCCAAGGATCGATCTCCCAAGGATAAGGTTGAAATAAAAAGAATGGGGTATAAAATACTACCTTTAGATGTAGTTGAGTCACCCAATAACTATGAATAAAGTTATGAGAATGAAGTTTTTTAAGGGTTTTTTATTTTTATAGGTGGTCTACAAAACATAATACCACAAATCAATACTACCCACCATGCTGTAGAATTGATGAAAAAAGATAGGACCATGTGATTAGGGGAGGGACCATGCCATTAATTTATGTTCAAATACATTCCCAAGAAACATGACTATCTCTATGCTAAAGATACAATAAAATAGGATAAGGGACCACATCATAGTGAATATTAATATGCCGTATAACACATTTTTTAAGAAGAGACTATGACACAACCCTAATCCATTAAAACTGACCAAAAAATAATAATAATTTCAAAACTGCTCCACCTTAAAGCCTCTCTTCATGCTGCAACTATGATGAAATGAAAAAAACACTAAAAACCTCCTCCCTGACTTGACACCACCACTAGGTGACAGAACCACAACCATAATGATTTTGGAAGAACCCTGAAGACTCTATCTTGATACACTATGTTGTAACCATCCCCTTTACACCACAACTACTATCCTCCATGGTGTATCCCAATAGTTCACTCTAGAAAACTCCTCTCACCAGAAATCTCAGTTGTATATCCTAATTTTACCCTCCAAACTCCACATGACTTCCCCTGAATCCCTCCACCACCATATGTATGACAATATAATGGGTCCAAAGGCCCAAACCATTATATCAGATACCTATCCAACTATTCTATTCCTTGAGAATCAAAACCAAACCCAAAATGGGGGGGAAGTGGTATACACAACCATGCTGTCAGATACCTTTCAAGGACCTTATTACAACCCAAACAAAACCACGCCATCTCACACCAACCCTAAGCCACTATTCACACACAACCACCCCTAATAAAATTTCAACCTCCACAAATCCCAACCAATGATCACCACATAAAATGAATAGACTAACCTTAAGCACAAAAAAGTAAATCCACTTCCCTTATCAAGATATTATCTTATTTGGGTGGTACTGACTTACCCACATGACTTTAAAATGTGTTAAAGTATAACACTTATTGATTAATAAGGTGTTATACCATATTCATTTGCTCAAATATTTATTCACATACGATTAATAAGGAAAAAAATTATATCACATAAAAAAGGTCCAAACATTATATCATATAAAAAACAACGAAAAAAAATCAAAAAAACTCTAGGTAATAGCCACAAATCTGCATCTTAGGCTCCCAAATAATTTTTTATAAGCCACCATGACTAAAAAATACATGAACCAAATGAATGGTCCATCTATGAAAAACCTTCTCCAGATAATCCTGGATCCCTCCAAGCCACTCCACAAATATCAAATCATCCTTGATATATAAATATCCCCAGTCAATGACTTGAGATTCAGCATAAATATTAAAATTTAGATGAGATATTTTGAAGATTTCATGGATCTTAACTAGCCATGGTGGGAGCACCAACTAAAAAGACACATCACAAACAAGCTCAAACACCTTGAAAAGCCCAAAAAATTGGGTGATAGCTTACTTCCCTACCAAAAAGCCACTAGCAACGCTAAGGATAAACCTTTATGAACACATGGTCCCCAACCTCGAACTCCAAGGGTCTCCTCATATGACTAGCATACCTTTTTCTAGTCCGGAACCACCTCTATCCTCTAACAAACAACCTGAACTTTATTTTTCCTGCTCTACACAGCATCAAGACCGAGTACTGATAAATCCCCTACCTCAACCCAACATAATGGAAAAAGACATGGATACCCATACTAAGACTCAAACTAGGCTTTTTCAATGGAAGAGTGATATATATTGAAACATCCTTATATTTCAAAAGAATTCTATGTTCAATTTCACATACAACATGCAACATCAAGCCAAAACAAACCACAAAATATTATAATTTAAATGTTATATATTAACATAGCCATTGAATTGGTAGTTATTAAGAGGATTTACTAAATTATGAAATATATATAGATGTACAACAGAATAAAAGGTATTGAATAATTCTTAGGAAGTATGCAATCTCTTTTTATCTAAGTCATTTTATCCACTATAAATATGTTTTCTTCAAAAATGGGTTTTATTACTTCCTATGAGTGAATATTATAAATTTTTTTGAAACTTTAAGAAATGTTATTTGGTGAAATATATATATTTTTTATAATAAGTATTTCAAAATTATCTTATATTGAATTTTTGGGATTATTCTGAAAAATATTTATTTTCTATTGTATTATGAAAAATAATAATTTTAATTAAAAAGAGTATTTTTGTTATATGTATTTAAAATGTTCCATTTTGTTATAAAATTTTTTAAAATTAAAATTATGTATCATATATTAGTATAAATTTATTTTAGTTCATTTTAATTAATTTTTATTTTTTAATTTAGTATAATTGTTTTATACTTAAAAGTCATTTTTCTAAAAAACTGTTTTTCTTTGTGTTTTGAATTTTATGGTTAAATTATTTTTTTTCCAATTAAAGAAATTGAATCTTGAAAAATTGGTTAAATATTTAAAATTAAAAGGTCCAAATATAGTAAATATGTCCCTTCTATTTTTTATCATTATGAATAATAACCATAACAATTAATTATCACCATGATTAGGGTAAATCATGTAATTATGGATAAAACTAATATTATACAGAATAAAAAATGACCCTAACAGTTACCTTTATTCTATTTAAGGAGTTTAACTTGGTAATTACCATATAATTTTCTAGAATATGGTAACTTTGTTCCATAATTATTTTATTTCAACATTTATAGTGTTTAAGTAAAATAAAAACTTAAAAATGTCACTTTCTTTCTTTTAATATCTATAATATTTTGTGGCAGGGATAAAAATAAATTATGATCAATTATAAATAGTAATTTTAATTATAAATTATTTTTATTCATGTTAATTTATTTTCTAATTTTTATTTATTAAATTATTAAATTAAATGATTACACAACAATGACACTGTATTTACTCAATTAATAACAAAATTAAAATAATTTTTAAAAAAAATAATAAAAGTCATAAAATTCGAATGAATTATTGTGTTCCAACTTGTTTTTAGATACATAAAACATTTTTGGTATGTGTTAAAGTATTATATTTTAATTTATTTTCAGCCATGTTGTTTTTAATGTCAAATTAAATGAATTGTTCTAAAAATTACATTAATGATATTTTATAATAAATAAAAAACTTTATTATCGTAGTAATCATTAATGGGTTAACTGAGGGTTAAAATAAAACAATAAGGGTGGAAAAATCACATAAACATTTCAAATTTTAAATTTATTTGATTATTTTTACTCATAATCATATTATATTTTAATTATATCAAATTGGATCCATTTTCAAAATAAAATTAGATTATATTAAATTAATAATTTAGGATATTTCAAGAAGGCCCCTCCCCTCATTATAAAAAGACTCACCCTATCCCTTTTTCCCTCATAATTAAACATTAGGTTCTCAAAATTATTAACAAAATACCTTCCCACATTCTAGGGGTCTTATTTTGGGCATAATATCTACCTTTGAGGGATTATGGTGTAAAACAAAGGAGGTTATCCGAAGAAGAGGTATAACTTTAAACCGAATTCTTTAGTTGTATTTCTTATTCTACATCTTTAAAATCTTCTTAATTTTTTTAAAATAATAAAACTAGTATATTTAATATAAGGAGTGGTTTTATTTTAATTTAATAAAGTATATCCATCTCATCATCCATCAAATTGGAAACAAAACTGTCGCTAGTGTGTACGTCGGACTACCGCCTCGTGAAGAGATTCATTTCGTTTTCCATCACCGCCATTAATGGATAGTTTTAATGATGTATTTAATGTTTATATATGATATTAATGAAATATATTTAATTAGTAAAATATAATAAATCATATAATTTCTTACCTTTCAATCTATTGAAAAATTATACTGTCGTTCGTGCATACATGTGGGACTACCACCCCCATGAAGCGATGTGATTCAGTTTCCATCACCACATCACATGGTTGATATATATTAGTTTATTTAAATAAATAATACTATAATTTTTTTATAATTATCATTATGGAAATTTAAAATAATACAAACCTTATTTATATTATGATTGCTAAAAAATAGAAGTGTTACTCTAGAGTGCGTGTGACTTACCACCTCCATGATTGTGACATATTTCATTTCACATAATAATATTTCATGATTTGTTTTAAAAGTACAATTTATTTATAAAAATGATTATTATTTCATGATAATTATTATAGATATTATGGAACAATGACCTCTTTTAACATATTCAACTTACCAAAGCCATTTTTAACATATGCACTGAATATGACGAAAACGTCTGATTTGAACTTAATTGATTAAGTAATTAAATATAAAAAGTTAATAAATAAAATAAAAGTAATAATAAAGATGAAAAATTTTATTTATAAATTAAATAATTATCATACGTTTAATATTTATTTATATAAATATCATATGTGATGAGTTGGACATGAGGTAAGGGATTTCATCTTGATTTCTATTCATTGATGCATATTTTAATGTTATACACCAAATTTATTTTATATGGTTTATAAAATTCCTTTTTAAATGTTATATCATGAATCATTAAAACATTATGGTATTTTATATTTCAATTAAATTTATTTTATCTATTATAATTTTACTCAAAAGTTACCAAGTGGCCTTTGGGTCTTTGGGGCCTTCATGTCATGTACAAAGGCCATGCACCTCTGGTACTACAAGTCATGTAAGGGGTTACATTAGTCTATTTACAATATTTGAGAAATACTTATGCATAATTTAATATATTATGATTATTTTTTAAACAACCATTTGTTTAATTATGTTGTATTTCACTTGTGTTTTTATGGATTTACATTTGTTATAAATAATCACTTCATTGTTTAATTATTCATTCATTAATAAAATCATTGTAAGGGGTTACTTAAATCAATTTTTATTCATTGGGTTATACTTATACTTAATGACTATTTTGTGACATTATTGTGTGTTATATTACCTCTGATTATACTATGTTTTATTTATGCTTTTTTTGGGGATATATATATTTCACACATAAGCAATTCATTGATTAATTCATATTTAAATGATATGATCTATTTAAGGCTTTGTCGAATCGCTTTTGTTTCCATGATACATTTTCCTTAATTACCACTTATTTCATTTAGGTGGTTCAGAGAATTCACCTTTAATATTATATATCATGATTTTGTTTATATTCAAATCATTTAATGTTTCATTTAAACTTATTTCTTTCATGGGGGTTCTAATTCCAAATTTACCAAAGTTATAAAGTTTTTTTACAATATCATCATTATTCCGGATTGTTTATGTTTAAGTCTTCATTTGGGGAATTATTTGATATTTATATCTTTAACACAATAAATTTTATCCTCATATGGTTATTTTTATAAACTATATGTTTTTCCTTCATTTTATTCTCTTTAAGCACTCAATATACAAAAATAATTTTTATAAGGAAATACAATTTTGTTTTTCTACTAAATTGGGAATATTTTTCTTCCATATCAATATTTTCCTTTATTTTTTTTATTTTTTTTACTACTCAACAAAGATTTATTGAATAAATTTTTAATAATGTTTTAATGTTTATAAAATGGTTTAAATGTATCGTTTTATCACTTACTAAAAAATATAGTTTTTTACTTTTTACCAAAAATGTGAAAGAAATATTTATTTTAATGTACTCTGAATGAACATAATTTTCCTCCATCATGAATAATCAATTATTTAGAATACTTTGTATGTTTTCATGTATATTTTAAATGGTAATGTTTTTCCTAATATTTTGTAAATTTTTTGTTTTCAAAATTGACTTTCATAGTGAATAGTTATTTTCCTCAAGAATGTTTTTAATGATCTATTTATGATATTTATATTCATCAATGATAATAAAAAATGATTTTTCTTATAGTACCTTGGGGATAAGCAGTAATAATACCATTCCTATTCTTTCACTGGATGGTTTATGATCAGTTTTACTGGGGAAATATTAACATTTCATATACTAGTTTTTTAATGAAAATGTTTATGTTGATTATGTATTGGATTTATATTCTCACCTTTCATACGATGAATGCATTGGCCTTAGTAAGTGATGGGTGGGGCCCAATATAGCCCCTTGATGAATTAGTAGGTCTCTTGAGAAAAACTAGTTTGGGTGTTTGGATGAGGCTTTATCCATTTATGTCATATTTCTCGGAAAGAGGCCTTGAAGATAAATTTAGGATGTCCAACATAATGCACTCAATAATTATTATATTAGATATTGGTGTCAATGTGATTATTTGAATAGTTATTATATCCATGGATAAGTTCCAAGCTCATGTAAATAGTTATATGGCATTATTTGATCATTACTTATCCCTACCATATTAATATTTATGATCAAGTTATTGATTAAATTTAACATGATTTAAGTTATTTATCTTTCTATATTTATTTGGACATATGTATTCTATGATAAATTCCACTGTACATAATCTTTATTAAGCATCTGAGCTCACCCTTATTTTGTTTTCTTTCCCCATGATACAAAGAAAGATATTTTGAATGATATCAAAGATGGAAGAATATTTCTTATACTATGTTTTTATATTTATAATATAATATGTGAATCATTTAGGTATCTAGTTTACCAAGACTGCTAAACTATACTGTCATTTGAGATACAATCTCTTGTATCTAGTACCAATGTAATAAAGTAACCACCATATTTGGGATACTATGATCAAGGTATTTATAGTTGGTATCAGAAGAATTTTAGTGTAAATAGTCAGAGCTACATTTATGAAAACATATATTAGATAACATAACCCTATGATATACTTTTAGGATATTCCCTAAGGACACTAATTTTAAGATTTAGATGATGACATTTTACTATTTTAGGTACCATCATGGGATAATATTGATTAGGTTTATTGTATGTTTAATTTCCAAAATTCCATTTTTAAGTATTATGTGATAGTATTTTAACATAATTAAGATTATTTTGGGAGGCATTTATGGTTGTATTTCCCTTTTGTTTAGTGTGGGTTTTAGTGAAAGTATTATTTGAGGAATAATATATTTTCATTTTGTGGTCATAATTTAAAATCTATTGGTAACCTTTAGGGTTTATCTTATCTTTGATGTAGTAGTAATTATAAGTTATTAAAATTTTGGCAAATATTATTTACTGTATTTCTAACCAATGGATTTAAAATGGATTTGGTGACAATGTACTAATGTTATTTTTGAATAAGTTCACTATTTTTGGAAGATTTTATAATTAAGTAAAATAAAAGTACTTTTGGATAAGATTATATTTTATTTGAGGAATAAATTTTTAATTATATTTTGGATGTTTATATGATTTTAATGTACGTATATGTTGATTCTTGTTATTTATAGGAATGATTAAAATATTTTTCAGATTATATGATTATGGAATATACATTTTTGGGTATATGAATTTACAAGTGTTTGATGTCATTTTAATATTATTTTTAAGTTCATATTAGAAGAGTATGTGATGAAAACATTATAATATTTGGGTTTCAATATGTAGTCTGGAATATTTTGAATAAATGATAATTATTTTTGGAATTATTTAGTTTGAACTTTGGGCATTATTATTGAATTTTGAAGATTAATATACAATTTATTTTTATGTACTTTTAGGTATAATCATACTTATTGCTAATAATTTTATTTTTGGTTAATGAATAAAGATAGGAATAATATATTTTCATCTATTTATATCAATTATAGTCAATTATATGTTCACTTTAGTGCTCCAGTCATGAAAAATTCATCCTTGATACTCATTCTTTGGAGAAAAAGATGATATTATGGTGGAAATTGATTAAAGGATAAAATTATAATTATCAGGTATATTTCCCTATGTTTTTAGCCTATATGTTAATGTAATTATCCAACTCTAGGAAAATGACCTTGAAACAAAAATTTTCTCCAATTAGATTCTTTCCTAACGAATCGATGGCATTTTTAACACCTTATTGATTTTTGGTTTTGTGGTCATTAACATTCTCCAGATCTTTAAATTTCTTATTGTCAAAGATAAATTTCACTTTACATCATTATTCGGAAATTTATTTCCCCTCCATGTCTATATTTTCACATCCCCTCAATATTCTTCTATTTCTAAACTAGTTATTTATTATTTTACATGGCCTTTATATTTCCCATTACCTCTTTTAAGAGAAAGTTTTATTAACCCTTTTTTAAGATTTGGGTTATCAAAAAAGATATTTTGAAATGATAAACCATTTATTACAAAGAACAAGTTAAAATTTTGAGTATAAAATTTATTTATTTTGGGGGATGTAACATTTTAATATTTTAAAATAACACTATGTTTTATAGATTATAAAAAACGCAACATCAAGCCAAAAAAAAACCAAAAAATTTATTATTTTAATATTATAGTTATAACATAGCCATTATATTGAAAGGAATAAGTATTATTGACCAATTTATGAAATATATTTAAATTTATTAATCAATAAATATTAATTGATTAATTCTTATGAAGTAAGCACTCAATTTTTTAGCAATGTCATTATATTCTCCAAAAATACTTTTTCTTTAACACTGGTCTTTATTGCTTCATATGAGAACATATTATAATTAATTTATAGATTTTTTTTAAATTTTATATGATAAAAGGGATATAATTTTTGAAATTATCATTTCAAAATTAATATATATCAAACTTTTTAGATTTTTCTGAAAAATTTTGATTTTCTAGTGAGTAGTGAAAAATACTGTTTTTTTAAACGGTATTTTTGTTACAAGAATTTGAAATGTTTCATTTTATTATTAATATTTAAATGTAAAATTAGTTATATAATATTATTAATAATCCAATTATGTTCATTGTAATCAATTTTGTGTTTTAATTTAGTATAAAACAGTTTTATAATTAAAATTCATTTTTGTGAAGTACTATTTTTCATTACATTTTGTATTTTAATATTAAATTTATTTCATCCACATATATAAATAGAATATTAAAAAAATTATTCAATATTTGGAATTAGGAGGTATTTTTTTTAATTAGTTCCATTTTATTTTTATTCATTATAAATAGTAACCATATAAAATAATTATCCCCGCGGTATTGAAAATCAAGAAATTAATGTTGATTTTTTTGAAAATGACCCAAAAATGACCCTAACACTTTAATTTATATTAAATTATGAGTTTAGTTCTTAAATTTACATCCATGTTTCTAAATATGAAAACTTGGCACCATATTTGTTTATATTTTGACGTTTAGAATATTAAAGTAAAAGATAAAGTTAAAAATGTCGCTTTCTTCCTTTTAATATCTATAATATTTTACAAGAGGGATAAAAATGATGTTCTCTTATAAAAATAAATTTTAAAGATAATTATTAATTTACCATGTTAATTTATTTAAATTTTTTAGTGATCAGATACTTACCTTGATTGCTTACACAACCCCTATATAGTATATATTCAGTTAATCCAAAAATAAAATAAATGATTTTAAAAGTATTAAAAGTAATAAAATTTGATTGAATTATTGCTTACCATATTTTTTAGATAAATATTTAATTTTAGGGATGTGGGAATGGATTATATTTGAATTCCTTTTCTGTCATGTTGTTTTCAGTGTCAGATGAAAAGAATATTTCTAAAAATTACCTTAATGATATTTTATAATTAATATTATTTTATTAGATGATTTATAATATCTAAAAATAATATATTTTGAAAATTTGTTTTTATATGGATTAAAATATAAAAAATGGTTCATTTATGGGGATTTTTTTATAGTAACTATCTTGACTTGTAAAGAGTAAAAAGCTTTGTTATCGCGGTAATCATCAATTGGATTGATTGAGGGTTAGAAGAAAAATAAGCATAAAAATAATCTAAACTGGTAAAATTTTAATTATATTATATTATTTAGACTCATAGTAATATTATATTGAAATTATATCAATTTTTAGATATTTTGAGATGAAGAATAATTTATATTAATTTAATACGTTATGAAATTGCAAGAATTCCCCTCCCATCCCTATAAAAGAACACCATCTCCTCTTTTATTCACACTTAAGGAACACTTTTTTATCCAATAACTACCCAAATAACTTTCTAAAACCCATTAATACATTATATAGTAAATATTTTTGGCATAATATCAACCTTAGATGGATTAAGGTGTAAAACACAGGAGGTTATTTGAAGAAGAGGTATAACTTTTAACTGAATATTTTGGTTTTATATATTCTTATAACTGCTTAAAATATCAATAAAATTTGTTGAAATAATAGCACTATTATCTTAAATATTATGAGAGTTTGTGATGTTAAATTCATAACCTATATCTGTAACACCCTAAGCTTCCACGGTATGCTTCTCTTTGAATAATGCAATAACTTGCATTATATGCAACTTCGAGTTCTAGCACACCACGACCAATCAAACTAGAAGTTATGAATATTAATACCCAATTTCTTAAATTTTATAAATTTTCTTCAAAATGGACTTCATTTTTGGATTCGGAATACCAAAATTAGCTTAGGGTGAATTTTTGGTATTTTTATAAAAACTTTCAATTTTTGATGAATAGTGAAAAACACTACATTATTGTTTAAAACTGACTTCTTATTATTTTTAAATTTAAATTTAGTTTAAATTCAAAATTGATGCATAATACCTATATTAATCCAATGTAATTAATTTTATAATAAGATTAGATATATAAACTTTTATGGAACTTTTTTCTGTTTTTTGCCCACCTTCTAGGCACATTTACAAATTTTCCTAAAATGAAATCTTATTGCTTTTGTGAATTGAATTTAAAAAATATGAGATAAAAAATTCACATCAGTAAGTAAAATTTGGTTCAACAAGATAAAAATAATTTTTGGTGAATAGTAACTTTGGAATTTTATTTACCACGGTTAAAAGTAAGTAGGGTAATTAAAGGTAAAAATGATATTGTAATTACCCTAACAAATGATCTAATTCTATTGGATAAGTTTATTTCGACCAAAATAAAACTTTGGAAAAAAATATGATAC
The DNA here is from genome assembly GCA_963277665.1 of Viscum album. NCBI lineage: Eukaryota > Viridiplantae > Streptophyta > Magnoliopsida > Santalales > Viscaceae > Viscum > Viscum album. The sequence goes on along the minus strand of OY728157.1, from coordinate 1,224,903,578 downwards.
CTTTTGATCCACTTGTATTAGATTAGTACATTTATTATATTTTATTTAAAGAAGAGTTAAAAGTGTTAAATTAAAATTTTAATAAATAAAAAATTTTAATATAGGGTTATACATAAAGTAAATTAGACAATAAATATTCATTAAAAATATATATATATATTTAATATCATGGTATTTTATTTATAGTTTTTAGACATTAAATAATTAAATTTATTTATGACATCATGATGATGCAGTAATTACCTTATTAATTAAAGATTAAAATAATTGATGTCATGAATATTAAAATAAATTTAAATTGATACTTTTGATGCATTACAAGAATTTTATAGGTAAATATGAAATTTTATGGTTGATTAAATATATTTGTTTTGAAGTAATCAAGTTGTTATTACTTTCACAAAAACAAAATACCAAATAGTGTCAAAATTTAAAGAAATGAGTTTTTAAAATATATACTATTTTATTAAATTATATAATTGGCCTAATAAACCAAGGTTTTTCCAAATGACTTATATATTTATAGATATGTCATTAATTAACCAATTTAGTTTCTCTTGTTATTTTATAGTAAGTTTATTAACCATGTAACATACATATACAAGGAGACATGGTAAATGTTAAAGTATTTAACCAAGAGTTAAATCTAAAATATAAGGTTAATATGGTCACCTAAACTTGTCTAAAACCTATTGGTTGAGGGTTTTTAGACCCATACACACCTTATTATATAAATAAATCAATTTGGAGCTATTAGAAAACCAAAATTATTTTATAATATAATAATATTTCAAGCTTTTCAAAAAGTAACCCTCACCTCTCTTATAAAAGGGTACTTCACTTTCTCTTAATTTCACACCTCCAAATCCTTTTTTGACTGGCCAAACATACTCAAATATCCTCTCAACTACCCTAAATTAATCCTAGAGGAATTAAATTGATCATAAATACAACTTACAATTCCCTTTTGTTCAAATGAAAAGGAAGAACCCGAAGAAGAGGTAATTACTTCATCATGTCTTTCAAAGTTCATTTCTTCTTCCACTTCCTATTTATTTGTTGTTTCAATACTAAAATAAAAAATGTGGTAACTTCTATATAATGAAATTTTATTATAAATATGGTACAACCATATTTATTATTCTATCCATCCTATGATTGACAAAGTCACCATATGTGCATGCGTACGACTAACAGTCTCCACGTCATGGTGTAGTTTGTTATTCAACACTTCCATTATATGGATGTGTATAATAATGAGTATAAATGATTTAAATAATAAATATAACATGTTAAATATTCTTTATTTATAATATACCATCCAATTACATAGCTTTTCACCACTAATAGAATGATATTGTTGCTCGTGCATATGTACGTCTTATCGTCTCCACGACGCGATGAGATTTCATTTTCCATGGTAACCATTCAAGAATAATTTTAATTTGATGGTTAAAAATAATTTTTATGAACTTAATATCATTTTAGATATGAATAAAATACATCCTTTCCATAACAAACATGACTTATGTAACAAAATATATAAAGGAAAATAAATTAGTTCAGACCCCAAACAATGATACTACTGAAATATAATTAACAAAGCAATATTAGAAGATCATATATGATATAATATTTATGTATGTGGTTATGGAATAATTTAATAACAATTATTTCATAATTATACAATAGGTTAACCTACCCTCGAATAAGGAAAAGTACAAGGTAAGGGTTAATTCTATAATCTTTTCATTATTCGAGGTTGTTCATACATTAGTATCTACTAGGACCTCTTTATCATCCACATACAGGTTTCTTAAAAATGTAATTAATTTTTTTTCTACTATTTAATAGAATATGAGTTAATGTCATTTATACCCTTTTTTTACTTTTTATAAAATGGGTTTAAAGGAATCTTTCTATCGCTTTCCAACTGAGGCACTTTATGACCTTTTTCAACAAATTAAAGAAAGAATATTTCTTAACTTATACAGAGGGTGCATCTATTTTCCACAAATATAAACCTTCAAATATTCCCCTACATTTTTATAAGAATATTTTTACAATAAAAGTTTTCTTTACTTTTAAATTATTTCAAAATAGAAAGAGATATTTCACTCAAATATTTTTTGGATTGATTTCATTTAAGTCAACATCCTTTGTTGGATTTAACATTTGTTTGAAGTTGATTTATTATGATACAATCTTCCATATTGTATTGAAGGTTTTTTTATATGTTTTACTATGGATTTGGTATTTTTATACCATTAATGGTGTATGGTTAAATTATTGACATTTCATATTCTAGTTTTAATACGGATGTTTATATTATGTTTCAATGTTTTTATATGAGGAATGTATTGGATGTAGTAAGTGATGGGTAGGGACCACTACAGCCCCTCAATGCATCAGTAGGTATCATGATACAAACTGGTGTCTTGGAACAAGGCGTTGACAAAATCTTTATTTGTACGCTTTTCATGAGGACTTGACTATACAGTTATGATGTCTGGTATTATGCATTCCATCATTATAAAATTAGCTATTGATATTACATGTGATTATTCAACAAGTAGAATATTCATGTGAATAAGTATATAAAATTATTTGATTATCTTTTCCATATTATTCTGAATTTTATGTTTAAATGATTGTGTTTTATTCTTATACATTGCCTTAAATGTTTATGTTTTCTAAAGATAGTTTCCACTATATTTTTATCCTTAATGAGCACCTGAGATCACCCCTATTTTCTGTTTTATTTTTCAAAAGATGTGAAGAAGTATATTACGATTGATCTATAGGAATAGTCTAAGGAATATGACTATGTTCAAAGGAGACACAATGTTGATGTTTTTCCATTTCATAATGTAATGTAAAACATATGTATGTATCTAGTACTTCAAAGGATATTAAAATAATTTTTTTTGAGACCTGACCTCTTGTGATCATGCCAATGTTATGTAATAATTCAAATCCTCTGGGAAACAAGTGTCGGGAAATTACAATATCTATCTTCTATTTAATTAAATGGAATAAAAATATGTCATACGTGTGTGCGATGGACTATCTCATTGGGAACAGATATATTTCATTTTCCATCACCACCTATCAAAGATGGTTATAATGATGGATTTAATTTTTTATATAATATAATAATGATCAATTTTTAATTATAAAAATATAATATATCATATTATTTCTTAGCTTTCCATCCATATAAAAATGATAACGTCGTTCGTTCTTATGTGTGGATTACCACTTCCATGAAGCGATGTGTTTCATTTTCCGTCACCACATCACAAGGAAAACATATATAAGTTTATTTAAATAAAAAATATGTTATTTATTAGAAAATTATCATTATATAATGATAATATAATATTTACCTTCTTTCCATTATGATCGTTGAAAAATGGAAGCATTACTCACGCATATATATGACTTACTGTAGCCATGATTGTTACATAGTTCCCTTTTCATAACTAAATTTCATCATTATTTTTTAATGTTTAATTTATTTATAAAAATGATAATTATTTCATTATTATTATTCTAGATATTAAAAATCAATGACCTCTTTTACCATGATCAACCTACTTGAGACATTTTTGATATATGAACTGAATATCGCTAAAACATCTGATGTGAGATTAATTGATTAAGTAATTAAATATAATATGGTAGTAAGTAAAATAAAAGTAATAATGAAATTTAAAATGATTCATAATAAATAAAACAATTAAAAATAATTTATTATTTAGGAAGACAAATAATGTACGTGATGTGTCTGACTAGAGGTAAGAGATTTCATCTCAATTTCAATTTATTGAAGAATGTTTTAATTTTATACACCTAATTTATTTTAAATGACATTTACAATAACATTTTAAATTTAATATAATTAATTGTTAATAATAGTTTTTTTTATAATTTTCAATTCAAATTATTTTATCAATCGTATATGACTCAAAAGTTACCAATTGGTAAGTGGTTTCTTAACTCAATTTCCATTCACTAGGTTATAATTTTCTTGATTGATTATGTGATGATTATGTATGAAATGATATTTGATTTTATTATGTTTCATTTTAAATTGTTTTATATCGATTTAAAATTTTCACATATAATCAATTCATTGATTAATCATAACTTCATTAATACAGTCATTATAAGGGGTTTCATAACTCAATTTCTATTCATTAGGTTATACTTCTACTTCATTAAATAATTTAGGCCTTGATTATATTTTAAATTACATATGATTATACTATATGGTATTTCTAATTTTTTTTTGGATTTAATTTTTTCACTCATAATTACTTCATTGATTAATTATCACATCAATGATATAACCTTTGTAAGGTTTTCTCAACTCAATTTTGTTTCTATGAGACATATTTTATATTAACCAGTTGTTTCTCTAATTTAGGGTATATAAATAGAATTATATATGAAATATAATTATTCCCTTAATATTAATTATATTTAAATTTTTATTTCAAGTTATTTATTTCATTATGGTTATGTTTCGAAAATCACCAATGCACTAAGAGTTTTTTCAGAATCTCATTATTATTTAAGTTTTTTAGGCTTAAGTATCCATTGAAGAAATTATTTGATATTTATATAATAAACAATATATATATTTTTATCCTCTTTTTATTTATATAAATTAAAATTTTTACCTTTATTTTACTCTCTTTAAGTACTCAAGGTAATGAAATAATATTTATAAGGAAAACTGAATTTGTTTTTTAACTTGATCAGGAATTTTTTTATTCTTTGTTTATATTTTCCTTTATAAAAATTTTAAAAAATATTTTCACCATTTTCCATTTACTTATTAAATACATTTCTACCCATTTTTTAATTTTTATTAAATGGTGTATATTGAATCTTATTTTCATTTTCGGATGAGGAACTTTTTTAATTTTGATCAAAAATGTGAAAGGAATCTTTGTTTTAACATTATTTGCATGAAATAAATTTTCCACAATCCTAAATAATAAATTATTTGAATATTGCTTGAAATTTTTACTTAGTTACATTGCAAGATAATTTTTTTCTCAATATTTTGCAAATTTTTAGTTTTTAAAAGTAATTTTCAAAGTGAAAAGGTATTTTCCCTAAGAATTTTATCAACAACATTTTTATGGTATTTTTATTAATCAATAAAAAAAACTCTTTAGTTTTCTTATTTCCCATTGAGTATATGTTGTAATGATATAACCTTCATTCTTTCTCTAGGTGTTTTATGATCAGTTTTATCAGAGAAAAATTATCATTTCATGTGGTATATTTTCAATATGAATGTTTATGTTGATTATGTATTGAATTTTTATTCTTCCATTTTATATGATGAATGAATTGGACTTAGTAAGTGATATGTGGGGCCCGATATAGCTCTTTGATGCATCTATTGGACTCATGAGACAAATTATTTTTGGGTATTTGGTTGATGTCTTACCCTTTTATATAAGATTTCTTAGCACATGGCCTTGACAGTAAGTTTCTAAAGTCTGTTATTACACATTACATCATTATGAGATTAGTTATTTATGTACATGAGACTATTTGAATAGTTATGATATACATTTATAAGTTTCAAGATCATACAAATAGTTATATGGCATTATTTTATCATCATTTATTGTTTCCATATTATTCATCATGCTCAAGTAATTTATTAAATGGCATGTTTATTCAGTTATTTACCTTTCCATATTGATTATGTCTTATTTATTATATGCTAAAATAAATTTTTCATAACAATTAATGAAAATATGAGATCACCCTTATTTGGTTTCCTTTCCCCAGGACATGAATACAGATACTGTGAAAGATATCAAAGATGTAAGATTGTTTCTTATGACACATTTTTGTATTTTCAATGTAATATGGAAATCATTCATGTATCTAGTTTACGAAGATAACTAAATTATTCAGTCCTTTTAGATGTATTCACTCATATCTTGTACTAATGTAATAAATTAATCATTGGATCTATGCTATTAGGTTTAGGGTCTTCACAGTTGTTATTATAAGAAAAATCAACCAAGGTCAAGTGCTTCATCCAAGATCCATCGATGTCCAAGATGCATGCCTGAAACATATCCTACAACATATCTGAATAAATATTAAATGTTATTTTAATAATAATGAAATTATTCTCATTATTTTAATTTTTTTTATAATTTTTAGTTATTATATAATTACCCTGAACTCTCATGTTACGCCGACAAAATATTTATTTAATTAATAGAAAAACAAAATAAAACATTTTATAAAATAAATTTTTTATTATTTGACTGATATATAGTGTTTCAAAAATTTTATAGTTAAATATAAAATATTAATGATTTTAAATGACTATATTTTAATGTCATCGTTGTCTTGATGTTTCTAAAGTCCAATTAAATGAATAGTGTCAAAAATGGTATTTCTGATATTTTATGAAAATAGAATTATTATTTATTTATTTTAAAAAAATTAAAAAGGAAAAGTGGGATAATATATGGTCTAAAATTTCATCCCTTATCTATTTATGGGACCATTTTCTTTTTATGGAAATTATCGTGGATCCTATAGGGTAAAAAATGTTGTTATCATGGTAATTGTCAAAAAGCAGTAAAATGGGGTTAAAACAAAGATATATGGGTGAAAAAATCACATAAACTTATCTAATTTTTATTGTAATTGAGTATTTATACTCATACTCATATTATATTCTAATTATATTAATTTCTAGTCATTTAGAAAATAAAAATAATTTATGATAATTTAATACGTAATGATTTCCCAAGAATGCCCCTCCCATAACTTATAAAAGGACACCACTTTTCTATTTTATTTAAATAAAATTTATAAAACTATTTGAACCAAACACTAACTAATTATATTCCCAAAATTCTAAGTTACATTATATAGGGGATGGTTTTCCCAAAAGACTAATGCTAGTTCCACTAAGAAGAGATCCAAAGTATGTTGTTCTAATAGAAGGTAATCATCTTAACTATGATATTTATTTTTTACTTATTATTTTAACACCTTCAATTATATACAAAAAATTCCAATATAGTAACATCAGTATCGTACTTAAACTTATATTCTATTAAATTGAAGTATTAATATTTATCCATCTCCTTCTCTATCAAATGTTAGATGATAACGTCACTCATTCATATGTGTGGACTACCACAACCCCAAAAATGGATTGTAATAAGGATATATTTAACGAATATATAAGATATATATGACATAAAAATTATCCTTTGAAGGTAAATTATTATTTACCTTTATTTTTTTCCATCCTTTAAAAAGTGAAAAATAACATTCAAGCATATGTACGACCTACCAATTCCCTGAGTGATGTAATTAAATTTTCTATCTCTAAATCTTATGGATGAATCTCTCTCTATATATTGAATATATATGAAATTATATTATTAATAAGATTATAGAGATTGTATAACCTTGATTATTAATTAATTATCGAGACTATCAAATCAAAATACACTTGAAAACAAACTTTTTAGCACCCTAAAAAATGATAACAATAAAATATTGTTAAAAAATAGTTAAATGGATAATATATGATATTATAAATATGAATATGGTTCTATTATATAATTATAATAAATTAAAATTTAAAATTATGAGTTTATAGAACCTACAAAGAAAGTTGAACCTGAGGTAAGGGGTTTCCTAACTCAATTTCCATTCATTGAGTTATAATTATACTTCATTGACTGTGTTATACTAGGATTATGTGTGAAATTACCTGTTATTTTATTAGTATATATTTAAACTTTTTTGGATTGTCATTTTTTATACATAATATATTCATTGACTAATTCTCATTAAAATGATTTGATGTTTTCAAGGGGTTTCTAAACTCAATTTCCATTCTCTAGGCTATACTTATACTTTATCAACAATTTTATGCCATGAGTATGTGTAAAATGGCCTATAATTGTATTATTTTTATTTCCACTTGTTTTGTGTATATTTATACATTTTTCACATAATAAATTCATTTGTCAATTATCAATTTCATTGTGAGATTTTTGTAATGGATTTCATCTCATTTTCGACTCCATATATATATTTTGTATTATGAACCTCATTACTATTATATGGTCTTATTAATTTTCCATTAATGTATTTAAAATGAATATATATTTATTCACGATTATTAATGATTCAATTAAACTTACTCTTTCAGGATGAATATTTAAAATAAAATCCTATCTTATTTTTATTTTTGATTAGGAATATTTTAATTCCATGTCCATATTTTTCAAAATTATTTTAAAAAAGTCATTTTGATTAAAAAAATTATTTATTAAGAAAATTTTATGTTATCCGTGAATTTTTAATATTTTTTTAAAATAATATATATAATTTATTCGTAAAGGGATCATTCCCAACTTTGTATATAAAAATTAAAAATTGATATTTTCTTATTAACATATACACCACTAAAATATTTTTCACCACCATAAAAATTTTATCTCATTTATATTTCTCTATAAGATTTCAATGATTTTTCAAAGGAAATGATTTTTGAAAACTTATTTAACATTTTTCCCATTTTATTCTATTATTAAAAAGAATTTATTTCACTAATAAATTTGAATTTTATGATGGTCATCTCTCATCAGATAATGAATTTTAAGGACATTAAATTTATCTAAAAAAATTTATTTTCTTGTGATCATTATACATTGAATTTATCTTAAATATGCATATTATATTTATCATGGATATGATAATTTCCTTAGCATACACTATTTTTATATATGCTATATACTTTGAATGTTATTTTACTGATTGGGAAAATATTGATATTCCATATTTAATATTTAATATAGAAATTTATTAATAAGGTATATTTTTTATGAATGAAATTGATAATTAAATATATGATGAACACATTGGAAATGTAATGATGGGCGGGGACTAAACTTTTATAGCCCATAAATGCATCAACATGTATCATGGAAAAAACTTGTTGGTTAGCCTTATTAAATAGGGTTTTAGTATATGCCTACCCATAGTTTAATCTTTCATGGAGTAAGGCCCTATTTTTAAATATATCATGATATAAAAGATTATGAAATCCAATATTAAGAATTTCATTCATTGATATTTTATTATTATTATCCATGAGGTGACCTAATTAGTATTATGCATGGATGAATTTTGTGCTAAAGTTACTAATTAAATGGAATGTGTTTTTTATTATTTAAATTTACATATTTATTATGCCTTATTTACTCATTATAGATTCCATTTTATTTAAACAGTACAGATAATTTGAGATCATAATTATTTTTCTTCCTATCCCTAGGATATAAAGTAGAAATACATGGATGTGATTCAAGGATTCAAAACATTTTCTTTTGTAGTGTTTTTATTTTATTTCCAATGTAAAATGTGAATCAAGTCTGTATCTTGTTATTCACGACTACTAAACTGATCAATTCTTTAGGATGAGATTCATTTTATCTTATGAAAATGTAAAAAAATATACATCGACTCTAGGTTACTGGACTTGGGGTTGTTATAGTGAAGTCTTTAGGGTATTTATTGATCTAGACCATAACTCCCTCTTAATAAATAATCTCCATTCAATATATTTCCAATGTTCTTCATAGACCTATGTGGGCACACAATTTTCTTCCAATTTTATAAAAAACATATATAAAAGAACTGTTCTAGATGCGCACTTTTGATAGATTTTTTATGAGTGAAATTACCACTTATGATGAAGTCATCATAAAGTCATATGAGGATACTAAGTTAGAACTCATTATAGTAAATAAGAGATAAATCCATTAGAAACCATGCTTTTCCATGTCATTCACTTATATTTATATATTCTAGTTGAATAAATTTATTTCATCACTATTGTGGGTTTAAACACACTAGTACAAGGTTCTTTCTTTGGCACACCACATGTATGAATTTTTATAGGATTTTTTATGGAGTAGGAATCCCTTCACTAGTCATATACTCTTTCTTCATTATCCATTTAATGGATTCTACTCTTACCTTACACCTTGTGGTAAAACATGTAAATCCACTAAGGAATTATTCTTTCTTCTTATCTTTAGACATAGTAAAATTCACCAATCACATTTTCTTCTGTGTCGAGTCTTTATCTGAGTATACATTCTTCCTAGTCAAAACTAGATAAAATCCACCCTTTTTCTTCCAAATTTGTTTTCATTCATTCCTATATGGATAATGTGAGTGTAACCTAGTTGGTTCTTGGTACACCATTCATTGGGATACTTGTATTTCCTCTATGACTATAAACCTATTCTCTAGCATAACTATTTTTCTTCAAATATATATATTCTCTAATTATATTCCATAAGATTTTAGGACATCATCATGGATCCCTTTTCCTTCCTTAATTTTTGCTAGCAATATTTCATTCCAAATAATTTAGGTGATAAAAAATATAACACCTTCCACTAAATTAATAACTTGTTTGATCATGTAAAAATTGAGATGTATGTATAGTAATTGATTTTATTCTAGTACCAAGACCTCATACTTCTTAACACACACTAATAGTGTGTCGCATTCTAGAAAAATAATATCATCTTGTGGATACCTTATTTTGTTATTCATAAATATTATTCCTTTAATTTAAAAATTTTATATTTGAAGATTTACATACTCCACTTTCAGATTCTTACGTGGAGAGGGAATCTAACTTCTATTTTTCCCTATGAAGAATGGATCTTTTACTCAAGCTCCCAAATATTAGGAAATTTTTATTTTTTGCTAAACTTAAATATCCATTAATCTAGAGATGGCATCATTCTCAAATTTTCTTTTCTCCTCTGGCTATATCTTTAGAGTTAGGAAGTCTTCTTTTATATCTTTATCCATGACCATCTATTTTTTGATATTTTGAGACATTTATTCAAGTAGATCACTTTATTCTATCATATTGTAACCCATATTATATATGTCAACATTTATGGCCAACTCATATATTTTCAGCCTCTTGTTCTATATGCACAAATATTTGAGGATTTCATAGTCCACTTCCTATAATATCTCCCACTTATCCACCTAATATTGTAAGTATTTGGTCTCTTATTGATCATGGGAAAAAATCTCTCTAAATTTATGACCATACATAATAATCCTGTCATTCTTTTCAGAGTTGAAATCCTATTTGAGTGGTTAATATTAACCACTAAATCCTCCATATATTATACTCTCAAGCACAAAATATTCAAATATTATTTCAATAATTTCACTGTCAAGTGACGAAATATTTTTCTCTTATTCCTTAGAAAAAACATTCAAGTTTTCATTCATTTTTAATTAAACTTTTTTCTTGTTATTAAGATTCACTACTTCATTATAGTTCACCAGAATAATAGATTGATCAATAAATTAATTTTTAAGTCGATACATCTATTATTCAACCTCATTCAGATACGTTGTTAATTCATTAAATATCCCATCAACATTTTTATTTTTTACTCTTTGAATATATAATTTTTTGAGAGAATGTTCAAGCTAATACTAAAGGTTAACAATATACTATAGCTATATCTCCCCTTAGAATAGAACATTATTCTCATATTTATAAGAAAAATTCACATTATATTTAGAATCAAAAGAAATAAATGAATTAGAATCATTCACCTCAATTTCCATATCTGATCCCCCAACATTATTATTCTTTCCTTTTGTCACATGGTACTATTCATCATTCTTCTTCATAGCTTTCTCAATTATAGATTTTATATACACAATTAAAGAGTATTCAAAATATCATATGTAGTAGAACAAAAATAATTTTTTTTCCTATACTTCATTATGAAATGATATATTTAGGATCTTTTGTATCTATCCATTTCTAATTTCCTCACTATGTTTTCTCAAGTCAGCATCAGTTCAGCTATACTCAAAAACCTCTTCACCACAAGACTATAGGAAATTGAGCATTTCTATTGGTTGTACATCAAATTTAGTTCCATTAAAAAATGTAGTCATTTTCATATAATCTATGTGTACAAGTCCAATCACTACTTCATATGTTGAAATATGAGTCCAAAACTTTTTCCTAAGATGTGATTTATTGGAAAAAGATGCACCATTGGGGGGGGGAGTGAATTAGGGTGTCGACTGATTTAACATCTTAATTTCATTTTTTTCTTCTTCATTTAGGATCCTGTTACCATTTTAGAAGGAACACATTGATCCTCTAAAAATCGATGTAATCCTTACTGAAATAATTAATAATATATAGAAAAAAACAACCATGAGATATATGGATTTTTACTTGGGGTCACCCGCACTGGGGTATATAGAAGTAGCATATATCGAATTTGTGCCAGTCATAATATAATCAACTAAGATTTACTATTTTGTTAAATACAATTTTTTGGATTTGGTCACTCCATGCCATGAAAAATACCTTTCCATGGTTTAGGTTTTGGTTACTCTTCACCAAAGGTTCCCTTCCTCTTCTTCACCCCATACACTGATTCAGTAAAGGCACTTCTATAGGTCATATACTTGTAGATATCTTTAATATATTTACAACATAGGGAAGTTTACTTAATTATTATGGTAATCTTCTTAAATTAGTGTCTGAATTTTATGCTCTATGAATTCACTTATCACTTTAAATAGATGTTCAATACCTTATGTTTATAAAACTTTACCTTTCCAAAAACACATACATTCATGAAACTACTATATTCAGGAAACTATTACTTTCACAAAACAATGAACTTTAAATTTATACTACATGAACCTTTATTAATAATATTACTTCACACAAGATTAGGATTTGTTCTAAACAAAGTTTCATAAAAATATTATGTTCGTGGAACTTAGGGATTCTAAGAATTTTTCTCATAGAACTCTGTGATTTTTGGAACTCATTCACATAACTTTAGATATTGGTAAATTCATAGCATTTTCCTCCCATGAATCTCCCTTAACCATGTCGATCTCTATTATATTTCGTTTTTTTATTTGGGGTTATATAGTTTAAGTAAAATACCAACCCTTTATATAAGTTAGAAACCTTACCTTCACATTGCTTCAATTCACAAAAATCTCTCCCACATTCTTCATTCTCAAAAATTTTATTTATATAACTCTACTACTCCCAAAAAATGGGGTGACTACTTGTGCTAAAAAAATATTTCTCAAAAATATTCTTTTACTACAAAAAAATTGACTTGAATTTTATAATGTATACCTATTAATGAAACTTAATCATCTATGATACTCTTTCCTTGGAAAATATTTCTACCACCTTCTTCGCAAAACATTCATTCATGTAACTTCCATAATTTCATGTAAAAATATTTCTTTCATAAAACAAATTTATTTTATCTAAATAAAATATCTATCTTCTATCCCATTATTTGTGTGAAACCGTGATCTCCTTTCATAAATTTTCACCCAAAATTTTTGAAAACATTAGAGAACTATGCCACTTTTAGTTACTATTATATGCTTCTAGATTTATGCTCTATGCTTCAATTCCTAAATGTGTTATTCTTACTCATACAAAACTAGATGAGACAAGATCATCATGATGAGGGTTAATTCCATGTATTCCAAAAAATACAACATCATAAAAAACATCATTCTTGTGAGAAAAATTCTACACTAGAATCGTTATATTGAATTCATCCTTCAGGATCCAAAAATTATATTGCTGATATTACTATATTCCAAGATTATACACATCCCAAAATCATCCTACTATATCATTCTTTATAAAATGGGAAATACTCCTTCCTGAATATCTTAAAAGGTCATATACCTCCCAAAATCCTCCTGCTACATTATTCAATACATGACTAGTACCATGTCTTTAATATAGGAATCTAAAATTAACTATGATTAATCTTGATTTCTTCATATTAATCCTCAAGTGAAACATCCAGTCATAATAAACCTTGTTTCTCTAGATTAAAATTCCATAATTTTGAATACAAATCACTAAGATAACCACTAGCCTCTATAACAATATTTTCATTATAGATATTCAGTTTCTTATTGTCTACCAAACTTGGGAATCCATAAATCTCCATTAACCTTGTCAAAATATTTATATATGATATCACCTTTTTTCAATATGCTAGTAGTATTATATGAAACTTTTATTTAAAACAAATCCTTGTACTAGAATCAATCCTTACCATTCTAATAATATTGTCCTATTATTCTAGGTACCTAATTTTAATAGATTTTCAGAAAGTGAAATTACCACTTTTAATTGTTTCAAAAATATAACCCATATGCCTATCATGTAAAGAATCATTGTAGAAAAAAATAGATTGAGACAAAAAAGAAAAATGTTTTCTATGTCACTCAATTAATTCCATGGATGCTAGCACTGCAAGTTTCTTTATCTTGAAGAACATCATATGATATCAATCAAAATAACACAAAAAAAATCGATGAATATGTAATTAATCATAAGTATGTAAAACATAAAACATGTTAAACTAACGAACAACTCTTATTAAAGATAACCTTATGGTACCAATTGGTATGGATGATCTTCAACTCATAATGAGAATCCTTTGTCGAATAAGGATAAATATTTTTGTGTGCTTGTCACTAAATCTTACAATATATATCTCTTTTTGGATTGGTAACACTATTTGATACTAATAATTAAGATACTACTAAATATTGAACTCCCAATCAGGATGAGTATAATACTTCTAGGGAATACTGTTGAATTTTCCATAGCTTATCAATATCTAGAAAATAGTCTGCAGATACCGCATTTTTAGAATGAAACAGATACAAATTAAAATAAAGAATTTTACTGCTCATCCACCAATCTATATTTTTTATTGGTCAATTACCACTTTAAATAAGGGCTCATATAAATTTTTGAATATTTAATCCAACTTAGGACCATTGGACCTTTCAAATATAGCTTTTCTAACTCTTCAGTTTTACATCAGGTTCTTCATTTTATGATATTCTATTTTGATTGCTGAGAACATCTAGATGAGGATTGGGAAAAAAGTGGATGTGTTACATAAATTGTTTAATCTGATTCCATATTAAAATTTCATGTATTCTGATTCTTCATTTCTCTTAAACCTCCATTTTTCCTACACACCTAATCCCTTTCACCACACACACTTCCTGTGGATTATATCTCCAACTTAATCCTATACCACTAAAAATATACATTAGAATCAATTAATTGCATTTGAGAGGGGGACCTAAAACATCCTTAAGATTATGATTTTGGTTGAAATTGACAGAATAACTTTTTTTACCTATAAATTTCTATACTCTTTCTATGATTTTCCAACTTTGTAGCGAATTATAACTAATTTGGATATATAATGTTGCATTATTCACCTAGATACCCAGTATTCTTTATGTATGTTTGTTTTGTAGGATTTGTATTCTTCAAAACTATGGGTTTAAACCCACTAGTACAAGGTTCTTTATTCAACAAACCACATATACACCTTTTCCCATGATTCTTTCACAGAGAAGAGATCTCTTCACTAGTCACCCACTCTTACTTATTCCTCTATTTATGGGATATTTTTCATTCATTCCCTACTGACCTCATTTTAAAACATTTAAATCTACTAATAAATTATTATTTACTATTCTATTTATCAACCATATAAGTCAGATCTCAAATTTTCTTTTTATGTGAGTCTTTCTTTGAGTGTGCATTCTTCTTACTCACAACTCGAGTTACTTCCCCCTTGTTCTTCCATTTTTCATTCTTTCCTAGAGGGATGTTATGATTATTACCCAGTTAGTGATTGATAAACCTTTTATTAAGACCATTTAATTTGATATAAGAGTGTAAACATTTGAATAGATTAACATGTTTTCTTCCAGTATGTATTCTCTCATTATAGGATATATGAGTCGAAGACCTCATTATGGATCAATTTTCCTTCCCTACTTTCTTTAAGCAGCATTATCATTCAATATGTCTAAAATGAGAACAAATAAAAAATCTTCCACTAAATTCATACCATGTATGATCATGTATCTATTAAGATATATGTGCATAACATGTTCTTCTTCTAGCACTAATACCTCAATATTCTTTACACTCAGTTATGATGTGTCTCATTCAAACATAGTAGCTGCATCTCATGGTTATATTTTTTTTATGATTTAATAATAATTATACTTTTATTTGAAAATTTTAGAGTTAAATCCTTGTATGCTCCAATCATCTATGCTTCTATAGAGGGGGAATATGAATTCTATTTTCCTTTAGAGAGATGGTGAATTTCTTCAATCTCCTAGATATTCTAAATTTTGTTCTTTATATGAACATCTATATTATTTAATTTAACGCTGAATTCATTCTCAGATATTCTTATATTATCTATATGTGTCTTGATAGGGTGGAAGTTTTCTTTTATATCCTTCTCTATGAACATTATATTTTATATATTTTGAAACATTTCTTAAATTAGATCACTTTGTTTCTTCATCTTGGAACCCATCTAATGTATGTCAACATTTATGGACACCTCATTTATTTTTAGAAACCTTTTTTCTATCCAAAAATCATTGATGATTGTGTATTCCACTTCCTATATGATATCCCCTTGATCTTCATTCTCGTCATAAATATTGGATATATTCTTGATCATGGGAAAAACTCAATCAAAATTAACGTCGATACATCATAGTCTCTTTTTCTTTATGTGAGTTCACATCATATGTGAGTGGTTCATTTCACCACTATATCCCCCAAATATCTTACTCTCAAACACAAAATCTTAAAATTGATCCTCAAAGTTTCTCCTTTTAATAAATTTATCCTCAGGTGACTTAATATTTCTCTCTTTTCCTTTCTTAGAATATTTTATGTTTTCGATAAGCTTTGATAAAACTCCTGTATTTTTCATAAGATTCAATACTTCATTAGAGTTCACCTAACTAATAGATTGGAAAATTATTTATTTATAACATAATTCTATCTCTAAATCATGCTCATCCACAAAATTAGTTGATTCTTTTAACATCTTATCAATATTTCAAATTTTCACACTTTGAATATCTAATTATTTAAGATAACCTTAAATCTCTATATGAAGCTCAAGAATACCCTCTTTCTATTTATCCTCTTGGAAGAGACATTAATTCTCATATTTAAAAGATGCATTCATAACATGGTTAGAATTATAGGAAATAACTAAATTAGAATTATTCACCTTTATTTTACATATCTTGTCTCTCGAACTATTAACTTGTTATTTTTTTCATCTTTCCTTTTTTCACAAGGTACTCTTCATAATTCTTCTTTATAGGTTTATCCTATATATATTTTCAAATAAATCTTCCAAATTCCCCCAAATCTCATATGTAGTAGCATAATTATTATCTTTTTCATTGAATTAATTGGAAAATGATCTATTCAAGATCTTATTGGTCTATTTTTTTACAATTTTCACACTGTTTTTTGAAGTATATAAATTTTTGAATATATTCTAGAACCTCTTCACAAAAATCCTGTATGAACATGATCATTTCACCATGCCATCCATCAATTTTTATTGAATAAAAAAGGACTCTTTATCATATAATCTATGTTCCCAAATCCAATCACTGATTTTGATGTTTAACACTGATTTTGAACCTTTATCCTTTAATCACACTAGTTGGAACCAGATACAACATGACAAGGGGTAGACTTGAATCGAGGTGATGTATGATTTACAAATTTTCTGTGATCACTTTTCTTATTATTTTAAGATATTTTTACCTCATTTAAAAAGAATAGATTAAATCTATCAATATCAATGATACCATTTCCAAAATAATCATTGATATATATTGAAGTAAAACATTAATAGGGATATATGGATATTTACTTGACTCACCTACACTAGGCTATATCCAAGGAGAATACACTGGAGTTGTGTCAGTGACACCCGAATATACTAATATTAAATATTTTAATGGATACAATGTTTTATCTACGGTTACTTCATGTCAGGTGTGTTTACTTTATACGGTTTTGTGATTGGTCACTCCTCATGTAAGTCACAACACCTATTTTTAACTCTCATGAATTACTTTGATGAAGTTACATCCATAGATTATAAAATAAATTTCCTTTCAATATATTTGAAGAACAATAATTTTTTCATAATTATCTTGGGTCGCTATATGCATTATTATATTGATTTTATGCTTTATGACTGCATTTATCACATAAAATAGATGTTTAATACATGGTTTTTGCAGAATATAAACTTTCCGGAAACCTCTACTTTCACGAAACTCCTATGTTCATGAAACCCCTACTTTAGTGGAACCATGATCATGTATGTTCTACTATATTAAAATTTATTAAGGATTTTATTTCTTAGAAGATTAAAATTCAAACCAAATAATGGTTTTCATAAATTGTTTGTTTTAAGAACTCATGGATTCATAAAAGTTTTCTCAGAAAACTCGGTGGTTCATAGAACTCATTAACATAACATTAGACCTTTAAGAATTCATAAAAATTCTATCTCAAGAATATCAAACAATAAGGAATCTCTCTATTATATTAATTTCTCCATCAGGGATCAGATATTTAAAGTCAAACACTAAAATCTCACATAATTTGGAAACTCTACCTTCACAAAAATTAAATTCTGAAAACTCTCTCAAATATTCTTCATTCTCAAACCTTTACATCATGGACATCTACTACACCCAAAAATGGGTTTCCATCAATTCAACAATGTATACCTATTCAGGAATATCCATATTTCTCAAAACACTATTGTGACAACCATACTCATCACCTTCAATTCACCAATGCATACCTATTTACAAAAATCAATCATTCATGTGTCTTTTTTTTCCTTTACCAATATTTCTTCCACATTATTCATTAAAAATTATTTCATTAAATGGCCAATCATTCATGTAAACATCCATCATTCATGAAACTCATGCCTTTTCACTTAAATACATATTTATCTTTTAGACTATGGATTTGAAGAGACTTTGATCTCCTTACAAACATTTTCACCTTAAATATTGTTAAACACTGGTGAAGGATTCCACTTAATGTTTCCATTATAGGATTAGGAATTCCTGATACGTTCTTCAGTTCTTTTATTTACTATTTTTTCTTACAAAAAACTAGATTATACCAACTCCTCGAGATAATGGTTAAATCCTTGTCTTCTCCAAAACTCAACAACATACAAAACTTCATCTAGGTGAGAATAATTCTATAATAGAATCATTTTTTTCATTATTTTTTCAGTATCATGAAACTATATTGGTTCTCTGACAATCTTATAAGATTATATTTCTCCTATAAAAACCATGCTTCATCATTCTATATAAGATTACCATTTCACCTATCTACCTATCTTCTATGGTTATCTACTTCCCAGAATTCTCCTGCTATTTTATTATATATATGATTGGAACTCTTCATCAATTCCCAGATTCTCACATAAACCATGAATATCATTGAGTTTATAATAGTATTCCATGAGCACAACACCTAGGCATAATGAACCAAGTTTATTTAGACCAACCTTCCATAATTATAAATATGCATCACCTGGACAGCCACTGGACTCCACAACATAACTTCCATACAAGATATTCAATATAATCTTTTTTAACAGACATGGGGAATACAAAATTTCACTTAAACGTTATAAATAATTCATATATGTTATCACCATATGTAAAAAAAATACTCATATTGTATGATATTATGGTTGACAACAAATCCTTATTCTAGAAACAGTCATTACCATTTCAATACTATAGTTATACTATATGAAACTGTGAGTGAAATACAATAAAAAACCAAACATAGGTATGGTTCAACCAAATAAAAGGTCAATTTTAGGGACTTATCAAATTTTTATGCCCTTTAGGGAAATCACAACATTTCCCTCTCATATTTGAAAGAGAGTAATGTTATCACAAATATTCTTAGAAAAGGTCCATTATTTAAAAAAATCTAAGTCTATGTGGGATAACATGGTGTATAAAACCAGAGTGTATAACCAAAGTGGAAAATGTTTTCCATAACATACAATACACATTATACCATAATTATAATCTCATTATATGATGATTCATATTATAATTATCAATAAAACTTATAATTGTGTACACACATCAATAAATGACTCAAAATAATTTAAGTGTAAGTAATAAACTCCACCTTTATATTATAATTTTATCAAAAATCACTCCCCCTTATTTGATGAATTTAATAAAATAAATATAAGAATTTTAAGTATTATTTTCATACATCAAAAACTTTATTTTTATAATTTTTTTAAAACTTCAAAGTTCACTAGAATTCAATGAACTGATATATTTTCCTCAAAATTTCTCCCCCTCAAAGGATGGTTTTATTTCCTCTTCATCATAGAGAATTGTCTCCAATAATAATCCATGATAATTCATCATCTTTGTTGACTATATGTGAAAAAACTCATACATATCATTTAATTCATTATATATTAGCTTAAAAAAATTAAAAAAAATAAGGGAATAAGGAGAGAAATTCTTTGTCCCATTATAATCTAATCATAGGCTAATAGTTTCATTTCACCCAAGACATATTATTATTTCTAATCTCATCACTTTTATATTGTCATTATTGAACTAATTAATTATGTAAAATAGTTTTCTTCACCACAAACAAGTATGGAAACCTCATTGTCTTATAATTTCTTCATTTTATTCATACTTTCTTCATCGACTAGTAGTTTAGAGATACAGTCCTTTGAGTTTTGTTTTGTTTTCTCACATATTCCACAGAACTTCCCTTGAATTTTCAAGTCACCATGCATAGAGGACTCATCATAGACATTTGTATCTTATCCTTGAACTAATTTCTTTGTTTTCCCCATAATTATATAGATCCTTCTCTATTTCTTTAACAAATTTTAGTTTTTTTGACAAACAAGATGATATTCTTTCTTTGTATGCTTAAATTTCATGGGATTCTCATCTAATTTCACTATCTCCTCACATTTTCATGGATTTTATACATTATCATTGTGAATTTACTTCCCATTTTAATTATATGGAACTTATCATTGAATCATAATCCTTC
This sequence comes from Viscum album, assembly GCA_963277665.1. NCBI lineage: Eukaryota > Viridiplantae > Streptophyta > Magnoliopsida > Santalales > Viscaceae > Viscum > Viscum album. Next base: position 1,224,882,463 of record OY728157.1, on the reverse strand, counting down.
ATTCTTTATCCTTGTAACATTATAGTCCAAATCCACCAAAAACATAATCTAAAAAAACCAATTTTCTTAGAGTGGATAGTATTGGTGTTTTTATAGTCATACCTTGGTTCATTGGTGTATTTTACATGCTTTATCACCAAATATTGCCCTAGAATCTTACTAATTTCTTAGTAATGACATATGAAACCAAGTAGAGTATGAATGGTTCCCATACCTTACAAAACACTATAAATATCATTTAAATAATAAATTTTTCCACTTGATAACAATTCTTTCTGGAGTAATATTGGGGTTTTATTCTTTAAAATCGAGCCTTATCTTTCCTAGTGGTGTGTGATTTTATTTTCATGTTTCCTCCATAATTTTATTTCAATGATTACCTCTTATCCTCATCAATTTTTTTAACACCAATACTATTAAAGATGATAAAATTGTTTGGAATTTGGTTTGGGGTAGATTTTCCCTGTCCCCTTGGAACATCATTATATCTAGCTTGAGAAGACAGTAATTTAATCACCACTGATTTTCAAAAGTATTCTTATGATTTTTTCAATTAGTACTGAAATTTGATATATATGGATAATGTATCAACCATCTGTTGGACTGGTGTAGCCCAATCCTTAGATAAAGTTAGGCTAATAATTGGCAGCTCATACTTCGCAACCATTTTTATTAGGTTTTCATTTGAACTTGGAAAATACTGATTATTAGTAATATTTTATCCTTTTTAAATACTTTTAAATATCATTTGAGTCTCATTTTAATTATTAGCCAGAACATACTTTTAATCCTTATGAGAATCATGATTTTAATTCCTTTCATGATATTTAATATCACAATATTAGTAAATCCTTAAATCCTACTAATTTTAAAGACCCTAAATATTTGGGCTCCTATATTTTATTCTATACATGGTTTCTTTTAAGTAAATCATTCTTCTTCAAAATCATTCCACCTTGGAATGCATGAAGTGAACATATGAGAGTTTATGTCAGGGTTTTCATTGAGAATCTCTTATTAATTTCATAGTAATCACAACTAGTCTTCCTTTTCCATCCACCTAAATCATGATAATTTTTAATTGTAATATTTATAAATTGAAGATTAGTGTGAACATTATTATTATTTATTTTATACACATATATCAAAATATATAATATTATATAATTTCAACATGTACACATGAAAAGTTCTGTTATGTGATTTTCAATTCAAATATATGGGTTCAAAAACAAAGCGCTTGGAAATGTATATAGATTCAGGAACACCAAGAATTATCATGTTTTGTCATTAAAATGCCCAAAATTTAATATGTTGTCATATAATAGTCACATAAATACACAATATACCTAATTTAATTCGGTTATATGGTTATACAAGGTGAATTTTTATATGTGAATCTTCAGTTGGGAAGAATTAACTCAAACAACCTCAACCCCACTTCTGTGGCCTTCTAAGACTTCTTAACCACTTAAAAAATTCACAAAAATTTTGTATACAGTGATACCTAATCCATCAAAATTAATATTTGATTCCTTCTAAGATCATCACAAAAATCATCACATTATTAATGCCACTTTTTTCATGCATCTAATAGGGAGATATTTAGGCTACTAACCTCAATATTCCTTTTACATAAAACATTATAGCATCACAATCATCATACAGACATACAAGGATTCTTTATGAAGAATGAAATCCAATTAAAAATCCTCCAAAAAATAATCATTAACTCCACTAAACACATATTGAACCTTTAACAACAACTGAAATACTTACTTTGTAACTTTATAATAGGATTTAACTTCATCATCATATCTCATGTGATTCCCCTTACATGTATGAATTCCTCTAGTGATTTAGTTTGGAATATTATTCCTACCAGAAAACTAATATGTTCAGACCATATTGATGTGTAGCTATTTACACAAACCATAAATTGTGTAACTAACCCAAATTAATATCCAAATATATTTACACAAATCCAAATGAATCCTATGAATAAGGTATATTAAACCCTTTGATATAGTGGATTATAATTATATAAAATCAAAAATCCATCCACGAGTAATATTAGATCCACAAATAGTAATTCCTTCCTTTATATAACAATGTATAAGTCTCAAGGAGAGTAGGAGGTCAACCCCAATTTCCTTCTATAATGGGATACTTTAATAACCAAAATAATTTTTTATTTCAAATACACTTTAAGAGAGAAGTGGGGAACCATTTAGAAAAAAATAATGTTCACTACGCATGGAAGGAACTCATAAATTTACCCAAAACAAGAGTAATATTTATAGAATTAGACACCCTATATAATTCCCATTAAAGTGAAGTTACCTAGATATCTGAGTCATCTTTGATAAGTTATTCAAAGTGATTATCCATTCTGTCACATGTTTATATGAATTTCTCCAAGTTGGTTTTACACTCATTGAAACCTTAAGCCATAATTCGGTATTGTTTGTGGATCCAAACCCTTTACTTCTCATTAGTATCAACCCAATGTCTTCTTTTATAAATTCTATCAACCTCCTCTCTTAATTATTTTATTCAGAAGAATCCTTATATCATTTCTTCTTCAAAATGAAGAATAAGGATCAGACAATCCCCTTTTTTTGCTTCCAATACTCCAACTATACCAATCTATTCTACTTTAGGCATTGATCTATAGTCTGACACAATAAATACACTTAAAGCCAGTCTATTAGCCACTTTCTCACCCACCTAATCCTACACCTTGGTTCCTTAAGGTGCCTTTCTATCTACGATTGAATGATGCTTTCCTCTCTTAACATAGGCCGAATTTACCCATTCAACCATTGAGGATTCCCCTAGTTTATTTTTTGTCTCTTTTATATTTACCTTATCTGATGATCTAGTTAATATAGTCTTTATTCTATCCAAATAATCTAATCAAGGTCTTGATTTCCCCCCTTTATAAATCCAAAAGTTACCAGGAAGATCAATACCTTATTTCCAATTCCTCGATCCAGAACCTACAATTCTAGCCTCTTAAGAGTACTTCTCATGATCTATTACTGAATGAGATCATTATTCCTTTTCACTGATCTCGTTATATTCTAAAGATCTTGACCCAAAATTTTTCTCATTCCATCATGGAATATACGTTTAACATCATTCTGGGTCTGCATTCTCCTTTCTATCTCCACATAAGGTGGAGAAGTGACTGTGTAACATGAATTACTATGATGTTTATCTATGATCAACCGCACCTCAATTCAGATACAAAACAATATTCAAATCAGAATAACCATGTTTCTCTACCAGAACCCTTTCATAAAGAATATTGTTAACCCCAATGGTATGAGAAGATTTCTAATTCATCATTTCATTACCTTGACCACCATTTATAATTGTATCATGAAAGTATGGGTTGAACTTTCTCAAAGAATCTGTATTAGGGTAAGCTGTAATTGACTCAACATACTGGTTAGTGACAATCACCACACCCATTTCCCTACTCACCACCGAAGAGGGTGAATTCATCCTGATACTCATGTGTTATACATCAATAATCCTCTAATACTTCCCTGTAGAAAGTATAACCTTCTCAATAAACACGCGATTCTCTATGTCTCACTTCAAGTGAGAAACATTTCCACAACTTTTAGATTATTTGAAGTTATTGTCTCTTTCTGTATGGAAATATCAGGAACTACTCCATTACACCCCACCAGGTTAGTTGGAACATTTTCAATCAACACCTATTCAACACCCATACCAAAATCCCAAGTGGAAACATGAGTAATGGTTACCCATGCACGTACACAATACGAAATACAAAACCTATGAATTGAAGACCAAAACTTTCTTATAGATAAATTATTCCCCAAACGATATTTAAACCCACTCCATAGATTTTATTCCTAAATCAACTTCTAAAATAATTTGTGGGTTAATTGGGTGACTCACAGAGATCATCCTGCAATCTGAACACAGATATTTTCTTACCATATTTCCTAGAATCTGTAAAATTGAAGGGTTTTTAAATGGAAACGAGAGTTTGGGAAAACATACCCAAATCCAAACAGAGGGAGAATCTCATTTTAAATCTCAATATAGATCTAAATTCCATTAAAGCACTAACACCTAATATGTATAAATCACAATTAACTACTTAATTGAATCTCATAACTCAATAATAACTAAAGTTATGGTAGAAGAAAACTAAATCCATTATTATACCCAACATGTGACTACTTAGATGCATGTATGGAAACATAGAATCATTTTAACAAATAAAAGTTAAATAATATATAACCATTCATAATATAAAAATTATGTCTATGAATAATGTAGGTAATAAATTTTAAATAAATGAATAAGTAACATATTTAAACATGAGATAAACATTAATGAAAAATTTATAAATATATCTAAAAAGAAACACTTTATAATTTATCGATCCTTATAAACATTATATATATTTTAATAAAAAAACTTTATATTTCAATCCTAATGTGAAATTTTTCATATTATTCATTATTTTACATTTACTTTAAATATATGATATTACATGAAATATAAAAATTTTATATTTCAATTTCTATTATGTAAATTAATTACATAATCCAAATATCACATATAAATATTATTGAAAACATGGTAATATCAATAATAGAAACTCCTTTTATGTGTTTTAAATAAATTAATCAAATATAAAATTTAATTTGGATAATTAAAATTAATAATTTTTAACAAATTATAATTTTAAATATATAAATATTTTTATATTTGGATTTTTTTTTTAAATTTTTAAATGATTTATAAATTAAAATTAAAATTTAAATATAAACACTATATATCTAAATCATAATTAATGATATATAATTTTCATTCACCAATTTATTGTATGCCATATTAATATTAGATCTATAAGTATTACATCCCATTCAACCTTTAATGTCTCAAGTTTTATTCTTATATCCACACTTAAAAATATATATCAATTAACTTACCAATTAATTATGTAATTCAAAATATTATAATTAAACTATCAATTTATATATGTGAACATTTGAATGGAATAAAAAAATAAATAAAAATTTTACTTATTTTACTAAAATAAAATATTAATATTAACATTTCAAATCTTATTTATAAATGAATTCCTCTTATTTTTAATGACTAGAACTTATCATTTTTAAAACATTTAAAAACTATAATAATTTATAACGAAAATATTAAATTAAGAAATTTTAATATTGAATTGTATCTTACAACTGATGGGGGGATTTTAAGTTATAAGCTATGATTGGACTAGGTGAGTACCCTTATATTTCATAGTGTACCCTTATTTTTCACTTTTACCAAAAAGGAAGGCATAAAAGTTATGTGATAAATAAAGGCCACTCATTTGTGTAGAGGGGTTTAATTTTTTCAGTAAAGGTAGTGATCATTATGCATGGATTAACCAATATGTAAGAGTGTTGGTCGCACAAAGGAAAACTCTAATGTATCGAGTAATCAATATGTAAGAGAGTAAATCAAACATTGAAAAAACACTTACACATGAGGTTCAAAGATTCTAACACTCACGAAAATAGAAACTTATGTATCATAGGAATCTATTGGTGTTACTCTTATGAATCTAGTCATATTTGATTATATATGATATATCATAATCATGACATGATTCTTTGTTTTTACATAACTTGATTTTACATCATATTATATGATATCACCTATATCATATTTTATAGTGTAGATAAAAAGAACATGTTTTCATTGTATCATATATTATGATATATTTTAGTCATACAAAAAATTAAAAAAATGAATTATAATATCCTATATCTTAAATCCATATAGAGAAAACATAGAGCAGGCATTCAACCATGACATATCATACATTATGATATGGCCTCAAAAAATTACAATAAACATGTTCTTAAAAAAGTAATTAAAATAATATATTTATTCATTAATGAACATAGATTTGATAGCATTGATGGGTTTTTTGAGATTATCAATTTATCTTGGTAGTGTAATATACTTATAAAATTTCTTGATTTATGATCAATAATTCAACTTGTAGTATGAAGAACAAGAAATATAAACCAGGTTACCTATAATATTAAAATTAACTTATCTGTTGACCTCATAAGATCTTGACTTATGGATATCATTGATAAAGATCCTAATAAACCTCACCTCCACAGGGATAACACTAACCAATATAATCCTCATTCACAATGAGAGGATGCTTGAGCTCCAAATGTGCGCTAACACATTCTTCATGAAGATGAATGGCAGACTGGGTTGAAAAGAAATTTAGCTATGGAATATATCAATCTTATTGTTACACATATATTACAATAGGTGGATCAAATAATTTATATAGGATACACTACAAAAAATCAGGCCTTTAATGGTTCTAGTAAAAGGGCTTAAATATCTCTATAGAAGTGCTAATAATGTGGGTGATGTTAAAGTGTTGGATTTAACAGTGATCATAAAAAAGCACTGATAAAGACCTACATTAACAGTTCTAAAAAACACTGATAAATAGGGAATTTATCATTGATTTTTAGCACTTTTAAAGGCCTCATTGATAAATGGGACAATTTTGTCCCTACCACCTTTTTAGCAGCACTTCTCGCTTTTTTCAGAACTTAACCCCTTTATCAGCATTTCCTCCAAAATTTATCACTATTTACCCAAACCTTGATCAGTGCTTTAGATAATTACACCCCCCGCGTGCACCCCTGGCTCCAGTGAGTTTTGAACTTGAGGCCTTCATCCCATAAATCAATGCCTTTTACACTAACCTATATTATAAGGCCCCAGCCTTAAACCTTACTTAATCTTGAGTTATTACAAGATTACACATTGAGGATCTTTTCAGGTTTAGAGGTTTAGAGAATTAGATCATGAAACTTGCATTACATTCCACATTTAAACAAAGTGGTTACATAAAAGACAATATTCATTCTTCCCATCAACGGAAACCTATTTAAAATAAAACACGGATTCTTTCTTGACACATCCTTGACACTATCATCACATCATGTACCTTTCCCTTGACCTATGAAAAACATTTCAAAAACTTGGGATGAGCATAAAAATCTCAGTAAGGGTTATAAAAATATGGAAAGGAAACATGAGTTCATATATACATAAGAATGAAATCATACTTTACCCATAAAACATAGGCATATCAAATCATGAATAAATCGTAGAAAACATAAGACATAAAGGTAACTCGAGGCATTCATAACATTCTTACGTAGGGAGTAACCCTCTTGGTTACGTTTGGAATACCCATCACAGTATATTCCCTAAATCTCTTCGGAGAAACCTTAACGTTTCACTCCGTCGCGTTACCCAATGCATTGGAGAGCTATATCGGGCTCACCCGCCCTTAGTTTATCACGAAACCGCCCGTTCTTCATAACAATGCCCAAGAACCATAACATAATCGTATCACATAAACATGAATAAAGGAAACATAACATTTCCACATTTCAATCACAATATAACATTTGAGGATATTGAAATAATGAATCCATTCAAAAAGAAACCATTTCCAAAACCATTTAAAACATTTAATAAAGAGATTTTTGAATCAAAGTGTCCCATACCACCTTGATGCTTTTAAAATTTTAAACCATTAATATCCATATAAATAAATCCTTAAAACCATTTTGAAAACATGGATATTAATAAGAACAAATAATTAAAACATTTAAAACGATATTTTGGTTAAAGGGGTTTTACCAAAATTAGAGACACTTGAATACAATAATCGAGGAATAACATTTAGTCAGAACTTTATAATATCATGAGAATAAAAGGATTCATGATATAATACTCCAAAGGACAGTATATACACCATATAAGAGTGAATTGGTGCATAACAACAATGAACCCTCAATAGAAATGTCAAATGTGATGAAATCCCTTATAAAGAAGGTATCCTTAAATTAAGGACAAATAAATCTCAAAAATATGTGTGACAAATATATATAAACCCAATATAAGTGGATATTAAGTGTAAAACAATAAAAGGTCATTCACACATATTCAATGGATGACATATTCAATGACTACAAGTTGAACCCAAAGAAATCGAAATTGGGTTAAAAAGTTCCCTTGACAGCCTAACGGCATCACATCAAAATGAGTTGATGAGAGATAAAAAGTGTATCTCATCACTTGGACATAAAATTTACATCAATAAGGATGTATGATAACATATCCCAACATAAAAATATGTAAATTAAAAGACCCAATAAAAGAAGTCTTTTAAAAAAAGAGGAGGGTGAAAGGTTCCCTTACCGACTTGGGTATCTTTCAAAACATACACCCCATGAAAGAAAGACAATAGGTCATTGATGTAAATACTCATAAACTAAGGTATATTACACAAATAGTAGAATAATGGGCAGTACATACACCACTCAATGGAATTTGTGGCAAATGTAGCATAAATCTCACGGGAATAAAAGTGAGATGAAAAATCCCTCACGAAAACTCGGCAGCCTAACGGCGCCACATAAAACGTCCGAATATGGATTGATGAGATCAAATAGGGTATCTCATCACATTACAATATAATGTACAGAAAGAGGAATATAAAAGTACATCCCCCAACATTACAAATAGGAGCTTAAAAGAAGTGACATAAAGGAGAGTACTTAAAAAGAAAGAGAGAAGTTAGATCTCTTACGAAAGTTCGGCAGCCTAACGACGCCAATCAAAACTTCCAAAATGGATTGATGAGAGAGAATAGGGTCTCTCATCACATGAACATAAAAATTACAGTACGATTAATATAAAATATCATCCCAATAACAAGAAAGATGAGCTTTAAAAGGAATGACATTAAAGAGTGTACTTAAAAAGAAAGAGAGGAGTAATATCCCTTACCTCGGGTCCGACTTGACTCGATCGTTCTTTAACGTCCTGAATAATAAACTTGAGTTAATTTAAACTTTATTAAGAACCTTTTTCTAGTTCATTATTCCTATTATATCACTTATTTCCATGTTATAAACATTATGTAAACATTTAAGTTAATAATGTTTGTTTTGTCGATATTTGGTTCTTAAGTCGAAAGTGGAATTCTTACCATTACATGTTGTTCGTGTGGTCAAATGTTTATTATATCCAGAATCATATTCATGATTTGTATATCATATATGTCATATATATCCAGTACATTCATGCATTTATAACATTACATAATCATTTAGAGGTAAGAAATGAAATGCACCGTTCATGGAGACGGTAAGCCGTACGTACGCATGAACGCTACTTTCATTTCTATTTCATATTTTATAGAATGTAATAATAATGATATAAAGGTATATTATAATTACAGTATAATATCATATATAATATCATAGTTCCATCCTTTATACGTCCCACATATGGTATTTAACAAATCAAATCACTTTGAGGGGGCGGTAGTCCGCACTTCCTTAAATGAAGATATTGCGTTTACCCATAATGGAAACCATAAAGGTATGCCCAAAATGAAAAAAACAGAAGCTTAAGGAAAAAATAAACATATTATATATCATATATAAAAATAGTGACATCATAATGGCCACCTTTGAAGGTGTTAAATGAGTATTGAACAATCATCGTTTCGGGAGGCAGAATTTCGCCATCCACGGAAACCGTATGTTCTTTAAACATTTGATGTAGTTGTGTGAGAGTGTAGTTCGAATAAATCTTATAACAACATCCTAGTATATTGAAGATACTGTTGTTGTTAGAAAATAAGTAAATAAAAAGAGTTTAGGGGGTTGGAGAAGCAAAATAAAACAAATGAACATGAGAGAATGAATTACCTTTAAAAGTGTAACTCCTTTTGATTTGAGCCTAAAGGCTTCCTTTGAAAGGATTCTGCCCAAATGGAATCCTCTAGGATGAGGAGAGGGATGTGGAGAGAGTAAATGGGCAGGTTTTGGCCGAGACAAAGGCTTGAGGAGTGTGTGAAATGAGGTAGAGGTGGGGGCCTTTTATAAGAGGAGAGGAGGGGCACTTTTGGAAAGTAAAGAAATATTACTTTATTTGAAAATGTGTTTCGGTTTCAAAAGGTCCCACATTGATATAATTCGTGGATAAGGTGATAAGGCTTCGAAATCAACTCATCCAATAAGTTTTGGACATGTGTAGTTCATAGATTTTACATTATCTTTCCATTTTATTTAAATCGTCAAATAATGATGTCATCGCTGCATCATTATTATGTCATAAATAATTTAATTTATTTAATGTCTAAAAATTATAAAACAAATACTATGATGTATGAAATATTTTTATATTTCCAATGAATATTTATAATCAAAAATATGACTTGTATAACCCCACTAAAAAATTGTTTTAGTGTAACATATCATGTTTGTGTCAATTTTACTTTTACCTTAAATAAAATGTTATTTATGTCATTTCCCAACCAAAGTGGATCCATGGGGTCCCCAAGTTTACCCATGGATTGTCTTGGTCGGCCATGATACAAGAAATGAGGGTAAGACATGTGTCAAGCTCATCTCATTTTATTAAAGCATTATTTTTACCTTAAACCACACTAATTACCACTAATCGCGATTAAAAACTTAATAAGTTACTATTCACCAAAAAATTATTTTAATTTCATTGAACCACACTTTACTTCTTAATGACAACCATGTATGTAGGATTTTTGAAAATCAAAACACAATGATGGCAAAATTTCATTTAAACAGAAAATCAGTTTTATAAGTACAACTTAGTGGTTTCACTATTCATCAAAAATTGATGTTTTTCAGAAAAATCCCAAAAATTCACCCTAAGATATATTTGATATTCTGAATTCAAAAATGAAGTCCTTTTTACTAAATTCAAAACATATAAGTCACATTAATTAATTTAATAATTAATTCCCACTGTCATGACAAATAGCGTGTTTTATGAAACAATAAGTATCAAAAGATTGACACTAGTTTAAGTCTGATTTCAAAGTGAAATTGATTCCAACGACCACTATTGGATTTAATGGTAAAAATATTTTCTAATTTCATTTTAAAACCAATTCAAAATATAATATAATCATATAAATAAATTATATTAAAAAGTGGTTTTGAATTAAAATACAACATTTTACACTATTCATTAAAAAAAATGAACTTTATCGGAAAGATACCAAAAATTTACACAAAGTAAATTTTGATGTCCCGATTCTTAATAAGAGTTTTATTTGGTCCAAAAGAATGTTTAAGAGTGAAAAAAACTATATTTAATGATGGTTCTCCATCAAAAGGTGATAAGTGAACCTTTAGTGAAAACTAGGGCATATACGCCTAAAATTGAATTCTTTCCGTATTTTAAGCCTTTATCTTTTATTGTATAAATGTAAAAATATTTAAGAACATATATAATCATATTTTAGTTATTTCTATCCATTCCCGCCATTACAACGGCTACATGTTAACTACCATTAAGAATAATATTATTTTATTATTAGAGTGCAACGTAAGATTCCCAAGAAACTCGTTGTTGCGTGTTGGGTACGCCATCGAGCATAGCGTCCCCTTTAAAGTCATATTAATATTCTATTCAAAAATATGGATAAATATGAAAATGTCATATTCCTTATTTACCTGGGGTGTTACATCCTTCCCCCCTTTTGAGAATTGCGTCCTCGCAATTTTAAAATTGCGCTTGGAAACATCCTTGAACGTCCCACATCGGAGAAGAGTCGGTAAAACAATCACTTTAAAATAAAGAAAGATAAGTACAAAGGTCACCCGAGTTAACCCATACTAGGATTCCAAGTATGAAAATATGGACATGGAGGAAAAAACAAAGGGTCATGTTCTGATGGAGAGTGATAGAAAACATGTTTAGGAGAAAGTTAACCACGAGAAAATCACAAACATGTGATGGGTTAAACGGTATTCGATTCCCCAGTAGGAAAAGTTAATAGACAACATTTTTGTTTTAAGTTACTTTTTATTGAGGAATTTATTCATAAGGAAGCATAATCACTTATCATGTTGACTTTCAACTTTTACTAGATTCCTTAGTCAAACTCATATTTTTTCCAAAAGACGAGTATTTAGGGAGACTTGTTCGAATTAAGAGTACTATAATCAACTTATAGAGAATCACCTAATCCCCAAAAGAGAACTATATACATCCCATGTTTTTAGGCTTTAACCAAAACCAAAACCAAAAAGGTTAGTACAAGATCAGATAATCCAGAAAAGGATAACCCCTTATAAAAAGAAAATCTATTCTTAATCTCCAAAATTTGTCCAACAAAACCCAAAGTTCAACGAGGACCATCCGATAAACAATTTGTCCATAAAATTCTTCAAAGTAAACCAATATAAGATTGAAACCCAAATATTTGAAGGATTTAGTCACATAGTCTTCCAAGTTAAATCGTAACATTTATCTCCAAACAACATCAGTTGCTCCTAAAGTCTCACATTGAAAAGTAATTATCCTAATCACATATCCTCCAAAATCCACTTACTCTTAATTCATAAAATCATATAACTACAAAGAATCAGTCAAACTAACTAGGGGCTCCACGTAGTCCAGTGGTCGGGGATAAATACCAGTCGCACTTTGGTTGTGGGTTCGATTCCCGCAGCATTGTCCGACGCGACGGGTTGTCACACGGTCTGCGTGTTTTCCTTTTTCCAAAACTATATAATTCTCAAATCATTACCCAAAAAGGGATAAAATCATCAGAAATAACCATAACATAATTTAACCTCAATTTTATCTCATGCCTTTCACTTCAATCATAACATATGGTAACCCATAATTACCTCAAAAGTAAGGATCATATAAACCCAAATGGTTCTTTATAACTATGTCCACAAAAGAAAAGATAACTATTACATGAATAAAATTTGACTATATTAAACATCAGGGTTACACATAATATAAAAAGTCTTCTAATGTAACCCCATCATCAAAAGAGACTTAATACTCTTAAGAATTTCACCCTAACTCTTGAAGCCCTCATATGTTGACATCTTACTCATTCAACATTCTTCATAATCCATTATCCATTCCTTTCCAACTTATTCCGAAATACCTCTTTCCTACAAACAAAATCATGAATCATATCCTAAGATTCCAAAATAAGAAAACAATAGTCATGAAATAGTACATACCTTTGATTGGTCATTGTCAGTTTCTTCATCCTCAATTGGAATGGCATTAGGTATTGGTAAACGAATATTGGTACGCTCTTGGTGACCCCATTCACGAAACTTCTTCATAGGACATGTGTTTGCATAATGACCATGCACACCACATTTAAAACATTCAATTGATCCCTCAGAAAGAACTTCTTTCCCTTTACTCGAGTCAACTGGATGATTCCTTTTTCCATGGAAGGTTCTTGATTTATGACCTTCATTTCCACATCTATAGCATATTTCTTTCCCTTTGAAACATTTTCCTAGGTGTTTCTTTCCACATCTTTGACACATAGGTTTTTGAACACACTTACCTTTATGATTATTACCTGTACTTCCGTAGGGATTTGTTTCTTGCATATATGATTCCTTAGAGAAATCTCCAAGGTTTAGGTGGTCAATCATGACTCCAGATAGTTGGTTGAGGATAATCAAAAGAGTTCTCATTTCAGCTACCATATCATTCAGTTGCTTGCTCAAAAAAACTGTCACAGTTTCCTTCACATCCACTGTTACATTGGTGCCTGCTAGATCCAGCCATTTACTAAAACCAAAAAGGTCAGTGTGAGTATATCAACAAAACCATCACGTACTAATGAGTAAGATAGACAATAAGATATACTTACTCATTCACTTTATCTAAAACTAAGACTCTTTCTGAAATCCTAACCATTATGGTAATTGTCAATTATGCTTAAAGAATACCCTAACCTCTAAAGTTATCTAAACCGACCTTTGATACCAACTATAAGGCCCCAGTCTTAAACCTTACTTAATCTTGAGTTATTACAAGATTACACATTGAGGATCTTTTCAGGTTTAGAGTTTTAGAGAATTAGATCATGAAACTTGCATTACATTCCACATTTAAACAAAGTGGTTACATAAAAGACAATATTCATTCTTCCCATCAACGGAAACCTATTTAAAATAAAACACGGATTCTTTCTTGACACATCCTTGACACTATCATCACATCATGTACCTTTCCCTTGACCTGTGAAAAAAATTTCAAAAACTTGGGATGAGCATAAAAATCTCAGTAAGGGTTATAAAAATATGGAAAGGAATCATGAGTTCATATATACATAAGAATGAAATCATACTTTACCCATAAAACATAGGCATATCAAATCATGAATAAATCATAGAAAACATAAGACATAAAGGTAACTTGAGGCATTCATAACATTCTTACGTAGGGAGTAACCCTCTTGGTTACGTTTGGAATACCCATCATAGTATATTCCCTAAATCTCTTCGGAGAAACCTTAACGTTTCACTCCTTCGCGTTACCCAATGCATTGGAGAGCTATATCGGGCTCACCCGCCCTTAGTTTATCACGGAACCACCCGTTCTTCATAACAATACCCAAGAACCATAACATAATCGTATCACATAAACATGAATAAAGGAAACATAACATTTCAACATTTCAATCACAATATAACATTTGAGGATATTGAAATAATGAATCCATTCAAAAAGAAACCATTTCCAAAACCATTTAAAACATTTAATAAAGTGATTTTTGAATCAAAGTGTCCCATACCACCTTGATGCTTTTAAAATTTTAAACCATTAATATCCATATAAATAAATCCTTAAAACCATTTTGAAAACATGGATATTAATAAGAACAAATAATTAAAACATTTAAAACGACAGTTTGGTTAAAGGGGTTTTACCAAAATTAGAGACACTTGAATACAATAATCGAGGAATAACATTTAGTCAGAACTTTATAATATCATGAGAATAAAAGGATTCATGATATAATACTCCAAAGGACAGTATATACACCATATAAGAGTGAATTGGTGCATAACAACAATGAACCCTCAATAGAAATGTCAAATGTGATGAAATCCCTTATAAAGAAGGTATCCTTAAATTAAGGACAAATAAATCTCAAAAATATGTGTGACAAATATATATACACCCAATATAAGTGGATATTAAGTGTAAAACAATAAAAGGTCATTCACACATATTCAATGGATGACATATTCAATGACTACAAGTTGAACCCAAATAAATCGAAATTGGGTTAAAAAGTTCCCTTGACAGCCTAACGGCATCACATCAAAATGAGTTGATGAGAGATAAAAAGTGTATCTCATCACTTGGACATAAAATTTACATCAATAAGGATGTATGAGAACATATCCCAACATAAAAATATGTAAATTAAAAGACCCAATAAAAGAAGTCTTTTAAAAAAAGAGGAGGGTGAAAGGTTCCCTTACCGACTTGGGTATCTTTCAAAACATACACCCCATGAAAGAAAGACAATAGGTCATTGATGTAAATACTCATAAACGAAAGTATATTACACAAATAGTATAATAATGGGCAGTACATACACCACTCAATGGAATTTGTGGCAAATTTAGCATAAATCTCACGGGAATAAAAGTGAGATGAAAAATCCCTCACGAAAACTCGGCAGCCTAACGGCGCCACATAAAACTTCCGAATATGGATTGATGAGATCAAATAGGTTATCTCATCACATTACAATATAATGTAAAGCAAGAGGAATATAAAATTACATCCCCCAACATTACAAATAGGATCTTAAAAGAAGTGACATAAAGGAGAGTACTTAAAAAGAAAGAGAGAAGTTAGATCTCTTACGAATGTTCGGCAGCCTAACGGCGCCAATCAAAACTTCCAAAATGGATTGATGAGAGAGAATAGGGTCTCTCATCACATGAAAATAAAAATTACCGTAGGATTAATATAAAATATCATCCCAATAACAAGAAATATGAGCTTTAAAAGGAATGACATAAAAGAGTGTACTTAAAAAGAAAGAGAGGAGTAAGATCCCTTACCTCGGGTCCGACTTGACTCGATCGTTATTTAACGTCCTGAATAATAAACTTGAGTTAATTTACACTTTATTAAGAACCTTTTTCTAGTTCATTATTCCTATTAGATCACTTATTTCCATGTTATAAACATTATGTAAACATTTAAGTTAATAATGTTTGTTTTGTCGATATTTGGTTCTTAAGTCGAAAGTGGACTTCTTACCATTACATGTTGTTCGTGTGGTCAAATGTTTATTATATCCAGAATCATATTCATGATTTGGATATCATATATGTCATATATATCCAGTACATTCATGCATTTATAACATTACATAATCATTTAGAGGTAAGAAATGAAATGCACCGTTCATGGAGACGGTAAGTCGTACGTACGCATGAACGCTACTTTCATTTCTATTTCATATTTTATAGAATTGAATAATAATGATATAAAGGTATATTATAATTAAAGTATAATATCATATATAATATCATAGTTCTATCCTTTATACGTCCCACATATGGTATTTAACGAATCAAATCACTTTGAGGGGGCGGTAGTCCGCACTTCCTTAAATGAAGATATCGCGTTTACCCATAATGGAAACCATAAAGGTATGCCCAAAATGAAAAAAAACAGAAGCATAAGGAAAAAATAAACATATTATATATCATATATAAAAATAGTGTCATCATAATGTCCACCTTTGAAGGTGTTAAATGAGTATTGAACAATCATCGTTTCGGGAGGCAGAATTTCGCCATCCACGGAAACCGTATGTTCTTTAACCATTTGATGTAGTTGTGTGAGCGTTTAGCTCGAATAAATCTTATAAAAACATCCTAGTATATTTAAGATACTGTTGTTGTTACAAAATAAGTAAATAAAAAGAGTTTAGGGGGTTGGAGAAGCAAAATAAAACAAATGAACATGAGAGAATGAATTACCTTTAAAAGTGTAACTCCTTTTGATTTGAGCCTAAAGGCTTCCTTTGAAAGGATTCTGCCCAAAGGGAATCCTCTAGGATTAGGAGAGGGATGTGGAGAGAGTAAATGGTCAGGGGTTGGCCGAGCCAAAGGCTTGAGGAGTGTGTGAAATGAGGTAGAGGTGGGGGCCTTTTATAAGAGGAGAGGAGGGGCACTTTTGGAAAGTAAAGAAATATTACTTTATTTGAAAATGTGTTTCGGTTTCAAAAGGTCCCAAATTGATATAATTCGTGTATAAGGTGATACGGTTTCTAAATCCACTCATCCAATAAGTTTTGGACATTTTTAGTTCATATATTTTACATTATCTTTCCATTTTATTTAAATCGTCAAATAATGATGTAATCGCTGCATCATTATTATGTCATAAATAATTTAATTTTTTTAATGTCTAAAAATTATAAAAAAAATACTATGATGTAGGAAATCTTTTTATCTTTCCAATTAATATTTATAATCAAAAATATGACTTGTATAACCCCACTTAAAAATTGTTTTAGTAAAACATATCATGTTTGTGTCAATTTTACTTTTACATTAAATAAAATGTTATTTATGTCATTTCCCAACCAAAGTGGATCCATGGGGTCCCCAAGTTGACCCATGGCTTGTCTTGGTCGGCCATGATACAACCAATGAGGGTAAGACATGTGTCAAGCTCATCTCATTTTATTAAAGCATTATTTTTACCTTAAACAACACTAATTACCACTAATCGCGATTAAAAACTTAATAAGTTACTATTCACCAAAAAATTATTTTAATCTCATTGAACCACATTTTACTTCTTAATGACAACCATGTATGTCGGATTTTTGAAAATCAAAACACAATGATGGAAAAATTTCATTTAAATGGAAAATCAGTTTTATAAGTACAACTTAGTGGTTTCATTATTCATCAAAAATTGAAGTTTTTCAGAAAAATCCCAAAAATTCACCCTAAGCTATATTTGATATTCTGAATTCAAAAATGAAGTCCGTTTTACAAAATTCAAAACATATAAGTCACATTAATTAATTTAATAATTAATTTCCACTGTCATGACAAATAGCGTGTTTTATGAAACAATAAGTATCAAAAGATTGACACTAGTTTAAGTCTGATTTCAAAGTGAAATTGATTCCAACGACCACTATAGGATTTAATGGTAAATTTTTTTTATAATTTCACTTTAAAACCAATTAAAAATATAATCTAATCATATAAATAAATTATATTAAAAAGTGGTTTTGAATTAAAATACAACATTTTACACTATTCATTAAAAAAAATGAACTTTATCGGAAAGATACCAAAAATTTACACAAAGTAAATTTTGATGTCCCGATTCTTAATAAGAGTTTTATTTGGTCCAAAAGAATGTTTAAGAGTGAAAAAAACTATATTTAATGACGGTTCTCCATCAAAAGGTGATAAGTGAACCTTTAGTGAAAACTAGGGCATATACGCCTAAAATTGAATTCTTTCCGTATTTTAAGCCTTTATCTTTTATTGTATAAATGTAAAAATATTTAGAAACATATATAATCATATTTTAGTTATTTCTATCCATTCCCGCCATTACAATGGCTACATGTTAACTACCATTAAGAATAATATTATTTTATTATTAGAGTGCAACGTAAGATTCCCAAGAAACTCGTTGTTGCGTGTTGGGTACGCCATCGAGCATAGCGTCCCCTTTAAAGTAATATTAATATTTTATTCACAAATATGGATAAATATAAAAATGTCATATTCCTTATTTACCTGGGGTGTTACATCCTTCCCCCCTTCTGGGAATTGTGTCCTCGCAATTTTAAAATTGCGCTTGGAAACATCCTTGAACGTCCCACATCGGAGAAGAGTTGGTAAAACAATCACTTTAGAATAAAGAAAGATAAGTACAAAGGTCACCCGAGTTAACCCATACTAGGATTCCAAGTATGAAAATATGGACATGGAGGAAAAAACAAAGGGTCATGTTCTGATGTTGAGTGATAGAAAACATGTTTAGGAGAAAGTTAACCATGAGAAAATCACAAACTTGTGATGGGTTAAACGGTTTTCGATTCCCCAGTAGGAAAAGTTAATAGACAACATTTTTGTTTTAAGTTACTTTTTATTGAGGAATTTATTCATAAGGAAGCATAATCACTTATCATGTTGACTTTCAACTTTTACTAGATTCCTTAGTCAAACTCATATTTTTTCCAAAAGACGAGTATTTAGGGAGACTTGTTCGCATTAAGAGTACTATAATCAACTTCTAGAGAATCACCTAATCCCCAAAAGAGAACTATATACATCCCATGTTTTTAGGCTTTAACCAAAACCAAAACCAAAAAGGTTAGTACAAGATCAGATAATCCAGAAAAGGATAACCCCTTATAAAAAGAAAATCTATTCTTAATCTCCAAAATTTGTCCAACAAAACCCAAAGTTCAACGAGGACCATCCGATAAACAATTTGTCCATAAAATTATTCAAAGTAAACCAATATAAGATTGAAACCCAAATATTTGAAGGATTTAGTCACATAGTCTTCCAAGTTAAATCGTAACATTTATCTCCAAACAACATCAGTTGCTCCTAAGGTATCACATTGAAAAGTAATTATCCTAATCACATATACTCCAAAATCCACTTACTCTTAATTAATAAAATCATATAACTAAAAAGAATCAGTCAAACTAACCAGGGGCTCCACGTAGTCCAGTGGTCGGCGATAAATACCAGTCACACTTTGGTTGTGGGTTCGATTCCCGCAGCATTGTCCGACGCGACGGGTTGTCACACGGTCTACGTGTTGTCCTTTTTCCAAAACTATATAATTCTCAAATCATTACCCAAAAAGGGATAAAATCATCAAAAATAACCATAACATAATTTAACCTCAATTTTATCTCATGCCTTTAACTTCAATCATAACATATGGTAACCCATAATTACCTCAAAAGTAAGGATCATATAAACCCAAATGGTTCTTTATAACTATGTCCACAAAAGAAAAGATAACTATTACTTGAATAAAATTTTCATATATTAAACATCAGGGTTACAAATAATATAAAAAGTCTTCTAATGTAACCCCATCATCAAAAGAGACTTAATACTCTTAATAATTTCACCCTAACTCTTGAAGCCCTCATATGTTGACATCTTACTCATTCAACATTCTTCATAATCCATTATCCATTCCTTTCCAACTTATTCCGAAATACCTCTTTCCTACAAAAAAAATCATGAATCATATCCTAAGATTCCAAAATAAGAAAACAATAGTCATGAAATAGTACATACCTTTGATTGGTCATTGTCAGTTTCTTCATCCTCAATTGGAATGGCATTAGGTATTGGTAAACGAATATTGGTACGCTCTTGGTGACCCCATTCACGAAACTTCTTCATAGGACATGTGTTTGCATAATGACCATGCACACCACATTTAAAACATTCAATTGATCCCTCAGAAAGAACTTCTTTCCCTTTACTCGAGTCAACTGGATGCTTCCTTTTTCCATGGAAGGTTTTTGCTTTATGACCTTCATTTCCACATCTATAGCATATTTCTATCCCTTTGAAACATTTTCCTAGGTGTTTCTTTCCACATCTTTGACACATAGGTTTTTGAACACACTTACCTTTATGATTATTACCTGTACTTCCGTAGGGATTTGTTTCTTGCATATATGATGCCTTAGAGAAATCTCCAAGGTTTAGGTGGTCAATCATGACTCCAGATAGTTGGTTGAGGATAATCAAAAGAGTTCTCATTGCAGATCCCATATCATTCAGTTGCTTGGTCAAAAAAACTGTCACAGTTTCCTTCACATCCACTATTACTTTGGTGCCTACTAGATCCAGCCATTTACTAAAACCAAAAAGGTCAGTGTGAGTATATCAACAAAACCATCACGTACTAATGAGTAAGATAGACAATAAGATATACTTACTCATTCACTTTATCTAAAACTAAGACTCTTTCTGAAATCCTAACCATTATGGTAATTGTCAATTATGCTTAAAGAATACCCTATCCTCTAAAGTTATCTAAACCGACCTTTGATACCAACTATAAGGCCCCAGCCATAAACCTTACTTAATCTTGAGTTATTACAAGATTACACATTGAGGATCTTTTCAGGTTTAGAGTTTTAGAGAATTAGATCATGAAACTTGCATTACATTCCACATTTAAACAAAGTGGTTACATAAAAGACAATATTCATTCTTCCCATCAACGGAAACCTATTTAAAATAAAACACAGATTCTTTCTTGACACATCCTTGAAACTATCATCACATCATGTACCTTTCCCTTGACCTGTGAAAAACATTTCAAAAACTTGGGATGAGCATAAAAATCTCAGTAAGGGTTATAAAAATATGGAAAGGAAACATGAGTTCATATATACATAAGAATGAAATCATACTTTACCCATAAAAAATAGGCATATCAAATCATGAATAAATCATAGAAAACATAATACATAAAGGTAACTTGAGGCATTCATAACATTCTTACGTAGGGAGTAACCCTCTTGGTTACGTTTGGAATACCCATCACAGTATATTCCCTAAATCTCTTCGGAGAAACCTTAACGTTTCACTCCTTCGCGTTACCCAATGCATTGGAGAGCAATATCGGGCTCACCCGCCCTTAGTTTATCACGGAACCACCCGTTCTTCATAACAATTCCCAAGAACCATAACATAATCGTATCACATAAACATGAATAAAGGAAACATAACATTTCCACATTTCAATCACAATATAACATTTGAGGATATTGAAATAATGAATCCATTCAAAAAGAAACCATTTCCAAAACCATTTAAAACATTTAATAAAGAGATTTTTGAATCAAAGTGTCCCATACCACCTTGATGATTTTAACATTTTAAACCATTAATATCCATATAAATAAATCCTTAAAACCA
Source organism: Viscum album (assembly GCA_963277665.1). Taxonomy (NCBI): domain Eukaryota; kingdom Viridiplantae; phylum Streptophyta; class Magnoliopsida; order Santalales; family Viscaceae; genus Viscum; species Viscum album. The sequence continues at coordinate 1,224,860,549 of OY728157.1, read as the reverse complement.
TTTTGAAAACATGGATATTAATAAGAACAAATAATTAAAACATTTAAAACGATATTTTGGTTAAAGGGGTTTTACCAAAATTAGAGACACTTGAATACAATAATAGAGGAATAACATTTAGTCAGAACTTTATAATATCATGAGAATAAAAGGATTCATGATATAATACTCCAAAGGATAGTATATACACCATATAAGAGTGAATTGGTGCATAACAACAATGAACCCTCAATAGAAATGTCAAATGTGATGAAATCCCTTATAAAGAAGGTATCCTTTAATTAAAGACAAATAAATCTCAAAAATATGTGTGAAAAATATATATACACCCAATATAAGTGGATATTAAGTGTAAAACAATAAAAGGTCATTGACACATATTCAATGGATGACATATTCAATGACTACAAGTTGAACCCAAAGAAATCGAAATTGGGTTAAAAAGTTCCCTTGACAGCCTAACGACATCACCTCAAAATGAGTTGATGAGAGATAAAAAGTGTATCTCATCACTTGGACATAAAATTTACATCAATAAGGATGTATGAGAACATATCCCAACATAAAAATATGTAAATTAAAAGACCCAATAAAAGAAGTCTTTTAAAAAAAGAGGAGGGTGAAAGGTTCCCTTATCGACTTGGGTATCTTTCAAAACATACACCCCATGAAAGAAATACAATAGGTCATTAATGTAAATACTCATAAACGAAATTATATTACACAAATAGTAGAATAATGGGCAGTACATACACCACTCAATGTAATTTGTGGCAAATTTAGAATAAATCTCACGGGAATAAAAGTGAGATGAAAAATCCCTCACGAAAACTCGGCAGCCTAACGGCGCCACATAAAACTTCCGAATATGAATTGATGAGATCAAATAGGGTATCTCATAACATTAAAATATAATGTACAGCAAGAGGAATATAAAATTACATCCCCCAACATTACAAATAGGAGCTTAAAAGAAGTGACATAAAGGAGAGTACTTAAAAAGAAAGAGAGAAGTTAGATCTCTTACGAAAGTTCGGCAGCCTAACGGCGCCAATCAAAACTTCCAAAATGGATTGATGAGAGAGAATAGGGTCTCTCATCACTTGAACATAAAAATTACAGTAGGATTAATATAAAATATCATCCCAATAACAAGAAATATGAGCTTTAAAAGGAATGACATAAAAGAGTGTACTTAAAAAGAAAGAGAGGAGTAAGATCCCTTACCTCGGGTCCGACTTGACTCGATCGTTCTTTAACGTCCTGAATAATAAACTTGAGTTAATTTCCACTTTATTAAGAACCTTTTTCTAGTTCATTATTCCTATTATATCACTTATTTCCATGTTATAAACATTATGTAAACATTTAAGTTAATAATGTTTGTTTTGTCGATATTTGGTTCTTAAGTCGAAAGTGGACTTCTTACCATTACATGTTGTTCGTGTGGTCAAATGTTTATTATATCCAGAATCATATTCATGATTTGGATATCATATATGTCATATATATCCAGTACATGCATGAATTTATAACATTACATAATCATTTAGAGGTAAGAAATGAAATGCACCGTTCATGGAGACGGTAAGCCGTACGTACGCATGAACACTACTTTCATTTCTATTTCATATTTTATAGAATAGAATAATAATGATATAAAGGTATATTATAATTACAGTATAATATCATATATAATATCATAGTTCCATACTTTATACGTCCCACATATTGTATTTAACGAATCAAATCACTTTGAGGGGGCGGTAGTCCGCACTTCCTTAAATGAAGATATCGCGTTTACCCATAATGGAAACCATAAAGGTATGCCAAAAATGAAAAAAAACAGAAGCTTAAGGAAAACATAAACATATTATATATCATATATAAAAATAGTGACATCATAATGGCCACCATTGAAGGTGTTAAATGAGTATTGAACAATCATCGTTTCGGGAGGCAAAATTTCGCCATCCACAGAAACTGTATGTTCTTTAACCATTTGATCTAGTTGTGTGAGAGTGTAGCTCGAATAAATCTTATAAAAACATCCTATTATATTTAAGATACTGTTGTTGTTACAAAAGAAGTAAATAAAAAGAGTTTAGGGGGTTGGAGAAGCAAAATAAAACAAATGAACATGAGAGAATGAATAACCTTTAAAAGTGTAACTCCTTTTGATTTGAGCATAAAGGCTTCCTTTGAAAGGATTCTGCCCAAAGGGAATCCTCTAGGATTAGGAGAGGAATGTGGAGAGAGTAAATGGGAAGGGGTTGGCCGAGCCAAAGGCTTGAGGAGTGTGTGAAATGAGGTAGAGGTGGGGGCCTTTTATAAGAGGAGAGGAGGGGCACTTTTGGAAAGTAAAGAAATATTACTTTATTTGAAAATGTGTTTCGGTTTCAAAAGGTCCCACATTGATATAATTCGTGTATAAGGGGATAAGGCTTCTAAATCCACTCATACAATAAGTTTTAGACATGTTTAGTTCATAGATTTTACATTATCTTTCCATTTTATTTAAATCGTCAAATAATGATGTAATCGCTGCATCATTATTATGTCATAAATAATTTAATTTATTTAATGTCTAAAAATTATAAAAAAACACTATGATGTAGGAAATCTTTTTAGATTTCCAATTAATATTTATAATCAAAAAGATGACTTTTATAACCCCACTTAAAAATTGTTTTAGTAAAACATATCATGTTTGTGTCAATTTTACTTTTACATTAAATAAAATGTTATTTATGTCATTTCCCAACCAAAGTGGATCCATGGTGTCCCCAAGTTGACCCATGGCTTTTCTTGGTCGGCCATGATACAACCAATGAGGGTAAGACATGTGTCAAGCTCATCTCATTTTATTAAAGCCTTATTTTTACCTTAAACCACACTAATTACCACTAATCGCGATTAAAAACTTAATAAGTTACTATTCACCAAAAAATTATTTTAATCTCATTGAACCACATTTTACTTCTTAATGACAACCATGTAGGTCGGATTTTTTAAAATCAAAACACAATGATGGCAAAATTTCATTTAAATGGAAAATCAGTTTTATAAGTACCACTTAGTGGTTTCACTATTCATCAAAAATTGAAGTTTTTCAGAAAAATCCCAAAAATTCACCCTAAGCTATATTTGATATTATGAATTCAAAAATGAAGTCCTTTTTACAAAATTCAAAACATATAAGTCACATTAATTAATTTAATAATTAATTCCCACTGTCATGACAAATAGCGTGTTTTCTGAAACAATAAGTATCAAAAGATTGACACTAGTTTAAGTCTGATTTCAAAGTGAAATTGATTCCAACGACCACTATTGGATTTAATGGTAAAAATATTTTCTAATTTCACTTTAAAACCAATTCAAAATATAATCTAATCATATAAATAAATTATATTAAAAAGTGGTTTTGAATTAAAATACAACATTTTACACTATTCATTAAAAAAATGAACTTTATCAGAAAGATACCAAAAATTTACACAAAGTAAATTTTGATGTCCCGATTCATAATAAGAGTTTTATTTGGTCCAAAAGAATGTTTAAGAGTGAACAAAACTATATTTAATGACGGTTCTCCATCAAAAGGTGATAAGTGAACCTTTAGTGAAAACTAGTGCATATACGCCTAAAATTGAATTCTTTCCGTATTTTTAGCCTTTATCTTTTATTGTATAAATGTAAAAATATTTAAGAACATATATAATCATATTTTAGTTATTTCTATCCATTCCCGCCATTACAACAGCTACATGTTAACTACCATTTAGAATAATATTATTTTATTATTAGAGTGCAACGTAAGATTCCCAAGAAACTCGTTGTTGCGTGTTGGGTACGCCATCGAGCATAGTGTCCCCTTTAAAGTCATATTAATATTTTATTCACAAATATGGATAAATATGAAAATGTCATATTCCTTATTTACCTGGGGTGTTACATATATTGTTTTATTTTCCATTCTATGCTATATGTATATATTTATATATAATTTCATTATATTCATAATCCATATATTTTTATATATTTTTAAAATACATATAGAAAATAGGTTTTTGTGTGTATGTATGTGTGTGTTTATAAATACATACACACACATAGACACACATATATATATGTGCATATATAAAATAATTATACATATTTATATTTATTTACATATATTATATATTAATATTTATATACATATAATAGAATATATTGATAAATACATATCTATTTGTTAATACACACACAAATATATATATAAACATTATATATACCTTAATTGTATATGTATATAAATATTCATATATTTTTATTTTAAATAAAATGGATATTAGTTTTTATTTAGATAATGTTTATATATTGAGTAATATATTTTGTATGTAAATATGTTAAAATATTTATTTATAAAATTAATTTTTTATGTGTGAATATATATAAAATATGTATATATTATTATATATTTTATTATAAATAATAGTAAATGGTGAAAAATAATAAAATCTAAAAACTCTAAAATCAATATGAATCTAATACCTGTGAATAAATTTAGTCTTCACAAAAAAAGGGAAAAAGGACACCCTTAAATGAGTCTAAAAATCTATCAATTGTTATAAAATTGGGGGACTCTGACTAAAAACCCAATTTTGGAGGCCTTATGGGCCTTTTGAACTCAAAAAACAAAACTAGGGTACCCTTGGGTCTCAAAATCATATATTTGCTCACAAATATTTATTTGACACATGGTAGAGCTGAAACAGACACCCAGATAAAAATTTATGGTTGTTTGATGTTCGAGTTATGTTTTCAACTTATTTTAGATCTTTTAATTTTTTTGATTTTTTTATTCTTTAAATGGTTACTAAATGACTATTAATAAATAATAATTATCAAATTATTAATTAAAAAATATATATATTTAGTAATTTTATAATCCATTTTCTCTAAAAATCTTATGTATTTTGTGTAAATTCCTATTTAGCCTTAGTTAAAACATATTTAAAAAATATATATTATGTTTATATTAATATAAATATATAATTATATTATTTTTAAAGATATTTTTTAAAATATTTCATTTATCCGTGCTTTTTTACAAGTACTGATAAAGAACCTCTATGATTGTTTTTTACAAGAGCTGACAAAGCCCCCCCCCCTTTATCAGTGATTTTTACTAGCTCTGGTAAAGGCCCCATTTATTAGTGTTTTTTTAAGAAAAGATAAAGGGGGCCATTTATCAGTTCTTTTTTACAAGCGCTGATTGCAGTCCACCTTTAATAACTATTTTTTAATGCTGTTAAAGACCAACTTTAAAAGTGCTTTTTCTAATGCTGATAAAGAGGGTTTTGGAAGAACATTTAGCTAGCATTTTTATATCCCTAGCACTAGATAAGAAATATTTTTATGTAGTGATACCTTCATTAAATGAAGGTATTTGAGGGTTTCATTCCATTATATTTAATTGAAAATGTGTTACCCATAACACAAGCTCAACGGGGTTCGATGATAGTTCATTTTTTAACAATCAAAATGTTTTTTTAAATCCATAAATAAATCAACTTGTTGATTCGTAATCTAAAATATATCAAATGTATGATTTGGAAGTGGAATTTCACTCAATATCTCATATCATTTTTCTATCATACACTATTAGATCCCAATTTTATGCTATGATAAAGACATATACATTCAATATCACATTTTGAATCTCAAGAGATATCATATAATAATACATCCTCATTTTAAGGAATTTCCAACTATGATCACATTGAATTGCATGGAAATTACATGGCTAGATCCCAAGGTAGTAATCCATCACTTGGGTGTACCATATGACTACTGTGGTTACAAGAAAGCAATAATAATGTTGCATCTATCCCTTGCCATAAAGGTCAAATCTATGGTTGATAAGTCGATCATAAATAATTTCATTTTGGAAGTTCAAACCCCAAAGTGTATTTGAAATATTAACCCTATGAAGAATAATAACAAGAAAAATAAATGTTTTCATTTAATTTAATGATATAATTATTTTTTTGTTCAAAGGTTGATTTCCTTATCCCTATCATGGAGCTATTAATAAATTCTATGAATGGTTTTTGAGCCCTCTCATTCCTGGATGGGTATTCCAGGTATAACAAGTTCCATGTGTCCCCTAATGATCAAAATGTATTTTATTATAGGGAACCCCAAGGTATAAACTTCTACTGAGTAAAACCCTTTACTATGATGAATACTGACACTACTTATCAATATCCCATATTCAACATTTTTTGGTTATTTTTAAGGAAAATTTGAGAATTCTACATTGATATTTATTTGGTCAAATATATAGAAACCTAGTATTCTCATACATAGGTATTACATAATTTTGGGTGAATATTCATTACATTAAAAAAAACATGCATGAGACTTGTAATAGTTTAGTGCCTTTGGAAACATAGAACTAAAACCATTAGTCTATAAGTGAGCTACATCATCTCCCAATATGTTCTTTGACTGAAAATTCATTTTTTTTGATTTTTGAAAAACACTTTTTGGTTAAGTGAGAACCCACCATTACAAATCACTTTGAGGGTAAGCGAGAACCAGCATTCCATCACAAGGAGCTATTGAGGGGATGAAAAAAAACCCAGTCTTGGACCAGACCCGCCCAAAAACACCACAAAACCACATGTGACCATCACTTTGTGGCTAAGTGAGAACCGAAAAAATAAAATAAAATGGAAAACCCAAAGATTATACCATCATTGCTGGAACCAACAGCAAGAAAAAAACATCCAAGTGCCTCCACGATTAGAAACCTCATCATCAGATCCACCAACACCATCCCAATTTCCCAAAGGAACCTTCAAACCAGTCCATAGTGGGGGCGTTCTTGAAGGGAAATACAAAAAAGAGCAGAGGAAAATCGGAAAATGATGTAACCCGAACCTGGAACACAAAAACAGAACCCCAAATGGGAAACCATCAAAATAGGGGAGAAAAGGCGAGGGAGTTTCTCAAGCACCAAGCATTCCCGGGGTCTCCCTCTGCGACCTCGTATTGACCCGGGAGAAGATGTTTACTCTGCCTATTCTGAACCCGAAGAAAACCAGAAGAGAACTGTTGAGGAGAGGACATCGTCAGCGTTGACAATTCATGCATTTTCCCATCACATCTACCTACAACTCTGGAAAACAAAAAATAATACCCCTGCCTCAAACCATTACCATAGAAACCAAACAACCAAAAAGCAGAAATCTCTCTAGTTGAAACTGAAAGCCTCTGGACATTGAAGGAGTTCAGCAACAGAGATCATGTCATAACGGTAGGCCGCACATGTCACTCTGTCGATCTTGACCATGCACGTCGCTCCGTCGATCTTGACCACACACATCGCTCCGTCGAAGGGGGTTGCGCGCTGATAGGGATCCTGGTCGCATCACTGATCCGAGTTCAGAGAGATCGAAACCCAAAGTAGTGGAAGGAAAAAGGCATTGTCATCATGGACAGCATTGCACAGGGATTCATGGGTTCATCATCGGCGATAGGATCTAGGGGGCTCGGAATCCGGGAGGAGGGGGCGACACATCATCTCAGACAGCATCAAGAGGAATCATAGGGTCGTCACACAAGGGGATGACACAATCCAAGTCAACGATCTCAGATCTGTGTTGCGCGAGGAGCAGACGGAGGCGGGATGAGACCGAGGAGGAGTAGCAGAGGGGAGGCGGCGCTGAGGTGGGTCACCACAAACCCTATGCATGGGATCTTCCAAGCGATACCCCCAATATGTTCTTCACAATTATAACCCTTATTAGAAATATAATATATAATATATATCCTCATAACCTTGGGAAACTAAAAATTAGATAGAGTGATCTCAGTTGCATAGTATGTGTAAAAAAGTGAGATATGTAATCATAACATGAACATAAGTGTATGAGAAAATGACCATAGTTTTTGAAAACCATACCCTACATATCAAATATAATAATATTGAATCATGGAATAAATATTTGTAGTTCCTTAGACATGAATCATAAGGAAATTAAAGAACATTATCCATGAAAGCATAACATTGGCATGAGATGTGGAATTTTTCGTATACACATAAGAAAATAAAATCATTTCAATATTAGTCAAGGATCACTACTAAGGGAATAATAGTGGATAGATCCCCATATTGTACAAGGTTCACTCCCCACTCCAGCCCTATCTTACCAAATCAAGTTCACTCCCCATTCTAACACAGTCTTAATGAAATTAGTTCAATCACCATTCCATCCCTAACTTATTGAAAAGGTTTTTGTCCCCATTTCATTCCTAATAAATAGGCAGGAGATATAGGTCCCACCCATATTTGGTTATAATGTAACCACTATCCTTGGCTATAACATAACCACCATACTTCGTTAAAATATAACCACTTTCACATAATGAAAATAATACATATGTGTGCAATGTGATCATAAAAAATTCAATATATCATGAACCATGAAATAGAATGGATTTCATAAACATTTCTTCATGATATAATAAATGGAAATTAAATATGTTTCATAATCATTTCAACATTTCATCTAAGAATAACCCATGAAAAAACAAGTGAGCTTCATAATAATTTTATCATAGTATAACATGTGAAGGAGAAATAGTGTTCATAAACATCTTTTCATCATAAACATAAACCATTTTGATAAAGAATATGAATGGTATCATTGGATTAAATCTATAGTAAATCATAATTAACCTCAAATAATTTCATATTTGCTGGAAAATAATTTTTGAAGACTACATGAGAATTTACTGAGCAAATTATCTTTTCTTTGAAAATATTTTTTTAAAAAAATAAAACATTATTAAAAACTTTTTTTAAAAAAAATATTGAAAACTTATTAGGGAATATTTTAAAAATCATTTAAAACATTTCATGAGGAAAATATCCTTTTTACATTAAAATCCATTTTAAAACATAAAACACTTTCAAAATACTTTTGAATTTGGAATAATTTATTTAAAATATAAAAAATTTCCAAATATTAAGGTAATAATTTTCTTGGAAAATAAAATAGAAAAATTACTAAGGAATGTTGAAATCATTTGATAGTCCTTATAGTGGTAAATACTCTTCATGTTGACCATGTTAAAAAAATGATTCTTTTCACATTTATAGTAAATGAAAAGTGTGTTTTTTTTGGAAAATGGCATGAATATTGCATTGAATTGTTTTTTATAAAAAATAAAAAATTGGTATTAATGAATATTAAAAATAATAGTAAAATGATAAATCATTTTTTAAAACATATTTATAAATCATGGTTTTAGAAGAAAATAAGTTTCCAACTGATGAGAGAAATAAAGTCGAGTTTTCTTTCAAACATTTTATCAATTATCTTAAGTAAAAAAGTGTTGGATAATGGTACTATTATGTGAAAGTATCATGAATAAAATGAGGAGAATAATTTTCATGAGTTTATTTAGAGATAGATCATAATATTTTATCATAAAAACATAATAATAAAAAATCCCACTAAATTATGAGACTGTATCACAAAATCATTACCACTTTGAGAACACTAAATCGTTATCCCCATGAATTAATAACATAAAATATAACTTAAAAAATAATGAAGATAATAAATTCATGATTTTATATGTGAAAGGGGTTGTATATACACGTTTTTTATAAATATAGGTGCAAAACATAAAATACATCTCAAAGAATGAAAATTGAGACAAAAATACCGTATTGATTTGGTAATTTTTGAACCATATACCCCATAAAATAGAGATCCAAATATTTAAATACCAATAATCATTATAAAATACATTAATGGTAATTATATACACCACATAAAAGAAATATGTGGTGAACATGGAATGTGTCTCATAGAAGTAAAAAAGTGCGATGCAAATCAAATACTTTAAGTCTCGAATTCCATCATACCCATTAAAAACCCATGTATAATAAATATAAGTTTATTATATATCTATTAAAAAAATATATTCGTATTTATCATTACATATATAATTTAATTATTCCTTTTATTACCCTTTTATTAACAATTCCACGTTAATGTCATGCTTTAGGAAATATCTACTTCATCTTTAATTTATGTTTCGACTTGTTATTTTTTTAGTCCTATTAATTTGATCATGGTTTCATTATCTCTATAATTTAAACCATGACATAAATATCATATATATTTAGTATATATAAATTTATATTAATCCAAAAATTTAGTGATAGGAAATAATGTACACCATTCATGGTGGTGGCATGCCATATATAGACATGAACAATGTTTCCATTTTCTTGTCATATTGAAAGAAAGAAGAGAAAATGTTATATATATTATATTTAAATAATCATTTTTATGAAATATATGTCACGACCCGTCCTCGGGGCCCGTGCCGTGACTACCCCAAGCCTGCCTTCCATAGGCCAGGGGCTGGCGACTAGCACCAAGGCGTAAATTCCGGTAAAAAGGGAAGGCATTGCCTTTGTAAAGTAAACAATCACACAGAGTACAAGCGGAAGAAGTAAACACTAAGTAAAAAATGATTACAACAGTAAGTGCGGAAAGTAAAAAGGGGACGGAAATACAAGCCCAACTGTAAAGTACAACTCGAAGGGAAAACAGCAATTGAAAAGTAAAGCTGCTACGCCGAGCTGTCCACTGGAAATCCCACCTGAAGGGTGGGTACAGATAGCTCCTCTGCTCCTAGGGTCCCGCCGTCCGCTCCGAGTATGAACGTCCAGTGGTCCACCTTCGGGTACCGCCTCGTCGTCATGTCCACCTCTGGGTACCGTCTCGTCCTGAGGTCCTCCTCCAGGTACCATCTCGTCGTATAGTCCACCTCCAGGTACTGTCCAGTCCTCGAACACTCGGCCTCTGTCAGCACTGCCCGTCATCTGCAACCAACACAACGAGGTGCGGGCATAGCCCGTGCAGGGGTGAGTATAACGATACTCAGTAGGGACCCCGAGACCTTCAAGGTCTCACTAAACCAACAAGGATAACCACAAAGAAGATCTCAACAGATAACCTCTACTTAGGTATATGCCCATACATATACCTAAGTTATCAAGTAACCCATCTCAATTATGAGGAAACACAAGGATTTTGAAATCAATGGATAACCACTACCCGGGTATATGCCCATACATATACCTAAGTTAGCAAGTGACCCATCTCAATCATGAGGTAAACACAAGGTCGAAAGTCTCAGCTCAAACCAGGATTTTCATTATCGAAACCGTAACTGCTGAAGAGCTCCGTCTCAGGAGTGTACAGTGGTCCTGTCACGACTCCGAGGTACTGCTCACTAACCTAAGACTACTGAAGTACTCCTCCTGTCGAGTACTGAGGGCCAGCCACCCAAACACAGTAGTGCTTCCCGCCAAGGTATGTCACCCAAACATAGTAGTGCACACCCCCTAGTAGCCTGCTGAGGTACTCTCCGGAAGAGCACCGCGGGTCTGCACTGTCACAAAGGTAGTGCTCCGTCCGCCATGGGTCTGCACCTCAGAAAGTAGTGCTCCGTCCACTGGGCTAGTCGACTCACTCCAAGTCGAGTCGGTCAAGCAGTTGTCAGGTCTCAGCCAACTACACGGTCTCCGTACTCCGCACGCTCGTCACTGGGAGGGTCCGCTCCACGAGCTACAGGTCGATACTCCAAGTATCTCAAAGTCCCACGTAGAAGTACCTCAAAGGACCTCCTCGTCATAGGGGTCTCAATGCAAAAGACGACGCGTCAATCGGACGCCCGGTCTGTGAGTTACGAGCCTTTTCGTCCCAGGGGCCCGGTTGGTTTCGTGAGCGAACCATATCCGGCCGTATCTCAACTGTACCCCTAACTCTCATAGGGTATACTCATAGGGACCGTTTCTCAACGAGATCACCAACGCTGCTGACGGTTCGTCAAACGGACGTTCTGTCAGAAAGATATCAGCTTCTCCGTTCCAGGGGCCCGGTTGGATTTTAGGCGCAATCCAATCCCGGCCACTATCCAACTGCATCCAAAACTCGGGTGAAGGATGCCAAAAGTTCCGTACCGTCAATAGGAACGCAACGCAACAGACGACGCGTCAATCGGACCCCTGGTCTGGAAGTTATTGGCTTTTCCGTCTCACACCCACCCTGGGAAACATCCTAGGAGGTCACCCATCCTGATCACTACTCTAGGCCAAGCACGCTTAACTATGGAATTTTAACCACGTAGCCTCCCGAAAAAGGAAGATGTACCTTGAGTATAGTATACCGAAACGACCGTCTCGATCCAAGGATTGCGTTGCCGCTGACGGCGAGTCGTTTGGAGGCCCGTAACCCAAGATATGGGCGAAAAACTGAAACCCGTCCGAAACCGGGGGGTCTGGGCCCGAACCGACCCGGGCCGACCCCCCCTGGTCCGACCCGAACCGGGTCGGCCCGAACTGGATCGACCCGACCCTGTCCGGCTGGACCCGGCCGGCGGCGCGACCCGGCCGGCGGTGCGGCCAGCGCGGCGGCGCGGCCCGGCGTGGGGGCGCGGCCTGTGCGCCGCACGTGCGCCGCACGCAGGGGGTAAACTCCCCCCGGGTTTTGTGGATCTCGGCCGACCTTAGGCCGACCGTTTTCCTTTCACACGCGGGACCCGCGGGTCCCGCCTCCTAAGAAAACCGGCGGCCGGCCGGGACGGCCGGCCGCCTTCCACCCTTCCGCCGCGGCCCGATGCCGCAGCTCTTCTGATCTCCGGCGGCCGGCGAGGCCGGCCGCGGCTCTTCATTAACCACCGGCAGCCGGTTTTCCGGCCGCCCCTTCCAGCTCTGCCGCGGCTCAAGCTGCGGCCCTTGTTCGATTGGCACGGCGCGATGGCGCCGCGCCCCTCCACCGTGGCCTGACTCCGGCCGCGGTCTCTTCAACTACCTTTGACGCGACGTGACGGCGTCACGTTATTGAAATCTTTCCACGGCGCGGCGCGACGGCGCCGCGCATATCTTCCGCATTAAACCGCATGAACCCGCGTGGTGCGACGACACCACGCCCTTCCGAACCATTCCACAAAAAATCAACATGAAGCAAAAGAGGAGGATCGGCCGGGTTTGTACGGTCCGAACTCCTCACGTTATAAGGATAGCAATCGGCCTTTAACGAATAATAAACTTTCACAATCTTTTTAGATTAAATAAAAAGATTTGAAAATCAAGGCCCGAAAAATATAAACAATCAAGTTCGAAGAAAGTTCCACATAACTTTAAAGAAAATTACCACGAAGAATTTTCAAGTCTAAATTCTCGAACAAATATAAACAATTGAAACAAACCCCTACCTCGGTTCAAGTGCGGAGCACGTCAACAAACCGCGGAAGACAAGCGTCGCGGAGGTCGGGCATTGCGGTAATCGTTCGTCGATTCCGTTGACGTAGAGGTACGTCCGAAGAGGTACGTCGTTGGTGAATCTTCGTAAGCCGACGAAGAAAGTCCGAGGAGGAAGCGGCGTTACCTTTCGTTGACACGGAAGGCGTCGTCGATCTTCGGAAACAATCCGGCTAGGAAGAAGAGAGAAGCGGCGTTCTTGAGTGTTCTTCGTGTTCTTCGTCAAAGTTGAGGATGGTAGAGAGATCTTCTCAAATCCTCTCAAGTGGAAAAAGAAACCAACCCCAAAATGATAAAATATGCTTAAGTTTATTTTATTACACAACCTCCCTCTTAGAATTTCAAAGGTTTGAAATTTAAAACATCTCACCTCAATTAATTATTCCAAGTGTCAAACATTAATTAAAGTGAGTTAAAGGGGAGTTTTAAAAAGAGGAGGTGAAGAGTTAGGGTTCGTGTGGGCCCCACCACACTTAATCCTCTCAAGGGAGGTTAAGTGGATATTGGTCCCACCCCTAACTCCCTTTGGGAGGAGTTAACCAACAAGTTAAAAATAAAATGTGTTTCTACATTTTATTTAACATTATTTTAAAAACCAAAAAACTAACTCTCAACCCGCAATAAACGCAACCTCGGAAAAGGGCTTCTTAAGCGAATATCGGTGCTGTGAGTTCGTCAGTGCCTTCGGAATTCAATTCCGGGCAACGGTTCAAAAGATAGAAATTCCCGCTCGCTCGTTCACTGAACGTACCCGAGCCAAACTTCGGAAATTAATTCCAAGCACACCGGGCCTCAGAATCAGGCGCCGTCAGAAACTTCATTCTTGTAAAATTACAAAGAAAATTAAGAAAAAAATTTCCTTGAAATTTCCGGGTCTTTACATTATTCCCACCTCAGGGCTTTACGTCCCCGTAAAGCTTCAACACAAACTAGTGTCACAAAAGTGGTACAGAGCACGCGTCTGAGCCTTCCGCTCCCATGTGCTTACCTAGAGGTTCCGTACTGCCAAAGAAAGTGCACCCGAGGAATCGATCGTCCTCGTAGGATCTGCTCCTGTCGATCCTCGATCCCCACTGGAATCTCCGTGAAAGACACCCCATCGCCATCGTCCAACTCCTCATGGTCGATGGTATGCGAAGGGTCGAGCACGTATCTCCTCCGTTGAGATACGTGGAAGTCGTCGGGCACCTGGTGCAACTGCGGTGAATGGGTCCAGCGGTAAACCACCCCGCCTACCCAGCTGGGGACCTAAGAAGGTCCGCTGAACCCCGGAGACAACTTTCCGCCTTGGCTACATCTCCGTAAACCTCGTCGAGGTGAGACCCGTATAAGGACGTGATCGTCATCCTTGAACTCCAGAGGTCTCTATTTTCTGTTAGAACTAGAACTCGAAAGGCTGCTGACACGAGGGAAAGGTTGACCGACTCAAGAGTGATCGGTCGCACTCTCCTGTGCAAGAGTTACCCTGCGCTGCCTGGGTTTTCCTTTTTTCCACCGACCAAGGAAAACTCAACCCGACGTTTTCCTAAAACCGTCAATTTGAGTATGAATAGTTATTTCCCATTCCATACTCAAACTAACGTCGTAAGGCCTCGACGCTGCCACCAAGAGATTCCAATCGAAACTCTCGCTTCGAGGCTCTGACCACACCATCGGCGTAAGTGTGATTATCGAGTCTCCTCCCAAGGTATCTCCAGACGTGAGGGTCAAGTCCACGGATTACCGGAAACTCTAGGTCTGGAACAAGATTTGTGAAAGCGAGGAATGATTCATATCGACGTCTATTACTTCAGCAGATAGTAGTGGACACGGACTGTCCCTTGAATCATTTTAGAGCCATTAGGTCACACTCCTTGACCGCATGCAGCCGCATTCTTCCACCGCCCTCCAACTCCCTGAGCTTGGCGGGGATAACTAAGGCGGGTGGTTGTACCATGTTAGGATGTACACCACCTCATGCTGCTCTCCTAGATCTGCCTCCACATCTACTGCTTCGTAGACTCATCTCTCCTTTAAGCTTCCTATTCTTAACACGCCCGAGTCTCTATTACTGGTACCGGTTTCCTGTTTCTTACTGCACTGTGCAGTCTTCATCCTCTCTTGGATGTCCTGGACCTCCTTTAGTCTCACAAGAGATGCTATGATTTCTTCTTTTTCGATAAGAGAAACCCGGTCTCATCCCCTAGATGAACCACATTCGTTGCCTAATACAGTCAATCCTGACATGACTGATGCATTCAAGCCATGGATGGCGTCGTAAGGCATCGACGTATCTACTAAGAGATCCAACTGTCACTCTCGCCTCCAAGGGTCGAGTCACACTTTCGGCATCAGTGTGAGGTCACTGGGTCCCCTCCAGTAGAAATCTCGAAAGTGAGGGTCAAGTCAACAGTTTAACCGGGACCACTCAGTATCAACCAAACAAAAGGACAGGAAAGAAAACAAGATAAGTGTCTTTTTATTATTACAGCTCACAGTACAAAGACACGAATACAAAGAAACATGGAACTAGAAGTACAAAGGACGTATCCACTAGTTCCTCTCCTGCCCACCTGCTCTCGGAGCTCTAATACCTTGTCCACTGATCAGCTGTTGCTCAAGCACTACTCGCTGCTTCTGTCTCGGTGGCTCCTCCAACACCCGCTGATCAACCGTACGAGGATTCGGACAGTCACGTACCAAGTGACCCTTTCCACCGCATGAGTAACATTGTCCGTTTCTGGCACACCTGGCTCTGACCCCACCTTGGGTGCCGCGCACCACCGGTCCTAAAACCCGAGATCGTCTAACTGCTAGTATGGTCCACCTGGACCTCTGCATCATCTGTCTATTGCCCACAGATGACTCGGCTACTGATCGAAAAGGACGCAGCAAAGGCAGAAGCTCCTGTACACTCTCGGGGTGTAGAGATACTGGCACAAAATCCACCATGAAGAAGGTCTCGAAGTCTTCCCATGCGAAGTTCATCTCATCGAAAAACTGGAACAAGTGGCTCTACCACCTGCCTGCTGCTGCCTGAAGGAGGCTGGTAGCAAAGATCACCATGAAGTCTGCCGGCGTCCCCACTAGCCTAAAGACTCTCACCACAGCCTCCAGCCAAACCTCAGCCGCCTGCGGGTCCGTCTCTTCCCGGAACCTGGGTGGCCTCTGGCGCAGGAACTCGTGTAGTGCACTCAAGCGTCGTGCATCGCCTACTGCTGGGGCTGGTGGCATCGGTGGCCCAACGGGTAGCAGTACCGCTGGTGCCTCCGCTGGTGCCTCAACTGGGATAGGGCCCTGTACTGAGGCCTTGTCGCTCGGCGGGCTGTCAGTACGTACCACTCTCGGGGCTCTAGGTGGTCATCCGTGAAAAGGAATTCTGAATGAAACATCGTGACACAGTTAAACGTTTATACCTGGTGAGCTGACCTGGTTTGAGGTGTTTTAAGGGAAAACCTTTGAAAACACACATGCAATTAGTGTTTGCGTGCACACAGTCAGAAATCAGTTGTCAGGGTCCTGGTGTATGGATACGTCGGCCGCCCGCACCAACACTGGACTCCCTGAACTGAAAACCACACTCGGTACTCTCAACAATATTGCTTCATAGAAAGAAACATCAGAGTTATAAGTTCTACGGTAGAACCGAACTCCTCTGATACCAATTTGTCACGACCCGTCCTCGGGGCCCGTGCCGTGACTACCCCAAGCCCGCCTTCCATAGGCCAGGGGCTGGCGACTATCACCAAGGCGTAAATTCCGGTAAAAAGGGAAGGCATTGCCTTTGTAAAGTAAACAATCACACAGAGTACAAGCGGAAGAAGTAAACACTAAGTAAAAACTGAGTACAACAGTAAGTGCGGAAAGTAAAAAGGGGCCAGAAATACAAGCCCAACTGTAAAGTACAACTCGAAGGGAAAACAGCAACTGAAAAGTAAAGCTGCTACGCCGAGATGTCCACTGGAAATCCCACCTGAAGGGTGGGTACAGATAGCTCCTCTCCTCCTCGGGTCCCGCCGTCCGCTCCGAGTATGACCGCCCAGTGGTCCACCTTCGGGTACCGCCTCGTCGTCACGTCCACCTCTAGGTACCGTCTCGTCCTGAGGTCCTCCTCCAGGTACCATCTCGTCGTATAGTCCACCTCCAGGTACCGTACAGTCCTCGAACACTCGGCCTCTTTCAGCACTGCACGTCGTCTGCAACCAACACAACGAGGTGCGGGCATAGCCCGAGCAGGGGTGAGTATAACGATACTCAGTAGGGACCCCGAGACCTTCAAGGTCTCACTAAACCAACAAGGATAACCACAAAGAAGATCTCAACAGATAACCTCTACTTAGGTATATGCCCATACATATACCTAAGTTATCAAGTAACCCATCTCAATCATGAGGAAACACAAGGATTGTGAAATCAATGGATAACCACTACCCGGGTATATGCCCATACATATACCTAAGTTAGCAAGTGACCCATCTCAATCATGAGGTAAACACAAGGTCGAAAGTCTCAGCTCAAACCAGGATTTTCATTATCGAAACCGTAACTGCTGAAGAGCTCCGTCTCAGGAGTGTACAGTGGTCCTGTCACGACTCCGAGGTACTGCTCACTAACCTAAGACTGCTGAAGTACTCCTCCTATCGAGTACTGCGGGCCAGCCACCCAAACACAGTAGTGCTTCCCGCCGAGGTATGTCACCCAAACACAGTAGTGCACACCCCCCTAGTAGCCTGCTGAGGTACTCTCCGGACGAGCACCGCGGGTCTGCACTGTCACACAGGTAGTGCTCCGTCCGCCATGGGTCTGCACCTCAGAAAGTAGTGCTCCGTCCACTGGGCTAGTCGACTCACTCCAAGTCGAGTCGGTCAAGCAGTCGTCAGGTCTCAGCCAGCTACACGGTCTCCGTACTCCGCACGCTCGTCACTGGGAGGGTCCGCTCCACGAGCTACAGGTCGATACTCCAAGTATCTCAAAGTCCCACGTAGAAGTACCTCAAAGGACCTCCTCGTCATAGGGGTCTCAACGCAACAGACGACGCGTCAATCGGACGCCCGGTTTGTGAGTTACTAGCCTTTTCGTCCCAGGGGCCCGGTTGGTTTCGTGAGCGAACCATATCCGGCCGTATCTCAACTGTACCCCTAACTCTCATATGGTATACTCATAGGGACCGTTTCTCAACGAGATCACCAACGCCGCTGCCGGTTCGTCAAACAGACGTTCTGTCAGAAAGATATCAGCTTTTCCGTTCCAGGGGCCCGGTTGGATTTCGGGTGTAATCCAATCCCGGCCACTATCCAACTGCATCCAAAACTCGGGCGAAGGATGCCAAAAGTTCCGTACCGTCAATAGGAACGCAACTCAACAGACGGCGCGTCAATCGGACGCCTGGTCTGGAAGTTATTGGCTTTTCCGTCTCACACCCACCCTGGGAAACTTCCCAGGAGGTCACCCATCCTGATCACTACTCTAGGCCAAGCATGCTTAACTATGGAGTTTTAACCACGTAGCCTCCCGAAAAGGAAGATGTACCTTGAGTATAGTATACCGAAACGACCGTCTCGATCCAAGGATCGCGTTGCCGCTGACGGCGAGTCGTTTGGAGGCCCGTAGCCCAAGATATGGGCGAAAAACTGAAACCTGTCCGAAACCGGGGGGTCTGGGCCCGAACCGACCCGGCCCGACCCCCCTGGTCCGACCCGAACCGGGTCGACCCGACCCGGTCCGGCTGGACCCGGCCCGGCCGGCGGCGCGACCGGGCCGGCGGTGCGGCCAGCGCGGTGGCGCGGCCCGGCGCGGCGGCACGGCCCGGCGCGACGGCGCGGCCCAGCGCGGCGGCGTGGCCTGGGCGCCGCACGTGCGCCGCACGCGGGGGGTAAACTCCCCCCGGGTTTTGTGGATCTCGGCTGGCCTTAGGCCGACCGTTTTCCTTTCACACGCGGGACCCGCGGGTCTCGCCTCTTAAGCGAACCGGCGGCCGGCCGGCACGGCCGAACGCCTTCCACCCTTCCGCTGCGGCCCGATGGCCGCAGCTCTTCTGATCTCCGGCGGCCGGCGAGGCCGGCCGCCTCTAGCTGCTCCGCCGCGGCCGAGCCGGCCGCGGCTCTTCATTAACCGCTGGCAGCCGGTTTTCCGGCCGCCCCTTCCAGCTCTGCCGCGGCTCAAGCTGCGGACCTTGTTCAATTGGCACGGCGAGACGGCGCCGCGCCCCTCCACCGTGGCCCGACTCCGGCCGCGGTCTCTTCGACTACCTTCGACGCGACGCGACGGCGTCGCCTTATTGAAATCTTTCGACGGCGCGGCGCGACGGCACCGCGCGTATCTTCCGCATTAAACCGCATGAACCCGCGTGGTGCGACGACACCACGCCCTTCCGAACCATTCCACAAAAAATCAACACGAAGTAAAAGAGGAGGATCGGTCGGGTTTGTACGGTCCGAACTCCTCACGTTATAAGGATAGCAATCAGCCTTTAACGAATAATAAACTTCCACAATCTTTTTAGATTAAATAAAAAGATTTGAAAATCAAGGCCTGACAAATATAAACAATCAAGTTCGAAGAAAGTTCCACATAACTTTAAAAAAAATTACCACGAAGAATTTTCAAGTCGAAATTCTCGAACAAATATAAACAATTGAAACAAACCCCTACCTCGGTTCAAGTGGGGAGCACGTCAACAAACCGCAGAAGACAACCGTCGCGGAGGTCGGGCATTGCGGTAATCGTTCGTCGATTCCATTGACGTAGAGGTACGTCCGAAGAGGTACGTCGTTGGTGAATCTTCATAAGCCGACGAAGAAAGTACGAGGAGGAAGCAGCGTTCCCTTTCGTTGACACGGAAGGCGTCGTCGATCTTTGGAAACAATCCGTCTAGGAAGAAGAGAGAATCGGCGTTCTTGAGTGTTCTTCGTGTTCTTCGTCAAAGTTGAGGATGGTAGAGAGATCTTCTCAAATCCTCTCAAGTGGCAAAAGAAACCAACCCCAAAATGATAAAATAATCTTATGCTTATTTTATTACACAACCTCCCTCTTAGAATTTCAAAGGTTTGAAATTTAAAACATCTCACCTCAATTAATTATTCCAAGTGTCAAACATTAATTAAAGTGATTTAAAGGGGAGTTTTAAAAAGAGGAGGTGAAGAGTTAGGGTTCGTGTGGGCCCCACCACACTTAATCCTCTCAAGGGAGGTTAAGTGGATGTGGGCCCCACACCTAACTCCCTTTGGGAGGAGTTAACCAACAAGTTAAAAATAAAATGTGTTTCCACATTTTATTTAACTTTATTTAAAAAACCAAAAAACTAACTCTCAACCCGCAGTAAACGCAACCTTGGAAAAGGGCTTCTTAAGCGAATATCGACACTGCGAGTTCGTCGGTGCCTTCGGAATTCGATTCCGGGCAACGGTTCAAAAGATAGAAATTCCCGCTCGCTCGTTCACTGAACGTACCCGAGCCAAACTTCGGAAATTAATTCCGGGCACACCGGGCCTCGGAATCAGGCGCCGTCAGAAACTGCGTTCTTGTAAAATTACAAAGAAAATTAAGAAAAAATTTTCCTTCAAATTTCCGGGTCTTTACAATATATATCAAAAATGTTTATTATACCCATCCTTAATACATTCCATGTAAAACGTGAATGAATCACATCACTTCGTGAGGTGATAGTCTGTCGTACACACGAGTAACGTTATCATATTCTCACAAAATAAATAGTATAAAGGTATGATTTATATATTTATTAATAAATTATAATAAAATCATGAAAATAAAATATAAACATTAAATCCATCATTTTACCACCCTATATAGGTGTTAATGGAAAAATGAATGACATTAGTTTGTGAGGCAATAGTCCACCATACACACGAATGATGATTTCGTAATCCATTCGATGAAAGTGGAGATGGTTGTACATCATTACATAAACATAAAAATATCATTATATGTGAGATACCTAGAGTATTATGTCATCATATTATAATAATAATGTAAGTGGGGGAGGAATAGAAAAAATAAAAGCTTTCATTGATGAATGATACCTATTTTTCAGGTATCCTCCATATATTTTCACTAAATTAATTCATAGGATGGATTTGTGCCCAAAATAATTATTATATGGTGAGTTTAGGGGATTTGGAAAGATATTTGGGTAGGTATTTTACAAAACAAATAGGGTTCAAGGTGTGAGGAAGATAGGATGGCGGTGAACTTTTATAAGTGGGGGAGAGGCCACACTTGGTTTTTTTGAGAAGAATTGAGTTCTCCCATATTTTTCATATGTAATAAGGGTAAAAAAGTGACCATCATCTAAAAATAGAGGTTAAATGGTATAAATATTTCTATAAAATAATTTTTATATAATTTTATGGGTTATGTTACCCTTATCTTTTTATTTTAATCCCCCGATAAACCCATTTTTACCTTAAATACGATAATTAATTTTTACTGAATTCACTATTCATTTTCATAAAAATTTAGAGTGAAATTATTATAAATTATCAATTAATATGATTCCAATTATTTAATTCATTTCTAAAAATTAAATTCAAAAGTTTTAAAATTTTAATTTAAAATTATTCTTGCAAGTGTGGTGAGAAAGCTAGTTTTTAAAGAGAAATATTTTAAAAGATTACAATGTTTTTATATCAAAATTAAATATAAAATTGGTTAAAATGAAATAAAATGTAATAATTTATTTACTATTGAACTAATTTAACTCAAAAACATATTTTAAATTTTATTTAACATTATTATTAAATTAGACTCAAATGCGTGTTTCAATTAAAATTCCATATTTTTCAATATTCCTCTAAAAATGTAACTTATTAAAAAAATCCAAAAAATCACACTCAGAAATTTTTGAAATTATTATTTAAATTATTATTTTTATTTTATCAAATTAATTTTATAACATTTTCAAAAAATTATTTTAAAATTAGTGTGACAAATAAAACAAAAAAGCTTTTTAGAAAAATATTATTTTTAAGCATAAAATTGGATTTATTATTATTTATTTTATAGAAGAAAAATAATATGAATGTTAAAACTTTTATTGAATATATAATATATAAATTTCATTAAAAATATTTATCAAAAGTGGGTTGTTTAATATTTTTTGGAAAAAGGTGTTTTTGCAATGAAAAATGGGTTTTGAGAGAAAAGAATTTCTTTAGTTTCTAATGGTTCTTATTTTAACTTGTAATTAATTAGTAAACAAAGAATAAATATTATATAAATATTTAATACCGCATTTTTCAATTTATTAAATATTCTTATAAATCACTATATCAATGGATATGTGATAACAATCATATTAAATAATAATATTTTCATTTTATGTCAAGTTTTTTTAAACTCGGTGTTACATGTAACAAAAGGAAAAATCGGTATTGTTTGTAACACAAAAAAACATAGTGTTTTGTTTAACATAAGATAATCTTTCAATCATGTTTAAAAAAATAAAAAATAGTGTTTTCTAAAAATCAATCTAAATATAGTGTTTCTTGTTACAAAAAATATCGAAAAGATTAAATTCATTTGGAAAAAATATTTCACAAAATATCGATGTGTTACATTCTAACTTCCTTAATATCAATTTATCCCTTGAAATTAATCCCAATCATCAAAGTTAAAACACTAGAAAATTTATTCACATAACCCTATATCAAACAAATGAAAAATGAAAATACCTTCAAAAGGATAAGATGAAAACATAACGATTACCTAACGTGACTAATTACCAAGCTTCCAAATATAAGAATATGGGTGGGAAGTGAAGATTTATAAATTGATGAAAAGTGTAGATAGTCATAGAGTGTGGTAGATATCATTGATCAAAAGAAATATGGTGATCTAAATTCGGTCAATGACCACTAAACAATAAACTAAATAGGTGTGAAAAAGTTCATTGATATAATTATAAATGATGATAACATGAAAACACTTTATTTGAAGGCCATTTCACTAAAGATTAAAAAATTTCATGAAAAGATACACTTTTGTAATTTCATTCAATTTGATAAGAAAAATCTCACCCATTAGTTTATTCCTTGATCAAATTCCACTTTATCTCTTACTCCAATAAATGGAGGTGAAATTGTTGTGACTGAATTACTAATGGATCATAAGATCAAAAAAGAATGATAAATCATTCGTTCTATATCTAGTTAAAAAAAGAGGTTTTCAAATTTTATCCAATATGAATTAATCTTCTTATAGTGAAATAATAAATTAATCTATAAAGGTTCATCCAAATTTAAACTTAAACCATTTCATAAATGGTTTCCCTTATGACCCTTCTGAAAATATTAAAATCTAAAAATTTAGAAATAAGGTCACTAAATTTCGAAAATTAAATCATAAATAATACTCCATACAAAATAAAATAGCTCTTAATTTTCATGTACCAAATATGTGAATACCTTCATCATGTATTATATTGAAACCATAATGATAGTAAAATTTTATTTCAAACATACATTCTTCCTCATTCCTCATATAAAACAAATATTATAAGATATATTCCTTAAATATATAATTTCTATAAGCACCATCAATGATTTCATAAACTAGTTTTCAATAAATCAATAATCATATCCAATGTATTAAATACTATCCAATTTACTTATTCATACCCAAAATCTATTTATCCTGACATAATTATCTCAATATATGGAACATATTAAGGGTTATATTGAAAATACCACATTCAAATTAAATAATTTTTCTAGTACAATATCTCCATTCAATATATTCGTTCAAATCATTATATAAAAACTTATAATGAACAATACTTATATATTTCATGATTTATAGAACACAATATTTGAATTAATATTCCTAAATACTTCATTTATAACACTTACCTATGAAACTATTATCTACGATTCATTATATTATCCCTTAATAACTCTTTCCTTTCACATGTCACATGTAGTATCTTCATAATAAACAATATAACCCCTACTCATACAACTTTACTTTTTTTCTTCACAAGATTTCCTCTTAGGAAATAGATTTTCATAATGTCAATACTTTCCACATTTCAAGAATTAAATTGTAGATGATAACTTAGGCAGACCAATATTCATACCCATTGTGTAAATTGAACTTTGCATCATTACTTATATGGTTAATTTCTTTGCATAATTCTTCTAAATAGTCAAAACATCTTCCCATTCTTACGAGAAGTTCACTCTGGTGATTCTTTCCACATTTTTGTCATACATGTTATTTCATATTATTTCCTACGTGGTTACCATCACCATAACTCTCAGTAAACTCCATCCTTAAGTTATTTGATGACTATACGAGTTGGTTAAGGTACACATTGTTAGACATGTTCTGTTAAAAATTATTAGGCATGATCCCAACATCTTTTTCTCCAGTCATCATCCCATTTGGATAGTCATTATTAAATCATACATCTCATTTAGTATTAATCTAGTTCCTCCTGGTTCCCCTATTAACTAAGTCTAAAAATCATAATTTGAGTGACCCTAATCATAATGGAAAATCACATAATCTGGAAATTCATTTTGGAGGTTGAAATAAAGAAATTTTATTTTCAATCTATGACACCTTAGGATTATCCTTGGTAATTAATAGTTTTTATATATTTAAATCCTTCATTATAGTTCGTATATAGTTAGTGAACTTCTAAAGAATATACCATAGGTGTGCAACAAATCCTGTAGTCATGCACCACTTTCCAATCTTGTATAGATCAATATGGTGTTTTCAGGGTTGTTACACATAGTTACATCTAGACGAGATCCATATCAACTTGTAGTATCTAGGTAGTGAGGAAATTTCTTGGAAATCACTCACTTTATCCTTTAACAAAATTTAAGGACATTTTCTAATACTTTGACTCATCCTAAAACATATCCTTATAGAAATTCCTAGACATATCCTTAAAAATATCCCTTGGTCTGTCAATAATATTTTCTCAACCTAGTTTAAAAATGTTTACAACACCTCCACTTGATACCAAGGATAGTGACCCATGATTTTCATACATAGGTATTACATCATTTTGTATGAATATTCGTTACATAATATAAATATATTCCTGAGGACCGTAATAGTTTAGTGCCTTTTGAAACATGAAAGCATATCCATTGTTCCATAAGTGATATAAATTATCCCCCACTACGTTATTTACAACTAGAAATATTATTAGAAATATAAAAAATAATATATATCCTCAAAACCTAGGGAATGAAAACATAATAAAGGGTGATCTTGGATTCTCAGTAAGCTTTAACAAAAGAGATACATAAGTATAACCTAAACATAACGGTATGAGAAAATTATAATAAAATTTTAAAATCATAATGGGAATATCAAATATCATAATATTGAGTCATCAAATAACGATTAATAGTTTATAAGCCTTGAATTATAAAGTAATCAAAGGAGATGATCCACGAGTACATAATATTGGAATAAGACATGGAATTTGTTTCATACACATAAGCATAGAAAATCATTTCCATATTAGTCAAGAGTAACTTACAATTCCATAATAGTGGAAAAATTCCATTATGGATTCAGGTTCACTCTCCATTCTAGACCAATCTTATTGAAAATGGATTTCCTCCCCTTTCCAACCCTACCTTGCTAAACCAGGTTCACTCCCCGTTTCATATCTTTCTTAACGAATAGGGTTTACACCCCATTTTATTCATGTCTATCCTATCAGATATAAATATTCATCAATGAATTATAAGTAGATATAGGTCTCATCAATATTTGGTTATAATGTAACAATCATCCTAGGATATAACGTAACCACAATCGTTGGTTATAATGTAACAACCATCACATAATAAAAATCATACATATATGTGACACAAGATCATAAAAATTTACAATATAATAACCCATGAAATGAAATGTGCTTCATACAAAAAATCATCACAAAATAACCTATATAAAATGAATAGGTTTTATTACCATTTCATCATTTCATCAAATCATAACCCATGGAAAAAAGCGGATTTCATAAGCATTTTATCATAGTATAACATGGAGAAGAGAAAAGGATTTCAAAAAAAAATTCTTTATAAAAATAAACTATTAATAAATATAATATGAATGTTATACATTGATCATATACCCAATAAATCATATGTAACCTCAAATAATTTTATCTTAGATGGAAAATAATTTTGAAAGACTACTTGGGACATTCCTTGATGAAAATAGGTTTTATTTTGAAAATACTTTTTTAAAACAAAAAACATTACAAAAATACATTACCTTTAAAATAAGCCATAAAAATTATAAATAATTCTTTTAAAAATCATTTAAAACAATTCTTGTAAAAAATATCATTTTTTCTTTGAAAAATTCGTATTAAAACATAAAACACTTTCAAATATAATTTTCACGTTGACATCATTTATTTAAAATATAAAAATTTACCAAATATTAAGAAATATATTATATTTAAAATAAATTGTAAAACATATAAGGGGATCTTGAAATCATTGAGTAGTTATGACAACTGAAAATACTGTTTATGTCATGCATGTTAAAAACCAAGAATCCTTTCACATTTTCAGGGAAATCCAAAAGGGCATTATTTTGGAAAATGGAATGAAGATTCCATTCATTTTTTTTGTAAAAAATCAAATATGGGTTAAAAGTACTTTTCTAAATAATAGGGTAACAATAAAATATTTTTAAAAAAATTATTAGAATAGGTGGTTTTAGAAGAAAATGGATTTTCTACTGAAGATAGAAAAAAAGTTTGGTTTTATTAAAAAAATTCTAAATTATCATAAATAAAAAATAGGATTTTTTAATATTAATTGAAAATATATTTAAGAACCAAAGGATATAAAATTCAATAGTATTTTGAGATAGTGATCATTTAATTTATCCTAAAAAATTCAATAATAAACAATCTTGACAAATGACGAGGTTATAACATAAAATCATTACCACTTTGATAACATTGAATTGTAAGACCCATAGAGGAATAACATAAAATTGAACATAAAATATCATGAATATTATAAAATCATTATATTAAATTTAAATTTGTCTGTATGTACACCTCATGAAAGAATATAGTTTCATAACATAATATACATCTCAAAGAAAGAAAATTGAGACAAAAATCCATTACTAATTGGGTAACTTTTGAACCATAGACCCCTTGAAAAAGTGGTACTAAAATTGATATATAAATAAAAATAATCATCATAAAATAAATTCATGGGAAATATATAAAACACATAAAAGAAACACATGGTTAACATTTAAAAAGTCTCATAGAATTTAAAAAGTGAGATAAAAATCCCTTACTTTAAGTGTTTACTTCCACCGTACTCATTCAAACCTCCCGTAAAACAAATATAATTTTATTATAAATATGTTAAAGAACCATAATCCTATATATAATACCATATATTATTTAATTATTCCCTTTTATTTTTAATTTACTATCAATTTCATGTTAATGTCATATTCTAAGCAATAACTACTTGTTCATTTATGTATGTTTTGACTTTTTAATTTTTTTGGTCCTCTTACTTCGATCATGGTTTAATCATCTCTATAATTTAAAACATTATATAAATATCTTATATATTCTGTATTTATTTATTTATATTTATCCATATAATTTAGTGATAGGAAACGAAATACACTGTTCATGGAGATGGTAGGTCGTACATACACATGAATAATATTTCCATTTTCTTGTTGAATTAAATGAAAGAAAAGTAAATAATATATATGATACCATTATTGAATAATTTTTCTGTAATATAAATTAAATTTCTTATTAAAAACATCCTTAATACATTCCATGTAAATGATGAATGAATCACAGAGCTCAGGAGGCGGTTGTCTAAGGTACATACGAGCGACGTTAACATATTCCCATAAAATGAAGAGTATGCAGGTATGTGTGATATAATAATTCCAGAACCATAATAAAATAATTTTGATCATATATAAAAAATAATTCCATAATTATGACCAGCATTTATTGGTGGGAATAAAAAAATGACATCAGTTCATGAGGCGGTAGTCCGCCGTACACACAAATGATGATTCCATAACCCATTTAATGGAAGTAGAGATGGTTGTAGATAATTCCATTGACATAAAAAATCACAATATTTTTGAGATACCTATTTTATTATATTAATATGGTATAATAAAAATTTATTAGGTTGGAGTAAGAAATAAAATTAAAGCATTCATTAATGAATGTTATCTCTTTATTGGGTATCCTCATTAAATTTGAACTAAAAGCCTTAATAAGATGGATTTCTACCCAAAATAAAGCCTCTAGGATTCAGGGAGGGAATTTGGGAAGTTATTTGGTCATATATTGGCTGAATAAAATAGTTTTAATATGTTAGTATGAGGGTATAGGGGTGAACTTTTATTACTGGGTGAGATGACACACTTGGTATTTTTAAAAATAATTGAGTGTTTTCACATTTTTCATATGTAACAAGGTTTTAAAATGGAAAATTCTAGGACCTTATTGGTTTCTTGGTAGAAATATTTCCATATAATAGTGTTTATAAAAGTTTATATCTTATTTTTATCCTTATCTTTTTAGTTTAACCCCTGGTAAACCCATTTTTTTCTTAACCGTGGAAATCAATTTTTTACTTCATTAACTATTTATTTTGGTCAAAAATTCAGTTGAACTTATTAGAAATTAGAAATTATTATGATTAAAATCAGGGAATTTATTTTTAAAAATTAATTTAACATAATTTAAAAATTTAATTTAAAATTAACCCCGCAAACGTGATGAAAATTTGGGGTTTTAAAGAGAAAAAATTCAAAAGTTTACAAAGTTTTTATACGAAAATTTAATATTAAATTGATTAAAATTCCATAAATTGGATTAATGGATGTATAATTTAACTAAATTATGTTTATATTTAATTTAAAAAATAATTAATCTTTATAAATAATTTAAAGTAAAAGGAATTTTTCAATTAAAATTTAGTATTTTTCACTAATCATAAAAAATGCAACTTCCCAAATAAAACTAAAACAATTCAGCCCAAGATAATTTTAAAATTATTGTTTAAAAAATTATATTTATTATATATAATTATTTTTATAAAAGTTTTAAAAAATAATTATAATATAAGTTCACAAATTACAACAATTTTTTTAGATAAAATATTATTTTTAAGAAAAAAATGGATTTATTCTTATTTGTTTTCAACAAAAAACATTAGCTGAATGTAAAAGAATTATTGAATATATTATATATAAATTTAATTAAAATAATTCACTTAAATATTTTTGTTTAATTTGTTGAGGTAACAAGTGTTTTTTTCATATAAAAATATTTTTTCTAGAAAATGAATTTCTTTATTTTCAAATGGTTCTTATTTTTATTTCTAATTAATTGGTCACCAAATAATTAATATTATATACATGTTTAATCCATATTTAAATAATTTAGTTAATATTACTCATACCCTCCATTCCAATGTCTAGGTGATAACTATCATATTAAATAATTATATTTTAATATTATGTCATGATTCTTTTAAAGTATATGTTTCATGTAACACAAGAAAAACAAGGTATTGTGTGTACTACAATCCAAATAAATGGTGTGTGTAACTATATATAAAATTGATATTATTTATAACAAAATCCAAAATTAGTGTTTTGTGTAATTAATGCTAAACTCTATGTTTTGTGTTATAAAAAATATCAAAAAGATTAAAATCATTTAAAAAAAATATGTCACAAAATTTTAGGGTGTTACAAAATCACATTGATTTGTGATCACCTATCCAATATTATGGAATTATTTAAAATTTTAATTCATACTTTCTTGAAAATAAACCCATTAAAATTTGATTTTTAGGTTACATCTGAAACATTTCTTATTTCATGTCTTGGCACCATTTTATTAAGGTCGAACCTAAGAAAGTTATATGATACTTGACATGTTCCCTCCATTAATCCCAAAGGAATTGGTAAGAATCTAAGAATTAATTTCCTAAATAAGCAACATTATATCCAATATCACTAGAAATTGTTTTGTCTTAATAATTATGATAAAGAGATGGGTCACCTACTAATGGGATAAATATTTTCAGAAAGAATTCGATGATCTAAAATAGTTCCTTATAAACCCTCTAGGTAGATGTTGTACAAGGAATGAAAAATATTTATCCTATATATAGAAACCCTAAAGTGATCAATTATGTGAAAAATATCTATTATATTATAAGGACATTTTAGACAGAGATACCCAATATTTTTGATATCAATAAAAAACATGTATTGATATTTGTGCTGTAAATGATTAGAAATCATCTAAAATATCATGAGGTCCACTTGACCACCCTCAATAAACCACTGAAACATATCTGCATTCTTGAAATTCTTAATTGATTCTTAGCATGATGGGACATCATATTTAAATAATTTCACTTCTAATTTGTGTCTCAAAAGGTGATAAAAGTGTAGGTGCTAGTATATTTTCTCATAGCACACACTAACCTAGAGGCTTTTTCAATGGACATAGATCTCAAAAATGAAGAATTATTATCTTTACAAAGATCTTGTCAAACATGGTAAATATACTTTGATGATGCCTCCTATAGTTTAACAGATAGGAGGATGGAAGACCTAGAGATTAATATAGTCATTTTGGGGATTGTGTTAATCTCCATAAAAAAGGAAATTCTACCCTATTCATTTTGATAAATAAAATGGTGTATCAATAAAAAGGGAGAATTCTAGGCCCTCATCATAGATTAAAAATTTTCCTTGAAAATACCAGTTTCTTGATTGGACATCAAGGGTGATTCAAATTTGGTAATAAAACAAAAAAATAGTTACTATTCCATCAAGAAGAATGAGTCTATTCCCTTTCTTAATTATATATTAGGTTTAAGAGTATAATTTTCCTCAGAGGAAATACTTAACCACATTGCAAATTCACACAATGGGTAAGCTGATGCACTAGACAATGGAGCGGCTACCTTAGAAGACCCATATAAATAGGAAATAATCATTCATATCACACACCATAGGGTGGTATCATCATTTATTTGTAATTAAGTAAATAAAACAAATGAGATTAATACCACCTTAGATTAAAGTGCATCCTCACCACAATCAATTGATGATATAAACAATTTGATGTCTCCCATAATAGAGTACCTTCAAAATGGATTTCTGCCACATGATCGAGCTAAGGATCTATTCAATGATTGGTGATACACCCAATTTTTCAAATTATTTAGGTGTGGTTTAATAACCTAAAATAAACTTAATACTCAATAAATTATTTTATGCAATATAAAAATATAATTTCAATGATTTTGGAAGCATATAATGTTTTCATTATTGAATACACACTTTAGAAATGTTTTGAATCTTAAAATAAAACTAAAAAAAATCCAACTGATAAAAAATGTTAAATATTTTTAAAGACACATGAATCGACTGAATTGAGTACATGTCCAAATACCTACTCAAGCTAACATGTTGAGATATGAATACTAGTTTCAAATCACCAGCTATTCATGAAATGATTTACACTCACAAGAATTTTAGTTAGTGTTAGTTGTTAGGGCTAATTATATAGACACCAACAGTTTATATTTCCTATGTCTATAGGAAAATTAAAAGTTTAGATCATATAATGAATCCTTGATGGTCTATAATTTTAGTGAAATCTCTATAAGTAATTGTTTCAAATGAATACTCTAGAATTATGCTGATGTGAGTATTTGAGTTCAATGAGTTTACTAGAAATCAATAGTGACATTCCATAGATAGGATATTTATGAATGTGGAAAGGTGGTGTAACTGGTAAGACTGACTAGGGTTTTCATAAAAGGAATTTAGGACCAAATTCCAAAGTGTAGAACATTTCATGTTGACCATAAATAGTGAACATGAAATGTATATTGGGAATAAATGTTTTACAGCATGTTAATAACTTTGTAATTAAATATTACTGATAAATTTTTTCAGTTTATTATAATTATATTATTTATAGTAATATAATAAAGTCATAGTGATTCATATTATACATGTACGAAAACTTTTTCAAAGTATTTTATTCACTTATGTTCTATAATTTTTTTATATACATCCATTGAATGTTTTATCATTTCATTATATTTTGATTATTTTGTATACCTGTCTGTTTTTTTGAAGGAGTGTATCTCATGAACCTAGTTAAGGGGATGATGTGAACTTCTATAGGTTTCAGTTTTCTATTTGGATGATCATGCACATGGACTATTAGTGGATAAGCATACTGAAGTTTCAGTGATTTTATTGATAGACCGATCAATTAGTGTTCTGAGGGTTCCCAACTAGTGGTAACAAAGTGAGGTTCAATACCCTGAAAGCATAACATATATGATATAAAATTAAGTAAATATTTAGATCCATAAATTATATGTAATAGATTTCAGATTCAGGATGATGTATGTTGATTATTGAGTTATCCAAAAGACTTATAAGTTATGTTGATTGGTGAAAAGAATAAAATAATGGAGAAGGGTGGATGGGAATTTGGGAATGAAATACTTTGAAACGGGTAAGAATATATCTACCGTGAAATTTATCTTTTATCTTTTTGGAGAAGAAAACAACAATAGATTTTATGAATGCCTTGGTGGATATATGTGGAAGATTATGTCTCTTAAAAAAGTTTTCCTATTTGGTATGTTGTTTGGATTAATATTATCATAAGAAATACCTCATATCATGTGAAGCAATTTAATATAATTCATGGGAATATATAAGGGGTGAAGGATACTTTTACTACTGATGTATGGATATTTTTATTTAAATATTTCCTATAAAAAAAGATATGATTTTATAGTTATTACAATTACTATTTCCATTTGAAAAAATAATTTTGTGTTTGCTGAAATCTTGAATTTGGTCTCGAATAATGATATCAGGAAGAGGTATGTTTATTTTTCATCTAGTGGTACCCTTAATATTAATAGAAAGGAAATTGACCCCTCTAGAAATTAAAAACTAAACCAATAGAAGAAAAGTACCATGAAAGGAGTTGAAGAAACTAAGTTATTCCTAGTCCTAAATGATTTAAATTTGGAAGGAAATGGAATGTCAAGAAGGATTGAAAAATTCTCAATGATAACATAAAGAAATTTCAACATATGATTGTTCAAATTTCATCATCTTAACTGAAGAAACTAAACATTATTTTTCAAGTTTGAATAATCCAGTAGAATCCTAAGTGATTGATTGTGGAGCATCATATATTTCAACTAGTGGTCAATGATGCATGGTAAATAATGTATTAGGGAAGTTCTATAAATTCCACATGGTGGATGGTGAAGCCCTGTAAGTTTTTTTTAAAAGGAGTTATGAATATATATATGATAAATAGAGGATTCATGAAGTTAATATAATTTCAACATATCCCTAGTTTATAAGAAAAATATTATTTCCATTGGAAAAATTGATGCATTATTTTTTAAATACCTTTTTCAATGGATAATGTAGGGTTAACCAAGGATCCATAGTGATTATAGGAGGATTAAAGAATAGGAAATTTTACTTGATTGAAAATTCAAATGGGAGTTCCATTCCTAGAAGTATAAATTTAGATGATTTGGATGTTTGGAACTTTAGGTTTGGTCACCTTAATGAGAAAAATAAGGAAATATTAAAGGATACATTAATAATAAATCTTTTTTCACAAGGAAATTAAAAAGTGATAAATACATGTGATTGGGAAAAAATTAATCATTTTATTTAACTTAGTTTCATAGAATCTTAGAAACCAAAAATTAGAATGGGTATACTCAAATGTTCAAAGAGCATACCCTATTTAGTACTATGGTGGTTCACTCTAATTTGTTACTTTAATTGATGATACTACTAATAAATTATGAATTTACTTATTTAAACATAAATTTTATGTATTTTAGGTGTTCATTTAGTTTCTTGGAAAGGGATTTTGGCTATAATTTGAAGTGCAGATGGAATAAAAATAGTGGTGAGTACAATAGGAACAACCTCCAAAACATATGCTAGATGGGAGGATAAAGTTACGGGATGAAAATTCTAAAAAATACACGATATAATGGAGTATATGAAATAATGAACACAGCTTTGATAGAGAAAAATTAAAGAATGATGTTCCACTTAGTAATTCCTAAGGAAATTTAGGTTGAGGCACTAAACTGAGTGGAATATCTCCCCAATATAATTCCAACATCAGTAGTTGGCTAGGAACTTCTAGGGGAGTTATTGTTTTGAAAATGATTCGATGTTCAATAGTATATAATAGTTGGTATTTTATAATATGTATATGTACATGATAAGTGTAAATAAAATCTTGAATCAAAATAAAAAATGTGTTTCTTCCTTGGTTATGAAGATGAAAATTTTTGATATCGTTTAAGGGATAATAAAAGAAAACAAATCATTAAATACAAGGATGTTTACTTCATTGAAAAAATTATATGTAAGTACCATATCATGGTTGAGAAATAAGTTGAAAAAATAAACAATTTATGTGTTAGTTTATTAGAGTGATGTTAATGGATGATCAAATTTTAAAGATAACATAGATTTAAGTATTGAATAAACCCAAATTATAATTCCCCATACTTTTGATACATTGATACTACATGTTAATAGTAGAATATTCATTACATAACATTAAAAAACCACATCACAACCATATAGGTTTAGAGTATTTAGAAACATGGAAACATAAACATCTTATTCTTAAAAAATCTACATCGTGTCTTGTTTATTCTTTCATAACTATAACCCTTTTTACAAATATTACTTGATACCTTTCATCATATTTTAGGGAAAAGAAAAATAAGAAATGGTTGAGCTTAGATACTCAGTAAGGCATATCAAGGGAGATAACTTAATCATAAAATCATAAGAACATGGAAATAACTTTTGATAATTATATCCTTCATTTCAAGGATCATGATATTGAATTATGGAATAAATCATTGAATCTCATAATACATGAATTATAAAGAACATAATTCATTAGAGTATAACACAATATATGAAATTGTGGAAAGCACAAATAATATAAAATATTTTTCATATTAGTCAAATATCACTACCAAGACCATCATAGTGGAAAAAGTACCATACCAAACCAAGTTCACTCCCCATTCCAGCCCTGGATTACTGAATCGATTTTATTTCCCATTCTAATTTAGTATTATAGAACCGAGTTTTCTTCCCATTACATTCCTGTATATCTCATGAGATATAATTATTTACCTAATGCATTAGATGTAGATATAGGTCCCTCTATTCATATACTGAAAACTACACATATAGGAGTATTAAGAATATATTCCATTAATTATATCAGAACCCATAAAAATAAATGGGTTTCATAAACATCTCATCAGAGAATAACCCAGAGAAAATAGCTGGGTTTCATAAATATCATGCCATCATATAAATAAATCAAAAAAAATAATAAGGAAAATATTATTGAAAAATATCCACATTAAATAATAATTAGAATCAAATATTTTTATCTTAGGTGGTATATAATTTTGAGAGATCATGTGGAATCATTTTTGAGGAAAACATCCTTTCTATTTTGAAAACATTTTATCTTAAAATACCACACAATTTTTAGAGAAAAATATTTATTTGAAATTAATCTTGAAATATTTTAAGGGAAACATAAATGAATTAAGGTGTCATTAAAATGTAAAATCCCATTAATTCCATATATGTTAAAATATATTTCTTTCAAACTTTTTCCAGAAAAGTCCCAAAGAACGTCTTTTGGAAAATGACAAAAAGATTCATTTCAAACCTTTTAGTAAAAATTCACACATGTGTAAAAATTACTTAATTTTTTTTATAAGTGTAGAAAAATATATTGGATTTTTTTAGGAAACTTTGAAATGGAATATAAATATGCCACACTAGATACTTACATATAAACAATCCCAAATAGTAATCAGATTGTTGAAATTAACCCTTACTTTAGGTCTAATTTACTTCATTCATATACTAATTTACTATATAATTGTTTAATGAATGTTATTAATTTATAAAATTATAATATTCATATTTATGATATCATATATGATCCTCTTATATCATCTTTTCACCCATTTTTAATAATATTTCATTATTACCCTCTTTTCAGGTGTTAACTACTTTATTTTCCTATGCA
The DNA here is from genome assembly GCA_963277665.1 of Viscum album. Lineage (NCBI taxonomy): Eukaryota > Viridiplantae > Streptophyta > Magnoliopsida > Santalales > Viscaceae > Viscum > Viscum album. The sequence goes on along the minus strand of OY728157.1, from coordinate 1,224,824,034 downwards.
TGTTTTGTCTTATAAGTCCTAGTTCTTTTGTATATGTTATAGTTCCATAAAATACAGAATGATATTAAGGTAATATATATCATATTAATATAATATATACATTTATATAATCATTATTTAATGGTGAACTTGGAAAATAAATCGCATCACGTTGGGGAGATGGTAGGTCGTACGTACGCATGAGTTACAATACCATTCCCGTAATTGTAAAAGGATTAATAATTGGTTGGTATATATATATATTTTCCTGAATAGTTTTTTTAATAATTATAATATATATATTATTTCCATAATTATACCCATCTAAGTAATGTGGTGATGAAAAAAAATACGATGTAAAGATGATAAGTTTTACATACAGATACATAACACTTTTGTTTATCGTATGATGAATAAAAGGTGTAATATATATATAACATAATCATAATAAAATATCATCACATAGTTGATAATTTATTTATTTATTTATAATTTATAGAACAAATGAATATGTATTAAAAGAAGAAATAAACCATTAAAGAGTCGGTAAAGAGGAATACCTCTTCTTCAGAGAACTTCCTTCATATTTCCTATTAGATACACTAGGTTTGATCTTTTGAGAAGGAAATAACATCTAAAATTTTTCTAGGGAATCTTAGAATATAAATTGTTAGGGGATGGTCAATATTTAAGTCCCAATGTGATGCGGATAAGTGAGGGAGGAACTGCCCTTTTATAATTGAGGTGAGAGTTACTTTTGGAATGTATGAAAATCTTAATTTATAATAAATTAAATACCTTTAAAAATTCCTCCAAAAGGACATGGATTAAAATATAAGACGAGGTAAAGTTTTAATATCATCACCAAATATATTTTAGACATGTTTTGGTATTATATTAAACCTTGTAATTTTGATTAACCCTTAGTTAAAGTATTTTAATTTTAATTATGATAAAAACTATTTAAATGTTAAAATCTTGAAATTTTCAATTATGTGATTTAAATTGAAAAATCAATGAAAAATTCATAAAATTATAGACCATATTATAATTATTTTTTTAATATGTTTTATTATTTTTAAATAATTTAATAATATATTATTTTGATAAATTATCATTAGTGTCAATTTTGACACTATTCATTAAATGGACTTTTAAAAATATCAAGATAACTAGTTAAATTTGAGAAAAATACTTTATTATATCTCTAATAGGTCAAGGTAATCTTAAAAGTTAGTTTATCACATTAATTATCAAAAATTATACTTATGTTAGTATTTTTAATAACATTTCATTGATATTTTCGTTAATAAAATAATTATTGCATAAACATTGTGTAATTATTTATTATAAAAATATATTTAATTAAAATTAAAATTAAAATACCATGATGAAGATAAATATTATAGATATAGAAATAATATTTATATTATAATATAACTTGGGGGAAACCCTATATTAATAATGATACATTATTTAAAATATGAATGTGGCATCTTAGAATTTTTATTAAATAAACAATTATTAATATCATAATCTCATATAAGTGGCCCAAAAAGTCAAAAATAAATTTATATAATGAAAATATATTTATAAGTAAAATTTTTATATTTATATTAGTTTATAACAATAACTTTTTACCATGTTGACACATGAAGAATATTTAAGAAAAAGAAAGTGACATTTTGTGACTTTCATTGATTGAAATATTATATTTGTCATTTTTCTAGAAAATTTTACATTAAATAACTAAATTCTAATCCTTAGGTGTTAAGGGTCTAATTAACTCCATATAATAAAATTTTGTCATGATTTATGGTCATTTTATAGTCTTTATCATTTTATTTTTGCTCTAAATTACCCAAATTACCCTTTATCATGGTAACAAAATTTACCAAGGTTATTATTCATATTAGAGAAAAATAAAAGGTAACTATACAACAAATTTTAAACATAAGAATATTAATTTTTTTTCATCTTTTAGAAATTTAAAACGAATAAATTCCCATATTAACTTTAAAATAAAATAGGTAAAACACTATAAAAAATAACATTTCAGAAAAATGCACATTTAAATCATAAAATGTTTTTATAAAAAATTCTTGTATAATATATTTTCAGAAACCATAAATGGCTTATTTTAAATCTAAATTAACTAATTTAAATTTAATTATAATCAAAAACATAATTTATCCTTGATAATACTTTAAAAGAAAATACTATTTTCAATAAAAAACTGTATTTTAACTATTCCTTAAAAAAATTAACGTTTTCAAAAAATTATAAAAAGAATTTAATATAATTTTGAAACAAATAATTAAAAAATTAAATTACTTTTTCTTAATAAATTTTCTATAACTTATAAAAATGAATATTCACTCGTTTTTTTAAGATAACATATTTTGGAAGAATAAAGTTATTTTACTAAAAATGGGGAATTATTTTCAAAGAACTTAACAATAATTTATTATTGAGTTGGAACATTATATTTATTTCATAAATTAGTTATTAATATTGATTCCAAAAAATTTAATTGATAGGTTATAATGGTCATTTTATACTTATAGTGCCTTATGGTTTGTTTAAACTCAGCGTTGTGTGTAACGCAAGCTATGAAAAGTTTTAAAGAGAAAAATTTCATAAAAATATGATGGTGTTACATTATACCCCTTTAAAATGAATTTTCCCTAAAAATTAATCACTTGGATAGAAACATATGAAGATAAATTTTCCTCATCCCTTCCGTAGGCTACCATATTGCTTCTTCAAATTGTTGGTTCCTCTATAAAACATTAACCAAGAGAGAGGTCTTGCTGCATATAACTTTTTCTCTACAATCTACAATCTCAATTATTTTTTCATCACAAGAAATATATTTTCTATTCAATTTTTTTTGTTTATCACATGTGAAGGATTAGGTATGTGCTTCCCCAGGATAGATTTAAAAAGTCCCATCGTAGGGTGTGGAAAAAGAAAATTATTTTCCTAGTATGGTATATTGACTGACCAGGGTCATCTCACATGAGGATTATCTCAGTTTGTTCACCTAAAATAATTATTGTTTTTATAATTTAATGAATGCAATTTTAAAATATTGTTTTGTGTTTTTAATTAATTTTTAAAATATTTAAATGACATGAAATTTAAGAATCTAAAAAAGTATGCAATGTTAAACACAATGAGTTAAAGAAGAAAAAACATGGTTTTGGGTTCAATCATTATTCTACATTATATGTCTGATTCTAGTTTGATAATCCAAAAATAAAATACCATGTTGAATCGGTATTATTTTTATTTAGAAATTTTGAAATATTTTAATGGCTAAGTAATCCCAAAGCCACCTCCTCTATTAGTCAAGGTTGGTGACACACTGTGGTCTGAGGTGTTCCGTTTTCTAGAACCCGGTTCTATCAATGTTGTTTAATTCATTGAATTTATCAACTATATCATTTGAATATTTACTAAATAATAGAGGGTAAAGATTTAAAAAAAGAATATAAACAGATTGAGTTTCATGTCATTGGGGGAATACACCACATTAAGGATATTCATCTCACCCATGCATGCTACTCAAATCTACCACAAACGTAAAATGAACTTTAAGAAAAATTGAAGAACACCCTACCATTCCTCAGGCCAAACATCAGCCCAGACTCCCATTATAGGTAGTAAGAGATCACTTTGGTGAAATTAAATAAGTGAAGAAGAAAATAATATAAAATAATAAAAAAATAATAATGATAATAAAATTTAAAAGAAGAATGATAGATAGGAAAATTAAAATTAAAATAATAAAATAAAAAAGAAATTGGTAGAGAGAGAGATAAATAATTAAAATAAAATTGAAGAAGAATGAGATAAATAATAATACAATAAGAAAATAAAATAATAGTATAATTTTAAAATAATAATAATAATAATAATTATAATAATAATAATAATTAAATGATTAATAATAATTATTAAAATAAGAAGAAAAATTGTGTAATAGATAAAAATAATGCATGAATTGTTTATTTAAAACTAAAATATAATTTAAAATATAATTTAAAACAAAAAAAATTAAAAATACATAAAATAATAATAAATAATAAGAAGAAAGGAGAGGGTGAAGTGCATTACTTTGGTGGGTTCCCTTCATCGGGTGCTCTATATATATCCCTTTTGTTGAAGTGGGATGCCTAATTTAAAGGAAGTATGGAGGAGAAGGATTCTTAGCATCTCCCATCAATGGCTGAGAAGGATCCTCAGGTGGGTCCCCCAGATCCTGGAGGGATCTCATTAATCTTTTCATTCAAACACCTAGAGACCCACTAGTTTAGGTTTTAAATCATATGAGAATCTCACGGGGTCAAATATTTTGTGTCGAAGGATCTAGTGGGGTAGACTTTTTCAGATTCTTTTACAATGCATGGACATACCTCAGTGCTATAGTGGACACATGCAAGGTGGAATTGGGAGCTGTGAGTAGTGATGTTGTGCAAAAGTGGTGTGTTGATGATCCTATTCTCCTATGGCCTTCACTATAGCTGGAGGAGGCACAAGTGAGCATCATGGAGGTTAATGGTGCTAACAAGAAGTGGAAACAACATAGTTGGGTGATTCATGGTGATCGGGGGCCTCAACTACAAAGCACATGTTTCATGTGGGGAAGAAATGGAGGATTTAGGCATGCTACAATTGAGGCAGTTAAAGATATAGGTGTATCCAAAATGGATTTGAGTAGGGGTGAATAGGAGTTGAGGTGGGCTGAGAAAAACGATGAAATATGATCAGATAATGGTGGAGTGTGATAGGAGTGGTGGAGCCTCAATCCCACATCAAAACCATGAGACGGGGGGGGGGATCTCCCTTATTAGCATGAGTGTGGGATAAATTCGTTAGACGACTACTCTAGGGATGTCATCCCATTTCCACTTTCACATATGAAGGGTGCACATTGTTTCCATACAAGCCTTTGTCGCACCACTACTCCCCATAGGGTTCACAAACGATGACCCACTTGCATGGGGTTTCATCACCCTTGTGTATCCACTGGCTCGAGTGGGACCTCTCAGGCTGGCTTGGATGACAACTTCTTATTGGTTGGATAAATTGTGGGCAAGCTAGTTTGATGGGCTATCTTAGGCTCAGCCTAAAGTTTTACATAAACACCTTAAAAATATTTTGACAAATTTCTATTCTCAATCAATATTTTAAGGAAAATTTCATATGTAAATTCCAATTACAAAATAATCTTTATTTCACTCTCCTAAAACCATTTTCATTATTTCCATTATAAATTCCCAATTATTCAGAAAAAACATTGTATAACAAGGATTAATTCATGGATAAAACACTTAACACCATTAAAATTTGATTAAAATTATGAACATAAAATGTTTCTATAGAATACCCCTAGACATTAACCATGATTTTACTCAATCATAAAATATCAATAAGGAATTAAAGAGGACACCAATGTTACATATATTAAAATTTCCAAGTAATAAAATCAAATCATTATCAATTTTAAAGTCAAAATTTCAAATGTCACTTAAAATAACAATTAATTTATCAATTTTCAAAGAAAAAATAAACTTAGTTATTTTACATTTCCCTATTTTAAAATAATGGTAATTATACTTTCATTCATTTAATTTTCTTAATTCACAATTATTTAACATCACAAATCATGATTTACATCACTTTTGAATATTTTTACTCAGCTATCCTGATAAATTTCTAGTTGATTTATGCTCATATCACGAGAACATAATCCTTACCCTTATTATTTTAATGGAACATTTTTCTCTACTTTGTAAATACAAAATACACATGAAATCCTGAGGACTTGCATTAAAGTTTCAAATAAAGCTTAGTATTTAGGTTGGTAGGAATTAATGTTTTATAAATTATGATTAAAAGAGGAGATTTATCTCTTAAGTAAAATGCACGATATGAAATGTTAATGTGTAATAAAATTATCCCCTTCAAATTAAAAACTCCCATTTCCCCAAAAAAACATAGTAAAGGTTATGATAGAATAAAGAATAATGAATTATTTATGCACTCTAGATTTTTTTTCTTTTATACATTTATTTTTCAAAAAAGATTTTAATTTTTTTCTACTTCAAAAAACATTATGAGAAAAAAACCTCACATCCACCACTTAACTACATATAATAAAAATCATTGGTCTATTAACTTTTAATTTTGGTTTTCCCAAATCATAACCCATTTTTCTCATTTTTGGATCTTTTTTTATTTTTACCTTTCTTTCAATTGGGTAATAATAATAAATATTATAGTGAATGAATCAAAAAATTTTATTAGAAACCAAATTTATCACCCCAAACTTTTTAAATAAATTTTATTTCATTCTTTCTACCATGACTCCCTTCACCCCCATACTTAAATTTTAAAATATGATGTAAATAGTAAGAGATGGTTATGAATGGATAAAAATGGCTTGACAAATGGATTATTCCTATAGAGGTCATTCGTGGTCTCTATGGGTAAATAAGTATTGATTTAATTGTGGTATTTTATGTGTAATTGGTTTGTCAAAAGATACCTCAAACAATTCAAATGTGTTTTTGAACAAGGATCACTTTGAAAAGTTCACTTGAAGGTTCTAATCAGTGACATGTTCCAAGATCACTCAATAAATATTCTCAAGTCAAATAGAAAGTACATGGTCTATATATTTTCTAGTGAATGAGATATTTGATTTTGGAAAATCAATCAAGGTATGGATAATAATAAAAAATAAATTCAAATTAATTTTTGAAATTCAAATCATGAAAACTGTTTTGAAATTTTATTTACCTGAATCAACTAATTCCCTCAAATCAAAAGTCATTATTTAGTATACATTCCACAATTGAATCATTTAATTGTTCATTTTACTCATTTAATCACATAAACATTGAAATAAAAAAATATGGAATCATAGGATTACTAATATTCTCATGTCTCCTAGACAATTCATGTAAATCATCAATCTATGTGTGGGAATGAAATTCACAATTTTAAAGCTCAAAACATGTTATTGGAAAAAATATAGGGAGTTTAAAAGATAAAAATAAAAATTTAACTTACATTCCCATGAAACTTTATACGTTTTCTCCATGTTTTGGGTTTCCTTCTTCCTTTATGAACCTATAAAAGAAAATTACTCAATTAAGTATAAGGTTCATTTCATTTAATCTCAAAAAGAATACACGAAGTGAGCATAATGATTGACTAATTCCTAAGAATGAAATTGAAATATAAATTCCTAGAAATAAAATGAAAGATAAATCTCTGTATGATCCCCCAGGTGGGCCCTGAATTTTTACAACCTCTCAAGGGTAGTACCAAATGTTTTACATAGTATGATGTTGGATGACGCTTCTTTGATTTTAACCCCCACATGTGGATTTTTATAACTTGTGTTTCATCCTTCTTGAGGACTGATGACCCATGAATAGAGTATACCTGATCCCCCCATTCATAATTAGTTATATATTTCATAGAGAGGGTAAGATAAATTATGAATCATTCTCTTTCTTGGTTTCTACTTGTGCACCCTCCTCTTTTTTTCCCATGATGGATTCACATAGTCCACATGAATTGAATGAACAAAGGGAGAATAAGCACATATTTTTACATGAAAAAAAATTATTTTTGAATTTTTAATAATTTATCCCTTTCAATATGAGAAGACTCTTTTCTCATTTACTCAGGCTTGGAAACATGGATTTTCTCATGGGATTGATCAAATGCATGTTCATTGAAATTATAAATCCCCAATGTGTTCCTTAACAACAACATTTTTAGTTTCTTCATTATCCTCTAAGTCATGGGAATGTTTTTCCAAATCTGAAAATTAAAAATAAGGAGTGATTATCAATTTATATTGAATAAACTTATAAAATAAAGAGTTCAAATAAATATCAACTCCCTAATTTGTTTTTGGTTTAATCACTACCTCAATGGTAAGGTCCTGTTGTTGTTGGATCTCAATGGATGGAGGTAGGTAGTAAGTTTTCTACATCATTTCTTTTCAATTAAATCACTATTTTGGATTCCTCCTCTTCCATGGATAGAGTGACATGAAATTTTACAATCTATTTTACCTTTTAGGGATTATGGAGATATTATTGTACCTCATATTTGGTCCAAAAGTCACCTAGATCTTGATAATATCACATAGTTAGATCAAAAGGCATGTTTTTGTCATCATGAATCTATTCTAGCTCATCATTGTCTTTTTAGACTTGGATATTCATATAGTTGGACTATAGGTACTCCTAAAGTTAGGCCTTAACCTATTTTATGTCTTCAGTAAAAGTGGGAAGCTCTGTTGGAACTTTTTTATTGGTCTTCAGATATTGATAATCCATTTTAACCTCATCAACCATTTCTATCAGTTCATGAAATGAAATTCCAATGTTATTACCATTTATTATAATCTTGGCTACATTAGTGATTTCATTGAGATTTTTTAGAAGATCCACCTCTTTAATATTTTGAAATACTGGTTCTTGCAATTGAGAATATTTGTTCAATGATTTGAAAAAAAATACTTGATAAGATCATGGGGATTTTTTTGTATTTATTTTTATAAAATCAATAAAATCAATCTAAAATATGATAATAGAAAAGGTGAATGAACTATTTATTAAATCCTCGATAATGATTCCAGTTTTTACAAACATCAATCATATGGCATAAAAAAAGAAAATTATTTTCCTAGTACAACATTGTAGATGACTAGGTTCATCTCACTTGAAGAGCTTTCGGTTTTTTGACCTATTTTATCTCATTCACCTAAACTAATTCTTTTTTTTGTTTTTATTATTTTATGGATTCAATGGTAAAATATGTTAATGGGTTTTTGATTACATTTTAGAAAAATGAAATGAAATGAAATATAAAAATATAAATGAGCATTAAATATTAAATAGAATAAGTTATGTAAGAAAGAACTTCGGTTTGGGTTCGATTTTGGGTTCAATCATTATTATCCTTTATATTTTTGATTTTTTTATAATAAAAACTAAAAATTTCATGTTGAGTTACTATTTTAATATTTAGAAATATTTAAATCTTTTAATTTCATAGCAATATCAATTATACCTCCTCCTTTAATCAAGATTGAATACACACCTTGGTATGAGGTGTACAATTTTCAAGGACCCAACTTTATCGATTATGCTTCATTCATTGACTCGTTCAACTCCATTGTGTGATGAGTTATCCAAATAAGAGAGGTAAACTAGTTTAAATAAAATAATATAAATATAATGAGTTGCATATCATTTGGGGTAGTCCCCACACTAGGGATATTCACCTCACCCATGCATGCTACTCAAATATACCACAAACGTAGAATGAATTTTAAGAAAAATTCAAGAACACCATGATTTCCCTTGAGCCAAGCCTTGGGTCAGCCTCCCATTATTGGGAGTAAGAGATCACTTTGATGAAATGGAATAAGATAATAAGAATATAAAATAGAATAACAAAAGGAGAAGAATGAGAATAAAAAGTAAAAGAAGAATCGTTGATGAGGAAAATAATATAAAAAGAAGAAAATAAAAAAGAATTTGGATGATAGAGAGTGAGAGTGAATAAAAATAAAATATAAGAAGAATAATAAGTGAATAATAAAATAATAAAAAATATAAGGAAAATTCATTTTAAAAAAATATAATTATTATCAAATACAATCATAAAAATAATCAAATGAATTAGAATAAGAATTAAAAGAAGAATAAAAATTGTGGAATGTGATGAAAACACTTGGATGAAAAAAATAGATAAATTATTTATTTATAACAAAAAGAGTATTTAATCTAAAATTTCAAATAAAACTAATGAAAAGTAAATAAAATAAAAAAATGATGATGAAGAAGAAAGAAGTGGGGAGTAGTGAAACACCTAGGTGGGTTCCCTTACTTGGGTTCTCGATAACAATATACCTTCTCAGGTAGTTGGATTCCACTTTTATAGGTAGTTAGAAGAGTATGGAGTCTCATATTCCCCCGTCAATAGACAAGGTGGATCAAAAGATTAGTCCCCTGGATCTCATACAAATCACACCTATCTCTTCATTCAAGACAGATAAGAGTCCCACTTGTTTATGAATTAAATCTCTTGAGGATCTTGGGTGATTGAATTTTTAGTGTCAAACGATCCAATTTTGAAGCTTCTTCAGCTTCCTTTGCAGTGCATAAGGTACTTTGGTGCAGTAGTGGACTCATGAAACTTGGATTTAGGAGTGGAGAGCTATGATGGCACATGATAGTGGTGTTCTTAAATGGTAGCGGGGGAGGATAGACTGTCACTCCTCTTCTCCTTTGACCTTAATAGTGGTTGGAGGAGGATATAGAGAGCTCTATGGTGTCTATTGGGGATGGTGATCCATGAAAGTGGTGTTCTTGAGTGGTTCATGGTGATCGAGGAACTCAACAATGGAACACGAGCTTCAGGTGGCGTAGAAAAGAAGAATTTTAACATGATATAATAGCAGCGAGCTAAGAAAAAGGTGGAGCCACGATGTATTTGAGAAGGGGAGAATAAGAGTAGAGGCATGATGAGATAAAGTAGGTAGCACATATGAAGCATGGTGGAGTTTGGCAGAGCACCGAGGAGTGGTGATGGAACATCAATATCACATCAAAACCATGATACTGGGGGATCTCCCTTAAAATTATCCACATGGGGGGCTTCCATCAGGCGACTTCTCCAGGGATGAACTAGTGGTTTTACTTTAACACACGAATAGTGTGTACTACGCCAAATTAGGCCTTTATCCCACCAGTACATGCCACATGTCTCACCACCTGTGGCCCTCTCACACGAGTATTCATCACTCATGTGCATCCACTGGCTCAAGAAATCCGTCTAAGGATAAATTAGAAAACTGACCTCTATGGGCTGTCTAAATGTAAGGATAGATTGGTTGAGGGGCTTGCTTGGTCTTAGCATAAATTCTTAAATGAACACCTGAAAAATAGTTAGAAGAATTTCAAATATGAATCCAAATATTCATCAAAATTTCATATATAAATTCAAAATAAGAAAAATATTTCTTTTACACTTAAATTTTGTTTCATTATTTATATTATAAATTCCTAATTTTTAGAAAAACATTGAAAAAAGTGGATTAATTAATCGATAAAACACTTTTAACCATTCATATTAGATTAAAAATGTGCACATAAAATTATTTTGTTAGAGATACATGGAATACATCATGAAAATAGGAGAGATTCGGGGGAATCACCAATCTATAAGCTATATTTTCAACATGATCAGGAATTTATAATGGAGCAATATACCTTGGTCTTGACTTTCCCTTCTTTCCAAATCTCATTACCCCTTTCTAGTTAGATATTAATAGAAATATATTGTCACCCACTTCAAAATCTTGGTATTTTCATCAATTCTATAAATAACCTTTTTTCAAATTTGAGATGCTCTTATGTGATTTTGAATTGATCTAACTTTATCTATCATTTCCAAAACTAGATTAGGTTCTAATATATTTATTTCCACAACTTCATTCCATCATGTTGTATTTTTTAATTTCTTACCATAGATATCATTATAAGTATTCATATGATTACTAGAGTAAAAGATATTTTTTTAAGAAAATTATAGCAAAGGTAGGTGTTGATACCAATGTACTTTTAAATCCATAGAGAAATCACTCAACATGTCTTTTATAGTTTTAATTATCATCTTAGATTTACCATATTTCTAAGGATGATAAAAAGTTCTAAAACTTAACTATGTATCAAGATCATGTTGAATACTTCTCCAGAACATCTAGGTAAACTTCAGATCCTAATAAGATATAAGGGAAAGTTCCACTCCATACAATCTTAACACTTAAATAAAATATATTTTGGAAAGATGATTAAGATAGAAATATTCTCTGATAATAATGAAGTGTGCCAAATTCATAAGGAAATAAACTATAAATGGTATTTCATTATATAATTTTTTATGTGTTGGGAAGTATGATAACAAAATATGTGGTAATGTTTTCCCATTTCCATTCTCGTATGGGGAATGGTTAGAACAACACCTTATACTTCTATCTCTCATCCTAAGATTTCTATTAAACCCATCACTGGTGAACATATTCTACAACATATTTCTTCATGACATCCCATCAGAAAGACTCTCTCAGGTCTCTATAAGTAATTGTCCTTCCAAAACTAATATATAATGGTGAAAAATGTGCCTCGTCTAACAACTCCATTAAATTTAGTATGGGAGGGACGAAAAATATTTCATGAAACTTATTTTATCATCACAATAAATGATGAACATAAGAACATTTGACACCTTATTTTAAAGCTCTGCAAATTCCATCTACACCTCTTTAATATTCACTTGTATGGATATTTGATCATTCATTTGATCCATATTACATTTCTAACCTTACTTTTAAATTTCCATACCCATCCTTTAAAAATCAATAAATATTGGATCTTTTTTGATCCTCATCATAGAGAGGGTAGCATTATTCTTTTGACTCAAACCATCCTCCGCCTTAAATGATTTATTGGGGTGGTAATGTATAGGGAAACTGTAATCTTCCATCAACTCCAACTATCTTATTAGGTACATATTCGACTTATTTTGAGGGAAAATATACTTTAATCCTTTATGATCAGTATATATGTCACACTTATATCCATAAATATCTTTCCTATATATCTTTAATTAAACACATTACAAAGCTAACTACAATCCATGATTTGGGTAATTTTACTCATGGATTTTCTATTTTTATGAGGTATAAGATATCACAATATCATTTTAAAATAGAACACATACCAGAAGCTTCATTGTTACATCACTATAGATTACAAAACATTATTCACTATAGGGTACTATGATCATAGTTTCATTGACAAACCTTCTTTACATCTCCTTGAATTTTTCTTCACATTCCTATATCCATGTGAACTCAACTCATTTTTGATTCAACTTGGTGAGTGTATTAGATAATCCTAATAAATATTTCAAAAAATTTAATAATATTTGGCCCAACCAAGAAAAATTTGGATCTTAGTTACCATTGTTTTTCTAGTCCAATGTTCAATAACTTTTGTCTTTTCTAGATCCACAGATGTACCATCTTAACAGATTATGTGATAAAAAAATGTAACATTCTGAATCCCAAATTCAAACTTGTAAATTTTTTCATAAATATTATTTTTTATTAAGGACTTCAGTACAATACTTAAGTGATCTTCATGTTCTTAATTTATATTTGAATATATAAGAATATCATCTATAAAGTCTACCACAAACTGATCTGGATAGTCTCTAAAGACTCTATTTATGTAATCTATAAATATAGTAGGGGAATTAGTAAGGCCAAAAGGAGTAACTATAAAGTTCTAATAACTATACATTGTATAGAATATCATCTTTAGTATATTCTTCTTCAAAACCCTCAATTTATGATATCTAGAATGAAGATCTATCTTAGAAAAGTATTAAGCTTCATATAGTTGATCAAAATTCAGCAATATGGGGAAGACGATATTTTTTCTTGATAGTGATCTTTTTATGTTATTAATAGTAAATGTATAATCTCATTGATCTATCTTTATTTTTAAAAAACAGAATAGGTTAACCCCAAGTAGGCGCACTGAGGCATATGAATCCCTTGTCCATATTATATTAGAGTTGTTTCTCCAATTCCTACAACTCAATTGGGTTCATTATATAGGGATTATTTGAAATAGTCATAGAACCCGGTATGAGTTCAATTAAAAACTCAACTTCATGATTCAGTGGAAGACTAAGAAATTATTATGGAAAGACCATAAAAAACATCGGTAAAATAGGTTTATCCTTGTTGGCGAGTTTATCCCCAACCATCTAAGATAGATAACCATTATTGATTGGAATTAAAATTAATAAGATGAAATTAATTTCCAATGAATGTTAATATTTATAATTTCATCAATAGATGACTATATATTCATTCAGAATATGAAAAGTGACTTTCCTTCCCCAATAATTGATATGATGTCTATATAGTGAAATCTAATCCATGCTAATAATCACATCGAATTCAACTAAATGAATGATCAGAATATTTGTAGGAAAAAATTTCTTGTAAACATAAACTAGAGAATAATTATAAACCTTTATTATGACCTTTGTGACATTAGATGTTTTCACCACTAACTCTACATCTAATTATTGAGGTAATATATTGATACACTTTGAAAATTATTTAGAAATAAAAGAGTTGGTCGATCCATAATCAAATAAAACATTAGCTTCATTAGAGTGGATGGTACATGAAACTTTCACTACATCATTATTGTACTCCACATTGATAATGGTGATCACATGTTATTTTCCTTTGACTTTGTACTTAAGAGGTTTATGAGGTCAATCGTCATCAGAAACCCTTGGATTTGTAAATTGGTTAGCATAATACCAATTTTTCCTGAACTTGAAGCACTAAAGTATAAGAGGAATATTATGTGTAGCCTCTTCTATATTCTCATAATTACCTATCTTTTTCCCATCACATCAGAAGTCAATTTCCTAATGACCTTCTTTCCCACACAAAAATATTGACTAGTTCCCTTAAGACAATTTCATCCATGATTCTTTCCACACATTGTGCATAAAAGAACGTTCATATTATTTTTCACTATGGTTTTTAGATTTTATATTGAAGTCAATTTTTATCTTCCTATAAAAACCATAAGATTGATGGGAAACCCCAATCTCTATCTCAACCTTGAGATCCCATCAAACTATTTCCTCATACCTACTAAATTACCTTATGTATAATGTATTTTAGATACTTGGTTTTACACCTCTAAAGAATTGATCAACCTTTCTTTTATGCCGGATGATAATTCTAGAAGCATAACTTGAAAGTCTTTTAAAATTTATCTCATAGGTAACAGTGAATTATTCATCATTTTTCTTAAAATAAAGTAGGTCCTTATCCATTTTAGAATGATGAATATAAGTAAAGTACTTATTAAAAAATAAGTTCTTGAACTTGTCTCATTAAAGGGAGTCAATTATATCTATTTTCCTATTTTATTGATATGATTCCCCCAATGATCCATTTATATCACACCAAAAAAATGGATTTTTATTTTATTTTATTTATTTCTTGGCTTTAGATACAATATTATGAGTTTTTTTGAGTTAGAAATTTGATTTTTTTTTATTTTGGAAGTTCATGGTGTGTTTTTTGGCTTGTGGGCGGTTTGAATGCATGATTTGAGGGTTAACCATGCATTCAATTAATATAGTGGGTGTTTTTAGTTAAAATTATCCTTGGATCATTGAACATGAATGGTTTGATAATGGATTGGGACAAATCAGTCATTGTCAATGAAAACCCATGTAGCTTGAGGGTTGGTGTATCGGGCATGGCGCAAATCTTGCACATGGTTAGAGCAAACCGTGCAACAAGAATGCAAGGGGATATGTAGTTTTGAAAGTAAATTTTTTCACAATTGGAACATGGTTTGGGGAATAATAAATATATACTATTCATGGTTTCCTATACTCTAGTTGGTTTTTCACGGTTGATGCAAGGGTTGTCAAACCGTTCGGCCAATCCTGCGAGTTTCCTTGATCATTAAAATTGTGAAATTTCAGTTTTTACCCTCAACCGTTTTAATCATATTTTAGGTTTCCCTCCCTTGTTCGACCTAAGAACACTAGGGCGCTCTAGTAGAACCTCATCCATTTTCCCCCTTCCACTATTAAATCTCCTTTATGTTTTATAGGTAAATTTCATTGATCTTTTGGTCATTTTCTTCTTCTCCTCTTCCTTTTATCTTTGTTTATTGGTGTTTTCTTGGAACATAATCTCTTGGATGAACCATAGGATGAGTAATAATTTATGTGGTTTGATTTATTTGATTTTAGTGTGTATGAATTGCCTCTTTGGTGTATTCTTCCTTCTCCCTAAGTTTCATTGCATTGGAACATCATTGAGGTAGGTTTCTCCATCCATTTCCTTTTTGGAACATTTTTTTTATGCTTCAGCTTTAGATTAATGATTCAAATATGACTAAATATTGCTTTTGGTCTGTTAGTATAAATAATTTTGGTGTTTTCATGATGGAAAATGGGAAATATATGGTTTCCAAATGGTTTCATGAATTATGAATATATTTAAATGCACAAAAGGTGTTTGATGAAAGGTCAATTGATCATTTAAAGTGAAATTGGGTGATTTGGGTGGTGTTTTTTCTGCTCTATGTTTTAGAAATGTGTTTGGGTTATGATTTTGGTGATGTATGTGGAAATTGGTGACTTTTATAGTGTGAAGCTTATGTGTGTATTGTTTTGTTGGTTTATAAGAAAGTGGTGTTTCCTTAACAAGAGTTTTTGGTGATTTCATGGATACTTGAAGAGTTTCATTGGATTTTGGAACATCTATATGTGCACAGGGTGAACACAAGGATGAAAAAAATGATAATGGCCCTAGGGAATGATGTTTCCTTAAACCATGAGTTTTCAAATAATTCTACACCCTTTAGTCTTTATTTTTCCCAAAAATAGTTCCTTGATTTATAAATGGTGTCTTGGTGATTCACGTGACGTGAAGAGTGAATTCAATCATGTTCTCTAAATCTTCTCCTATTTTTATTTTTAAGATATTTTTTGGTGAATAATAACTATAAGGGGCCGTTGGGAAGATTTTGTGTTACTGTATGTTTTTACATGGGCTTGGAAATGATTTCAGATTTGAAATGTAAAGGCTTGTTTAGAAAATTTGAATTTCATATGTTTTAGAATATAGTTTCCTAATATAAGTTGATTATGTTCCATGTCTTCCTCCATGTTGTGATTTATAAAGCTTCTAGAAGGATTTTGTGAAGGGTTCATAATTTTTTAAAGGTATATGAAATACCTATATGATAAAAGATGGTTTTTAAAATTTTAATTTGTTGTGTTTCATGTGATCTTTCTAGTAAAATTCATTAAAAGTGTTTTTGTGAATTGTACAAGTGTGAAAAGAAATGGATTTTGTGTGCTATCGGATTATGAAATTTTTGAGGCCCAATGGGTGCTTTGTGTGGTTTTGAGAATGTTTGTTTTGATTTTATATGACCTAAAAGACCAGTTATAACCTTAGTATAATTTGGAAAAATGGTTTCTAAAGATGTGATGGAAAGGCCTGATTAATATTTTATTATTTTTGGGAAAATGGTTATGATTATGGAAAATGGTGGTTTCCTTGTGATATTTAATTATTGGGTTAAAATTCTTGTAAAAGAAATATATTTTCATGTGTGTCTATGATACATGTCTTATGTTTGGAGACTGTAAGACCCTGGGATGCATTCCACTCTAGTGTCTCATTCACATGAACATGTTGGGTTTTGGATTATGTTTCGAAACCAGTAGACCTTGGGATACGTTCACCTATAATTAATCATGCATGAAGTCATTATGGGTTATGGTTTCTATAATGTGTTTCACCGTGTAATATTATTATGGGATTCTTGGGCGTCATCTAGAGGGTCAAGTGATGATTGCTTTTCTACCCCGATTAGATGGGATGTACCCCCGGATTTGTTGAGAGGCTAGGCTGGGAGTGGCACTGAATTTTCTAGTTTAGAGAATCCATTGAGTTATTAAATATAGAGTTAATCTAGATTCCAATAGGTGTGTCTAAACTATATTTCCTAGGATTTCCTCTAGATATGTTTAGTAAATTCCCATTATTGTCTATCTGTAAGTTATATTTTTAATCTACTTCCTATTGGTAATAATACCTACTATTTTTTAACTTCTTATTTGTTTCCTTTACTTCAGTATATCCCCTTTTTGGTCATCTAGTGTAGATTTTTATTTGGTTTTTCGTTTTGAACTGGGTTTTAGAGTGTCAATCCATTTTTAAACAGGAAAGATGTGTGTTTTTTTAAAAAGGGAATTCATGGAAATATTTTCTTGGTTGTCTAAAATGATTAGAATTCTATTTTATAAATGTATTTCAATATAGTGTTTGTGGATGGTTTTAAAAAAGGAAAAAATGGACTCTATGGGGATTGCCTATGTAGTTTTTTATGCTCACACCATACTTGTTTCACTCACTATTGATTTACCTAAGCTATTTTATAGGTTTAGGTTTCAGGTTTGGTTGTCTTTGGAGTTGGTTGGTCTTGTGGTTGGTGGTGACCAAGTGGTCACATAGAGATTGTTTTAGCATTGTTTGGATTTATTTTAGTATCAAGTTTTGGTTATGTTCAACAGCTTTGTTATTTAAATTTATTAGTATGTTTATTTATATTTATTTTTGGTTATGTTGCGTACTATTTTATGGTATTTTTATCCCAGTTTATTATTGGGATAAATCATTTCTATTGGATTATTCTTATGCCATACACTCGTTTTTAGACCGTGGGGATCGGTAATGCCCTTCATGACTTGTCTTAAACTGGATTGGGTGTCAGGTCAGATGTCATCCCAACCTGGTTCATTAAAAAATGGTATCATAGGAGGCCCTTGTTATTTGGGGTATCGTGTAAATCAAATATTAGGACTTTTAGTACTCGGTAAGTAGGTATGGGAATAATTTATGAACCCTTTCTCTTTTTTATCCTCAAGTTTCTAGTGTTAGTCTTTGATTTGAGTCTTCTGTTTTGTTTTTTAGGGTTTGTAGGAGGAATGACAATGGAGGTGATCTAGTGTAATGTTGTGATCTCACATGGAGTAGTGAACAATGTGGAATCAGAGTGCATGGTTCCAATTCCTCTTATTTTTTGATGCTTACATGGGGGTATGGAACACTAACCATGTCATTAGGATATGCATGGCCACTAGTTCCTCATCCTAGGTGTTTAATGTGAGTTGTTCATTTTGGTTGGTCTCTGATGGTGTGAGTGGATTTTCAAAAGGAAATTGTTTTTATAAAATGTTTTTTCAATGTGAAATGGGTTTAAGTTTTGATTATGTGGTATTTCGTGTTTGAACTAGATTTGGAAAGGATTTGTCATTTTTTGGAATGTGGATTGAGAATTGATGTTATTTGAGATTGAAATGAAATGATGATTTTATAAAAGAGAATTTCTATTGTGTTTTAAATTTTTGGATTGTGAGCATATTGTTTTGGCCTGTTGTGTTCATATGGTTGAGTTCTAGGTGATGTTGATTTTTTTTAATTTTTTTCCTCTATTCAGAGTATGTTTCCTAGAAAGGTTCCAGAAGCTTCTACTGTGTCTCTTCCAATTTTTGACCCAACACAAAATTTAGTTGGGGTGATAGAGTCAAGTTCATCTTAGTAGTTTCCTATCTTTTGTGGTGATCAAGGTCCATTAGAAGCTTTAGATCTGATTGATAAAGTCAAATACATCTTCAGGTTGTTGGGAACTCCTGAAGCGGTGAGGGTTCAAGATGTATTGGGTTTGTTTGAGGGTTCTTCTTTGGAAATGTGGAAGGTGATCATCCTGACATCATTGTATATTGGGATATATTGAGAATTGTTCAAGAAAACATTCATAGAATGGTATGTACCTAAGGAGTTGAAGATGAGGATGGTAGAAGATTGATGAATATACAACAAGGTCATCAAATAGTGAATTCCTATGTTGATAATTTCTGGGAGATGTTTTTGTTTTTTGTAAGGATAGCCTCATAGAATCATTTGAAAGGTCCTCTTTTCCTTTGGGGTCTTTTTCCAGATATTAAAGAGTGATTCATATCATCTAATTAATTTTATTTTGAAAAATTGGTAGATGATGAATTTTTTAGCTGAGTTTTTCCATGGTGTACTATTGGTAGTTGTTAGAAATCTTGAAGGTTCCCCATATGGAGAGAGGTGTGTTGTATAAGAACCAATTTCTGAGAAATAACCTTCATCAGATCTAGATTATTTCTTTTGGACTAGTATTTTGTGTCATTTCTGTGTGGTCAGTTCATGATTTTGAAGCCATCTTTTTCTTAATCCTCTGAAGGGTTGTCATCGGTGTGGCTGTCTCGGTCATCTGGAGAAATTCTGCATAAAGCATGGTCAGAAGAGGAAGTCCGAATTGATGGATTTATTCTCCTAGCTGAGGGGAAATAGATGCTTCAAGACATCATGGCTTAGGACATAGGCCCTAGAGTGATGTTTTTCATGAATTCAGGAATTTCTGAGGGTGTGGGGAACCTTGGACCAATTCTTGTCTCTAGTGTTAAAGTGGATATGGTTAAAGTTTCACTGTAGTAATTTTCACTGATTTTTGTGAGTACCCATTTAGTTAAAGAATCTTTTTAATTTTTTTATTTTGTAATTTTAGTTGGGATGAATATTTAAATATGAATATTCAATTAGTAGTTATTTCTTGTGTGTCCATAGCCTTTTCTAGACTTGTTCTAGTTTTCGGTTATGCTAGCTTTGGAGATTTTTGAGTCATGGGGAGTTGATGATTTTTTGTTTTGTTTATAGTTTGGTTTTAGTTCCTTCCATGGGCTTCCAATTATGTTGGGGGTTTGAATTATGTGGCAAATATATAGTTCTAGTGGCAGTTTTGTTCATATCATGCCAAAAATTTTAGGCCGGGGTTGGGGTTCCCGTGTTAGTACAGTAGTGTTGGGGGTTTCAATATCGGTGGTGTTGTCGGGTTCTTATGGTGGGGAGAACCCTCTCATGTTCTCATATTATTCTTCATATTGTGGTTTCCTCTCGAAATGGTCAGGTGTGACTTGTGGAGTAAAAGGTCACACCGTTGATCATTATTTCATTTGATCTCGTCTCATTTTAACAGTGGGATTTGTCCCTCATGTGTTTGGGTGACTTTCTTGAGACATAACGTGTTTTTTTGGAGGAGTAGAAAACCCCAACCAAAAAATTTATTTTATTTTATTCTTTACTTGGATTTGGATAATTTGGTTGAAGTTCAAGTTGTGTTGATTGTATGAATTTTTGAATTTCAAATGTTCTGGGTGATTTTTTGGCCTATGCATTATCTGTATGCACAGTTTGATGGTTAAACCAAATACCTAGTAAGGAAGTAGGTGTTTTTAGTTCAAATTCAACTTGAACGGTTTGACTTGCATGGTTTGAGCATGGATTGGGTCAAACCGTGCGAGGTCAAGAAAAAACCATTTACCTTGAGGGTTGGTCTATGGGGCATGGCACATAGCATATACATAGTTAAAAGAAATTTTTTAGAAAGTATTTGAGGGGTTATATAGTTTTGGCAGTGTTTCATGACCCATCTAAGAGGGGCCCATGCCGTGACTACCCCAAGAACACTTCTAATAGGCCAGGGGATGGTGACTAGCACCGAGTTGGAAAATCCCACAAATGGGGGAATTATCCTAGAGTACTTGTACGTACACCCACATCTGTAAGCCACTGATGCTAAAATGTAAAAATACCAAGTATAAAAAACAATGAAAACTTTAATATCCCACAAATAGATTAAAAAAAATAAAAGTACTGGTAAGTAAACAGGGTCAGAATACAAGCCCACCAAAAAGAGTCAGTAAACAAGTCCAAAAAAGCATGGTGATCTGTTTCCCACATCCTCCCAGTCAAGGAAAGTTAATGCACAAGTTCTTCAAACTCATCCATAGAAAAACCTACTTGATGCAAGATGAAGGTAATGGTACTAGGACTGCTTATTGAAGTCTCAGGAGCACACCTCATCTATCCAATCTCATAGGGAACCACCTGGTCCAGGCCAGCATGGAACTTCATATAAATGTTGATTATCTGCATAGGACACAACATGTGCAGTAATATCCCATACAGGGGTGAGTAAAACAATACTCCGTAGGACACCCTGAAACCATAAAGGAACACCACACAATAAATAACACAATGGAAATACTGGTCATTCCCACATGGTTATATGTCAACATCACATATAATAAGAATATCCATATATACTCAGTCCAAGACACAAGGTCTAGAGGTATGCCACAACCAATTACCAGCCACAACATTCTGATCAAAGTACACTCATTCCGGGAGAACTCACTTCTTGAGCCATGATATATTTGTAGACACTCACTAATAGGTCTAACTAATTTGGGCTCCACAAAAATAGATCGCATTGGTCAAGGAAGAATGTGATACACAGAGATGGGATCCAACATGGAGAATACTATTAACCCAATTTGGATCAACCTAAAATGTAGGGGATATTTATCAAAGAATACCACTAACCTTAAAGATGTGTCTCGTGACATAGGGTATCCTACCCAACAATTACCACTAACCCTGCGGATGTGGCCCACTAGATGGAGGACTAGCACCTTGCTCTCAGAGGTTATATCGATTCCACAAAACTCCACGAGGGGTTATAGAGGATCCACTCTAGTTGCATGGGGGAATACCATAACTCTATCTAGGACTAGACCTCTAGAGGAGACTATAATCCTGTAATGTGGATGGAATTCCATACTGAAACCTCATGGAAAGGACCAAGGGAATGCTGCTAACCTATACTAGTCAAAGATAAAAATTCACCACATTATATCAAAAGTTCTGTCTCATCTTCTGGATCCCAACACATTACACATCATCAAATGGACATACCATTTGAATGTTATGGCATTTTGATGTTTTAGAAGGGGGCCACTGGTCCTGTGGGCCTACTCATGGTCAGTCTACTGATTGGGGCAGTCGACCACACTAGCCAACCACCACAACCACGTGACAACTTGAGCTATTATGGCTTATGGTAAACCACCACAGTCAACTATGGCATGTCTCCAGTCTAGTTACCTTGGGTATAACTCGTTCAACCTGACCCATATGGCCCGAACCACTTTACCCAGCCCATCCCACCTATCCCAACACACTCAAATCAGCTCGACCCACCTAGCCTGAACCATATTCCCAAGCTTGACTGGCCCTTGACCTGCCTGGCCTACTCCACATTTTCCGCTTCAGTCGGCCTTCTTTGATTGTATTTCTTCCCATATGCATCCTCCACATCTCGCGGACCCACTATATTTTACAACCTATGAACCCTACAACTACCACTGCGGTCCACTTCTATTAGCCCCCAACTCCTACATGGCCTCCGCATCACACCTCCCCCATTTCCCAATCTCTACTCCAACGCTTCCCTGACTCTGCTCTACTGTGCTCCACCACCACGACCGCCGCACCACTGACACCTTACCTCACCGGACCGCCACACTAGACCCATGTTGTGCTCCTTTTGTACACCATTGACCCACTTTCAATGCTCAGATTTCGAAATGGTCATAGATCCAGGAACCTTATATATTGATCTATATATACCAGACCTCCGTTGTTGGTTTTTGCCTAATATAGGGGTTCGATCACATTCGGATCCACTCAACAAGTCGAACTGTGGCCCCACGGGTCCATTATAAATTTATATGAATAACGGGGGAGAGAAAATCATAAATAAAACCCATAGGAACAAACCTCATCCTTTTTTTTGTGTTAGCCTCAATCCATTTCTATTATAAGGATAGATAAAGAATAATTTAAAATTAATATCCCGATAATTAACCCCACAATTATAACCATCCTGCATTGATCAAACCACATATAAATCTATTCAAGGATTGACATGCGTTCATTATGAAAACCATGAATGGGGAAAGACATAATGAAATAATATCCCTAGCTCAATTTGGATCAGTCACATATGAAGGATCATTGTGTCATCATTGTCCTCGTTAGCGAGATTCCTTCGAATAAACTGTGTGTTGATTATAGGTCCACAATACATCACCATTTTTTGAGAGAGTTCTTCTCCATATCTTAGAGGAATTTCAGGGTTATGGTGACAACCTCAAATTTCTGCAAAAGGTGTAATGAAAATAATAGCATCACTTCGTCCAACCATAACTTATTTAAATTATTTAATGATGATTATGTCCTTCCCAATATTTTCCACATAAAACATACTATGACCAAATTTATATTGTTCCTAGGGTAAAACCGCTATTCTGAGGTTAATAATTCCCTCAGATTTATGATCTGGGAACCAATTTAAGGGTTATTTTACTTTTTCATACGTAAGTTCTATTAAATGTTTTACATTTTTCGATGAATCGTTCCAGGAAAACTGGTTATCAGAATCACACACTATATCAACACCTAGACATGAAATCAATCAATATAATTTCTAAAAATAATACTTGGAAAATTTTGAGATGTTACATTCTCCCCACCTTGGGGTTCTACGTCCCAAAATCCAAAAAAAGGATACTCAAACAAATGAGGGAACTGAGCACAAATCTGAGCCTCCTGGTCTCATGTGATCTCTTGGAGACTTTGATGCTACCATCAAATGTGCACCAGAGGAATTGAAAACTTATGTAGGATCCTCTCTTACTGATCCTCAATCTCCACTGATTACTCCAAAAAAGTATCCCCATCCCCGATGTCTTTTTCACCCCAGTCAATGATGTGTGATGGGTCAAGCATGTACCTCATTAGCTGTGACATGTGGAAGATGTTGTGTATCTACTCTAACTATAGAGGTAGATGAAATTTTTATTCCACCCAACTAACTCTACATAGTATCAGGAATGGTTTGATGAACCTTAGAGATAGATTTCTGCGTCGACCAAATCTATGTAATTAGTATCGAGGTGAGACTAAAAGAAACATGTGATATCCTTAATAAAACTCCAAAGTCCTCCAATGCGAGCTAGTATAAGACTTATGTCGACTCTGTGAAGTATTCATTCTCTCTTGGATGATCTGCACTTTGTATGGGGTAGCTCACACCAAATCTTGGCCCATGAGTGATGTCTCTCCTTAGTCAGTCCAGCAAAGTGGTAACCTATAGGGTCACCCATATAAGGCCTTGAATGGTTCCATACCAATGGTAGAGTGATAACTATTGTTGTATGAGAACTCTACCTGGCTTGGGTTATCCTATCAACTTCAGCCAAAGTCTAACATGAAAGTCTGTAACATTTCCTCCAAAGCCTAAATGGTTTTCTTATTATGACCATCTGTCTAGGGGTGAAACATTGTGATCAAGTGTAACTGAGTCCGAAATGCCTCCTACTATCCCTTCCACAACTCTGATGTAAAGTGATAATCATGATGTGAAACTATCATAGATGGAACTCCATGGGGTCAAACTATCTATTTCACATAAATGAATCCCAATATCTCTACCGAACTCTGATCTCAAATAGCTAGTAAGAGGACAGACTTGGTGAGTTGGTCAATGATCACCCACATGGTATCGTGACTCTAGACTTATGTGGGAAAACCATAATTAATTATATTGATATACCACACCACTTAAATTCTGGAACCTCTAGGGGTTGAGCTAAACCCACTGGAATGGGGTGATCATCCTTCACTTGCTGAAATGTGAGGCATTGAGAGACACTATGCAACTCTATTCTTTATCCATGGCCAAAAAAACTAATGTTAGATGTCTTGGTACATCTTTTCCACACCAGGATGTACCACCAAAGGGGATATGTGGAACTCCCCTAGAACTTCCTCCCGTAATACCACCAGTACAACCGTGTGCCCTCTGAAAATAATGATGTGCTTTCCACCTTTTTAATATCCATTAAGTGCATTACCTATGGAAAAATGAGCCTGGATGGTCTCGTAGTTAGTATCCACAAGTTGTACCTCCCCAAATCACTATAATAGTGGAGGGGTGAAAACCATTGACTGAAGGTAAGCTTCTCCATCTCCATCCGCAAAGGACATCTACAATAAGGCTAACTACTCTGACACTTTTTTTAGAAACTGCAAACTAGATATCTTGTTGAGAACATCGACCACCACATTACCCTTCCTAAGAGTATAAAAAATCTCAATGTCATAGTCATGGAGAAACTCTAGACATCAACTATGTATCAAGTTCAGATTTTTCTGAGAGAATATATAATTGAGACTCTTGTGATCAAAGTAGATGATAAACCACTTTCATATCAGGTAGTGTCTCCACTTCTTAAATGAAAAGAACAACACTACAAGCTCAAGATCGGGAGTTGTTTAGTTATTCTCCTACAATATCAACTAGAATGAACCATAGGTAGTCACAGCTTTCCCCTACATCAAGAAACAACCCTGCTTGGTCCCTGGTGAATCACATAACACCACATAATCGATTCTCTCTTATGGAAATATCAATATGGGAGCACACATCAATATTAGTATCAACTGCTGAAAACTCTTCTCAGAGTTTTTCAACTACACAAAAGGTAGTAACTTTCACGTAAAAGTTTTTAAGGGTGTTGCCACTCTAGATAAGTCGGGTACAAGACTATGATAGTACCCTTCAGAACCAAGTAAATAAATCACCTCGGTAAACTCTTGGGTGGTTCCCACGAAAGAAACTCCCTAGATAGTACAAGGGATGGTGACTAGAACCAAGTAGGCATATCCCACAAATGGGATTAATTAGCCAAAATTACCTTTATGCTCACACATATATCCAAGAAAAAAATTATGAAATGTGAAAACACTAAGTAAACAATGAATGAAAACTACTATATTCCACAAACAGAGTACAAAACTTAATGTACTGGTAAGAAAATAGGGCCATAATACAAAGTCACCAAAAAGAGACTATAAACTAGTCCAAAAAAACATGGCGATGTGTTTACCACATCGTCCCATTCTAGGAAACTAAATGCCCATGTTCCTAAAAAACATCCACAAAGACCCTACCTAATCCAATCTAAAGGTAATGGTACCGGGACTACTGTCCAAAGCCTAAGGAACAAACCCCGTCTGTCTGATCTCAAAATACAGCCCATGGTTTTAGCCTACTTGGAACTCCTTCAAAAGTTTGATCATCTACACAAGACGTGGTATGTGTGGGAAAATAATGTACATGGATGAGTAAAACAATACTCAGTAGGAAACCTCAAAACCATAAACAAATAACATATAGGTAATACCACAAAGGAAATACTAGTCAGCTCCACAAAGTTATATTTCAAAAACACATATAACGAGAATATTTGGATATAATCAGTCCAACACCAAAGGTATAAAAGTAATTAACAACCAATTACCAACCACTTTATTTTGATTAAAGTATACTCATTCTAAGATATCTTCCTCCTTGATCCAAGATATAATCGGAGACACTCACAAAGAGATCTAGCCCATTTGAGCCCCAAACAATGAGATAACATTGGTCAAAGAAAACTATGATACACGGAGAGGGGATCCTTCCTGAAGAATACCACTAACCCAATATGGATCAACCCACAGTGTAGGGGATTCTACCAAGAGAATACCACTAACCCTACTGATGTGGCTCGTAATGTAGGATATTCTTCCCAGAGAATACCATTTAACCTACTAATTCAACCTGCTACATGGAGGACCAGATACCTTATCTTGGTGGTTATTCCAATTAAAAAAAACTCAATTAGGGGTGATATATTATCCTCTACAGTCCCATAGAAGAATACCATTACTCTATCTGGGACTCAAAATCTAGAGGGGACCATAATCCATTAATGTGGATGTAATGCTGTACCAAACCCTCGAGTAAAGGACCAATGGAATTCTATCAACCAATAGTAGATCAAGATAAAAAATTACCCCATTATCTCAAAATAATAATCTCAATGTGAGGGTCCCAATAATGTAGAAATATCATCAAATGGACTAACCATTTGAATGTTATGTAATTTGGATGTTATAGAAGGGGGTCACTGGGCCAGTGGAACGAATCACAGTCAGTCCACTGACCACCGTGGTCGACCATCATAGTTGACCACACCCCCAGCTTCTGTGGCCATGAGGCATATCGAGTGACTATGGATCATGGTCAACTGCTGTAGTTGACCATGGCCCAGATCATGCCTGGTCACCCCGGTATGACTCGGGTCTGACCCGTTCAGCCCAACCCACCTAGCCCATCCAACAAGGCCTATCCCATCCCACCTAACTCGGACCAATCAGCATAGCCTGAACAACATGGACTGAACTGTCTTCCTTGGCCTAGCTAGATCGTGGTCTGATCTACCTAGCTCATGCTACCTGGCCCAATCCACCTGACCTTCACCACCTTTCCCACCCCGAATAGCCCGCTGGACCTCCACATCCACTACATCTCGCACACACACAACACCCTATTGATATGTCACAGCCCCAGACCACATAACGACATAGTCGCTGCCATGTTCCACTTTTGATGGCCTCTCCGGCTCCCACATGGCCGCCCACTGCGTTCCATGAAGTTTCTCGCTGCATTCCACACAGCCTATGCATCTCTCCACCTCTGTATCCTGAGATATGATTCACCTCATCCCACACAAGTATTTTCCACCATCATCTTCTACAACCTCCACATCTCCACCTCCTTGCCTCACCAGACCTCCATACCGGACCCACACTAGTGGTCCCTTCCGTGGACAACCAAGCCACCACCAATTCTTGGATTTTGAAATAGTCATAGATCCACATTGCACAGGTCTCGATCTACACATTCTTCTCATATTTTGTTTGTTTTTCTCTAATACAGGGTCCAATAATGTTTGGATCCACCTAAAAAATCAAATGGTGGCCACTAGGGTCCAATGGAAATGAACGCGAAGAGCAAGGGATAGAAAATCACAAATAACTCCTTGAGGAATGAACCTTTACCTTTTTTCATGTAGACATCAATCTGTTTCCATTTGAAGGATTAAAAAAATAATTTAAAATCAATATTCTTATAATTAACCCCATAATTATAATCATCTTTCAACAATTGAACCAAAGATCAATTTGTTCATCAATTGACCCATGTTCGTCATGAAAACCACGAATGGGGAAATATCACAACAAAATAACCACCCTACCTTGATTTAGATTAGTCACTGATGAAGGATAGTTGCATTATTGTCATTGTTGGTGAGATCCCTTATAATTGGTTGCATGTCAATCAACGGTCCATAATCAATTGATTTTTATCAAGAGAGTTCTTCTCTAAATATTAGAAGAATCCCATGATTATGGTGATAACCCCCAATTTTTAACAAAGGCGTAATAAAAAGAAAATTTTCACTGCTTCATATAATAATTTATTTAAATTATTTGATGAGGATTACATCCTTTTCAAGTTTTTATAAATAAGACCAACACCGACCAATGTTAAGTCACTCCTAGAATAAACCCATCATTTTGAGCTCAATGGTGCCCTCATGTTTATGATTCGAGAATCCATTTAAGATTTTTTCCACTTATTCATGAAAACCATTCTTGCATGCTATTAAAAGTTGATCATTTTTTAGAGAATTTTTTCATAAAAATGGGCCTTATATTCACACACCATCTCAACGCCTGGTATCAAAATCAATCCATATAATCTCTAAAAATAATACATGAGAAAATATGAGATGTTACACAATGTATTTTTTCATGGTTGTAACATGGGTTGGGAAATCATGCGACTATCCCATGTGTGGTTCCCCCCACCCCATCAGGGTGAACATGGTTAGAACATGGTTTGTTAAATTGTGTGTCCAAATAATGAATGTTTCCCAAATCATTAAAATAATAAAAATTCAAATTTTTTCGGTCCACTTTTCTAACCCTATTTAGGAATTACCCTCCATTTTCAACCTAGTAATATTAGGGGGCTCCAATATACCCCCATACCCTACTCCCCTTCCTCCATTAAATCTACTTGAAGGTTACTAGGTAGGTTTATTTTAGTTTTTATTGATTTTCCTATTCTCCACTTCTATCTATCTCAGTATATTAGTGTTTCCTTAGTGGGTTATCTCTTGACTAAACCCTAGGATGAGGTTTATATTATGTGGTTTGATTTCATTGATGTTATGGTGTATATATTTTCTATTGGGTTGTATTCTTCCTTCTCTTAATGTTTCGTTTTATTCACACGTTGTTGAGGTAGGTGTTTAATTTCATTTACAACACATTATTTTTATCCTTGAGATTTTATTTAATTACATAAACATGTTACAATATATATTTTGGGGTGTTAGTATACATATTTGTGGTGTTTTAATTATTTAAAATGGTTTTGAAATGGTTTCTAATGGGTTTAATTAATTATTCTTATACTTAAATACATTGAAGGGGTTTGATAAAATATCAATTGATCATTTAAAGTAAAATTGTGTGATTTGGGTGGTGTGTTCCCTTGGTTATGTTTAAGAAATGGTTTTTCATTATGAATTTTGCATTGTATGTGGAAATTAGTGACTTCTATGGCTTGATTCTTATGTGGGGATTGTCATGTTGCTTTAAAAGGAAGTGATATTTCTTCAAAAGGGGTTTTGGGTGACTCAATGGATACTTAAATAGATTCATTAGATGTTGGCACATACATATGTACATGAGGTACACATAGGGATGGTAAAACAAATGACAATGTCCCTTTGTAATGTTGTTTTCTTGAACCATAGTTTTTAATGGTTTCTCCCCCTTTCCTATTTTTTCGCTAAAATAGTTCTTTAATTTATAAATGGTGTGTTGGTTGTTCAAGTGACTTTAAGAGTGGCATAAAATGTGTTATCTAAATCATGGATCATTTTTCATTTTTAGATATGTTTTGGTGAATAATTGGTATAAGGGACCATTTAGAGCTTTTTTTATTGCATGTTTACACTTGGGATTGGAAAAGGTTTTTAATTTAAAATGTAATGGACTTTCTAGAATCATAGAAGTGTGTATTTTTTGGAATATGATTTACTAAAATAATATTATTGTATTCCATGTATACCTCCTTTTTTTTACTTTATAAATGTTCTTGATGGTTTTTTTAAGGGTGAGGAAATGTTTTTAAAGTGAATTGAAATGCTGCAATGATGAAATATGGATTTTAAAATGGGAATTTGTTGTAGTGCATGTGAGATTTCTTATTGGGCACCTTAAATGAATTTTTGTGAATTATATAAGTGGTTTGAAAATTTTTACCAAATAAATGTTATGTGTGTTGGTATTTTGAGTTGTTTAAGGTGTGGTGAGTGATTTTTGTGGTTTTGAGAAAGTTGGTTTTGATGTGATACGATGTGAAATCCCAGTTGGCACCTTTTTATGTTTTAGAAAAATGGTTTTGAAATATTATGCGATGGAAAGTCTCAGTTGGTATTTAGTGATTTTTGGGAAATTGTTTTTGATAATATAAAATGATCGTTTATATGTGAGATTTTATTTTTGGATGACCATTATTGAGAAATAAATGTCTTTTCATGTGTTTCTGTGATACATGGTTTATATTTAGAGAGCACTAGAACATGGGATGTGTTACCCTCTAGTGGCATGTGCATGAGAATACAGTGAGTTTTTTTATTATTTTTGGAAACCACAAGAACTTACGATGAGTTCCCCTCTATTGGATCATGCACATAACTGTTTTGGGTTGTGGTTTCTATATAATGTCTCACTATGTACAATTATCATGGGTTTCATGGGCATCATCTAGAGGGTCGAGTGACGATTGATTTTTGGACTTGATTATATGTGTTTTACCCTTATATTTTCTAAGAGGTGAGGTGGGATGTTCTAATAGATAGAATAGTAGAGATACTAGTTGGTTATTGAATATTGAGCTACTCCATACACTGGTTGGTGAGTCTAAAATGAGTACGTCCATGGATTTTCTCTAGATATGTTTTAGAAATGTCCATTATTATCTATCTATATGTTCTTTTTTCTTTATGAAGCTTATTTGTAATTTACCTACAAGTTTATATATGTTTTTTTTGTTTCCTTTACTTCAAAAATAATCTTTTCTAGTCATATAATATATATTTTCATTTGATTTTGGGTTCTAAACTGGGATTTGGAGTGTTAATTAGTTTTTAAAAAGGAAATATGTGTGTGTTGTTTTAAAAAGGCACTCATGGAAAGCTTTGTTTGGATTTTAAAAAGATTAAAATACAATTTTATGAATTTATTTACTACTGGTGTTTATGAACTTTTTGGGAAAGGAAATGTGTGGAAACTTTGATGATTACCTACTAAGTTATTTAAGGTCACACCTTACTTGTACCACTCAGCATCGGTACACCCAATCTATTTTCAGGTGCAGGTTTCTAGATTTTCAACCTTCAAGTATGATGGTCTCTTGGTTGGTAGTGACCAAGAGGTCATGTAGATATTGTGTTAGCATGGTTATGATTTAGTTTTGTATACATTTGTTTGTTATGTTCAATAGCTTTTGTATTGGGATTTATTTGTATATTTATTGATATTCATTTTTTCTTATGTTTCACCGTCTTTTAGTTATTTTGATCCATGTTTTTTATTTTGGATAAATCATTCCCATTGGATTATTTTGATGCTAGACACTAGTTTTCAGCTCATAGGGATCGGGAATTCCCTTTCGGGCCTTGTCTCAGACCAGGTCATGTGTCAGGTTTGATGGCATCTCGACCCGGTTCATGATAATTTCACCTTCTAAACGATATACTTACAAAATTAATTTCTCATGTTTTAAACATTAGAGAACAAAAAATATCTTTTTAGTGGTACTAATCCATTTTTAGCCACTTATGAATCAGAATACCCACTGAAAGAAGGGGTCACTATGTCATCAAGGACTTAACAGAATGTTGTTCCCTCCTTTTTCTCATTTTAAAGTCCAGCATGATTAATAGAATATGAAATTTGGGTGAGCATAAAAAAAAGATTTTTCATTCCAGATCCCATAAAATTCAACTATGAAGGAGGAAAATCATTGAATTTTCTTTCAAATTCAACATTAACAAGATTCTTTCAGGTTACATCCATTGAATGAAACAAAAAATCATTATGTGAGCAACAATAACAATAATCAAGTGAAATTTCTTATAGAATTTCAATTTATGAAACCTTAGGTATAATCATAGGTTATTCATGATCACTACAAAAAATATAGGATTATATCATTTACATAGACATATCCTTAAGGATATTACAATGTTTTTCTCATCTTAGTCACAAATGTTAACTAAAAAATTCTCTAATTCCAACTACAACAAACCATACTTTTCATACATAGATGCTACATCTAAGTAGAATAATTTTCATTACAAAACATAATAAAACCCTAACATAACCGTATAAGTTTAGTTTCATTCAAAAAATGGAAATATAAACAACTGATTCATAAAACATCTACATCGTCTCCCACTTATTCATTTATAACTAGAACACTTTTAGACATCCTACTTAATAATGTTCTACATATTCTGGAGAAAAGAAACATAAGAAGAGGGTGATCCTAGATGGTAATTAAGGTAAATCAAGGGAGATAACATAATAATAAGGGATTAAGGCCATGAAAATAACTTTTAAAAATTATATCATGAATATCAAGTATCCTGATATTGAATTATTGAATAAATCATAGAAGATCAAAGACATGAGTTATAAAATACATAATTCATGGGATTATAACCTAAGATTGGAAATTTTGTCATTCACATAAACATATAAAATCATTTTCAAAGTATTAAAATATCAATTATAAGACCATTATAGAGGAATAATTCCCTTACTGAACCAAGTTCACTTCTCATTCCATCCAATTATTACTTTACTAAGTTTACATCCCATTTTAGTCCTGTATTACGAAACCAATTTCACTTACCATTACAGTCCTGGGAATATCAAGAGATATAAATATTTAACCAATGAACTGGAGGGGGATATAGGTCCCACCCATCACATAATTAAAACCATACATATGTGTGCCATAAGTTCATAATTCATTTATCATATTAGAACCCAAGGAATAAAATGGGTTTCAAAATCATTTCAATATAGCATTACCCATGGAAAAGAAATGGGTTTCATAAATATCATACCATTATATATATAAATAATCCCAAAAAATAATAAGGATTGTATTATAGAAAAATATCCCAAGTAAAGAGTAGGTAACATAAAATAATGTAATCTTAGATGGAAAATAATTTTGAGAGATCACATAAAATAATTCTTCAGGAAAATATCCTTCCTGTTTTGAAAATATTTTTTTCTTAAAATGATACCCATTTTAAATAAAATTTTGTTGAAAATAAACTTTTAAAATTTAATGGGAAGCATAAAGGAATTAATGAATCATGAAATTAGAAAAACCATTTCATGTAGTATAAGTTAAAAAATATTCCTTTAAATTGTTTTCCAGAAAAGTCACAAAGAACCTCATTTGCAAAATAAAAAAAAAGATTTATTTCAAACTATGTAGTAAAAATTCACACATGTGTAAAAATTAATTTAAACAATTTTAGAATAATAGTAAAAATATTATGTATTTTTTTAGAAAACATGGACATGGAAGATAAATATTCACCAGTAGATACTTACATATAATCAATACTGAATAATAACGAGATTGCGGAAATTAACCCTTACCTTAGGTATGATTTCCTTAATACGTATATAAAACTCTTGAATAATGGTTTAAATAATTTTATTAATATATACCAGAACCGTATAAATATTTATTATGTCATATATTATCTTATTATATCATATTATCACTCATTTTTTTAAGAATATTTCATTATTATCCTTCTTTCGGGTGTTAACTACTTCATTTTTATGCATGTTTTGTAATATTAACACCAGTTCTTGTGTATAAGATATAGTTATATCATATAAAAAATGGTTTTAAGGTAATATATATCACATATATCAATTATATACATTTATATAATAATTATTTAATAGTGAACATGGAAAATGAATTGCATCACGTCATGGAGATAATAGGCAGTATGTACACACGAGCGACGATATCATTCCATTATTGGTAAAAGGGTAAAGAAGTGGATGGTATATGTTTTTTAGGAATAAATATCATATCATATCATATATATATATATATATATATTATTTCCTTAATTATATCCATCTAGGTAAAGAAGTGATGGAACTTATTTTACAGTATGACGTGGAGACAGTAAGTTGTACATATGCACATACGGTGCACTTATATTTCATAGGAAAGATAAAAGGTGGAACATGGATATTCAATAATCATAATAACATTCCAGAATTTATGTGATACTTTATTTATTACTTTGTTATGGAAACAACAGATGAAGAGTAAGTAGAAGAAAAAATAAACTTGAAAGAGTCAGTAAAGAAGATTACCGATTATTCAGAGAATTTCTTTTAGATATCCTCTTAGAGACACAAGAGTTTGTATTTTGAGAATAATATAAACTATAAAATGTGTCTGAATGTTTAGAAGAGAAATATTTAGGGGATTGTGGATATTTATGGGTCAAAGTGATGTTATGAAGTGAGCAAAGAGGTGCCCTTTAATAATTGAGGTGAGGGGAACTTCTGAAATTTATAAAGATATTAATTTATAGTAAATTAGATTTCCATCCAAATACCTCCAAAAGGAAATGAATTATAATATAGGATGATATAAATTTATAATATCATAAAACAATTTAGTTTTTAAAATTATTTTAGACCTCATCATTTTGATTAACCCTTAGTTAACCGATTATAATTTTAATTATGATAACAAAATTTTAAATACTAAAAAGTTACAATTTTTACTTATTTAATGTAAATTGGACAATAAAAAAATAATATATAAAATTTTAGACCATATTATAATTATTTTCATTTTTAAATATGTGTTATTATTTTTAGATAATTTAACAAAATTTTTTATTGATAAAGTATCACTAGTGTCAATTTTGAAAATATTCATTATTTTGACTTTTAGAAATATAAAAAAAAAATTTAACTAATAAAAAAATATTTTATTATATACATGAGAGTCAAGTTAAAATATAATTTTTTTACCATATTAAATACCTCAAATTATATTTATTGTAAAAGTTTTTTGTAATAATAATTTGATATTTCCGTTAATAAAATAATTACCACATCAACATTGTGTAATTATTTAATATACTTATTTATTTAACAAAAATTTAAAAAAGTACCATGATGAATAAAACTATCCTATATTTTAGAGTTATATATATATTAGAATATATCATTTGGGTACCCTATATTAAAAATGATACATTATTTAGAACATGATTGTGACACCTTTTATTTTTTATTTAATAAAATATTATAAATTTCAAAATCTCATCTAAGCAGCCCAAAACATCCGAAAGAAATTTATATCTTCAAAATATATTTATTAAGTTAGAAATTTATATTTATATTTATTTATAACATACATATTTCCCAATGTTTACACATAGGGGATATTTAAGACAAAGAAAGTTGTATTTTATGACTTTCTTTGATTTAAATATTATATAAGTCATTTTCAGGGATAAGTGTCCATTAGACAACTTAATTTAGATCCTTAGGTGTTAATTGTCGAATTATATTACTCCAATGAAATTTTTTCATGTCTTATGGTCACTTTAAAGTCTTTATTATTTTATTTTTAACATAAATTCCTCAAATAACCCTTTACTATGGTATTTTTTACAAATGTTACTATTCATATTGGCAAAAAATAAAAAAGAAATATTAAATGAATTTTGAAATTCTTAATATAAATTTTCTATCCAATTTTCATTATTCCAAATACATAATTTTTAGAATTAAATTTAAAATAAAAATGGTTAATCCCCATGAAAACTACTTTTTTGGAAAATTCCCTTTTAAAGCATAAAAGTTTTTTATAATAAATTCATATATAAAATCATTTTAAAAAATAATTTTATTATTTTAAATCAAAATGAAATGATAAAAATTTGAAACTAACGCAAAACATAATTTTAACTTATAAGGACTTTAAAATAAAATACATTTTTGAATAAAAATATGCATTTTCATTAATCTTTACCAAGATAAATTATTTTAAAAAATTATAAAAAAATCATTTTTAGGTTATTTTTGGAAATACTAATTGAAAAATTATTATTTTTTCAAATCCATTTTATAGAACTAAAAATTAATATTTACTTATCTTTGAATAAAATGTATTTTTGATGAGTAAAGTTATTTTACTAAACATTGTGTGATTATTTTCTAAGAACATTCCTAAACATTAATATTGAGTATGGAATTTATATTTATTTAAAAATTTAGTTATTCATATTTATTCCTTATAATTTAATGGCTAGGTTATAATGTTTATTTTATACTAAGAGTGTCTCACAATTTGTTTAAAATCAGTGTTTTGTGCAACACAAGCTATCAAATTATTTAAAATAAAAAATTTCATAAAAATATTGATCTGTTACAAAAATTATAAGAATAAGATAAATGGATTGATAAAAATATTTATGGGTGGTTGAAGCTCAATTGGGGGAATTT
The DNA here is from genome assembly GCA_963277665.1 of Viscum album. NCBI lineage: Eukaryota > Viridiplantae > Streptophyta > Magnoliopsida > Santalales > Viscaceae > Viscum > Viscum album. The sequence continues at coordinate 1,224,786,893 of OY728157.1, read as the reverse complement.
AATGTATGGGATTTAGTTTAAAGAGCACCAAAATTTTAGGTATCAACATAAAGAGTAGATCTAAATAGTGGAGTTTTGTTATCTAATTTGAGTATATCATCAAGAGTTAGAAAAATAGTTCAGAGTTTTGAAAATGATATGGATTTTCTAATCGTAATTGATATAGGTGAACTAGAATATTTAGAATAAGTAGCTTCTCTCAGTAACTTAAAATAATACGAGTTATCCATAAATGAAGAGGTGGATTCATTAAAGTTCAACAGAATGCCGAAGATATCAGAAATCGTTGTGAGAAAAAAAATGAATTAGTGAATAAGTGGGTTTATTTTATTAATAAAGTGGAATATTTTAAGAAAATATATAAAGCATAGTTATTTGTGATGGGTTTACAATATAATAAAGGAGTTGATTCCTTGAAAATTATAACATCAATAGTTAATCATTCAACTTTTCATATAGTACTAAGTATAAATGTATCAAAAAATATATTTCTTAAACATATATATTTTGAGTTATATTTACTTCATGGTGAATTATAGGAATACATATACATGAAATAACCAATAGGTGTCCCAAAAGTTGGGAACCCAAATTTTTCATGTCGATTGAAGAAATGCTTGTATGGCTTGAAAAAATCACTACGACAATGGAATCAAAATTGCAACACATTTTTTTCAGAATAAGTATTTATTAGATGTAACACCGATCATTTTTATTTTTGGAAGTATTGGTATGATGATATATTGATAATTATTTCTATTTTATATTGATGATATGTTTTTTGTTAGACCAAATGATAGAAATATTTAGAAATTTAATAATAAATTGTTTAGAAGTTTTTAGATAAATTTTTTTTGGCAAGGGAAAAAGGTATTGGGAATGCTTATTTAGAGAGTTTGGAAGTACATAACTTTGGTTATTTATCAAAAATAGTATATCCAAAAAATCAATGAATGGTTGGGATTATCCAGATTCATACCAATTTTTACTCCCCTTATCGGGCACTTCAAACTATCAAAATCCCAAACACGAGAACCATAAGAAGAGCATTGGCCCATAGAGAATGTGTCATATGGTTTAATTTCCAAAAGTTTAAGGCACAACATGATTTATACTTTACCACATATTTCTCTTAGAGTGGTAGTTGTAGGTAGGTTTTTGTAATTACCAAAAAAGGAAAATTGAGAAGCTGTAAGGTGGATCCATTAGTATTTGAAGGTACTATTAGATGAGGTTCTATATATTGGGTTTGTAGAATTGTTATAAGGTTCTGTTAACATAAAAATTAATAAAGGATCTTACTATTTAAAGAGCACAAAAGGGTGTGTATTTACATATTAAGGAACACCAGTTATCAAGATGTCTGAACTTTAGAATATCATTACACTAAGTACAAGAGAAGTCGAGTATGTTATTGAAATGAAATTTGGGAAGTAAATGGTTTATTTAAATAAATTTTGAATTTAATTAAGAATAAGTATATAAGGATTAATTATTTTCTATTTCTACCAATGTGAGACTAAATTAGCTAAAAATATTCTTTTCCATGAAGGGAAAAATAATATCAAACTGATTCAGAACTTTATCAAAATTTTAATGGAGGAGAAAAGGTTAGATATCTAAAATATTGCTGGTTTCCAAATTCTCATGGATATACTCACCTAAATGTTATTTCAAGAATGCATGATGTAGTGTTTTTCCTTAGTTTGTCTTGGGTAAATTAAAATGGTTGAGTAACACCACTACTATGGAATAAAAGAAGGAATAAAGTTTTTTGAAAAAGCAAATCATAATAATTTCCTAGAAAAAATATTCAAGAGGGAGACTATTAGGATGTGCATCCTGTTATCATAACACTATAGGTTCATACATTGGTTTTATATACTATAATTTTTGTAAAGTGCGGGTGATAAGGCTTGTTGTGTGGAAAATTTTCGTATCTTTAATGGTAGTTGGAACGCGATAAGTTTATATCTTATGATGGAGTCTCATAGGTATATAATGTTAGAAAACTATCTAGAAATAAGTTTCTCAAATTAATTCTCTAGAAGTTTACTTATTTAAGAGGTTGAGGATAATGATTTTAGTGTCAATCAACAATGAAATTTCATATAGAGTCTCCCTTTATGAATATGGTGAAGTTACGTGATCAGTACAACTAGATGAGTCTCCTATTAAAGGAAGTAGGCACCAAATTCCAAAGTGTGGAACAGTGCATCATTATCACAAATAGTGAACATGAAAAGTTCGTGGTAAATTAGAGTTTTTCATTGTATTAATCACTTTGTAATGTAATTTTAATGATATATGTGGAAGTTCCATATAATATTATTACTTTCAGTAATATCGGAAAGTCCCAACAATTCCTTCCATGCACGTATGACAAGTTATATGAATCATGTTTATATCTAATGTTTTTTACTAATTTATGTGCTTATATTTCATGTTTTACCCCTTCTTGAAGTTATGATTGTTTTTTATGTTTGTAAGTTTTTATTAAGCAGTGTGAAAGAAACAATATGTGTGGTGTGTACGGTAACATGACATCCCACCTCCAGTACATTTAGTCGAAGGGAAAGAGTGAAAAAATATAGGTAAAATTTTCCAAAACACTAATAGTTCATATTAACTTCTAGTGGATTACTGAGATAATGTTATGAAGGTTTTACTGGTAGCCCAGCCAGTTGGAGTTCTGAGGTTTGGAAACACAACACGCCAAGTGTAAAATTATTATCTTATTTTAATTATTTTATAGAATTAGTTGGTATAGAATAATCCACCACATACCATGTATATTTATTATAATCACCCTATACCACATGATATGATAGCCAACTCATGGAATTCAATGGTCAATGAAGTAGCTTAACCACCCAGATAGAGAAATATAAAATAACTAGTTGACCCAAGTACAAAATTTATACTTTCAAACATTCTATATAATTTATTTTTCTTATCAATACCTTCCACAAGTATATAAATTTTGGGCATTATTATGTAGGGGGAAATGCTACCACTTTTCCAACTTGACCCCTCAAAGTTATAGTGAGTATTTTTTATTTATTTTCCCTATTTTCCAATTTTATTCTTCCTCCTCACCATTACTATTCCATAAATGGATGGTTTTCAGTTTCATATCAACCCTAGAGACTTTCTCGTGGCCACGATAGGGTATTGGTGCTATGTTGGGGTTGTAATGTGATTATTGGTGCATTTTAGTAAATGGGTTTGGTGCATTTCACTTTATAATATTATTTTAATTTCAGAATATCTTTATAGGATATAAATTTAAAATAAGTAGTTTTGATATATCTAGATAATAATATTAAAGTTATAGGAAAACCATATAGGATATAATATTTGAACCCATAACCATTGGGTGAGCTCATTTTCACTATTTGGGGTTTTTTATAAAAATATGTTTTAATGAATTTAATTACCAAACTAAGGGATAAAAACACAAATAATGAAACCATTTGTTACTAAATCCACATGATAAATGAAATTCATTATTAATTGGAATCAATAAAGGATAAATTTTATAATAAACCCCAATGGAAATTACAACCTTGACACATTCTTTTTAATTGTTTATTTTCTTTTTTGTTTTCGTTCCTTCTTTTACTTTATTTTATTTTTAGTGTATTATTTTCACCCTTTTGCCTCAATTTCTAACCTGAATAATCAGTCAAAACAACATCAACACATGAGCATTTTCTTTCATACATATGTATTGACCCCAATACTCAACTAAAATATTAGAGTGAGGGGTAAATAATTACGCATCTAGTGATGGGTGCAATAATGGGTTGTAAATTTCATCCTTTATGAGTAAATAAATTCTCAAAAATTCATTTGAAAAAAAGGATTTTATAGGGTATTCTTTATTATTGGAAGGTTTCATGAAAATTTTGTGCTTCACGAAGAAGAATCCACATCCTAAATTTTTTTAGAATTTTTTTTGTTCTCAGGTCTCCAAAGGCCTTATACAAAGACACATCCTGAGAGGAAACAACGATTCTTCTGCTTTTTATTTTTCTTTTCTATTTTCAATAATTAAATTATGTGTATATATAAATCACATTATATATATATATTTTTCCAAAATAGGATTGAGACCACAGGGGGGTGAATCAGTGGTTCTTTTATTCTTTTATAAGAATGTTTCTTAACTTTTTTAGAAAACATTATTAACCTATAAAACTTGTTAAAGTGAAAATACTGTCTAATATAACTTCTAAACCTTAACTTTCTTATGAAAAAAATATTAATAGAAGGTAATAGACAATATTTAAAAGGGAAAATACAAATACTTACTCATTTCCATGATGGATAGTCTTATCTTCATTGATTATTTTACAGTATTTTTTCTAGAATAAAAATATAGAAGTAGTAAAAAATTATACAATACCAATAAAAAATTTACTCATATAGTTGGTTATAACCTCTAACTATCCTTTTTAGTATCCTTTTTCCCATAACTAGTTATACACTCGAGTAAAAAAACAAGCCTTTTCAGAAATTGGTATGTATCCATAGTTATAAGATTCACTTTTCTTTTTTATTTTCTAATTCACTTAAGAAATTATTCACTTACTCTAAAAGTAATCTAATTCAAACTTTACATGCATACAATAGTCAATAACTTCAAAAATTCTTTAAGGAACTTGTTGGTATTGAAACATTATTTAGAAACAATTTTTGGAAAACTTCATTAATAAAAGTGATTCAAATCAGCCTCAATCAGATAACCGATATTCGATAGTCTATATCTGATTGTCCTTGGTCTAATTCACCTTATTCTCTTCCTTCTTCAACTGAGTGGAAAATAAATTGGTGGACCATAATTCTTTTGTACGATGGAACTTGGTCTGGTGAACTTTTCTATAATGGATGTTGCTCTGATGGGCTCACTCCGATGAACTTAATTCGATGGAACCTAATCCATTCTAAATTTCTCCAATGATCAGATTGAACCTCACTCCGATAATATTCATTATCTTCAATTTTAAATAGGAACTCTGGTTGGAAACTCACTACCTGTTACACAATTGTTGTAGCTCTGGTGCACGTGATCATTTTTACACAATAATAATAAGTGCACTATATTATCCTTTTATAGGAACCCCAGAATGGAAAAGGCAGGAAAACTAATTTCCCTTCCCACTCAATGAAATTCATAATTCCCAAATTTCATGTTCATTTCAGACTTCATAATTTACTTATTCAATTATTCTAAATACTTCTAGGTTATTTTAAAATCTCATGAATATTAAAATTTCTTCAAGTTTACAAATATTTTTTTCAATATGATTCTAATTTTCTTTTTTATTTTCTCCAATAAGTTAAATACATATGTACAACAATTGATTCTTCATTACAATACTTCGTACCAACTAATGATATGGAAAACCAAATTAATTCTCATAATGATGCTCTGTACCAATTTTAAACCACTTATTAAATAAATTGAGAGCATTCTTTATCTTGTCGTAAACATATATTAATCTTCTAAAGATATTATTTACTACTTTGATAGAAACTTTTTGATATTATATACTTTCCTTATTTTCCTCCGTCCAATGATACTGAGTCTGATAAAGTTCAGCGGCTGATGACTTTATTTTTTTCATCATTATTTTGATGGTTTGGTCTCTACTTCACCGGATTTATGATATCAAGAACTTAACCACCCAACTGTGCCTCTGATAGAACTCTATCTCCAATGTCTTAAAGATGCCAAAAATTTATGGACCAAATCGGTATCAGAATCCATTACAAAGAATAGATGAAATACTATGTACGATGGACCGATAACGATTATGACATATTTTCTTCAGAAAGATCAATCTCCCAAAGTTATGATACTGTCACACCTATGATTCTCACATCGATGATTATTGTCACATAAATGATTCTCATACTGATGATTTTTATCCTTATGTGTCCATAATAAATAACATTGTATTCTCCTCTATTCCAAGAAAACCAGCTTGTATTATGACTTATTCATGATTTATGATAACTCTAGGATCAACAATGCATCATCATATTCTGTGTAAAATGCATACTCTTATGGAACATTCAATTACAAGAAAACTTTTCATTCCATACTCAAAAATATTTATAGTACCTTATAAATTTCAATCAAAAACCTGATTTTATGGATCAGATTCAATGACCCACACTATTGTGTTGATTCTGATGAGTGGTTATGATTGTAAACTTGACAAACACTCTTCTTTTATATAGATTTTTTAACATATAACTAGGTTATTTTTTTACATTATTCACCTTCTTCAACATATTCCACATATTTATGTTTTGACAATAAATAAAACCAAAACACAACATGGGCCTAACAATATCCCCATTTGTTTTTTTCTGTCAATACCCACTATAAAAAGTAACATTTTGTATTTCTCACTTTTAATTTTCCCTATCCCTTTCTTTCTCCCCCTAATTTTTCTATCTCCACAAATTTATTATCTCTACCCTTATAGACAATAAAATTCAAAGGGGACACCATGAAAGGTTCACCCCAATGAAAAATGATCTCATTTTCAAGGTTTTGTACTTTTCATCTCAAAATTTGTAAACTCTTTTTCAGGAGAACACGGGTATCACATGATTTTCTTAATAGAGTGACTTTAACTAAACAACTCTAAGTATATATTTGTGATCCCAGTGTTGAAAAAAAGAGTTAATGAACAAGGTTATCAATGTTTTCCATAAAAAATTTTCATGTAATACATTTTCATGTTTATTTAAACATTCTCATTTCTTGGGATTATCTTGAATGGTTTTTAAGATAAATGTTACCCAAAAACATCTCAAAATGCATATTATAAAGTTAGTATGTCCAAATAAAACTTTTAAAAACTCATTTTTGTAACATCATTACTTTATTTTGTAAGAATGGTAAGAGACTCATCCATCATCTTATTTATTTAAAATCCTTGAATTCATTGCACGTTAGTATAAATAGAAAATTATTTTTAGAATAAGAATGAACCTCATTGTTTCTTAGAAGAAATTTTCAAACTAAAAGTTTTATATTAATAATGGATTATCTTATTATAATTGTATTATTGATTGGATGTGTTTTCTTCTTTCTATTCACCATTCCCATATTTTGTAACAATTTTTATTTCATATGTAGATTATTATAATTAGGATTTCAACTTATTTTCCCATTTAGAAACTTGTTGTATAGTTGATTTATAACAATTATTTCATGCCTTAATCTTGTTCGGATAGGATATTCAAACCAAATTTTAGTAACATGTACTTCTTTATCATATCTCTTGCATCATTTCTGAATTTTCAAACAACAATCTGTTGATATTTTTTAAAAACTTTTGTCACATATTCAGAAAAACATTCTTCCCCTTTTCTTTAGCTGATTTGTGGGCTTCTTATAACTTTATATCCTTGAAAATTGTTTGTAGAAAAATATTTAATTGCTTATTATTTTCATACTTTTTATGTTTTTTCTCCACATTCTTAACATACTCAGCATTCATATTCATTTTTTTCTTTGTTGAGGATTAAAAATTTCCCACCTTATGGTTTTTCTTTTATAGTTCCAGAAATCTTTTATAAACATTTTATCTTCTCTTCTCATCATATCCCCCTTGATTCACACATGTTTCTTAGTAGATACATTTTATACAAGAATAAATAAGCTCTGTGTCTGAAAACTCAACTACACCAATAGTGACCATCAAATATTGATTTTTTAGAATGATAATGATCATATTTAGAGCTTCTTTGGTGAATTTTCTTCCCAAATAATGAACTTATTTTCTCATCAGAATAATTTCCTAAATAATTCCTATCATTACTTATGAATGATATTCTCTCACAAACCTACTTTTGTAAACATTTATATTTACCTTCTTTAGAAGTTTCACCTTTAACATTAACTACCATGGTGAAGTTTTCTCTCATATTTATTATCTCAATTTGTGTTGTAAGAAGCATTGGTTGCATTTCAAACCAATCTTCTTATTTCTCATCCAAACTAGATTTTATAACATACATAATATTTTTGAATTCATTGATCTTCAACTTGTTTTATTTTATTTCTTCAATGAGTTTAGATTCTTTCATGTTCAGGTTATCATTGATAATTAATAATTCTTCATTATTTTTAATATTTCTTTCAAGATCATAAATATTCATATTATGAGATATAATAAAATTGATATTTGTCTCTTCTTTCATCCTCCTATCATTGTTCTAATAGTTTATTCTTTCAAATTATTTCTTCAGATTTGTACTTTTTTTCTTGAATTGAGTATTCTTCCCAATTTCATTTTCAAAATTATCATTGAGAATCCATTTAATTTATGTACTTTATCCACCATCATCACTGTCTAAAGAATTACATCCATTTTTAACATGGGTAATGAAGTTATATTGATGATCATGTTCATCACTTGATGAATAATCAGCCTTCTTTCTTCTACATAGATAAATTTTATTTTTTTAAATACATAAGGGAATATTTCCTTATGATTCTTCTATTTTTTACTTATAAGACTTATCATCATCTTCTTTAGACACATACACTTCAACTTTATTCCTTGGAAAATTTTAAAAAAAGTTTATCTCCCTTCCCAATTCAAAAATGTGGGGGTTTTACTTTTCCATTTACCCTTGTTGTATTTCCTAGAAGGGAGGAAAATAATTGTATTTAAATCATCAGTTTCTTCCTCTAATTCTGAATCACATGATTCTTCTAAAATTTAATTATCATTTTTTACCTTTTAAAAAATATTATAAGACTAATTATTGATCAAACTCTTCTTTACATTTCATAACCTTATCTATTCTCATTTCATAAGTAACAATAATACCTTGTAGATCATCCAAAGATAGTGTTTTAGGATCTCTATATTCCAAAGATTAAATATTGGAATCAAACTCATCAGGAAGAATTCTAAATATATTTTCTATAAAAGTTCAGTCACATAACTTCTCACCTAGATATATTATGGTTCTAAAAATTTCATCTTTCTTTTTAAATAATCCACCAACAGATTCAAACCCACCAATTTTCAGATCTTTATACATCATCCTCCGTAGTTGTAACTTTACCTTCATTACCTTTTTAATTAATTCATATATGTTTTTCAACTTATTCTAGATACCATTGGTAGTTACATCTCCCTTTAATGTAAGAAAATTACTTATATTTAATGATGATTGTAATGAATTTTTAGCCCTTCCATCATTCTGAAGATTTTTCTTATTAGTAGTAGTAATAGGAAATTCTCAATATGAGAAGGAAATTCATCTACAGTAGATTCTAAAACATCAATTTAAAGATACATATGATATGGAATCATTATAACTTTCCATATATGATAGTTCTTACCATTGAAAAATGGAATTTCATTATAATTCATGAAATTTAAATTCTACATTATAAGAGATAGATCTTTTAGTGGGAACCAGTGCTCTGATATCAATTATTGTTCACAAATATGATCAATACCACTAAGGGGGGAAGTGGTGAATCATTGGTTCATTTTCTTTTATAATATTGTTTCATTACTTGTTTTATAAAATTTATCAGCCTATAAAACTTGTTAAAGATGATCTCCACTCAAATATGACTTATGAAACTTAAATTTCATATGCAAAAAATATAAAGATATGGAAACACATGATATTTAAAAGGATCAGATAAATGACATACTCATTTCCATGTTGGATAGTCCTACTGAGATGGATTCATTTACTATATTACTTAAGAAACAAATAGACATAGGCAACAAACAATTATACATACGAATAGAAACTTTCCTATTATAATTGGTTATAACCACCAAATATCCATTTCAGTATCCACTTTATCATAGATGGTTATACACCTCAGCAAAAAAAATCCTTTTCATCAACTGGTAAGTATGAACAGTTACAATCTTCACTTTTCTTCTACTTTTATAAATCAATTCATAAATTATTCACTTCCTGCACAAGTAAGATACATCAAATTTAACCAGCATTCAATCTTCCAAATCATAAAAAATTATTTAAGAATCTCTTTGGTCATGAAACATTATTAAGAAAATAAATTTAGAAAACTTCATCATCAAAAGTCAGTATGATCAACCTCAGTATGGTAACCTCTATCTAATGGTCTCCATCCGATTGTATTCATTATGATTCTCCCCTGTTATTCCTTCTTCAACTATGTAGAACTCAATTGGTAGCTCAAAATTCCTCTATATGATGGAACTCGATCTGACGAACCTTTCCCTGATGGATGTCACTCAATAGAACATTGTCCATTGGATGTTGGTCTAATGATCAGATTACAAATCGTTATGATAATATGCCATAGGTTAAACATGAAAAATAAATCTATTTGGAAACTCAATACTTGTTCTCCAATTTTTGGATCTCTATCAAACATGAATAATTTAACCCAAAAATTATGAGTTTACCATTCTCTCCTTTTATAGGCACCCCATAATAGAAAATAATGGAATACTAATTTCACTTCCCACTTAATTTATTTCATAAATCCCAAATTTTAGGTTCATTTATGTATTCATATTTGACTTGTTCAACTATTATCAATACATCGGGGAGCTTCTCGATTCTTATTGAATATTTATATTTCATCAATATTACAAAAATTTCTTTAGTTTGATTCTAATCATCATTCCAATTTTGTCTAACACGATGAAGACATATCTACAACAACAAATTCATCATTAAATTTCCATATACTAACTGATCATATGAAAAAATAGATGACTTCTCATTACGATTATCCATATCGACTAAAAATATGTTAAAACTTTGAGATAATTCATTCTATTTTCATAAACATAGTTTCCACTTCAAAATATACCATTTCCCCATTGAAAAAAACTATTCAATATAATCTCATATCCTTCTTTACCTCAGACTGCTGATCTTGAGTCTGATGAACTTCAACATCTGATTACTTTATCCACGTCCACATGATTCTGATAAATCAGTCTATTCTTCACATGATTTATCAATCTCAATAACATAACCATTCGAATATTCTGTTGATGGAACTCTATATCCAATTTCTTACAGATTCCAAAAATTTATAGAATAAATTGATTTCTGAATCCATTATGATGAATGAATGACATACCACGCCTGATTTTATAGTGTCAGTAGTGACTTCTTTCTTTCTAGAAGATCAATATCCTTGGTTTTCGATATTTTCCACACCGATGATTCTTATATCAATGATTATGGTCACATTAGTGATTCTCACACTGATTATCTTCATCATTATGTGTTATTCATTTCTCACACCAATGAGTAGCAGACATATTAATTCCCAAAAAATTCTCCTATATTCTACTAACTTTAGATTTTATCATGAATTAATCATGATTTATGAGAACTCTATGATCAATAGAGCATCATCAATTTCAGTTTCAAATATAGACTCTGATACAACTTTTCATTATGATCGACACTTTCATTCCAGACTCAATATGATTTCCACCAGCTTCTGAATTTCTATAAAAACCCCAATATGTTGGATTAGATTCAATTACATGTTCTGATGGATTGTTTCTGATGAGTGGTTCAAATTTTCAAATTTTCAAACACTCTTGTTTTTTTCCAGATTTCCTTTACCTTCTCACCAAGAATGTTTTTTCTTACATTACTCACTTTCTTCAACATATAATATATATAGATATATTGACAATACATATGATGAAAATATCACTTAGGCCTAACATATATATATATCTATCAACTTCATTCCCAAAATTTTTGTTTGAACGAATAGATATATGTATATTTATATAAGTACATTACATGTATTCATATAGAAATGTTTTTTATATATTTATATGTGTATTATTGAGTATTTTTAATTATATTATATATAAGAGTGCGTTATGTGTCTGAAATATATATATATAAGATATCTAATAGAAATTTAATATTATATATTATATATTAAATATTAAATATTACATATTATATATTACATATTATATATAATATATTATAATTAAAGTAGAACTTATAATATAAATTAATGTATAAACAAAATAGGAATGAATCCTATGTTGATGACATAGTTTCTTGAGGGTATCCAAACTGATGTATGATTAACTCCCTCTGCCAAATCCATCAGTGTGGGGGTAATCTTTTCCTCTTATTTGTGTATAACAAAGAGTGTTATTTTTTTCATAATTATAAACATTAAAAATTATAAGTAAAAAAATTTATTTTTGAATTAGATCAACTTATAGGGTCTCTGCTAGAGTCTAAAAAACCCTGATTGAAGTCTATATAGCATGGTAAATAACATCATTTTCTTTAAATAAACTGCATGTTATGTATAATATATTACACCATGTATATATTTTGTTGTCTCCTCAGCCTTCCCATCCTTTCCTTTTTGATTTTATTACATCTCGAAGCTATTTTTGGAGTGTTTGGTGATGATAGAGAGGTTTTAAGTGGTGTTTTGGACATTTAGGGGGACTAGAACTGCTAAAAGGATTTAAAAATATGTTTTGGAGGAAATTATCGAATGGGTTTGCTCCTCTGTAAAACATGATATGTGACCATGCCCTGAGGAAGTAATGGTGGTGGGTGTCTTATCCAATTAGTTTTTATGTGTTGCATGAGAATCTTTGAAATCGCTTGTGTGGACTTGGAATAAGGCATGATGTCTTGGGGACATAATTTTATGAAACTAACAGAAGACTCTCACTACATTGTTGCCTTGGGAATGGTAACTATAAAAGTGTTAGGTGATATTTTTAGTGAATGGAATCTAGACATTGTGGAAGAGGTGAATGACTTATACCATTCCATGGTCAAGGCCATAGTGGTGGTCAAATATCATTTAAAAAAGTGTAAATAGAGGATATAAATCCACCATGAGAAATTTGTATTTCTACCACCCCATGTTGGATTGAAGAGGGATTTGATTATAAATAGGAGGTTATACCTCATTTTTTTCAATTCATTTTTCTTTATTTTATCTCTATGTGATTTTTAGAACTCCTTAGGCCATGCTAGTTACTCCCTTGTTCAGATTAACCCCATGGATCATTAGATAAGGTCTGGTGGATCAAGTTGTGATATCCCCTCTTATATTTTCCTACTCTCCATTTATTATGCTTCAATTATATCCAAGAGTTCACTAGGACGAAAGTTATCCTTTTGGGTGGTTATTGAATGAATATTCTGATTTATAGGAATATGGTGCTAATTCCTTTGAGGTCGATGGTACAAGATCCTTAGTTTTGTGGATTTTTCCCACAAAACATTATCTTGGCATGGTATCCTTCATAATTACGTCTTTACAAGAACATATAATAATTTAATGATTTTTACTTACTTTAGGTAGATATTACTCACTATCTTAATAGAGATAATGTATTAGTTAAATCGAAATTGAAGTGGTAGGGAAGAAATCTCACGGGTTTTAATTTTTATTGTGAAATTTCCTATATGGTTGAGCATGATTGTTATTCTTTACAACTTTGTATTATTATTATATTTGTAATATTATTTTGGCTATTTAATTGGGGAAATTTATTGTGATTTCCAATTTGACGAACCACATATGAAAATTGTTAAGAACATATATCTTTATAATAATTTTATCCCATGGAATCTCATATTTGTGTAAGAATACATTGAAAATAATTGAACAAATATGATGAAATCCCTATTTTAAAACTAATATGTGAGGTATTTTTGTTGTCACATGTGAAGTTAGTGATGTATGGGGGTTGTAATGTGGGGATGTTGTGAAATATGGGGTTTTTAGGTTGAAGTAATGGGTTGTGTTGTGTTGTGTTGTGCTATTTTGTGTTAGTTTCTCAGTAGTGATGGAATGAAAAGATAATGAAAAAACAAGAATGTTATGGGTTGGAATGGACAATGAACTCTTGAAAAAATGGGATGTGTAGTTAAATTGGTTTTTGTTAAATAAGAAATTAATGGTGTTGAGAGAGGGTGATGTTTGGTAAAAAAAACTAGAAATGGATTAACATTAAAATAAAATAAAGGAATATTCCTTATGGTTTGAGCTTTATTTTGTTATGAAATGCATTAAGAGGTTAAAGTGAAAGTGGTAGAAGACATGAAACATTGAAGTGAGTCTGTGAGTTGTGATTTTTACCTTTTTTATAAACCCATAAGCTAGTCATGTGTGTGACCACTATATATTCTATTTTTCATTGGGATTTCTATATGCACTCCACCCTTGTTGATAGCCATGTGCGGACACCAAAATATTTTGAGAGGCATTTTTTCCAACATCCTAGATAATGATGATGGAGGTATGGCTACACCATATTCCCTATAATATCTTCCAAGTGAGGTTATTGTGTATGTGTTGTGATGGCTTGAAGGTAAAGTACACTTATGGTTTGGTTTATCATAGTGATGAGGTAGCTTATATAGGGGGATGTGCATGGTAAGAGGGGAAATGAAGTTTATTTCCTTCATGTTTTTGATATCATACTATCCTAGAAGTATGGAAGTTGTTTTAAGAGGACGTGGTTTTCTTGTTGTATTTATCCATGATGTAAAGACTAGTTGCATGCATGTTTCTTTGTATGAGGTAGTTTCCCTAGTGTCTTTGGGAAATATTCTATAGAATGGATCAGAGTGCCAGGATGGATGATGTTGGGGTAATGAGAGAATAAAGTTAGTGGGAGATTGTTTTAGGGTTCCCTTTTATTGATATGATTCATATTATCTTACTATTCAGGGATGTATTATTTAGAGAGAATGAATTGATGAGGATGGGATTGGATAGTTGACATTCTTAGGTGCATGCTAGTTTTACTATTTATCCACTGGTGAATTATTATGCTCTTTGGACATTGGCATGAAATACCATGGCTATAATCCTTCTAAGTATATATTTTTTGCTCACCCCATGTATATAAAAACAATTTTTTAGTTTTTTAAAAGGATTTCACAGAATGATTTGGATATTACTAACTCATACATAGAAGCTATTGTAGATTCACCACCTTAGGATTTATTTTGGGTATTTATTTTAGAGACTCTTTTTATTTGTTTACATGATACATTCATTGAGGGATGGTCTTGGTTTTAATCTTTTTATTTATATGCTGGATATTTTGGTTGTTGATAACATATCTCCCAATCCAAATTTATATATAGTGGCGAATTCCTTTCATATGTGATATTATTTATACCATATGTGCTAGTAAGTAACCCAAGGCCTACAGAAGGAAGGAATCAGGGGGTCATTTTCCCTATTCCATCATTACCATCATAGTAGGGGAAACTTTGTATATAAGGGGTCCAATCATAGTGTTAACAAAGGGAACAATGAGATATATTATAGAATTTGGAGTTTGGAAATATGAGAATTTCATGGGCCAGTAGGTAAATGGTTATGGTCACTCTTGGTACAAGAAATAGGCTAGGGAGACCTGTTAGAATGCAAGATTTTGATCCCCACGTGATTTGATGTAAGGAATATAAGTATACCAATAGACCAAGTTGGGTGCTTTTGTTTCCAGGGTAAAGACCCTAGTAGAGGTAGATACATCAATATTACTTTTGTTCTAATCATAGTTGGGTGGTCTTGGTAAGTAAAATGAATTAATTTAATGAACCATAATAAAATTCCATACATCCATCCTTAGTGATTCCATGTTTTTTTTAGTTATGGATCTTGGATGTAATCCATATATTGTTCAGGATTGTGAGGTTCAATGACATGACTAGGTTGTCCGGTAGAGGGTTGACCTAGTTTATGATGATGGTCATTAGTACATGTCATTTCATGCCTTTCAATGATAATATTTAATGATGTTAGAGGATAGTGAATCTGATTGGGAGGTAGAGCACTTATTGGAGGAGACTGAGATCATTTTTTGTCTTATTTAACACTGAGAAGAGTACTTGGTCCCATTTTCTATTAGGTAGATAATGTGTGAAGTGCATTAGTGATGCACATTTTATCTTGGGGAGCAGAAAAAGGTGGAAGTTTAATGGAAAAATTTCTTGAAGGATTTATAAATGGGGTTCCAATCATATACCATGAAGTAATTGAAAAGGCTAGAAAAATTTTCTCATTAGCATGGGAGTATGTTATTTTTTGAGAATGGGATCAAGTTCAATGATATTTTGTGTCCCACCCCCAATATTTTCCTTGATGAGGAGTCTCGTTCATGGAATATTTAGGAGGCACTCAACCCTTCCATCCAGTATTAGGTTGCTTTATTTTTGTTGCAAACGTATTT
Source organism: Viscum album (assembly GCA_963277665.1). Taxonomy (NCBI): domain Eukaryota; kingdom Viridiplantae; phylum Streptophyta; class Magnoliopsida; order Santalales; family Viscaceae; genus Viscum; species Viscum album. The sequence continues at coordinate 1,224,770,622 of OY728157.1, read as the reverse complement.
GGAGGTATAGAAGAAGGTTGATATGATCAATCATATGAACTTTCTAGGAGGGATATCATGATAGGGGATCTAGTTGGGTTCCTTAAATATAAGATTTATTAGGGGTAGGCCTCATATTCTAGGTATTTTGATGTTCCGACCAATGGGGATTTGACTCTAAAAGATTACATTTTAACCTTATAAGGCCTATAAATTCCTCTATTTTATTGGGAGATTTAAAAAAAATGTGATATGTCTAAGGGGGGAATGATCATCATAATCATCATCAATTCCTAGTGGTTCTTGGAGATCATCAGGGTTTATGTTTTCATATTCAACATCATCCTCACCAGAAACCATCGACAAAGCCATTTTCGCTGCTGGGGAATCATGGCTATTCTATATTGAGAGGAAATAGGGTAGTAAAGGGGTAACCTAATGATGTTAACCAACTCAAGGGTACCCTAAATGAGCATGTCAATGGAAGTGGTCAATAGTAGTGAGGTAGGGGATCCAAGGATTGATAGTTCCATGCTATGGAGGCATCAACACCAGAGGGGCCACAAATTGTCAAAGGTAAAATAATCCTATCATTTATCTTTTTTTGTGACATGTATGATTCAAGATACATGTAATCCCTTATTTCACTCACTTTATTTGGTGCCTTGTGATAGTATATGGAGAGGATTCTCGTGCTCTAGGTTTTGACTATTCAATTCAGAAGCTAGAACAAATTTTTTTATGTGTGTTGGGGGTGTAGGCTGATCATGGGGAAGCATCAGCCATGTTGAGGTGTTTTCTTATTTAAGATATAACTATAGAATCCCATCCTAAACCTTTATGGGTTTTATTATATGCACATGTTTATCGACTGATTCTAGATAAGGGAAATGTTTTTAGATGCGGATGGTCACCTCATAGATTTCCTTAGTGAATGATTATTGAAAATTTAAAAAACAATTATAGAGACCCCTCTATCTTTGGTGGTATAATTTTCAATGATGTTAGTGGGAAATGGGATGATGGATTCTCCCAGGGTATTTGAATAATTTTTAAAACTTTTACCTTATAAGGTTGTGAAACTACCCCCTCAATATGATGTCATGTTCAGGATGAATTTAAAACTATGTGTCTCTCTTAACAACAAACCATTTTTTATTTTATTGAAAATCCACTTTGAGGGTAAGTGGGAACCTACAAAACATCGTCCATCAACAAGACACACCCAAAAAAAACACACATTACATAGTTTAAATTTTAAAAAATAAATAAAATCATACACCATTCTAAGACCGACTATTCAAAAATTCAAAAGAACTATCATCTCACAGAATCCCACAAATCTCGTGAGCCAACTGAGGATTGCGCCACCCGAGAAAACTTCCTGCCTTATAAGACCACATCACTGACTCATCACATCAATGGAAATCACCATCGCCTCCAACACATCATCCCATCACTAAGGGTTCCCTTATCTTCTCATTTTCATCGACCACACTCCGAAATCCACTGCCTAAACCAGACACGGTCATCCCCATAGTCACCTCCCACAACCAGAAAATAATCAACGCCAAACCACAACCACCTCCATCGTTTTCATTCAAACATCATCAAGTGAGGATGATGACTCCTCGAACACCGATATCCACTCTAACATCACCTGTAAAATCCCCATCTAACACCACCTTGCCAGACCATCCCAGAGAGAAGTGATTGAAAAATAATCCAGAGAAGAGAAAGAGTATAAATGATCATTTATAAAAAGACATGATCATCGTCGACTAGGATAGACCAGACTGAAACCCACCATCGTCTAAATGTAGACTGGGCCACCTGGAATCCCCAACCATAGTTGATAACCTGAACCAAAGACTCTTGGATTCCAATGGACCCAACTGATTAGGGAGAGCATGATGGACCTAGAGGGAAGATAGAGGTAGAAGTAGGTGGAACCTCCAAAGCAATCTACAACTGAGAAATCACCAACTCACACATCAAATAATAGTAAAACCAAACCATCACCAAAAAAATATTGACCAAAAATCCATCTAAAACCCCTAATAGCAATATATCCTCAATTCATAGCCACCATGGAAGGAGAAAAAATAAAATGGGATGAAACCATAAATGAACACGGGATTGAAACCTAAAATGAAAATAGGGATGAAACCCTAAACACAAAAGGAAATCGAGGGAACGAAACCTTAAGATAGGTAAAGTATATCAAAGGATAGAACCCTAGGGAGGAGGAAGGAGAAAAATCTAGGTATCTCATTAGAAGAAAGTAGGTTGGAAGTGCACTCTAGCATTGGGGGAGAAAGTCAGGGAAGAAGGGGAGTAACGTGATCGGGAGAGCGCTTTGAGAGAGTGTGTGTCCATATTATATCGATTTAATCACCCTCTATGTGTCTCTATTATTTCAATGGAAACCTATCAGAAAACACTATATATGTTACAAGAGTTGAGGATTCTAATAGCTGATCTGATGCATAAAAGTTTAATTCAATCCAATGTGTCACCATGGGGTGCTCCAATGTTATTTTCCAAGAAGGTAGATTGTGGTCTAAGGCTATGTATAGACTACCGAAGTCTGAATCTATTTATGATCAGGAATAATTATTCCCTCATGTGGATTGACGATATTTTTGACTAATTTATTGGATTTAGTGGGAGGTGTTTATGCTCAAAATATGGTCGGGATATCACCAGTTGAGAGTGAAGGAAGAAAAAATTATGAATATCATCTTTTAGTGTAGGTATGGGAACATTGAGTTCATTTTCATGTCATTAAATTCCATAAAAATTCTAGTTGTGTTAATGGGGATCATAAAATCCATGTTCCATGAATTATTGAGTTCATTTTTATTCATGTTCATTGAAGAAATATTGATCTAATCAATGTCATAGGAGGAGAAATATGATTATCTCAGAGTTGTATTATATTAAATCAACACAACCAACTCTATGTAATGTTATCCAATAAAAGTTTTGGAATTGAGACGTGAAATTACTTAGGTATGTTCGGTCACAATATGTTGTTTCCATTTACCTATATAAGATCGAGGAAGTTTTTTCTGGGTGTCACCCTAGAATGTGGTATATGTTTTTAGTTTCCTCAGCCTTGCATCCTATTACCATAGGATCATGTCATATTTCTCATGTATTTTGGCCTCATTGATAACATTGAATAGGAAATACTAGGTCATTATCGAGGATTATTAGTTCTAGGATGTGTTTGGTCACCTAATGTAAATATTGACTAGTGATTTGGTGTATTAGTTTTTAGAGAAGGGAGTGATGGTTGATGTTTTTTGTGATGCTTTTGGTTATGGATTGGTATGTATGTTGATGTAGAAAAAGATAGTGATATCTTATTGGTCCATAAACTTATATCATCAAGAGAATAATTATTCAACCCAAGATTTAGATCCAACAAGAGTTGTGATTCCACAGAATATGTGAAAAAATTACCTCATCAGAGGATGAATTTGTTGTATTTATTTATCATAAGAGTTTTATGTATATATTTTTCTTCAATGAGACCTAAATAAATGAAAATGGAGGTGGGTGGAGTTTCTTCAGGACTCTTATTTTTAGATATCCTACACTTCAAAAAATGTTAATGTTATGGATGAAACAAGAAGTATAAAATCATGAAGGGATGTTGTTTAAGATTATAAGAATTATTTGAGGGTGAGGGATGATTTAGAAGCCATGAACCTTGATTTCATGGAGTTCAATGAAGGGGGTTTCTTTCTAAAAATGATAGTGTAGTATTATTTGACATAGATGGTGGAAGATTCTTAGTGGGGAGACTCATATGTAGAGGTCATGTATGACTGTGTAGTCCCTGGTGATGCTTCATAGGGATGGTAAGAACCAAATGTTGTTTTAGTGAAGGTAGTTCGATCTAGTGGTGATGTATGAGGGAGTTCTTCATGAGTTTCACAACTCAAATTTGGTGGTACAACTATGAAAATATAATATGTACCATTGATTATGGGAATAAATTTGGTTGTGTGAGATGAAATGGGTGTTGGAACCATGGCTGTTCTATGTAGGAATTGGATTTTGGTTTGTGTTTGTTGTCAATCCTCAGTGGAAGTTCCGAATGTGTGCCAGAAAAGTGATCATACAGTTCAAGCAGACAACAGTATTGAAGGTGGCACTGTTTCCCAGTGTTCGTCAAATTTTTGGGCCTCAAAATCGGAAAATGAAGACATGGATTTTCTGCAAAAGGAAGTTCGCACAAAAAGGAAGTGGTGCGCGAAATATAAGACTCTTGCGCGCAATAATTAAGTTGGCGCGGAAAATAGCGGGATGCGCGAAATATGGGATCGAGGTTTTTCGCGCAAATAGTGTTTCAAAATCAGATTGCTGAAAAATTGCAAAGGCATGGGCTGCGGGGAAAATAAGGGCTGTGCGTGAAATACTTGATCTGGGTGCGAAAAAACAGCGTGGTGCGCGAAATAGCGGAGTGAAGTTTTTCGTGCAAATAGTGTTTCGGAATCACTCTGTCGAAAATTGGAAAAGGCATGGGTTGTGCGAAATATCTGGAGAGGTGCGCGGAAAACGATACCTGCATGAAATCTTACGTGCCAGATGATCGGTTTTCTGCGCTGAAGGGGATTTTGAGCGCGGGGGTCTCAATCGCCTATAAATATGAGGTGACCCCCTTCATTCGGTGGTGTGGAAGACTTAGACAAGATCCGAGGTCTGATGCGCGAAAAAGGATAGTGTAATGGGGCTTGCGCGAAATATTCGGAGTTGCGCGAAAATGGGATTTCTACGCGAAATATTTTTTCCGCGCGAAAAGTAAATTTTGCGCACAATAGTATGGTTTTGCGCGCAAAGGTTTGGTGTTGCGCGCAATTGTCAGTAAGGTTTGTCTGCACGTTCTGGTTATCCAGTTCAGTGATTCTGTGGGTTCTAGTGCATCTTTTTCAGACTTCGATGCAAGTAGAGTCTCGTACTGAGCAGAGGCAAAGACTTAATGCAAATCTATTGAACAGACTTTCACGTCTATAAACTGAGTGACACATCACCAACGGCAGTGAGCCAGGGGGAGTCAACAGGAGTGACCCAATGGAAGCAGTGAGCTATCCCTGAACCTTTGTAAAGGCAGTGAGCCTGGGACAGAGTGATTGTGCCCAGACAATTGTAATCCACAACTTGTGAAGATTAGTAGATTTTGGTACGACCGACAACTTGTCGGTGTATTCTCCTTGGACGCAACCCTTAGTGGTGAACCAAGTAAAAATTTTTGTGTCCTCTCTGTCCATGTGAATGTTTGATTTCAAATCCTAATCACCATACAGGTTCAACAAGTTCCTACCAACGTGGGAACAAGATCCACCACATTAAAAGAAAAATTTTTCACCCTGATTCACCTCTCCCCTCTTAGGGTGTCACGGGGTCCTTCAATGGGTGGTGGTGGAGTTCATTGATCAATGTCTTGTTTTACAATAGGTAAAGGAGTAACACCATGTTCCAAATAGTTTTTTCATCCCTTTGATTTTATCGAGTGAAAGTGTAATGAAATCTCTATGGATGTCACTAGAAGATTATTCTAAGATCGTGAAGGATACAATTATATTTGGGTAATCATAGATTGATTGATGAATTCATATCAACTCCTAGATATCAATGAGTTAGACATTATGTATGGTTTGAAAAGAAGGCATGTGTTTGAGGCTGTATAGCTACATGGAGTTATGCTGTCTATTTTATAAAATTTGGAATCTTGTTTTACCTCAGGATTCTAGAGGGTATTGAAACATGATTTTGGTACTCATTTACACCCCAAAAATATTTTTCACCCTCAGATAGAAAGTCTGATTGAATAGACTGTCCAAACACTAGAGGATATGTTACATACATGAATCATAAACTATAAAAGATCATGGGAAAAGAAGTTAACTTTTATTTAGATTCCATAAAAAAATATATTCCACTCATCAATAACAGTCTCATCATTTTAGGTATTTAATTGGAGGTCATTTCATTCTTCTTTATGTTGGGATGATGTTGAGGAGTCATTAAGTCTCAATATTGATGTGGTGAAAAGCATGGCTGAAAAGGTTTAGGTAATTCATGAAAGGATGAAGACAGTGTAAGATTGGAAAAAATATTACATAAATCTTAGGAGGAGACCCTTGGATATTGATGTTAGGGACCATATGTTCTTAATGTTTTCCAATAGTCAGGGGAAATATAGTTTTGAAAAGGGGAGAAATATTTCTTCCTTGTTTGTCAGGCATTTTTGGTGCTAGAGTGCGTTGGTGAGGAGGCTTATCGATTGTAAATTCCTTTACATGTGGAAATGGCAACAATTCCTACCACATGCCTTAATTTCTCCAATATATTCATGATGGATACCATTTAAATGATAGGGGGATTTTAATATTAAGTCTGCTATGCTGTTCATGGGGTGACCAGTAGAGATCTAGTATCATCAGGAGAAGGTGTTGAATGGACATAACAATCCATTTATTCATTTATTTTAGAGGCATGGTGGGTTTTAGGAGATTAATTTGGGGTTTTATTGGTAGATGATAGCCCCGTACCCTGATTTTTTTGAGTGTTTCCTTATTTTGTTTCTCATTTATAATGTGTTGTTTGGATATAATTTATTTATTAATCATGCCTTATTATTTTTCCAATGATGTGGGTTAATGCTTTAAGTGTATGAAGAGGGGAAATCCATTTCTCAAAAATGATTCATTGAACTTATGATTTATGTTAAAACTATGTGATCAATTTAGTATTTATAAAAGTGAAAAATATCTTAATGTGCATGGTGGATTTCCTTGATCTATGTTCTTTCTTCAATGTTGTGTGATAGTTGTGGTAGTTTTTAACATTTTCTATATAGAGGTTGGAATGGTTGTATAGATGGTTTTTTGTTAAATAGGTTACTTTAGGTTGGTGTGAGATGGTGGTATTGTTTTAGTAGTAATTAGATCCCCAAGTGGTATCTTTTAGGGAATTTTTGGACCCTTCCATTCCTTTCTATGACCTGGGTTTGTTTTTATTCACAAGGATGAGAATTATTTGATAAGTATTTTATGTAATGAACATGACCTTCCTAACCTATTGTTTAGTTTTTCCTATGTATTAAAGATGTTTTGTGACATTTTTTGGTGATTTGGAGGTTTAAGGTAGTGATTTAGCCTTATGGGGGAACCACAACTTTTGAAATGTCTTGGAATAATGTTTTGGAGGGTGTTCTTAGATTTTTGTTCTCCTATGAATAATGGACTATGTGACCCTACCATAATAATGGGTTGGTTCTAGGTGTGTTGTACCAGTGGTCTATTTTTTAACCATTGGAACAACTGAAATGCCTAGTGAGGGCGTGGAATAAGGCGTAGTGTCTTAGGAACACCACTATGTTAAATAGGAATAATAGAGTCACCATTCCATATACTAGGGCATGAGAGAAAAATAAAGGTGGAAGATGGGTGTCAGGACATGGCATGTATCCATGGTAGAAGATATAATAACCCCAATTTCATAGACCACATCATGTTCTAGGCCGTTGTGGCTATTAAATCATATTTTTAAAACAACTAAAAAATAGGATATTTTTTGGCGGTTTAAGATCACTTATTTACCATATCCCCCATGGGTGTTTTGGTTGTCTTCATATCATGGTAGATTCCATTTGGATTTTATTATAAATAGAAGGCTTGAACTCTTTATTAATTTTAGATCCATGTGATTTTTATACTTCCCTATCCCCCTAGCCATTCCCTTATGTAGATTAACCCCTTGGGTCATTAGAGAAAGTCTTGCGAATGATGGTGTGAACTCACATATTTTCTTTACTAATTCTCCCTCCCTTATCCTTCTCTTATATACTGAGTTTCACTATGGGATGATTTCTCCACTATTTTGAGTGGTTATTTACATAGGCTTACTACACATAGGAATCTGGTGGTGATTCCATTGAGAATATTGGTGTTTGATCCATGATTTCCATCATTTATTCCTAAAAACATCATTGAGGTAGAGGATTCTTTATATTTCCATATTAGATGTACATGTGGGAATAACGTGATTTTTCCTTGCTTTGGGTAAATAGTATTTACTAGATTAATAAAAATAATAAATTTTTTAAATTCAAATCGATGCGGTGGGGATGAACTGGCATAATTTTTACTTTTTCTTGAGATTTGGACTATATGGTTGAGAAAGTTTTTTTTATTATTTCCATATTTGAAATGTGTTTATATTTATTATATTATTATGGTTATTGAATCATTGAACCATATTGCGCTTGTTGATATGCCTAACAACATATAAAAATGTATAAGAATGTATATATGGATAATTAATTTGTTACCAATGGAATCAAGAATTTGTGTGAGAATTAACATAAAAGTATAAAAAACATATGATAAATCCACTTGTTAAAACTATAATGTAATGTGTTTTTTTTGTGATGTGTGGAAGTCTTTATTTGTAGTGGTTGAGAGGTGTGGTGGTAGTAATGTGTAATGGTTGTGAAATGTGGTGGTTGTGATGAAGACTTTTTGATGTGAAAAAATGGATTGTTTTATGTTGTGTCAGTTTCATAGTAGTGATGGAATGAAATGTTATTAATAAAAATAAAATGGCATGGGTTGGAATGGATAACGAACTCTTAAGATAAAATGGGATGCGTGGTTAAATTTTTTATTGTTAAAAATGAAATGAATGTGATTGATAAAAGGTAATGGCTGGTAAGGGAAAATATATAAAAGTATTAATTTAAAAAGTAATGGAAGGAATGTATCTTATGGTTGCGAATATCTTGTGTTGTATAGTGTATTTAGTGGTTCTTGTAAAAGTGGAATAAGTTTTTATACCTTGTGGTAATGTTGTGATTAGTGATGGTTCTATTTTTATAAACCTATAGACTGGGCTTGTATATGATCTATTGTATTTTCATTGTGATTTCTATACTTGTCTCACCTATGTAGAGCACTATATGACGAAACCCAAATGTTTTTGTTGGTGTTTTTCCAACATCCAATATGGAGAGGATGGATGGATGACTACCCATCTTCCCTAATCTCTCTTCAAGGAAAGGTTTGTATGCATGAGTTGTGATGACTAGAAGGTATAATACACTTAGGGTTTGGTTGATGAAATTGATAAATTGGATCAAAGTGGGGGTTGTGCATGATAGGATGAGGGAATGAGGCTAATTTCCTTAATGTTTATGATTCCAAACTATCATATATTTATGGTCGTGGCTTTAAAAGGATGTGGTTCACCAAGTTTTTTTTCAAGATGTGATAACCTGATTCATGCAGGGATCTTAGTATGAAGTAGTTTCCTAGGATTCTTAATGCATGATTCTACATAAGGAATTTGAGGACTGGGATGTATGAAGTTGAGGTAGGAGAGTGGAAAATCAATGGGAAAGTAGTTTATAGAACATTTTTGATCAATGTTCTTCATATTATGTTACTATACTTAGATGCATTATTTGGATAGCATACCCAAATGAGGATGGGATTGGCTAGTTGACCTTATTATGTGTATGTTGGTTATGATGTTTATCAACTAGTGCATTAATATTATCTTTTCATTTGATCATGATAGAATTTGTGTATGATCCCATTAAGTATATATGTTTTGGTCACTCTATGTATATATAATCTATTTTTTAGTTTTTTAGAAAGACTTTAGTGACTACAGTGGACATTACAGGCCAGGACACGTGATTTGTTTATGAGTCTATTCTTTTTATTTCTTTTGGTTATTTATTTAGGAGAGTATTTTTTTACATTGGACATGTATTTCGGGATGGTTTTGGTTTTTCACAATTTATTTAAATCATTAAACTGTTTGGTGATTGATAACATATCTCTCAATCATAATTTATCTTTATAAGGAAGTTACTTTTATTTGTGAGAATTTTTATACCCCTGGTGAAATTCAGCAACCTCGGGCCTATTGAAGGTGGAACTCAGGGGTTCATTATCTCTCTTACATTATTAATGGCCCATGAGCGGTACCTTTGGAGGGAGGGGGTTATGAGATATTTATCTAATTTTATTAAAACTTATAATGAATTAATAAACGAAATAAAACAATATTAAGTTAATTTTATTAAAAAAATAGAAATAAATTTGTAAAAAAAATTTGTCTATGATAATGCACACTGTTTATTTTACCATGAAAATATATGGTCCCATCCACTCATCTAGACATAGGGTTTTTATCTTCCTTCCCCTGCATGTCATCTGGAGCATACCATAGTTGGCAACCTCCAATCCGATCCATCATAGATTTTTTATGTTGAAATATATTGTATTTTGATCCCTAATCTATGTTAATACCCCCAATACAATCATTTCATTTATTTTATATCAATCTATGGATTTTAGTGGTGGAATCACTTTTTTAGAAAAATAATCACTTGTGTATGGGAAAAAATGAAGAACAGACAATGTGTATTTCTGGTGCACAGGAATAAAACACGACAAATATAAACAACATGTTCATTAGGTGCACTCCATGTACTATATTTTTCTGAGTAGATAAAAACATGCCATTCATACCCTTAGAATCACTTAATTTCATAGTTTCTAATACAAAACGTGTCCCTTAGTTGAAATCATGTACTACCCCTGCCTATTGAATACCATTCACGACATTTTCCTCCAATACATGACCCATGACTCCATTACCCTAATATATTTCATGTATATATTTTCACAGATCATGTAATTTTTTAGTGGACTTATATAGGAGGCCATGGAATGTATCACTAGTACCCAAGAGGATTTCATGTTTAACATACATGTTGTGTACTGTGGGACTACATGTCGGGTACTTTATAAATTCCTATTTTTCTCCATTGTTATTTCCTTTCCTTTTCCTTTTCTTTTTATTTTTTATTTTTAATTTTATTCTCTTAGTTCAACGATAAAAATGTATTGATCTATTTCTAGATGGAATCACCCCACATCTCTATTAGTATAGGATAATTATATGCCATGAAGAGTTTATATATAGGTACAAGAGGATCATAAAACCATATGCCTACTCATATCACAACCAATAACACTAGTGATGGTTTATCTTGATACAAAATCATAAAATATTCCACCATTAGTTTCTACCACAATACCACCAATATTAGTTCCACTTACAACTAATCATCCAGTTGGAACAACATCAGACCCATCAATATCATCATCTCGGCCGCGTGCTAGGGCACCTCCCATATCCTAGGATTTTTAGCATTAACCCAAAATTATTCTCAATTCCTGGATCCTTGATAATGACTGACTATAGATATTATTATAATATAATTTTAATCCTAGAATTCAGGTTCTTAAAATGATCAATCTAGAGTTAATAAGGGTTCTGTATGATAAAAAGAACTTACTAGCCCGCACTCATCTTCTGGATATTCTTTAGGTGAGCACTCCAAATTTTTATTTTTTATTTTAGGTATTTATGCCCACATTTGAGTTTGATGGGATATTATGTTGAGTATATTTTAGCGATACTTATATTTTCATCCAATTATATATATGAGTTTGACCTTTCTCACTCACCATGGTTGAATTTTACCATGTGTGAAGCTTTTCCCCCCATCCCACCACCCACCCCTTATTTCCACCCTGACATTATAATAACGACAGGATCTACCTATTGTGTGGCGATATGTTGTTGGACCTGATGTAAAGTATATTATATCACACATAAGAGATATATTATCTGATCCCCAAACTTTTTCTTCATCCACCCCACATTAACACCATAATTTTGTCATGGAATATATATGGGGGAGTCATCTTTATGATATATATAGATATACTTACCAAATTTTTTAAAGATGACTACTCTATCCCAACATATTTTCCTACCTCATATTTCCATGTCTCGCTCATTGACTCTTAGGGTAACATAAGGGATTACTTGTATGCCACCTAGATAGTACACCATTTAGGGGTTTTTAATCTATACACTCCTAGAATATCATAAGTGATCCTTAGTGGATTGAATTTATTATTATTATTCATTTGGGGATGGTAAAAAACTAGGTATCCACCTATGTCCTTGTATACTAAATCCCCATATTTACTATGGAGGATAAAGTCCCTAAATCCCCCAAGGGTTCTGCTAATATGGTACCTCTACCAGCTCTATATGAACTGGATTTACACAACCTTACCACTCTTTATCCTCCATCCACTTCCACTCATCCACCTCCCACCATTGATATTTCTATATATGAGCCATCTATAGACCCACACCACCACATGAACCCACATCCAAATCTTTAGTTGTCTCTCAACTAGATCATATGAATCAATGCTTAGATAAGATGAATTATTACTTTATAGCATTTAGGGGAAGATTATTTTACCATAGAACACCTTGGAAAACAGTTTAAATAATCTTGGATGACTCGTTCCATGTACCTTAGTCACTCTAACTGATATAAAGTCATCAACCATGTTAGAATTTTTTTGAGATATAGGATGAGCACATCACTATCACATTTGATGAGTTGTGAATAACCATATATACTTACATCCCAAATGGATTATCCTATCCTAAGTTGTGTAGCAAGGGTCCTTTAATATTAGTTTACACGAAGCATAAACAACAGATTAAGGAACCCTAGTACATCTTGAACTGATGTTTCCTTTCTGAAAACCAACACCAATTATTACAAACATTTACTCTTATGAGGCTACCTCATGACCATTTTTAACACAAATTTTTTTTAATATATATATATATAATTTTATTATTTTATTTTATTATTGTATTTCCAATATATTTATTTTCATTTTCAAAAGCATTGACTAGTTTTTTGGAACATATTCATACTCTTAAAATTTGATTATAGAATAGAGGCATCTCCCAAGATAATGTTTTCTACACTTAGGGATATCCCCCACACGACTAGGGGGTATTGTTTTTAATTTCATTTTCTATCAATTATTCTAATTCACTTATGTCATTACTTTCCTTGTCTAATTTCCTCTCGCATCTTTTTTATCCGGCTATATGTTACACATGGGGTACCATGTGCAATGTTAAGTGTCTTGAAGGGAACCTTAACTCCATACTAGTTGTTTTTATGGCCTGATGAGAGGGGGAGGAGTGGTTTGTGATCAAGTTTGATCTGTCTTAGTGACCTTCAATAATTTCTTCAGTCAAGGTAATTCCATCACTACTGAATTTTGGGCCATATTCAGTAGTTTTTAAATCTTCTCCACTCATGGTATTAATATCAAATTCATTGAAACCAACTCATTATTGGTCTAAATTCAATAAATGTTAAGAAAAATACACCTTAGATCATCACATATTTCATCATAAGGTGCATGAAGTACATAACTAATGAGGCGAGTCTGGTTCACAATTAGTGGGGGGGAATAAAGTGTTATAATTTATGGATTCTAGTGATAGGTAAGAAAACCCTTGTATGATTTTATCCAGCCATGGATCTCTTCCCTTGTATTCACCATCCTTGTCTTTGCGAAGGCTCTTATATTGATCTATTTTTTCCCCCATAATTATCATCTTTTTCTTATTTTTCTTATTGTGCTACTCCACTTTTGGATAATAAAAATTTAACTATTCAGTTTAGTACAAATATATGACACTAAAAATATCATAAACATAAAAAACAAAAGATTTTTCAATGAGAGAACCCATGACCATTTGGAAAGATCCTTTTCTCCTTTAAAGATTTTTGATAAAAGTATGTTTTTAAAAATTTAACCACAATACTAAAGGATAAAAACATGATGAATAAAACTATTCATTGTCCAAATATGAAACACATATTTATTTAATCCCCATGATGAATTAATACTACTACTGTATATATAGGATATCTCGGTACTGTAAACGCATTGATGTTTTTAGGTTCTTTAAAATCATACATCTTTTTATTAATGAATAAACTATCAATAATAAAAGAACCATAATTTAGTGCTAATAACCACTGATAAAATGGGCCCTTTATCAGTGTTTTTTAGTTCTAATAAAATGAACTTTTATTAGCACTATTTCTAACACCAATAAAATCTGAGCTGAAACAATGTGCTACTAAAATTATATCAAACTAAAAAAATAAATATAAAATTTAATTTAAAAAAATGTAATCAAAATATTAAAAAAACTATAAAATTATTTAAAAAATATATAACATTGGTATATAAAATTATATCATTATGTATAATTTATGACAAAGAATAAAAAATTCAAAATCATTAATGTTTTGTTGAATTTGGACTGAAATCCCTTCTCAAAATATCATCATCATGGTTCCAGTTTTTGAACAAAACACCCAATCTTGAACAAAAGAGAGTACCTATATTAAAAAAATTTCTTATGTTATTAATACTACAAATAAATAAATTAAAAATATATATGATACAATTCATTAATAAAATACCACTTTTAACTGAAAACGTACATTTCAAGACATACCAAGCACACCATGTTTTTTATTATTGTATGGTTGACTCCCACAAATAAAAAATGATTCATGTATCATTTTAATAAATTATCAAGACAATATTAGTGAATTTTATTATTTTAGAGTATGTGATATGTGTTTTGAATGAAAATTTAAATTTTAAATAAAAACATGTACTTTGATTCATACTGGTCACACTATGTGTCAGATTAAAATGAGGTTGTTTACTACACATCAGAAATGATTTATTTATCATTTTCATAAAATATCAAGAAAATCCCATTTTTTTCTAGTTTTTTAGTGAGTGACACATTTTTTTAAATGAAATTTCATTTTTAAACTTCAAACACATACATTGAGTTCTATAGGTCACAATGTGTTTGTGATTTACATGTGACTAATTTCTATGTGTCAAAAATGATATATCTATCATTTTACTAAAGTATCAAGACTATACAAGTTAATTCTATTATTTTTCTTGGAATGCCACCTATTTTTAAATAAAATTTTACTTCTAAAACAAGAACAATAATTTTGAGTAATACTGGTCACACTGTATTTAAAATTAAGGGGTAGAGAATTCCTATATGTAACAAATGAATTATAGATGATTTTACTAAAGTATCGAAATAATATTAATGTGTTTCTTCGGTTTTAATTATAAAACATTCCTTTTGAACTAAAATGTCAATTTTAAATTAAAACACACAAATTGAGTCATACTAGACCCTCCATGTACGGGATTTATGTGTAGTTTATTACTACATATCAAAAATGACATATGGATCATTTTAATAAATTGTTAAAAAAATTAAATTTTGTTTTCATTGTTTTCAATAAGTGACACATGTTTTTAACTAAAATTTCATTTTTAAATAGAAAAAATGTACATTGAATCATACAAGTCAAATCGTGTATCAGATTGATGTGCAGCTGATTCCTACATATCAAAAATTATTTTTGG
This sequence comes from Viscum album, assembly GCA_963277665.1. Lineage (NCBI taxonomy): Eukaryota > Viridiplantae > Streptophyta > Magnoliopsida > Santalales > Viscaceae > Viscum > Viscum album. The sequence continues at coordinate 1,224,755,230 of OY728157.1, read as the reverse complement.
ATAATATTACAAAAATATCAAGACAATATGAGGTTTTGTTCTTAGTTTTCTACAAGTGTAACTTTTTTAAATAAAATTTCTTTTTAAAATTTAAACACACACATTGATTCATTCCAGTATCACCATGTTTCATATGGATGTGTGACTAATTCATACATGTAACAAATTACATATGGATTTTTTATAATGTTTCAAGACCATACTAGTGTGTTTTCTTTGTTTTTAGTGAGTGACACATTTTTTCACTAAAATGAAACTTTTAACCTGAAAACACACATTTTATGTCATATCATTCATACCATATATTTGATTTGGGTGGGGTTGATTATTAAATGTCAAAAAATGACTTATGGATCAATTTTTAATATATTAAACTAATCTTAATGTGTTTGATTGGTTTTGAATACGTCATGTGTCTTTTGAACTAAAATGTTAATTTTAAATAAATACATGTACTTTAAGTCATATTGGCCATATTGTGTATCCAATTGATAGGAAATTTATTCTTACACATCAAAATGTACTTATATAAAATTTTATTAATGAATCAAGGAAATATGAGTGTTTTTAGATATACATGAGTGAAACGTGTTCATAAATAAAATTTCATTTTCAAATTGAATACACACACTTTTATTCATATCAGTCACACTATGTATCAGTTTCATTTGAGGATGGTTTCCAATAATCACAAATGATTTATGGATTTTTTAATAAAATATTATGATAATATGTGTGTTTTTTTCAGTTTAAAGTGTGTGACATTTTTTTATCTAAAATTTTATTTTAGAATAAAATAATCCACTTTGAGTCACACGGGTCACACCATATATCAGATTGATGTGTGAATTATTTATAAACATAACTGATTTATTATAGATCATTATTAAAATGTAAAAAATAATATGAATTTGTTTTATTAGTTTTCAATGAGTGAAGCTCATTTTAAAAAAAATGTAACATTAAAATTAAAACATTCACTTCAAGAAATTTCATCCAAACTATGTATTAGAAATATATGAGACCAATTCTAACATGTCAGAAATACATTATGGATAATTTTCCAAAATTATCTGTTTTTTAAGTATGTCATGCATCTTTTTAACTAAAATGTCAATTTTCAACTGAAAACATGCACTTTGAGTTATAATGGTTACACTATGTGTCAGAAATACATGATCTAAATTCCTACACTTCTCAAAAGAAAAATGGGACATTTTCAAAAAGTATTTAGAAAATATGATTTTTTTTGTTTTGTTTTGAGTATGTAATATTTCTTGTACTAAAATGTTGATTTTAAATAAATACACATAATTTCAATCATACCGACCACACCTTGTGTTGATTGATGTGTAGATGATTCCTACTCATCAAAAATGACTTAGGAATAATTTCAAAAAATTATCAACACAAATTGATTGTGGTTTCATGGTTTTTAGTAAGGGATTTTATTAAACTAAACTATTACATCTAAACAGAAAACACACACTTTGATTCATATTAGGAAAACCATGTATCATATTGATGTGTGGTTTATTCCTAAACTTTAATAATGACTCATGGATTATTTTCATAAATTATTAAGGCAATACGAGATTGGTTTCTCTGTTATGAGTATGTGAAGCTTGTTTTGTACAAAAATAATGATTATAAATAAAAACACTCACGTTTAGTCATACTGGACATGTTTTGTGTCATATTTATGTGGTAATGATACTCATATGTTACAAATTACTTATAGATATTTTTCATACATTATCATAAAAATCCTAGTGTGTTTCCATTGTTTTAAATAAGCAACACATGTTTTGAACTAAAATATTACATCTAAACTAAATACACCCACCTTTTATATTTAAATTTTCTGCTACATTATTCATTTGAAGAAAATATATAAATTAAGATCTCAAGCCTTTTATTCTTGAAATAGATATGTAATGTATATTTTTACAATGAATTTCACTTTTGTCAATAAATACCATGTGAGGATTGTGAAACTAATGGTTTGTGTGAATGTTAGAGCATTGAAACAAAACCAAAGTTTCACAAAAAATAAGTTGTTGCATGAAACATCAAAATTTGTGAAAATTTGTATGAGTTTCTCAACCAACAGGTTTTGAACATCCGTTTTTGAGTAAATAGTGATTTCAAGAGCATCAATTCTGAAATATGGTTTAAGAAGAGTCATGTGATAATCTGGGAAAATAATTATTTTCCCAATACATTTTTGTGAAATTAAAGTGGATAAAATGATAGATACTTCACCCAATGAAGTGGGTAAGGGGGAGTTGATAGATGTGATCTCAGATAGGTAGTCTGTTATCCCAAAAATTCTTGTAAAGTCAGTGTACCTAGCTTGGAGTGACCATGTCTGAACAAGTTCCTACCAATGTGGGGATATGATATGTCTCATTCGAAGAAAAAGTTGGAACCATAATTAAAACCTCCCCTATTAGGGTGTTCTAGGGTATTACAGTATATGATGCATGTTTTAAACTAAATTGTAAATTTTAAACTAGAATCCACACTTTGAGTTTTAACAGGAACATCATGTGTCTTATTAACATGTGATAAATTCATAAATTTCCAAAATTTATTATAGATCATTGTCCTAAAATTTAAAGTTCCAAGTGTGTTAGATCAATTGTTGTATGTGGCACATTTTATTAAACTCTATTTTAATTTTTATATAGATACCACACATGTAGATTCATATCGAACACACATTGTGTTAGATTGACATGCAATTGTTTTATACATGTCAAAAATGATTTATGAATTTTTTTCCTAATTTATCAAGATAATAGAAGTGCGTTATTTTAGTTTTTAGTGAGTTATTCTAATTTTTATCTAAAATGACTCTTTTAAAATTAAATTATGCACTTTGACTCATACTATCCCCACCATGTGTGAGAGTGACATGAATTTCATCCTTGTCAAATCCTTTTTTCAAGAATTTAATTTTATCTAAGAATTTGGTGCTCTTCATAGAGAAAAAATGGTTGAAGAAAAAATAATTTTTGATGAAGTCATATCTTTATGATATTTATTAAAATTTATTTAATAATTAGTATATAAAAATTATAACAAAATTAACTAAAAAATAAGTATATAAAATTATTATAAAATTAAATAAATTAGTAGTAGGAAGTCACCTTTTTCGGATGTGTCACACCCCATATTTTGTTTAATATTTTTTAATATTATTTTGATTATTTAGGAGTTTCTAGGAGTTTTGGGTTGGGAAATAATAATTTTTAAATGTTTTAAAGGGGTACATGGTTATCAAACACTGTTGTAAAAAAAATCAACAAATGTGCAATTTGATCTCTATTAGGATAAAGACGTTATTCATGTAATATTTATGTCTTTTAAACAATGAAGGAACATAGCAGTTACTATGCATAGTGTATTTAGGGGTCTATTGACATTATTATGTTTATTCATGATTTTCTGTACTGATTTATTCAATAGTGTGTGTAGTAAATTTTTTATTTATTTATTTCCTTTTATTATTCCATCATCTTTCTTATTTCATTCTTCTCTATGATATTCATTTCATCCCTGTGACATGACTCTCACTCCCATGATATCCCTCCCCTGAAACCCTATCCCTCACCACTTACCTTAACTATCCTCCATTACACACCACCCCAGTCAATCCCCTTACCTTGTTGAAGACTCCACCCCTGGGCCCCTCACCCTTGGTCATGTATGACACCACTAGAAAAAATCTCGTGGTGTGCACACCCCTACTCTCTAGGGTCTCATAAATCTTGGTGATTCATTCCATTTTCTTCAAGATTCATAGTCAGATATCATAGGATAAATCTATGGTTCTACCCTCTCCCCAGTTTCTATCAATTTCATCCCTCCCTTCATAATGATTTGGTCTGGTTGAACATATGGTTTCTAAGATTGACCTATTTTGGGGATTTTTTGATACTAGTGTTTGTTGTTATCTCTTTTTCTTGATAGGATGTCCTCTATAGAATGTGTAATGTTCTAGTATGGTTCTTCTTGATCTGTGGTAGGTTTCCCCACTATAAGATTTAAACTTTAGAAATCATTATTTCTTGTTGTTTTAAATTATTTATTTAATTATTTATAGTTATTAGTGGATGATTCAATGGGTTTTATAAAGGGCACAAGGGTCTATTCCTTTGGAATAATTCCTATTAAATTTCTAGTTAAACTTAAAATGTGAAATATCTTAATTCTTTTGAAATAAATGATTTTGATTAAATTGAATTATTTAAAAATACGTTGACCTCATTTGGTTCTATAGATAAATTGAAGATTTTTGTTTTTAAACATTTTCACCATTAATTCAAATTTAAATAGGTTTTAAAATTTGATTTTAAATATAATTTCTTATAATTTGTTTTAATATATATATTTATTTATAAATGATTTTTAAAGGGATTATGATATTCCCATTATGGATAATTTTGTAAATATTTTTTTAATTCAAAAGCTGAGGTTTTTAATGGACTTGACCTCATTTGGGTCATATTAGGATTTAAAAAGGGTTTTTATTTCTTGAGTTTAAGTTTAAAGGTTATTCCAACAATACTGTTTGAAGAAATTATTTTTATAAGGTATTTTGAATTATTTCAATGTACTCAGCTTCTTGAGTGGTTTTTTGAAAGTCCAAGTTGGCACTTTTAATTGATTTTTAATTAGTGGTGTGTGTGAAACCCTCTGGATCCTTGTTATTTTTTTTATATTTATTCTTGATGGTTTTTTAATTATTTTTTCCTAGGAGAAAGTTATAGGTGAGGTTGATTTATTTTACATGGTATGTGATTCTTGTATTATCCCTAGTTTTTACTATTTATTCTTATCATCGATGGTTATGGTTGTTTATTTACTTACACCTTCTATACTTTGGTCACGGGAACCCATGTAGCTAATTGTGAGTCTTGAATTATGATTCACTAGACAGTCACATTCTTCTAGTGTCCCTTATAATTAGTGATATGGATATACGAGGTGTTACAATTTGATGAGGCTGGGTGTAGGCTAATAGAGTGTTTTGTGATTGGATGCAACATAGGCCAATAATTTTTTTTGGTATGGAGTAAATTCTTGGATTGTTACATTTTTGGGCATAGGGTAGAGCCCATGACATAGATTTCTTTGGTTGGTGGATTCATTTAGGGGGACTCCCTTGGATATTTGATATACAATGACTTCTTGATATGTTTTGAACCTGATATTCACTTCTTCTAAATCTCATTTTATATCTCTAACATGGTGTATTTCTATAATTCTCTTTATATTAATGTTTTATGTGTTGTTTCTTTCTAAAAAGATTTAAAATTATTTTATCAGATATTTGAAATGGGAACTGAAGAGTTGGAATAGGCTTAATAAATTTTTTTATGTGAATTTTTTATTTAAAATAATTAAAGAATAAATTTTATAAAATGTCTTGGTGAAAATACTACTTTATATGTTCTAAATCAAAATAATATATTTAAATAATTTAGTTACAACTTGCACTAAAATAATCATTAATTTAATGTTTATACATGATGAGTGCATTCTATTTGGCATGCCTAATAAGATTTAACTCATGCCAATCAATCATTTCAATTGCATACTCTTATCCATATTTTGGCTACTCTTGAAAGAATTGATTTATCTGGGGTAAGATTTTATTTCATTGCTTTCATCCTATTGTTCCTATTACCTAGTTTTTGTAGGAACAACATTTTCTTTCCAGTAATATCAAGAATGCATCCCTTTAATTTATTTACTTTGTCCAATTAGGGTTGTTCTAATTTCTACAGATAAAGGGAAGTGACACTACTGGTGGATGAGGAAAAGGAATCTAGTGGTGGATTTTAATTACAAGAGAAGGAGTTTGGGTTGTGGATTGAGAGTTTATTTATACATTTGTTGTATTATTTATAGTTATTTTTTCTATATTTTTTTCATAGGTGTATGATATACTGATGGGTCATGTTGTGTTTTCATTAGATTTATATACTATGATTTTACAACAAGTTAATTGTGAAATATTTCCCAGGTGATGTTTCATTGATTCCTAGGAATTTTTTTTCGCTTGTGGGGATCGAGAATGACCTTCACCCTCTATTAGGGAATGAATCAGGTGTCATATGGATAGAAAACTTAGGCCAGTTCATGAAAAATGGTATATGGGGAGGTTCGGTTATTTTATCTATAAGAACCATGAATCTCTCATGGGTAACCCTTGTGTTATTTGGGGTGTCTTGGAATTATTGATTTAGAATTGGTTGTTGGGACTCATGAGTTTTTTCATGAATTGGAACCTTGTCACCACTTACAAATAAAATTACTGAGTGACCATGGGTATTTGGGGTTTTAATTTTTTTATGATATTTTATTTGATTATCATTGATAAGTTATTGATCCCCATCATCATGATTGATTTTATATAAGGGTCAGATTGTATTTTGGGATGTAAATGGAAAATAGACCATGGTGGGAGTATGGTTTTCATGGCCTAATAATCCTAGAAACAACCAAATGATAGATCCTAAGAAATTATAGGAATTCTTGTGTGGATTTATCATGGTCCCTCAAACCATGTGGTTCGATCCAGCATAGTTCCATATCACATTTGGTTTTGATAATTAGGGTACACTTGATGAATTACTAGTTATTGGTGGTTAATCAAGTGGGACTTGTGATATATTAACATGTGGTTTGGATTTTAGTGTGATTCTACTTGTGTGTGTTTTTTGATATTTGTTTTCAGATGGAATAAGTGGATTTTTAAATTTTCAAAAAATAACTTTTGGAGAATGTTTAGAAAGGGAGATTCAAGAAAACATTTTTGTAAACTATATAAATTTAAATCGTAATTTGGGGAAAGTGTTTTGAAAATGTTCAATTTCATTTAATAACATTGAAAGTGTTTTATTTTTTTTAATTAGATTTTTTTATGGTTTGAAAGGTTAATTATTTATAGATTCTCGAAAAAAATAGAGGACTGTAAAAAGGGGGTCTTGTTTCATTTTCATGGCCGGTAAATTGAATGGTTTGAAGGAATAAAAGAGGGTGTCTGAAATGTTTTTGAAAATGGAGGTTTCATTTATATTTTAAAATTAATGTTGTAAAAAATTTTAATGAATGTTTTAGAAAATTTATTTTTTTGAAATGATGATTCTAGAAGTGTCTTGAAATATTGGTATTATTATTTTGGATTTTCCCTTGGTTTAGTGGAACTTCATAGTTGGGATATTGAGAAATTAACTTTTTATGTTCATGTTTCACATTATTTAAACTCTATATGTTTTAAAGGGAATAGAAATGTTTCATTTTATATTTTAAGGGACGAAACTATAAGAAATTCTATATATCATAGTTGTAGTATCTCTAGTTGGTGACACTACTCAAACATTGAATCGAGTGTAAAGGAATTATTATTTCTTTCTCTTTATTTTGGATATAGGTTTCTATAAGTTCACTTTACATTCCATAGTGATCTAGTGTTATCATATATATTTGTGGATACTTTTTTCTTCTGATTATTCATATTTTTTTAGTTTTATTGGTTTCTATTTATATGGTTTGGAATTAGTGAGTGCCTTTGAGGTGTTTTGATCTAGTTTTACTTTGGGTGGTTCTATGTGAATGATTATGGGATGATTTTTATTTTCGGTTACTTATAAGATATTGGTGGTTCTTGTGGTTATTATTCTTGGATTATGATCATGTTTTTTTTTGTTTTTGTTCTGAGATATTTTCTTTTGGATGGGTTGAGAAAGGGTGATTTTAGGTCAGTGCTTGAGTAACTAGGATGGAGGGACATGATGTATTTGATCACATGGGTGTGTTATTATTTTTTTCTTTTCTATCATATGGTCTTCCAAATTTTAAGTCATATTTTTTTCATTTGAGTATGGTGACTCGGATCTAGGTCCCATATTCGTTTCCATATTGAGAGTTCTTAGTGTTTCTCTTCCTCTTGGTTGCTATGTTTGATAGTGGTTTTGTGGCTTATTAGGGTGTTTGGTGGAAGTTTTCTTTTCTAGTTGTAGTATCTCTTCGAGAGTGGGTTCTTATGACCCACTAATTTAAATTAATTATGAATGCTATGGATATCCAGATAGGCCTCAGTGATTTTCTGATATTGTTACCCTTGTTGATAGTTATGTTTTTCATTAAGTTGTTATGTGTTTCTTGAGGATGTGCTTGATTTATTATGTGGAATCATTCTTGTTGGTGTTTTTTATTCACCTTAAAAACATTGGAAATGGATTTTTGGGGGGGGGTGTAAAACCTTGTGGTTGGGAGAATTTTCACCCCCATATTTTGTTAATTATTTATTTTAATATTATTTAGAGTTATTTAGTGTTATTTGAGGTTTTAAGGATTTTTAAAATTTTTAAATTGTTAAAATGGATTCATGGTTAGACAAAATGGTTAGCCAATTTTTACGATAACTGTGTGACTGATTCTATCTCAATATAGATTCATCTAGAATTGCATATTCATTGTTTGTGAAACAGTGTAAGATCCTAGTAGTAACCATGCATAGTTTTTTAGGGGTCTAGTGAACTTTTCATGGTTTGTACATGTTTTATTAAACCATCCTCTCAATTTTGTGGGTTGGATAATTTTCATTTAATTATTTTTTATTTCCTTCCATTTTTTCCTATTTTATTCTTTTTTATTTATTTATTTCATTTTTTTTCCACCCAACATAACACCTATCCCTTTTATAGGCCCCCTATCTATCCATCTCGCTCATTATCTTCATCCCTTATCCCCTTTCCTATAAAACACACCACCAGGGTCGGTCCCACCCTTTAAATGGCCTCTTCTCAAGGTATCTTCTCTCTTGGTTGCACGTGACACCCACAGAGAGAAAACCCCATGAAGCGTGCACCCCTCTTCTCTCAGGTCTCCTCTTTTGTGGCGATTCCTTTTGTTTTTTGTCCTGATTTGTGATTGGATCTCGTAGGTACATTCTATGGTTCCATTTTCTATACCTTTTCTATTGATTTATTAATTCCCTTCCCTATTATTTGGTTCGTTCAAACCTAGGTTTTTCTAGATTGATTGTTTTTTTTTATTTTATAGTTTATTATAGTCTATTCCCCCCTGATTAGGCATATACCATTAAAGGTGACACTTTCTATCATGTGGTGACATGGTTATTATTGGTTTGATATAGGTTTACCCATGTATAGGCTTTAAATTTTATAACCCTTTACCATTTAGTATTTCAAATGTTTGATTTAATAATTTATGATTATTGGTGAAAGTTAGATTGGGTTTTATAAGGAAACAAGGTCTTATTCCTTTGGAATAATTCCCCTTTTTGGAGCTTCATGTTAAACTTGAAATATAAATTATTTTAATTTTTTTTGAAGTGAATTTTTTCAGTTAAATTGAGTTGTTTTTAAATGGGTAGACCCCATTTGGGTCTAAAAATAAATTAAAGAGTTTTTTCCCTTTTTTCCACCAAATGTAAAATTTGAACAGTTTTGGAATGTGGCTTTCAAATTTCCGTTTTTATAAATTATTTGGAAATATAAACATATATATTTGAAATAAATTTTATAGGGCTTCTGAGATTCCAAGAATGGGTAATTTTATTAAATAATTGTTTTAATTAAAATGGTGAAGTTTTAAATGGATTTGACCTCATATTTGTCATATTGATATTTAAAAGGTTTGTTTATTTATTGAATTTAAATTTATCGGTGATTACAAGTATAATGTATTGTTAAATAATTTTTATAAATGGTTTCTAATTATTTCAATGTTCTCGGTATCCTAAGAGGTTTTTGGAAAGACTAGGTTGGAACTTTTAATTTATTTCTAGTTGGGTGCATGTGTGTGAAACCCCCTTAAGCCCCATTGGTTTTGATTGATATTTATAGATGATTAGTTTTTGGGGATTTTCATGACAGGGACATAGAGGTGTGGGTATGTTATTTTATATTCTCTATGATATATGTATTACCATGTATTACTATTTATTTTTATTATTTATGGTTATTGTTGTTTGTTTACTCACCCTTGCTTTACTTTGGTCATAAGAACCTGGATAGCTATGTGGGAGTGTTGACTTATGCTACACTAGATATCCTAACACTAATAGTGTCCCATATAGTTATTTATAGGGATAGATTAAGTGTTTTATTCCAATGAGACTCGGTGCAATCTAGTCAGGTGGTTTGTAATAGGATGCAATATTGGATAGCCGGTTGGTCCATGTTGAGTAAATTCTAGGACTAACTATCTTTAGAACCTATGGTAGAGCACATGAAATACATTACTTTGATTTTTAAATTCATTTATTGGCACTCCATTGACAATTTGATATCCCCTAAATGCTTGATATGTGTGGCACCTAATATGGTATTTTCTACTTCTCTTGTTGTATCTTTGACATTGTGACCTTATGTAATTTTATTTGTATTCATATTTCATGTGTTGGTTATTTATAAATCCTTTTTAAAATGATGTTATAGGATCTTTTAAATGGGAACTAAAAGGGGTTTTACGCCACAAAATTCTTTCAAAGAGATTATTTTCATATAAGAAAATCAAATAATAATGTTAATAAAATGGTTTTCGAAACATAATTCTTTAAATGTTTTAAGATAAAATACTATCATTAAATAGAATAGTTCATAAAAGTAATAAATAGCTCATTAATTTAATGTTTATACATGATGATTCGTTTCTCATTTCTATACATTTAGTGTTTTACCTCATGCCTATAAATCATTTCATTTGCGGGATCTTATCAATATTTTGGATCCTCTCGAAAGCATTGATTTATCTAAGGATAGATTTCATTTTATTATATTTGGAATGTTAATCATATTAGCTAAATTTTTATGACCTTATATTACTATTCTAGAACATCAATTGTGTTCCCATTTAAAGGGTTTACTTTGGAAAATTAATCTTGACTACTTTCTATGGATGGAGGTTATTAATAGCTATTGGTTGATGAAACAAAGGTATCTAGAGGTTGATTTTTGTGCATCCTTTCATTGTAGGGGAGTGAGATTTGTGTGAATGATGAGAATTTATTTATTCATTTATTTTATACTTTATATTTATTTTTTACATATTATTTTGGCACATATTTCTAATATATGGATGGGTCATTCCATTTTTTGTTATATTTTTCTACTATGATTTTACTCCGATTTAAGTGTGATATCATTACCAAGTGGTGTTTCTATGATGCCCAAGAACTTTTTCTAGAACTTAAGATCATGAATTTATTTCAATAGCTATATCAATTCATCTTAGGAATCCAAACATGGACATATCAGGTCAGTTCCTAAATTGATGTTTGTATACAATTAGACACCTTGCGTTTTTCCCACTCATTTCAAAATAAATTTATTTTTTCTTTTGAATACATGATCTGTCGATAATTTTGGATGTACTGGAAAAATAAACATAAAAATTTATTAATAAATATTTTAAATAATATTTTAATTATCAACGAAAATACCTCTTTGGGCATGATAGTATTTTGGTGAAATATGATATATTTTAAAATTTTAAAAACATAATTACCATAGTCTTAGTCATTAATTTATCTCAGACACTATAGAAACATTAATAGAAAGATGTAATTTGTTTTTATAAAAATTTCGATACTGAAATATTTTTATATATACCCTAATACTTATCTAGTTGTATAATTATATAGGATTATTTTTCCAATGGATCATCCTCATATTGTTATTTTGATGACATTTATACACCACCATATCATAACAAAATTTTCATTATAACATAATAGATAATGTATAACATGATGAATATTTGTAATATATTTATTGAAGTGCATTCAAAATTGAAAAAAATCATAATGTATGATCTATTTATTGTTAATAAATGCATTTAATCCAAAAAAATAAATCATTGGAGTATCCAAATTTATTGCAATGAGAACCCAATACTCCCAAAAAATACAATGGAATAATTAATAAATGAAATGAAAATATATGTGAAAGGATTGGATTATAGATTTTAACCCCATGTATCATTAGTATAAAGACGAGTTTATCATCTATAGGTTTGTTTTCAAACATTGTATCTTGTTGGTCTAATATTATTTAATATTCATTTTCATCTAATGACCTTTGTAAAATAGAAGTGACGTGAGGACTAATGAGTCCAATTTTTTTTTCAGGGTTTTCACTATAAATAGTATGGAAATATATATATATATATGAAAATAAAAAATATGAATATTATTTAACTATATTAACATATTAGATTAACTATATGAAAAATAGATTACGAAAACATACCTCATGTATACATTTATAACTGAGACTCCCATCCATACATGCTTGAGGATTTCATATACATTCTCTAGATAAAGATATTATATAATGGGATATTTATAAATTTATTCTTAAAAATAAATTATGGACATATTATTATATTTTAAGGTTTTATCCACATGAACTTATAATATTAGTAAATACAATAGATAAACTAATCAGGTGAAGGTACTCTTCAAATGTAATTTTGATTTATTGGATGATCATTTAGATTATTTTTACTTCAAACATCCATTTCCCCTTAATTATATATATATATATATATATATATCAATTCATTACTAATTTCAATGAAATTTTTAAAGTTTTTATTGATAAAATAAATTGAAAAGGACCTACATTTCTATAAACATGTACTTTTACCAGATCAAATGACCATGATATTAAAGTTTCAATAGAAAGTTTGACCATATAAACATCAAGATCATCGAGGGGAACGTGAAGATTGGAACTCGACTCATGATCTCTGTGAATCCCTACTCTCACATGATATTTTGGAAGTTGTTTGTTTTGTATAATATAATCATAGATATTGTACACTATACACATCGTAACAAGGTGATGTGTGTGTGATGATAGATATAAATCATAATAAATTTGACCATGTAAAATATTAGTATAAGAAATGTATCAGTATCTGCCTAATTCACATTTCATGTAGATAGTTTTGAAAAAATACATTACCACTAATAACATATACCTTTGAGGGGAATGAATATCCTCAAATATATGGGGGGGGGGGATTTTCTTGTAGTGGTTATTTTCATGTTTTTTATTCTCTTTGATTCATTCCCATTTCATTATCTAATAACCCATACTAATAATTAATTTTTTCTTCTTGAACATCTATTTGTGCTTGTATATCTTCTTTTTTCTTGTTTTTATCCTCCTGTGCATTTATTTTCTGAAAAAATTTTTAGTAGACACTCCAAAACATGAACCTCTAACGAAACCATATTGTTCTTTCTACTTCATGGAAAAAAGATATTTTTTTTTCACTAGGTATAACCAATGAGGACTCTTGTGTTTAATTTAGATGAAAAATATAGGAAATTAGGTAGTAATTTTTCTATAATTCCAATTTTAAAAATATTTTTTATTATGTCATACTTACACATGGTTATCACACTATTTTTGTGATATCAATTACTAGTATTATGTATTTAGTTAATCCAGCCTTCATCCATAACTCATTGTTGGATTTGGTTCCTTACAACCAAATTCTATATACATTATGATAACTTGTATTCATAGTTTTGAATATTAATAAAATTATTATCACATCATGATTGTTCTTATATGTGACATAGTATATGATAATGTCCTTAAAGTTTCTATTCCACTGAAAGGCCATATAATTTTCTTGCTATGATGGGAACCCAAAAGTTCCATGAAGATATTCTTAACTATATTTTATATATTCAAATGAAATAATTTTAGAGACACAAATAGTATGTTTTATTAAGGGTAGAGACTCATAGGACTTTGAGGCACCTTCTCATGGTATACACCCTTGGAAATATCTAGTGTATGATAATAGGATAATGAGACCCTATAGTGGTAAGTACACATTTATATGTGTCATTATATTTTCCTATCCACATACATGTGTATTGGTCCATAAAATTTAAAATAATTATTAATGAGTATTATAAGTTGTGTACATTGATGTATTGATGAAGACTGTGATGACATATATTCTCGGTGTAGTAGGATACGTTGTGTGTGTCCCAAGTAATAATACATTAATGAATAATTTGAGAAATTATTTATCCCTTTTTTTATTTAATGGATGTTGATATCTTAGGAAATTTGATGTAAATTATATAGCTGAAATAAATCTTCACTCATAGTGTTCTATTGGAAATTTAAATTTCTGTAAATTCAAAGAATGAGACATCAATCACATAGGTTGATGACATGAGCATGTAACTTCCTTAATTATATATATCATGATAAAGGGATTATATTACATAGTAAGTTTTTATTTGAGATATTATGTCATTAGAACATTAACTTCTTTCTCTATGGGTTCATTGGCATGTTTATGGATGATAACCTTGGAACATAGGATGCTTCTCTTAATGCCACAAAGAAAGAGGCATATAGGGTTACAAACTAACTGTATCTAGTATATCTATTAAATAATATATTATTATTTATTAATTAAAAATTTAAATAAATATTACTCATACACATTGTTTAATAATTATCCATGTTTTCTTGACTGTATATATTTAATCACAAGTTATTCTAGAGAATTTTATGTGAGAAAAATATTTAATAGAATTTTTTTATTTTCTAATATAATATATTTTTTTATATTGGAAAATAATTGAGTGATATTTATTTATTAAATAAATATTCATTATTCAAGGGCTGATAAATATTTTGGCAGAATGAAAGGCCGAGTTTATATATCCTAAGTGAAATAATAAATAATAAATATTATTTGATTAAATAATATATAATTTAGTAGGTAAGTTATGAAAAGTCAAGAAATAAAAATATTATTATTATTGACATGAGGTTCTATAGGGATTAAATAAATATTAAAGGGTACTTGCGAAATTATTTATTTATAATCCCTAGTGATATAGAAACCTAATTATATTATTTTTCAAGAGTGATAATTTATTTGTTTTGTTGTGAACAAAAAATCTAAAGAATCCTATTAAATCCCTATAAATCTCCCTTCAAAAAAATATAATGAATGGAGAGAGGTCATACGCCACCATCCACTAACGAGTATAGAGAGATCAAATGGAATACTTTGGAAGTGATTCTTACGGTCATCAAAGATGAATGTCACAATTGTTAGGATCTGCATTGTTGGCACTTAGAGGTTCCAGTGGCGATGTTTGGAGATTTTTGGAATATTTGTAGATCACCACTAGTGGGAATCTTCTATTGATTCATATAACATAATGATGGTACAACATAGAACAATTTTACAATACAACAACAAAGAAATAATCCTTTTAAGGTGATTATTTAATTTCTTAAATTAATTATAATAAATATGTAACGATCCTACACTCTAGTTCTATAATTTTATCCATTCTCTATATTCTATGGTTCAATTATTTTGATTAAAGTGTTTATTATCTTGTGAATCTTAGATTGATTATCTATCACAATAAAAAGAGAAGTTGGTTTTGACCCATCAAACACTTATATTGTGCCGAGACCATATAGGTGATATTAGAGTGGGCACATAATTATTTATAATTATTTAAAGATCATTGATTGATTTTCAGATAATTAATTAGTTTTTAATTCATATTAATCATTCTTTAATCCTATATGTGAGGTCTGATTCTTCCTCTTTATTTCTCAAAAATATTATCGAATTGATTAAACATTTATGAATGATATATATTTTAATATCTCATCTATAGATGCCGAGGAGTATGCTGGGATATCACAAGAGTACACATCATGTAACCCGAAGGAAACAATCATGTACTAGTTTTTAATTCACTATGAATTGATTAGGAATTAATTCAAGGCATGTTAATTTATTAGAAAAAGTGAATTTAATTATACAACACGTGTTGACCGGTATAGAATGTTTCATGATCATCTAGAGTTCATGCCTTGTAGACTACGTACACGATGTGTAGTCTTTTAGTCACAAATGTACCATATATCTTATTAAATGGCCTACTTGATTGGTAACCGTGTAACTTAGAGAGAACACAAAATGTATCCAATGTACATGCCATGAACTTCAATGTTTTTTTAATCATGGTTACATGCCATGTCCCTAGGCATTTTTTAATATTAAATGGTGAGAAAAAATACACGTGTTTTTACTCTAATGTACACGCCATATATTTTTCCAAATAATACCGAATTAAAATTATTTTATTATACTCTGCAAACCTTATCAATATATACTTTTGTGTGGTTATTATGTTTATAGGGCATGACATGTGATGAGTTTAAATATATAAAAATGTTGAATTAATTTTTTTAATTTTATAATCTTCATATATCTTATTATTCGTATTATAGTTATTAATTTATGTGCATTGAAACATCAATCATGAAAGAAAAATCAGGTAATTCTTGTAATAATTAATTTAATAGAACAAAACAAGATATTATATGATAATACATGTATTTCAAATGTCTCATGATTAAATATTATATGATTATAATACTTTTTGGGTAGATTATAACATAAATGAAACTATCATATATCACGTCTCTAGCTTCTCATGTTCCATGGAGTCTCAGGAGGAGAGTTAGAACCAATTATTATTTATAGAGAAATGGTGCATGCTATATAGAACTTCTTTGGTGATCTGACATCCTTATCTTCTCAAAATATTATTAGAGAATTTTTCCTAAACCATTGGTTTCATTGTGTAGGTGTTGTGGGATCTAAATTTTTTTAGCAATCAATGGTGATGAATGTTGACGGTTGGTGCATCCGTAAAGTAAGGAATAGTACTCACCAGGGGAGTCGCCTACTATGGGGAGGTCGCCTGCTACGAGGAAGTCACTTATCATTATAACAAGGAACATTATTATCGATATGGTTAGAATCTTCTATAATCGTCACAACATTCCCTCTCTTCGACCATTTCAATTTAGAAGTCCTCCCAACCATCCAGTCTCCTAGGGACATTAAGTCCACTAGTTCCCTCCCACCATAGTTCTCAGGTTGAAGAGGAATGAATATTACATCTTAAGCTTCATGTGTGTGTGTGGGGGGTGGGGGTGCGGGGTTGTCTATGACTCTAGAAGATATATTATCCATTATTTTATAGTCCACTATGGCATCAGAACCACACTGCAAGCTGAGGCCAAGTCCATGCTCACTAGATTAAGCTTATATCACCAATAAAAGATTAATCTAATAGAAGTGGGAAGAAATTCTATCATATTATACAATTATCTGCATATAATTGGTACTATCCCAAGGAAGATATCCTATATAATTAGAAAGTGTAGAAGTATCCTCAACACTAATACCCTTGTTCTCCAATACTGGAGAGAGGGAAACAAGGTTGCATACCACATTGCATTCATGGATAACCAAAGAGCTAGTGTCTTCTTCTTCTCAAACATGAAATTCATAATACCTGAGAGGGAGAATCATATTAGAGGGTATTCCCTCAGACTTTATTATTTCTATCACCTAGAATTTTTTGTCTTCCTTCTTGTAACTTTAATTTTTTAGTAAATAAATAAGGATGACGATGACGATGATGATGATAAGTGTTGGGTAAATCAGATGGGTACTCAATTTGTTTCTTACAAGGTACTTTTTTATTATACATATTGAATTTTAAATAAATTTATTTAATTTGTTTAAAATTATGATAGATCAGAATCTGAAGGAGATTAAGATGAGAATTAAGATAAAAGATTTGATTAATTAAAGAAGATAATTAATTTATTTGGGCAAAATTTAATTAAATAAGAACAATTAATAATTGAATGAATGTTTTATTAACTACATAATTTGATGCACGCATATGGATAATCATAACATTATACCAGACCATTGTATGTGATTGGTTTTATTTAATTTATTATTAAATTAAATTATTTTCCTATGTTCTATCTCTCCTCTTATTATGTTAGGTCATGCGTTCCCATGGTTTATTTTATATAAACCCCTCCCCTCACCTATATGTGTGTAAAAGAATATTTAATTTATGGATCATACAAGCTAGTGGAGGTGGTTCATGTTTGCAAACAAGGTAAAACCAATCCCCAAGAGATACATAGGTGGACAAGTGAAAAAATATGACCTCATCCTTAATTGGTTCTAGGTATTTTTCCCGTAGCGTGACTGTTAGTTTATCATCCGCTAGATAAACTAACCATTTGTATAAGCTCATGATCACATTAATTTATTATTTTATTTCTATCAAGTTTCATTATTTCTTTCTTTATGGATTTTTTTTCACAATCACGTGAATTAATGAACTAACAATCATGAAATATAGAACTAAAATAAATTTTCTTATGCATAAATGTTATCTAAGACATGGTTAATCACTTAAGTAAGTTCGTTTAATATTAAATCAAATGTAATAAATATAATAATTTGAAATTTACACATAAATGATAAAATCTCTCAATTATATATATTATGTTGGTATATCCTTCCACTACTTTAGTGAAAATCAAACTATAGTTAAAAATGCCTAACCATAAAAGGTTGTGGTGATTTAAATTATTGTGGAATTCTAATATGAATTTTTGGTTGAATTAACAAAGTTAACATTAGTGTTGACTTCCAAAGTAGAAATTTGTGTGACTAAGAGGCAAGTGTTGTGGAAATCCAATTTAAGGATTTTTGGATTTGGGAGTCCACACAATAGATCAAGGAACTATGATTTAATACCGCTGAAATATTAAATTCCTACCTTAGAACCTTAAAATTTATTGTCCAAAAGAATTTTGGGTAATGAGAATGGTAATATAGATGCTTTCCATATAAATTTCCACGAAATTGTATATTCTGAAGTCAATGGTGAGGGCTATTAGGTTTGAATATAATAGTGGAAGATTAATAAATATAATATTTATTTATTTTTCTAAATTTTATCAGATAAGGTAATAAATCTATGCTCATCATATTTGTAGAAAATAAATAAAATTACTTCAAAAATATAACTATGATCCTTACTTGAGAAGGATACACTTTTCATCATTAAATAATTACATGAATGGAAATGGATCTTATGCATTATCCTACTCCATGAAAAGAAAATTATATTTTCTAGAAAAACATATACATAATGCTCTTGGTAATGAGGCTAGAGTTGATGATTTAAATATCTATGAGAAACATTTGAATGATTACACACATGTTCAGTGTTTCATGCTATCAACCTTAACCTGTGAACTTTTAAAGCAACATGAGTACTTGAATGTGCATATCACTATATCCCACATTTAAGATATCTATCAAGAAAAGGTGATACTAGAGAGATATGAGACCTACAATTCATTTATCAAACTATTCTTGGAGTGTATGTTCTAGATGGGCTTTATGAATTCAAGATCATTATATACTTATCTTGTTTTATTATTAATTATAATATGAGAAATAATGAGAAGATTATTTTAGAAATTATTAAATAGATTCACCAAGTGGATAAGGACATGGGGAATGAAAAACATGAGGCCATTAAAGTGAATAAGAAAATGAAGAACAAGGAAAAGGGTGTAAGACTCATAATAAATATAAATAACACGATAACTATCCTTCCATGAAGAGGGAAATATAAAGGAAGGTAATGAAAACTAGATGAAATATGTTTTTCATATGGTAAGAAAGGCCACTCGAAGAGGAACTACATCTAGATGAAAGGGGGAATCTAAGTTTTTGTTCATTATTGAGCATAATATTTCAATATCTACTCATTGGGTATTAGATATATCTTTCAATGATTACATATGTATCAAAATACAAGGACCAAGTAGATTCTGAAAGATTACTAATGGAGAGTTGGAATTGATAGATACCAATGGTGTGAGGACAACTTCTCTATCCATTGCTGACTACCACCTTTCATTTCACATGGAAATTATATTGGTTTTAAGGGATTTTTATTATGTACCAACTATTACCAAGAAAATAATTTTTTGTATCATTCCTATATACAGATTGTTCTATTTTCATGTTTGTGAAAAAAAATTACTTTTATATAGGAAACATATGTTATGGTATGGAACATTTAAATAATTCTATTTATGTATTAAATTATGAAAGCCAATTATTGGATATAGATAAAATATCATGTTCACATGAATCATATAACACCCATCTAGGGAATCAATATCTTGGTCATATAAACAAGATGATTTTGATAAATATCCATCAATATGGTTATTTAGACTCTTCTGATATAAAACCACTTGAATAATTTCATACTTGTTTATAAGGAAAAATGACCATACCACTATTTAGTGGACTGCCTTAAAGGGCCAAATATATTTTAGGATTTGTATAAACTAATGTGAGTAGACCATTTCCAGTAGAGGCTAGAGGTGTGAATTCTTACTTTATAACTTTTACTAATGACTTATGTATATATGGATATGTCTACATGATGAGGTATATATTTGATCCCTTTGAGAAATTCAAATAATTAATGAATTAAGTAGATAATAAACTTAGAATGAAGATAAAGAAGCATTGATCAGATTGAGGAGGTGAAAATCTTATCCAAGAGTATATCGACTTTTTCAGGGATTATGATATTCTATCTCAACTCACTCCCCCATACAAACCATAGTGAAATGGTGTTAGTGAAAGGAGGAACTATACCTTATTAGACATGGTAAGGTTGTTGATGTGTCATGTAGATCTTCTGTTATCCTTTTAGGGATATGCATTATAAAATTCGACATATACATGAAACCAAGAACCAAAAAAATGAGGAAAATGGAATTTTATTCATGTTAAGGAGTGGAAGGAAACCAGTTTTTACACATACACATGTATGTGGTTGCGAGGTGTTTGCTGAGGCCTTATCAGGAAGCAAACAAGATCCTTAAGGGAAAATGTGTATCATTATAGAGTATCTTAAGGAAAAAAAGGTATACTACCAATAAAACCCCTTAGATAAGAAAGTTACTATCACCAGAGAATCCTTCTTTCATGAGAGGTATAACATTCTAAAAAAGGATAGTGGGAACCATATTGACATCGATGAAGTTGGTTCACAATGTAAAAAAGAGTTTGTATATTAATAGGTTGCATAGGTCCCCATGAAAGAAGTATCTCTTGAAACAAATGTATTTCATTAGAGCAAAAAAGAGGTAAGAGAACCTGAGTGTTATGGTTTTATAGTCACCAATGATTTTGAATCATTATTGGTAGAAAATGATGAATATATCTCCTACAAATAGGTAGTGAGATATAATAATCTGCAAGATGGTAAGAATCTATGAACATTGAAACATATTACATGTATCAATACCAATTTGGGTTATAGTCAATGCACCAGTTGATGTAAATATTATAGGGTGAAATGAGTATTCAAGAGAAAACTAAAAATGGAAGGTATTATAAATACCAATAAAGAAAGTCTAGTGGATAAAGGGTTTATAGACCGTCAAGGAATTTATTATAAAGATACCTTTTCCCATGTTTCCATGTTTAAATCAATTAAAATTATACTTTCTATAATAGAAAACCATGACCATGAAATTTAGAAGATAGATGTCAAAAATTGATTTACATAATGGGATCCTTTAGGAATATTTCTATATGACACAACCTGAATGGTTTGTGACTTCAT
Source organism: Viscum album (assembly GCA_963277665.1). NCBI lineage: Eukaryota > Viridiplantae > Streptophyta > Magnoliopsida > Santalales > Viscaceae > Viscum > Viscum album. The sequence goes on along the minus strand of OY728157.1, from coordinate 1,224,733,623 downwards.
GCAATGAAAAAATGATTTATAAGTTGTAGAGATCCATTTATGTATAAAATCCAAGCATCTAGGTTAGGTAAAATTTAATTCAATGAATCTATAAAATAATTTTGTTTCATTAATAATGAGTGTGAGACAAGTGTTTATAATATGTTTAGTGAAATTTTGGTCATTATCCTAGTAGTATATGTTGATGACATTTTATTTTTGAAAATTACATACCAGTCTTATAATTTTTCAAGTATTGGTTAAAAAAGCATTTCTTGATGAAGGACTTATATAAAAAAGCTTATATTCTAGAGATAAAGATCATTAGTGTTAAATCCAAGAGGCTACTTGGACTAAGAAAAAGTACATATATTTACAAGATACTAAACATATTTAGTATGGAACAATCTAAGAAGGGATTTGTGTATAGTGTAACATAGCATACATATTTCTAAGAAAAAGTTTTCCTCCAACATAATAGGAGAAAAATAGAATGAGTAAGCTCCCATATGATTTAGGGATGGGATGAATCATTTATTCCATGTAATGTTCTACACTTGATGTATCATTTTAATTGATCATGGTAAGAAGATATCAAGAAGATCTAGGAGAGAAAAAGTGGTCTGCTGTTAAGGCTACCCTGAAGTTTCTTAGAAGAACTAATGATAAGTTCATGATTTATAATAGAGAATAGGTTATATTTATAAGTTTTTCTACAGATTAAAGTTTTCAAATAAATCACAATGATCTAAAATTGTGTGCAAGTTATGTTTTTCATCTCAAAGGAAGAGCTGTGAGCTAGAAGTGTTCCGAGCAGCCAATTGTAGCTGATTATACATTAGATTCTAAGTATATAAAGGCATATGATGCAGCTATGTAATCCATTTGGATACAAATTGTTTTCAAAAATATTGATATGAAACCTAGTATTAATAACCCCATAATATTGTATTGTGATAATACTACATCACCGGATCATGAAAAATATATAAGGTCACACCTACAGACAAAGAACATAATCTAAAAGTATCACCTCTTGAGGGATGTCTATCAGAGGGGTGAAGTTGCAGAATGTAAATTTCATGTAGAATAAAAAACTTTAGATCAATTGAAAAAATGTCTAATTTAGAAGAAGAAGCAAGAGTATCATGTGAGAGATAGAAGACTGATGGTTATTATTAGTTAGATCTTTTGAAAGTGGGAGTCTGTTGGTGTTGTCACCATAGAACTAACTTCCATGTACTTAATGATAACCTGTATTCATAGTATAGAATGTTAATAAACTTTTTATCACATCAAAATTCTTCTTCTTTGTAACATAGTATATGATAATGTCCTTAGAGTAACTATTACACCGAATGTTCGTAGCAGTTCCCCTCTATGATGAGAACCCAAAAGTGCCACGACAGTATTGTTAAATATTTTTTATATAGTTAGATGAAATAACATGAGGGAAAAAATGATGTAGGTTATCAAGGGTGGAGAATCATATGACTTTAAGGCACTTTATCATGGTTTACAACCTTAGTAATATCTAGTGTAGGATATTATGAGAATGAGACCCTCCGGTAGGAAATCCATATTTATTTGTGTCATTGAATTTTCCCATCTATGGATGTGTGTATTGACCCTTAGATATTAATATTATTAATAATTATTATTATAAGTCTTATACTTATATGGGTTGATGAAAATTGTGATGACATATGTTCACAGAGATTTAAGATATGATGGGTGCGTCACAAGTAATATTTCATTACTGAATAATGTGAGAAAGGAGGTGTCCCTTCGGTTCTTTAATGAGAGTTGATTTATTAGACCATATTATTGAAATAATATATCCTAAATAAATCAATATCCATAGTGTTATATAGTAAAGTTGTATTTTTTAAAATTCAATGAAAGATACATCGAGCAAATAGGTTGATGACACCAACATGCAACCTGCATGATTAGAGATTTCATAATAAAGGGATTATATTACAAAGTAAGCATCTATTTGAGGCATTATTTCATTATTTCATTATTTTATTTATCTATGGGTTTTTAGTGTGTTTCAAGACACTAAACAAGGGCTATAGGATCTTCTTCAAATTATACTAAGAAAGAGACCTAGAGGGTCATACACTAAGTGTATCAAGAATCTATGTTAAATAATATATTATTATTTATTATTTAACAAATTGAATAAATATTATTCCCACATGTAGTTTAATAATTATTCCTATTTTCTTGATCGCATATATTCTGTCACCAGTTATTCTAAAGAATAATATGTGAGAAGAATATTTAGTAAATATTAATTTTATATTTAGTAAATATAATATTTATTAGTTTATTTCTGTATAATGCAGTGATATTTATTCATTAAATAAATAGTTGTTGTTCAAGGCTTGATAATTTTTTTGGCAAAATGGTCGACTGAGTTTATTGGTCTGGAGATAAATAATATATATTGAATATTATTTGATAAAATAATATTTAATTTCATTCACAAGTTCAGTGCATGTCGATAGATAATAATAATAATATTACTATAGAAATGGGGTTCTGTTGGGTTTAAATAAATATTAAAGGTAATTTTTCTAATTATTTATTTCCAGACCGTAGAGGCATATAATCCCAAATGTATTAGTTTTGAAGAGAGCCAATTTATTTGTTTCTTGTGAATAATGAATCAAGAGAATCATCATGGAGACATAGAAAACTCCCTTCTCTAACAATAACCTCAAGAATGGTGAGAGACATTCCCCCACATTCCTCTCTCGAGTTGATAGAGATAATGAGTAATCCTTTGGAAATGATTCTCGAGGAGATCAAAGGTGAATGATGCAAGAGTTATGATCTACCATTATAGCACTAGGAGATTCCTACTACGATGTTCAGAGATTTATGGAATATGTTTCAATCATCGCAATAGAGAAGACTCTCTTGATTCCTATAACACAACAATGTTAAGATCCAGGTCCACTGTCATATCCATTATCAAAGAATTAATTCTTGCAAGGTAGTTATTTAATAGATTAAACTAATTATAAATAATATGTGATGGTCCTACACTATGGTTCTGGTGCTTTATTAATTGTTTCTATTATTTGATTTAATTCCATTGATTACAAAATTTACCATCATATAAATATCAGAATGATCATAGATCCTGAAAAAAATAAAAGTTGGGCATAACCCATCTCACGCTTTCAGTACACTCAAAACCTACACACATGATGTAGGTTGAATGTGGATTTGAATTTTGATTCATCAATATAAATATAAATAATGGATTTTTTTCATTATTTCATTCCATATTAAAGTATTACTATTGATTTAAAATACATACCATTTTTCAAGTGAAACATACCCCATCTTTTCTGTATGGTATGGGTATATTAGTTTTTAGGTAAGATTCTTATTTTCAATAATGAATTATTGTTTCATAAATTAACAATTGTAAATTTAAGTTACTAATACATGTATTTTAAGTGAATTATTACTAATAAAAATGTACCTAAGATGATGCTTCCTCACGATGGCCAATAAATTTATTCTATATTTCTTGGTTTATCTTGTGTGCAGATATCTATTTTTAGTGTTCGTTTACTTTCTCTTCGTCATCCCTAAAATGATGATTTATAAGAATTGTTTGAAAGGCTCTATGATCCTTTCCATAAACCACGAATTATAATTCCATTCAATACTAATATAGTATAAATTAACTCTTTAATGGGAAACAAAGAGAACATAAATGTTTAACTATTTTACTTTTTGATAAAATGGAGAAATTATATCATAATATTATGGTAATATCTTCCAAAATTAATACCTTCTTTGTGAGAAAAATATTATGCCACTAATATACATCTATCAGAACATGTAATTTAGTGGTGATCCAAATGTAACTAAATAAAAATTAATTTACAGGGTTAACATAATAGTCGTTTTCATTCCATTTAACCTAAAACTTTGTAGAGACCGGAAGCTTGATGTACATGAAAATTACATTACTTTTGAGGAATACTTAGTACATAACAAAACACACACACAAGGATCGTAATAGTTTATTGTCTTTGGAAACTCGGAATAAAATCTTCTAATCCTGGTAAAAGATCTTCAACATCTCCTATAAAGATCTTCTTTTTTTTATACCTAAAACCTTTTTTTATATCCTGGGGGAAGGAAAACATAAAAGGGTGAGCTCAAATGCTCAGTAAGGGTAAACAAAAGAAATATCAATCACATCATATGCATAAGCACATAACTTTTGGAAATCTTAACCTGTAAAAGAGATCATAATTTCATAACCTGGGATAACTCATGGCAGTGAAATGTAATCACAATAATCATAACTTAAAACATGAAACTTTGTGGCATACACACATAATCATAGAGAATCATTTCTTATTAGTCAAGACTCATTGTCAATACTATCTTAGTAGACAAAGTCCCTTTCTGAACCGAGTCACCCTCGTTCCAGTCCTGTTTCACTAAACTGGTATAACCTACCGTTCCATCCCTGTCTATATCATGAGATATAAAATCTTTACCCAATGCATTGGAGGGAGATATAGGTCCCATCCATCTCATAATGAAACCATTCTTATGTGTGCCACAAAATCATAAACCATACATCATAGCATAACCCATGTAATAAAAATGGGAATCTTAAACATCGTGACATCATAAAACAATTCATATAAGATAAAGGAATTCATAAACATAATTCCATCACAACATAATCAAATCAATGTAATAATAGGGATAAAAAAAGAACTCTTTATTATCTTAGATGGAAAATAATTTTGATAAAACACTTGAACTGCATTCTTGAGGAAAATATCCTTTCTTATTCAAAAAAATTTTTCATTTGTAAACATGTCATAAAATTATAACTAAAAGAAGTTGATTAAAAATAAACTTGAAAACTTGTAAAGGAATATGCTTGGAAATAATGTTTTAAAAATACATTCATGCCATATAATTTAAAAAAAACATTCTTCCCGTACTTTTGTCGGAAAATTCAAAAAAGTACCTCGTACGAAAAACGACAAAAGATTCCTTTCATATCTTTTACTAAAAACTCACCGAAGGGTAAAATTGGATTTAAACAATTGTAGGTGGATGGAAATAATATTACATATTGAGGAAACATGGATTTGGATGATAAAATACACCCCAGTAAATACCAAAGTATAAAAAATCTTGGATAATAAATGAGATTGTGAAATTTCCCTTACCTTAAGTCCGATTTGCTTCGTAAGTGTCCAAACCTCCTCTTTTTGATGTGCCTTTTCTTAGCCTCCACTTAAAGAACTAAAGAAGGACTTTGAAGAAGACCAGGACCTCTAGGATGATACTAGGGAAGTGGAGAAGGTATTTAGGCAGGGGTTGGCCGAGCATGAAGGCTCAAAGTTGTGTGTGGAAGAAAGGGAGGAGGTTCCCTTTTATAAGGGAGGAGAGGGGCACCTTAGGAATATCTCAAAATATTATTTTATATTAAAGTCCAAATCAGTTTATAATGGTTACAAAGGGTCTTATTTTGAAGATAAAGTGGGTATGGGTCGAAATCATATCAACCAATATGATTTAGACAAGTTTATGTTATTATTTTAACATTATCAATTAGATTTAACTCTAAGTTAAATAATTTAACTTTTACCGTGTCTTTTTGTTTTCTTACACTATATGGTTAATACACTTACTATAACATGACAAACGAACCCCAAATTGTTTATTATTAATATATATATCCTTATCTAAGTCATTTGGCTGATCCTTAGATTTTTAGGAATAAAATAACAATTAATAATATAATATTTGATTTAAGAACTATTTTGTGTCAATTTTGACACTATTTGATATATGATTTTTGTGAAAGTCATAACAGAATTATATGTTCAAACCAAGTTGATTAAATCAACACTAATATATCATAGTAACCTAGAAAATTAGTGGAATTCATAAAAAGTCTTAAATTACATTTATTTTGGTATTTATAATATCAATTATGTCAATATTTCATTAATAAGATTATTACTGCATTATCTTTGTGTCATAAATAAATTAAATTATTTGATGTCTAAAAATAACAAATAAAATACCATTATGTAGGAAATATTTTTATCTTTCTAATTAATATTTACAATCGAATTTATCTTATGTATAACCCTATATTAAAAATGTTTTTCTAAATAAACATTGATTTTAACTCTTTTAACTCTTCTTTGAATTAAATAATAATAAATGTCCTAATCTAATCCAAGTGGGCCTAAATGATAATATTTTACACTTAAGGTTGTTTTTGGTCGAGATACAGTTTTCCAATAGAATTAGGACATGTGTTAGGGTATCATTTTTACCCTTAATTACCCTATTTACTTTTAACCGTGGTAAATAAAAGTAAAAAGTTACTATTCACCAAAAATTATTTTCATCTCATTGAACCACATTTTACTTACTGAAATCAACCGTGTATCTCTGATTTTTGAAATTCCAATCACAAAAGCAGTAAAATTAAGATTTATGAAAAAAATTAGTTATTTAACTACCACTTAGTAGTTTCACTATTCATCAAAAATTGAAGGTTTTCAGAAAAATACCAAAAATTAGGCCTAAGCTATATTTGTTATTATGAACTCAAAAATGATTTCTATTTTACCAAATTCAAAAAATATCAGTTGCATTAATTAATTTAAAAATTAATTCCCGTCGTCAAAACAAAAGGTGTGTTTTTAAGAGATAATAACTATCAAAAGATTGACACTTGTTTTAACTGTTTTAAATGTGAAATTACATCCAATGACCAACATTGTATTAAATTGTAAAAATATATTCTAAATATACTTTAAAACCACTCAAATTAATAATTTATCACTATTAATTATTTTGATTAAAAATGTTGTTTTTAATTAAAATTTAGTAATTTTCACTATTCATCAGAAAATGAAAGTTATCCGAAAAGTACCAAAATTTCATCCTAAGATAATTTCGATATTCCGAATCCATAAATAAAGTCCATTTTGAAAAATAAAATTAACAAAATTTCAAAAAGTGGCTATTACTATTCATAACGGCTAGTTTTAATAATATTTTAATAGCATATTGTTGTTTAACGCAACTTGGTGTTGCGTACAACACACGCTAACGTGGAAGGTTGCGATTGCATGTAATTCAAGCCAGGTCAGAGATGTGTGTTGTGAAAGATCCTTTTGGTGTAGCGTATAACACAAGACATTAATGAAATTAAAAAGAATATTTTTCATAAAATCTCGGGGTGTTACATTCTACCCCCTTAAAATGAATTTCGCCCTCAAAATTCGTCGGGGTTATAAATGGTTTACTATTCGAAAATTTCTTTAATCGAAACCCACATCATAAAAAGGAATACCAAAACCAATATTTAAAAACAAACGTATGAAACGTAACGGTTACCCAAATAAACTAATCACTGGGTTTCCACATAGGTGAGAATATGGATATGGAAGAGAAATCTAACCATCATGTTCTGATGGAGAGTGGTAGAGAACATGGCTATGGAAAAGCTAGCAATCACAAAGCCATAAATTTGTGACGATCTAAGGTACCATCTTATTAATCAGATATAAGAGCACTAGGACAACATTTTTGGTTTTCAAGATCGTTTCCCTAAAGTTGAAGAATTTAAATTAGAATAAATACTTACTTTATTTTGGTACAATCTCACTGTTGTTCGTGCCTTGAACAATTTCCACTTCATCTCTTAAATAAATGAAGTTGAATTTTTTATTCGTGAATTGTTAGCAGATCATGTGATAGAATGACAGGTCATTCCATATGTCTCAAACAAAAGGTTAACAAAAGTTATTAAATATACATAAGTCATTCTATAGTGAGATTAATCATATATGGTTCCTAAAATGGACTTATAATTCATATATCATACTGCTTAAAACTAGCTTCTACTAAACAGGGACTTCCTGTAGGCCAGTGGTAGGTGATAAAGGCCAGTCGCACTTCGGTTGTGGGTTCAATTCCCACAGCCTTGTCCGACGCGATGGGCTGTCGTCCATTCTGCAGGTTTTCCTTTTTCTAAAACTATATTACTATAACATCCCATCAATAATATCAAAAAAAAAACTTCTATCCTTAAACAATACTAAATTATGTCCAACATAATCCATTCCAATCTTTAGTCTTATCCATAATACTATAGTCCACTCTCATAACATAGTGAAAACAATTACCAGAGATTTAATACCATCGTTGAACCCCATATATCATAAGATATGTTCTGTTGGTCACATTCCAAACATTCAAAGTCCTTAATCATGTATTCTCTTGAATACCCATTGAACCTTAGTGAAAACTTGAATGCAGTTAAAAGTTAACACTTTCCACATACCAAAATCCTCAAAATTATTTATACTCAAACCATGATATCACTTAGTCATTATATCAATCATGAGCTCATGAATACTGTTAAACATTTTGTTTTCTCGTTTTCCCTTCATTATGCGCATATCATCTTATTTCCAAAAATATCTCAATCACTTTGAATACCACATTAGACCAATACATAAATATTCCAATACATTCAACATTATTTTGGAATCCCATTACATAAAAACTTAATCATTCCACCACAACATTATCATATTCAACATCACCAATGGTGATCGCATGTGACTTCCCTTTGTCCTTTGCCTTAAGCGGTTTCTCATGTTGATCATCACTAACCCTTGGATTAGGGAAATTATTAGCATAATGCCCCATTTCCTTGCACTTGAAGCATTGAAGTGTTGGTGGTGCGTTCTCTGCAGTGTTTGCTTTATTCACATCATTAGAATCCCTTTTTCCATTACATCGACACTCAGCTGCCCGATGACCTTCTTTTCCACACTTAAAACATTTTCTAGTCCCTTTAAGGAAATCTCCACCATGATTCATTCCACACTTTGTGCATAAGGAAACATTCATCTTCTTTTCACCATTATTCTGAGATTTCTCCTTGAACTCCATCTTTCGTTTCTTGTCAAAACCATGAGATGGATATGTAACACCAAGTTTCATTTCTACCTTGATAGCTCAACGCACAATTTCTTCATAGCTACTAAAGTCTCTTATAGCTAATGCCCTTCGAAGACTTGGTTTTAAGCCACTGAAAAATTGATCAACTTTATTTTCAGGTTGGATGATAATGCCAGATGCATACCTTGCAAGTCTTGTAAAATTTGCTTCGTATATACCAACAGATTCATCATCCTTCTACTTCAGCTCAAGAAACTCCTTTTCCATCTTTGTTCGAAGAATATGAGGGAAGTACTTACTGAAAAACAAGTTCTTGAACTCGTTCCATTCCATGTACTCAATTTCATCTCTTTGCCTCGTATTCTTGATAAGATTCCACCATTGATCAGCTTCACCTTCCAAACGATATACTGCTAAGATGACTTTATCATGCTCAGAACATTGAATAATTAAAAATATCTTTTCAGTGGTACTGATCCATTGTTCAGCAAAAAGTGGATCAGAATACCCACTGAAAGAAGGTGGACGTTGCCTCATGAAGGACTCAATAGAATATTGTTCCCTTATCTGCTCATTTGGAAGTCCAGAATGATTCATAGCTTGTGTAAGTATAGCAATACGATTTTTCACTCCATCTCCCATAACATTTGTTTGTTCAGGAGGGCAATCATTTAATTGTCCATTGCATTGATCAACACGGTTCCTTCAGGTTCCAGCCATCGTCTAAAACCCAAAAAGAATAGTGTGAGAAGCAAAAATCATGCTAGGGAAAACAACATAATAAAGGGGGAGTACCTTCAATATCTAACATCTTAGGTTTAATTCTATGATCGTTAGCATAATTCTAGTAATATAACCTATACGTGTACTTAACCTTAGGGACATCCCTAGACATACCTTAGAAATATCTCTAGGGATATCACTAAAGTTCTCGCATCCTAGTTTCCAATGGTTGACTAAACCTTTCCTCTGATACCAACTGTAGAGACCCGAAGCTTGACGTACATGAACATTACATTACTTTTGCAGAATACTTAGTACATAACAAAACACACACACAAGGATCGTAATAGTTTAGTGTCTTTGGAAACTCGGAATAAAATCTTCTAATCCTGGTGAAAGATCTTCAACATCTCCTATAAAGATCTTCTTTTTTTATACCTAAAACCTTTCTTTATATCCTGGGGAAAAGAAAACATAAAAGGGTGAGATCAAATGCTCATTAAGGGTAAACAAAAGAAATATCAATCACATCATATGCATAAGTACATAACTTTTGGAAATCTTAACCTGTAAAAGAGATCATAATTTCATAACCTGGGATAAATCATGGCAGTGAAATGTAATCACAATAATCATAACTTAAAACATGAAACTCTGTGGAATACACACATAATCATATAGAATCATTTCTTATTAGTCAAGACTCATTGTCAAAACTATCTTAGTGGACAAAGTCCCTTTCTGAACCGAGTCACCCTCGTTCCAGTCCTGTTTCACTAAACTGGTATAACCTACCGTTCCAGCCCTGTCTATCTCATGAGATATAAAATCTTTACCCAATGCATTGGAGGGAGATATAGGTCCCACCCATCTCATAATGAAACCATTCTTATGTGTGCCACAAAATCATAAACCATACATCATAGCATAACCCATGTAATAAAAATGGGAATCTTAAACATCGTGACATCATAAAACAATTCATATAAGATAAAGGAATTCATAAACATAATTCCATCACAACATAATCAAATAAATGTAATAATAGGGATAAAAAAAGAACCCTTTATTATCATAGATGGAAAATAATTTTGATAAAACACTTGAACTCCATTCTTGAGGAAAATATCCTTTCTTCTTCAAAAACATTTTTCATTTGTAAACATGTCATAAAATTATAACTAAAAGAAGTTGATTAAAAATAAACTTGAAAACTTGTAAAGGAATATGCTTGGAAATAATGTTTTAAAAATCCATTCATGCCATATAATTTAAAAAAAACATTCTTCCCATAATTTTTTCAGGAAAGTCAAAAAAGTACCTCGTACGAAAAACGACAAAAGATTCCTTTCATATCTTTTACTAAAAACTCACCGAAGGGTAAAATTGGATTTAAACAATTGTAGGTGGATAGAAATAATATTACATATTGAGGAAACATGGATTTGGATGATAAAATAAACCCCAGTAAATACCAAAGTATAAACAATCTCGGATAAAAAATGAGATTGTGAAATTTCCCTTACCTTAAGTCCGATTTGCTTCGTAAGTGTCCAAACCTCCTCTTTTTGACGTTCCTTTTCTTAGCCTCCACTTAAAGAACTAAGGAAGGTCTTTAAAGAAGACCAGGACCTCTAGTATGATACTAGGTAAGTGGAGAAGGTATTTTGGCACGGGTTGGCCGATCTTGAAGGCTCAAAGTTGTGTGTGGAAGAGAGGGAGGAGGTGCCCTTTTATAAGGGAGGAGAGGGGCACCTTAGGAATATCTCAAAATATTATTTTATATTAAAGTCAAAATCGGTTTATAATGGTTCCAAAGGGACTTATTTCGAAGCTAAAGTGGGGATGGGTCGAAATCATATCAACCAATAGGATTTAGACAAGTTTAGGTTATTATTTTATCCTTATCAATTAGATTTAACTCTAAGTTAAATAATTTAACTTTTACCGTGTCTTTTTGTTTTCTTACACTATATGGTTAATACACTTACTATAACATGCCAAACGAACCCCAAATTGTTTATTATTAATATATATATCCTCATATAAGTCATTTGGCCGAACCTTAGATTTTTAGGAATAAAATAACAATTAATAATATAATATTTGATTTAAAAACTATTTTGTGTCAATTTTGACACTATTTGATATATGATTTTTGTGAAAGTCATAACAGAATTATATTTTCGAACCCAGTTGATTAAATCAACACTAATATATCCTAGTAACCTAGAAAATTAGTCGAATCCATAAAAAGTCTTAAATTACATTTATTTTGGTATTTATAATATCAATTATGTCAATATTTCATTAATAAGATAATTACTGCATCATCTTTGTGTCATAAATAAATTAAATTATTTGATGTCTAAAAATTACAAATAAAATACCATTATGTAGGAAATATTTTTATCTTTCTAATTAATATTTACAATCGAATTTATCTTATGTATAACCCTATATTAAAAATGTTTTAGTAAATAAACTTTGATTTTAACTCTTTTAACTCTTCTTTGAATTAAATAATAATTAATGTCCTAATCTAATCCATGTGGGCCTAAATGATAATATTTTACACTTAAGGTTGTTTTTGGTCGAGATACACTTGTCCAATAGAATTAGGACATGTGTTAGGGTATCATTTTTACCCTTAATTACCCTATTTACTTTTAACCGTGGTAAATAAAAGTAAAAAGTTACTATTCATCAAAAATTATTTTCATCTCATTGAACCAAATTTTACTTACTAACATCAACCATGTCTCTCAAATTTTTGAAATTCCAATCACAAAAGCGGTAAAATTAAGATTTATGAAAAAAATTAGTTTTTTAACTACCACTTAGTAGTTTCACTATTCATCAAAAATTGAAGGTTTTCACAAAAATGCCAAAAATTAGGCCTAAGCTATATTTGTTATTATGAACTCAAAAATGATTTCTATTTTACCAAATTCAAAACATATCAGTTTCATTAATTAATTTAAAAATTAATTCCCGTCGTCAAAACAAAAGGTGTGTTTTTAAGAGATAATAACTATCAAAAGATTGACACTTGTTTATAACTGTTTTAAATGTGAAATTACATCCAATGACCAACATTGTATTAAATTGTAAAAATATATTATAAATATACTTTAAAACCACTCAAATTAATAATTTATCACTATTAATTATTTTGATTAAAAAAGTTGTTTTTAATTAAAATTTAGTAATTTTCACTATTCATCAGAAAATGAAAGTTATCCAAAAAGTACCAAAATTTCACCCTAAGATAATTTCGATATTCCGAATCCATAAATAAAGTCCATTTTGAAAAATAAAATTAACAAAATTTAAAAAATTGGTTATTACTATTCATAACGGCTAGTTTTAATAATATTTTAATAGCATATTGTTGTTTAGCGAAACTTGGTGTTGCGTACAACACACGCTATCTTGGAAGGTCGCGATTGCGTGTAATTCAAGCCAGGTCAGAGATGTGTGTTATGAAAGCTCCTTTTGGTGTAGCGTATAACACAAGACATTAATGAAATTAAAAAGAATATTTTTCATAAAATATCGGGGTGTTACAAACTTGATGCCTTAGCTTCTCACCTAAATAATTTTTGTTAATATTTTTGTGATACGATGTTTCAATTTTTCTTCTACACTGGTTGTTCATCATCTACCCTTCACTCAATCTCAACATTATTAGTATGTTGTTCATCAGTATTTGTAACATCCGAAGTAAGTAATGAATAATAGATATTTTTATCTATGTCTATTAATGAATTAGATAGTGTTTTACAGGCTTAAAATGAAAATAAATCCAATCTTAAGCATGGAATACAAAGATTGTTTTACTGCCTTTTGATGGAAAACCATTTTTAAATCTATCTTTTGACAATTTTATAAGATATATTTGTCAAAATAAAGATATTCATTATGATGGGGACAGTGAAATTTACATTGGATAGATTTTTGGTATTTTTCTGACAATGTTCATTTTTTAATGAATAGTGAAAAAATACTGCATTTTACATTAAAACTGCTTTTTCATTTAATTTAATTATATTGTTAGATTATCCTTTTAATTGGTCTTAAAGTGTAATCTGAATATATTTTTACCATTTAATCCAATGGTGGTCATTAGGATTAATTTCACTTTGTAATTGGTCATAAACTAATGCCAAACTTTTCATAGATATTGTTTCAAAAAAACACGCTATTTGTTTTGACAATGAGAATTATTTTTAAATCAATTATTGAAATTTATGTGTTTGGAATTTGGTAAAATGGATTACATATTTGGAATCATAAGGTCCAAATTATGTAATTAAGACTCTTTTATTTTTGTACATTATGAATAGTAACAATGGTAATTATCTTTAATTATCTTGACTAATGAGTAATCAGGTAGTTAAAGATAATAAAATGATATCATAATAATATAAAAAGACCACAACATGTGCCCTAAGGCTACTGGTTGTCTCATGGACGACCATGGGATGATTTGTGGAAAACTTGGGGGCCCCATGGAATCACTTTTGTGAGAAAGTGACTTTTTATCTTTTTACTTTTAAAGAATGTAAAATGTGACAAAGAATGTATCACCTAAGTAAAATATTTTTAATTTTGTCTACATAAATTATATTTTGTAGTATAAATATTCATTAGAAATATAAAAATATTTCCTACATCATAGTATTTTTTTCATAATTTTTATACATTAAATAAATTAAATTATTTATGACATCATGATTATGCAGCGATTACCTCATTAATAAAGGATTTAAAAAAATGAAATGATAATGTAAAATCTATGACCTACACATGTAAAAAACCTATTGGATGAGTTTATTTCGAACCCTTATCACCTTAACCTAGAATTATAATAATGTGGGACCTTTTGAATCTGAAAATCATTTTCAAATAAAGTAATATTTCTTTACTTTCCAAGAGTGCCCCTCCTCTCCTCTTATAAAAGGCCCCCACCTCTACCTCCTTACCCACACAACCAAAGCCTTTGGCTCGGCCAAAAACTGCCCATTTTATATCTCCACTTCCCTATATTACTCCTTAAAGCCTCACTTTGGGCATAAGTCTTCCCAAGGAAGCCTTTGAGCTCAAACCAAAGGGAGTTACCCGATTTTAAGGTAATGTCTTCACTTGAGTCCTTTTGTTTTATTTTGCTTCTCCAACCCCCTAAAATCTTTTTATTCATTTATTTTGTAACTACTACAGTATCTTAAATATACTAGGATGTTGTTATAAGAAGGATTCGAGCTACACTTACACACACCTACATCTAATGGTTAAAGGACATACTATTTCCGTGGATGGTGAATTTATGCCACCCGAAACGATGATTGTTCAACATTCTTTTAACACCGTAAAAGGTGTCCATTAAGATGTCACTATATTTATATATGATATATAATATTTTTATGTTTTCCTTAATCTTCTGTATTTTTCATTTTGGGCATACCTTTATGGTTTCCATTATGGGTAAACGCGATATCTTCATTTAAGGAAGTGCGGACAACCGCCCCCTCAAAGTGATTTGATTTGTTAAATACCATATGTGGGACGTATAAAGGATGGAGTTATGATATTATATATGATATTACACTGGAATTATAATATACCTTTATATAATTATGATTCCATTCTATAAAATACGAAATAGAAATGAAAGTAGCGTTCATGCGTACGTACGGCTTACCGTCTCCATGAACGGTGCATTTCATTTCTTACCTCTAAATGATTATGTAATATTATAAATGAATGTATATACTGGATATATATGATATATATGATATATAAATCATGATTATAATTCTGGATATAATGGATACATGAACAAATTTCAATTATAAATGGTTTATTTTTGACTCAAGTACCAATGATCGTTAAAACGACCGTTATTACCTTAAATAATTACATAGTGTTCATGACATGGCAATAAGTGATATAAAATGAATAATGAACTTGAAAAAGGTTCTTAAACAAGTAGAAACTAACTCAAGTTTATTATTTCGGAGATTAAAGAATGACCGAGTCAAGTCGGACCAGAGGTATGGGACTTCGTCTCAATCTCCTTTCATTGAGGCATATTTTGTTTTATACACAACCTTCTTTTATATGGTGTATAAACTCCATTGACTTTTACGTTAATCCAAAAGGAATCTTTTTTATATGAAGAGTTTTACTAATAGACAAAAGGGAGTGTTTTTTTTGTACGTATGCGGCGACAACGAATTCTACGCCGCCGTGACCATTATTTGAGTTTCGGCTTCCTCTACAAGCCATAACTTTTTTTAAAAGAAAAATAAATACCATGTTTTACTTTTCTTTTATTTTGGTATTGAAAATGGTTTTCATAATGTTTTTATATCAATTTTTTGTATTGATATCTTGTGATTGAAAGGTGGAAATGTTATGTTTCCTTTATGCATGTTTTATGTGATACGATTATGTTGAGGTTCTTGGGCATTATTATGAAGACGGGTGGTTCCGTGATAAACTAAGGGAGGGTGAGCCCGATATAGCTCTCCAATGCATTGGGTAACGTGAAGGAGTGAATCATTAAGGTTTCTCCAAAGAGATTTAGGGAATATACTGTGATGGGTATTCCAAACGTAACCAAGAGGGTTACTCCCTACGTAAGAATGTCATGAATGCCTCAAGTTACCTTTATGTCTTATTATTTCTATGATTTATTCATGATTTGATGAGGTATGTTAAAGTGCTTATGTTTTATGGGTAAAGTATGATTTCATTCTTATATATATATGTACCCATGCTTCCTTTCCATATTTTTAAATCCCTTACTGAGCTTTTTATGCTCATCCCAAGCTTTTTGAAATGTTTTTCACAGGTCAAGGGAAAGGTACATGATATGATGATAGTGTCAAGGAAGTGTCAAGAAAGAATCCATGATTTATTTTAAATATGTTTCCATTGATGGGAAAGAATAATACTATCTTTATGTAACCACTTTGTTTATATGTGGAATGAAATGAAAGTTTTATGATCTAATTCTCTAAAACTCTAATCCCGAAAAGATCCTCAATGTGTAATCTTGTAATAACTCCAGATTAAGTAAGGTTTAAGGCTGGGGCCTTATAGTTGGTATCAGAGGTCGGTTCAGATAACTTTAGGAGTTAGAATTATATTAAATGATTATCCAAAATTTTTTATGGTCAAATTGAAGTGATATAGTATTTGAAGATTACCATGTTGCTTCATATAAGAAATGTTTGTTCAGAATGGTTTTCCACAGAGGAAACAGGGAAGCAGTGCAAGGAAGGCATGCAGAAGGAAATAACCTTCCGAATCAGCATCCTGAGATGGTCGGAATTGGAACTGAAATGTTTGTTGCATTAATGGCGCAGTTGACTCAAGCGATAAATGGTAGTGGTATCCATACACGAGATCAGCCAGATCAACCACAGAGGAACATGTTAGTGGTGGAACATTTCATGAGGAAACATCCCCCATCATTCAGAGGATCATCTAACCCTGTGCTAGATGAAGGGTGGATTAAAGCACTGGAGAATATTTTTGATGTCATTGGGTGTTCAGACAATCAAAAGGTTAGTCTTGCTATTTACCTTTTGGAGGGTGAAGCAGATCAGTGGTGGTCGATGGTTAAAAATATCAGGGACGCTGATGAGATTGATGCTCTTGACTGGGATGAATTCAAAGGTATGTTTCATGAAAAGTATTTTTCTAAGGCTGTTCGACTTAGGATGGAAAAAAATTCTTGGAATTGAGGCAAGAGGAAGACTTAGTGGCTACCTATGAAGAAAGGTTCACTCGATTGGCAAGGTATGTTCCAAATTTTATCCGAGACCTTAATAGTAAAAGGAATCGTTTTTACTCAGGATTAAAGAAAAAATATAGAAGGGCATTAGCTTCTCGTGAGTTTAAGAGTTATGAAAATCGTGTTCGATGTGCTGAGAAGATGGAAATGGAGTTTTCCGATGATCAAGTGTTCTATAACCACCAGAAGAAGAAGAGACCAAGGTGGCAGGAGAAAGGGAAGAATTATTCAAAAAAGTATGATTGTAAGAAATCTATGTTTCCAATTTGTGATACATGTGGCAAAAGGCATGCTGGGGAATGTCTTCTGAATTCTGGAAATTGCTATCGATGTGGTAAGATGGGACATAAGGCTCTTGATTTCACTGAAAAAGATCAAGGAGAAGGTAAGACCAAATTTGATTTACAGTTAGTGAAATGTTTTAAGTGCAATGAGATGGGTCACTATGCAAACAAGTGTCTGACAAAGAGCTTGAGTGAGGGGAAGTAGTTAGACTACAAGCAGGAAGGGGTGGTGAAATCCTTTGCAACTACTTCAGCAGATGTCGGGCCATCAAATGAAGTTGTATCAGGTACTTTGTTTGTTTTTTCAGATTATACCAGTGTGTTGTTTGATTCGGGGTCCACAAGTTCTTTCATCTCTGAAAACTTTTCAAGTAAATTGGGAATACCATCTCAAGAAATGACTCCTAAACTTGTGGTAAAAACACCTGGGGGAAATGTTGAGGCAAAAAGAATTTATAAGAATCTTCCTATCCTTATCTGTGGAAAGAACCTACTTGCAAACCTTATTGTTCTACCTCTAGTAGAGTTTGATGTTATCCTGGGTAGGGATTGGCTCTCTATTTACCATGCTAAGATTGACTGTAGAGCTAAAGAAGTTTCTTTTAAAAAATACTTTCAGTTTGTGTACAATAATGAACCCTTACTGTTTGGAACTTATCAAGAGGCCATGAAACTTGTAAAATATGGAAATGAATGTTACCTTGCGCACATCATTGAAAATAAAGGAACTATTCAGATTAATGATGTGCCAGTGGTAAATGAGTATCCTGATGTTTTTCCTGATGAGTTGCCTGGAATAATACCAAATCGGGAAGTTGAGTTTACTGTTGACTTAGTTCCTGATGCTAAGCCAATTTCAAAACCCCCTTATCGAATGGCTCAAATTGAACTTTTAGAGTTGAAGGAGCAATTGCAAGATTTATTAGAGAAAAGGTTTCATTCGACCTAGCACAACACCATGGGGTGCTTCTGTTTTATTTTTTAAAAATAAAGATGGTTCAATGAGAATTTGCATTGATTATAGAGCCTTGAATAACATCACTGTTAAGAACAAATATCCTTTGTCTCATATCGATGATTTGTTTGATCAGCTCGAGGGAGCTCAGTATTTTTCAAATATTGACTTCAGATCGGGGTACCATCAGCTGAAGGTAAAGGAAGCAGATGTTCCGAAGACCGCATTCCGTATAAGATATAGCCATTATGAATTTGTAGTAATGCCTTTTGGGCTAACCAATGCACCTGCTTTATTCATGGACTTAATGAATAGAATTTTCCATGAGTTCTTGGATAAGTTTGTGGTGGTTTTCATTGATGATATTTTGGTGTTTTCTAAAAGTCAAGAGGAGCTTGAAAGACATTTAAGGGTTGTCTTGAAAACCTTAAAAGAAAAGAAACTGTATGGAAAATTCAGAAAGTGTGATTTTTGGTTGCAACAAATTTCTTTCCTTGGTCACATTGTTTCTAAATATGGGATAAATATTGATCCTGCAAAAACAAAAGTTGTGGAAGACTGGAAAAGACCCACAAATGTAACTGAGATTCGTAGATTCCTTGGTTTGGTAGGCTATTACCGAAGGATTGTTAGAAATTTTTCACAGTTATCTAGTCCAATGACTAAGCTAACTCGGAATGGTGTTAAGTTTATCTGGACAAAAGAATGTGATGATTGTTTTCAGGAATTGAAAAGAAGATTAGTGAATGCTCCAGTTTTGGCACTACCTTCCAGGAATGGTGAGTTTGTTATATACAGTGATGCTTCATTGAAAGGACTTGGTTGTGTCCTAATGCAGAATGATCAGGTAATTGCTTATGCTTCATGACAGTTGAAAACTCATGAGGTAAATTACCCTACACATGATTTGGAAGTAGCTTCTGTTGTTTTCGCTTTAAAAATTTGGAGGCATCATTTGTACGGAGTAAAGTGTGAAATATATACTGATCAAAAAATTTTAAAGTATATATTCACTCAAAAAGAGTTAAACATGAGATAGAGGAGATGGCTGGAATTAATCAAGGATTATTATTGTACAATTCATTACCATCCGGGAAAAGCAAATAAAGTGGCTGATGCTTTGAGTCGAAAAAGTAATGCTTCATTAGCAATGTTGTGTTTGGAACGTGATCCTTTGGTTAAGGATTTGATGAACTTTGGAATAGAAGTTTTTGGTGCAGGAAGTTATTATGTTTTGTTTCAGGTATCAGTGAGATCATCTCTATCAGATAGAATCAAGCAAGCACAGAATCAAGACAGTGAGTTGCAGAAAAAGGTAGAGCTGGTTCAGAAAGGTAAGTTTCCTGAATTCAACATTCATAATGATTACAGTTTGATATTTGGGAAGAGATTGTGTGTGCCTTGTGATTCATAGTTGAAGAGAGAGTTGTTATGTGAAGCTCATAGTTCTCTGTTTTCAGTTCATCCTGGCAGTACTAAGATGTACATAGATCTGTGGGAGTATTACTGGTGGGATGGAATGAAAAGAGATATTTCTGATTTTACTATGAAGTGTTTGACATGTCAACAGATTAAAGCAGAGCGGTAGTTACCGAAAGGGATGCTTCAGCCTTTACCAGTGCCAGAGTGGAAATGGGAGAATATATCCATGGACTTTGTTGTGGGATTACCGAAGACTTCTCGAGGTAATAATGCAATCTGGGTTATTGTTGATCGCTTGACTAAATCTGCTCATTTCCTTGCTATACGAGATACTTTTTCCCTAGATTAAATTTCCCGTTTTTATCTTAAAGAGATAGTCAGGTTAGATGGAGTTCCCCTCTCCATTGTATCTGATCGTGATCCCAGGTTCACATCTAACTTTTGTAAAGGACTTCAGAAGTCGTTGGGTACTGAATTAAATTTTAGTACATCATTTCATCCTCAATCAGATGGGCAGTCAGAATGAACAATTCAGACCTTGGAGGATATTCTACGAGCTTGTTCGATGGATTATCAGGGAATTTGGGACCAACATCTTTCTTTGGTTTAATTTTCATATAATAACAGTTTTCATTCCAGTATACAGATGGAACCATTTGAGGCGTTATATGGGAAGTGGTGTCGAATTCCAGCATTCTAGGATGAAGTGGGTGAAAAGAAGTTGATGGGACCAGAATTGGTAGAAGAGATGGCAGAAAAAGTTCAACTGATTCAGAAACACATGAGAACAGCTCAGAGTAGGCAGAAGAGTTATGCAGACAATAGGGGGAAGGATCTAACTTTTGAGGTAGGTGATCATGTTTTTCTCAAAGTCTCACCATGGAAAAGTGTGATGTGATTTGGTAAGAAAGGAAAGCTGGGTCCAAGGTTCATTAGACCATATGAAATTCTGGAGAGAGTTGGATCAGTTGCATACTGGGTGGATTTACCTCCGAGTTTATCTTAGGTACACAATGTTTTTCACGTTTCGATGTTGAGAAAGTATATGCCAGATCCATCTCATGATTTGAGTCCATAGGTAGTTCAGCTGGAAGAGAACCTATCTTATGAGGAAAAACCGGTCCAGATTCTTGATCACAGGGAGAAACTGTTAAGAAATAAGGTGATTAATCAGGTAAAGGTTTTGTGGAAAAACCACATGATGGAAGAGGCAACATGGGAATCTGAAAATGCAATGAGGGATAACTACCCCCATTTATTCGATAAGTAAATAAATTGCGGGGACATAATTTTCTAAAGGGGGGAAGGATGTAAAATCCCAAGTAAGTAATGAATAATAGATATTTTTATATATGTCTATTAATGAATTAGATAGTGTTTTAGAGGCTTAAAATGAAAATAAATCCAATCTTAAGCATGGAATACACTAGTATTTTTAAAAGATTGTTTTACTGCCTTTTAATGGAAAACCATTTTTAAATCTCTCTTTTGACAATTTTATAAGATATATTTGTCAAAATAAACATATTAATTATGATTGGGACATTGAAATTTACATTGGATAAATTTTTGGTATTTTTCTGACAATGTTCATTTTTTAATGAATAGTGAAAAAATACTGCATTTTACATCAAAAATGCTTTTTCATTTAATTTAATTATATTGTTAGATTATCCTTTTAATTGGACTTAAAGTGTAATCTGAATACATTTTTACCATTTAATCCAATTGTTGTCATTAGTATTAATTTCACTTTGGAATTGGTCATAAACTAATGCCCAACTTTTCATAGATATTGCTTCAAAAAACCCGCTATTTGTTTTGACAACGGGAATTCTTTTTAAATAAATTATTGAAATTTATGTGTTTGGAATTTGGTAAAATGGATTACATATTTGGAATCAAAAGGTCCAAATTATGTAATTAAGACTCTTTTATTTTTGGACATTATGAATAGTAACGATGATAATTATTTTTAATTATCTTGATTAATGAGTAATCAGATAGTTAAAGATAATAAAATGATATCATAATAATACAAAAAAACCACAAAATGTGTCCTAAGGCTACTGGATGTCTCATGGCCGACCATGGGATGCCTTGTGCCAAACTTGGGGGCCCCATGGAATCACTTTTGTGAGAAAGTGACATTTTATCTTTTTATTTTTAAAGAATGTTAAATGTGACAAAGAATGTATCACCTAAGTAAAATATTTTTAATTCTGTCTAAATAAATTATCTTTTGGACTATAAATATTAATTAGAAAGCTAATAAGATTTCATACATTATAGTATTTTTTTTCATAATTTTTAGACTTTAAATAAATTAAATTATTTATGACATCATGATGATGTAGCGATTACCTCATTAATAAAGGATAAAAAAATGAAATGATAATGAAAAATATATGACCTACACATGTCCAAAAACTATTGGATGGGTGGATTTAGAACCCTTATCACCTTACCCTCAAATTATCTCAATGTGGGACCTTTTGAATCCAAAAATCATTTTCAGATAAAGTAACATTTCTTTACTTTCCAAGAGTGCCCCTCCTCTCCTCTTATAAAAGGCCCCCACCTCTACCTCCTTACCCACACTACCAAAGCCTTTGGCTCGGCCAAACCCTGCCCATTTTGTCTCTCCACTTACCTCTATTACTCCTTAAAGCCTCACTTTGGGCAAAAGTCTTCCCAAGGAATCCTTTGAGCTCAAACCAAAGGGAGTTACCCGAATTTTAAGTTAATGTCTTCACTTGAGTCCTTTTGTTTTATTTTGCTTCTCCAACCCCCTAAACTATTTTTTTCATTTATTTTTTAAAAAATCAAGTATATTAAATATAATAGGATGTTTTGTATAAGAAGGATTTGATCTACACTTACCCACACCTGCATCTAATGGTTAAAGGACATACTGTTTCCGTGGATGGTGAATTTATGCCTCCCGAAACGATGATTGTTCAACATTCTTTTAACACCTTAAAAGGTGGCAATTAAGATGTCACTATATTTATATATGATATATAATATGTTTATGTTTTACTTAAGATTCTGTATTTTTCATTTTGGGCATACCTTTATGGTTTCCATTATGGGTAAACGCGATATCTTCATTTAAGGAAGTGCGGACTACCGCCCCCTCAAAGTGATTTGATTCGTTAAATACCATATGTGGGACGTATAAAGGATGGAGTTATGATATTATATATGATATTACAATGGAATTATAATATACATTTATATCATTATGATTCCATTCTATAAAATACGAAATAGAAATGAAAGTAGCCTTCATGCGTACGTACGGCTTACCGTCTCCATGAACAGTGCATTTCATTTCTTACCTCTAAATGATTATGTAATATTATAAATGCATGTATATACTAGATATATATGATATATATGATATATACATCATGATTATAATTCTGGATATAATAGATACATGAACAACTTGCAATTATAAAGGGTTTATTTTTGACTCAAGTACGAATGATCGTTAAAACGACCGTTATTAACTTAAATAATTAAATAGTGATAATGACATGGAAATAAGTGATATAAAAGGAATAATTAACTTGAAAAATGATCTTAAACAAGTAGAAATTAACTCAAGTTTATTATTCAGGAGATTAAAGAACGACCGAGTCAAGTCGGACCTGAGGTATGTGACTTCGTCTCAATCTCCTTTCATTGAGGCATATTTTGTTTTATACACAACCTTCTTTTATATGGTGTATAAACCCCTTTTACATTTATGTTTATCCAAAAGGAATATTTTTTATACGAAGCGTTTTACTAAACGACAAAAGGGAGTGTTTTTGTCTTACGTATGCGGCGACAACGACTTCTCCGCCGCTGTGGCCATTATTTGAGTTTCGGATTCCTCTACAAGCCATACCTTTTTTTGAAAAGAAAAATAATTACCATGTTTTACTTTTCTTTTATTTTGGTATTGAAAATGGTTTTCATAATGTTTTTATATCAATGTGTTGTATTGACATCTTGTGATTGAAAGGTGGAAATGTTATGTTTCCTTTATGCATGTTTTATGTGATACGATTATGTTGAGGTTCTTGGGCATTATTATAAAGACGGGTGGTTCCGTGATAAACTAAGGGTGGGTGAGCCCGATATAGCTCTCCAATGCATTGGGTAACGCGAAGGAGTGAAACGTTAAGGTTTCTCCGAAGAGATTTAGGGAATATACTATGATGGGTATTCCAAACGTAACCATGAGTGTTACTCCCTACATAAGAATGTTATGAATGCCTCAAGTTACCTTTATGTCTTATGATTTATATGATTTATTCATGATTTGATGAGGTATGTTAATGTGCTTATGTTTTATGGGTAAAGTATGATTTCATTCTTATGTATATATGTATCCATGTTTTCTTTTCCATAATTTTATATCCCTTACTGAGATTTTTATGCTCATCCCAAGATTTTTGAAATGTTTTTCAAAGGTCAAGGGAAAGGTACATGATATGATGATAGTGTCATGGAAGTGTCAAGAAAGAATCCATGTTTTATTTTAAATACGTTTCCATTTATGGGAAAGACGAATACTATCTTCATGTAACCACATTGTTTATATGTGGAATGAAATGCAAGTTTTATGATCTAATTCTCTAAAACTATAAACCCGAAAAGATCCTCAATGTATAATCTTGTAATAACTCAAGATTAATTAAGGTTTAAGGCTGGGGCCTTATAGTATTGGTAGCCTTAATATGTTGAAAAAAATGTTGTTCCTTCAGATTGGTAGTAATAGTATATTATAAAATCTATTGTTCCATAGGATTGGGAGCAATGACATATTGAGAATCCATTATCTACAGAAGTGTTTAAAAATTTAATTTTGATTATTCAATTTTAGTAGTGAACACATAATACTATAAGGTATAATAATGTATATTAAATTAAACATTATCTAGATTATTGAAATCTTTTTTTAAGGTTAAAGGTATTTGACCACTATATCTAGTACCCAAATATTGTCATTATGGTATCCTCTAAAAAAAATACCTCATATAAATTGGTAGCTAAAAAATGACTGTGATATCCCAATGAACTGGTCATCCTTAGTTGAATTTACATATAACTTTGTAGTGGTTTGAGTCGATAATAGAACAATTGAACACTTTTCGTTTGTAGGATCTCAAACATAAAATACATATACTACCTATGATACCATTATGAACTACTCATCCTTAAACCATTCTTTGTTTAAATAAAAATTAATAAATCCCAATTCATTAATTTTAACTACACTTATATTATCAGCATACTTGTATTGAAAAATTACCGCTTAGAATGTTGTATAATACAACTCCCATATTTTTTCAATGATTCCAAATTATGAAATATTCACATAAAGTTGATTAATTTTATTGGTACCATACACATGAATAAATTTTTCCATAAGAAACTCAACTATTTTATCATGGTACTGTATTCATCATGTTATTTTATATAGAGATTATAACCATTAATTACATAACCATTAAAAGATAATACATCCACACATCTTCCATTTTCTTTCCATCGAAGTTTCTAAAATTGAATTCATATTATCAATTTAATCCTTAAAAACATGGACTTAAAATAAGGATATAAGAAATTTATTATGTGTATATGGTGTCCATAATTCAACCCCTGATGGATTCATATATAAAAAAATTACATTGTGGGTTCTAATATATATTGAAAACTCTAAAATATCATGTATGTTGTAAATGTGATCCAGCTACCACCGTATATTTGTAATTGTAAAAACATGTATTCTATACATATCTTCACCCAAATGTCACCCATTGTGATTATATTTTGGTAGAATAGTGATCTCTATATCAGAAAAGGATTTGGTATAGAATTCAATGGCTTCCATAGAAATATATATCTCTATAATACAACCTTCTAACTGAATATTATTTTCGACATTCACTTTCAAAATCTCCATATATACTTTAATGGTGTAAATACATTTATAATTTACATGACCAAATAGTCATATCTCTTTAACCAAGTGAACCATCAAGTGAACCATCATATCAAAGAATGGTGGTGGGAGAAATATCTCTATTTAACATAATAGAAATGTACTTTACCATAGTTTTCAATTTTTATAGGTCTATAAATTTACTACATTTTTCTTTGAAAATGAAACCAAGCTTAGTTAATATATGATATAAATTTTTAGGAAAAATGAAACATTAGGATACATAAATAAATATTGAATCAAAAAATGATCGTCATGTGATTCCATGACATTTAACTTTGAATCATTCATTGCCATGATATTATTGATATTTGATGAATACTCCTCTCAAACATTTATATAATTTTTGATGTTTGAAAACTAATATATCTATTTACTCAAAAATGGTTATGTAGCTAGGGGAAGAAAAATTCTCCTTGCACCATTCACTGACACCGAATATTTCCATATACCTATTTAAATCATTTCCAACATTCCCTTAATTTTTTCCATTTTTTAGGGTATATTAGTAACATGATAAGGACATAATTGCATGCATTTTTTCAATATGCAAGACATCAGGAAAAAGTATGATGCTCAGAAAATTGTAGTATGGTAGTAGTTCGAAAAAGATGATCTCTTTTTTTGACCAATTTTTATAAGGTTTTTTAAAGTATTATCAAAAGTGGTGACCACACCATTTAATTTCTCGAATAATTGATCACATATTAGTGAAGATACTATTGTACCTTATTTTTAATTTTGATCAAATGATGCTTTCCAAGATCAATATTTCTGTCATCGGGGTAGAAATATATTATTTTCTAGAAACAAAATCTTCATGAAATGTTTCAAACTAAATACATGTATACCTTACTCACAAATGGGACACACTTTAGATATTTTAATTCTATATCATTATAAATTTACATATGTAAGAATGTTATTTATCATCTCATATAATACAACGTTCAACATGAAATATTCATTTTGATAATCATAATACAACATAACACTTGAATGCTGCATTAATTATAGATCTTTGATCAAAGGAGATAAATTAAAATTATTATACTTACTTGACTGTTTTGGTCTTGATATAAACTAAGATAATATTATTTATTTTATCTTCATGAATAATCATTTTAAAATTTTATAATTTTACAATATAATTGGACATTACTATGAGTGGTTCTTTTGACACCAAAATGAATTAATTCAGCTATAGATATTGAAAAATGATGTTTTCTTAGAATATTTTCCAATTTAGGATAGTCTTGAACAATTTTCTTCCACTGAGGGTATTTTTCTATGTAATTATCTCATATTTTGTTTACCTATGTTATGAGTATTTTTCCATCATTTATTAATATTTTTTTGAACAATGATTTTTTTGGGATGAGTTTTTGGGATTTATTATTGGTTTATAGTGTTTTATAGGACTTTATAAGGGTGCAAAGTTGGGACATTGTTATCCCATTCCATGGTGATTCTCTAGGAAACTATTCAATAAGAGGTATAAGCACTTGGGGTAGAGCATAGTTATGGTGAAAAGTTTAAAAAACCATGTGGACTCACCTAAAAACCTATGAAATATGTTTTAGTGTCCAAAAACATGATTAGAACACTATTTGTGAATCCAAGATTCTAATCCATGTTGGTGATTAGAAGAGGATAAAAACACACATTGTTAGTGCATGTTTTGGAAAACTGTGATAAAAATCATGTGTGTGTGATTTAATTATCAAAAAATATTATTTAATGGACATGAAACAATAATTTTCACACATTTTAATCCTAAATGTTTCTATATTGAATATGGAGACTTTTCAACCTCCACTTAGAAAATTCATTCCTTCCAAGCTCAATTCTAGAAGATCCAAGTGTGATGATGGTCGAAAATTAAGTTATGTGTTTCAAAAACATATGTTATTTTTGTTTCTTCTAGATCTACCGTTATCTCCATGATAATAATCATATATTAGGCATTTAATTTTCAAGTATATGAATTAAATTCCACATAATGATTAATTCTTAGATCACTGCAAGAATAGTGGCAGATCTAGAGTGCCGATTGAACCTCCTTTAATCAATCTCAATTATAAAATCATTTGAGGATCTTGAGTGGTATGTTAGTGTAAACCATTCACCATTGGATTATAATATTATTGAATATTGTTCTATAACCTTGATGTTATTGAGTCAGGATCAGATCTAGAAATTATTTTTGGGTAGACTCAATCTGGTTAAAACATTGGTTTGAATTTAGTATCATCTCTTGATTAGTTTCAGAGTTTTTCATAAAAACTATTTTGGTTAGATGATCCTTACAATTCATGGAATCTTTATACTCTGGTTTCTTTGATATTAATCTTATGGTGGAATTTCTTGTTTTACCATTCTTGATAGTTATCACATGTGAATATGTGTCTATCTTGTGAGACTCCTATATGATGCTTGATTTTATGAGATTTATTATCTATCTATCTATAATGATTGATGTTGATCATATGTATTTATATATTTATACTAATTATCATGATGAAATTCTATGTTTTTCTGATATATGATTTACCATATTTCGTGATTTCTATACATTTTTAGGTATTTATAATGGTACTCAGAATAGTAGGGCCATCTTGGTATTCTTATCCTTTAGAGGGGGAGTACGAATGGTATGTGATGATAATGATGATGGGCCAAAACACTGGACAGGGGCATGATGCCCATGAGGCCAGACCCATGGTATCGACATTAGGTTTAAGACAACCTTTTAGCCTGAACCATGGCATATACAGGATATGATTTCCTTGTTGTCTGACTTGTAACTAAGATGAGCCTAAAAATCAAGAGGCCTGACCTGTGATAGAGGCACAATGAAATGAACTTCTAGTTGGACCCGACTCGATTCCTTATGATTCCAAAGATATATGTTCACCAACATTTTGGCTTGATCATGGTCTCTACTAACATCCTTTACAATTTTACTTAAAGTATAAATTCTAAGGAGTTATAGATGAGTCCCAAGGAAACATAATTATCAAACAAGTTTTAGACATATTATTATTAATGATTTGTTGTCAATTTAAATTTATCATGTAATACACTTTTTAAACATGAGAACTCATGTTTAGGATGCATTGGTGGTGTCCTACTAGGTTTTATTACTCACACCCAAGATGATCATCTCAATGCATGTGAAAACATTATCATTTTGGATCTAGGTAAGTGAAAGGGTCCCATAATAGATAGTTGATTTGAAGAACATGGAGATGGTAGTAGTACCAAGATAGACTCCAAAGGATTACACAATGTTTATGTATTTTCTTATTACACATTATATACCCCTTTTTGTATTAACATTAGGATTCTAGTTTCATTTTATGTATGAAATGGGTGAATTTTTTTATTATATCATGCTTACTTATCTTCTATATGATACTTTTTATTGTTATATAATATTTATTATTATGGTGTATGACTATTATTATGAAAGTTATAGCCTTCATTGTACACCCTTAGACCCTCACCACTAGTTGTAATCCTCTTGTGTATGGTGAGGAATTAATGAGGTCCCGTGGAATATCAAATTGGATATTTTTCAAGCAAACATGGTTGGGTGGTTAAAGAATGGGATCATAGAATATGTTTTATTTCATTTTCTATTGTTTATTATGGGAAATTTTTTAAAGGAGATAGGTTGTGTGGAACTTGGGTATGGGAGCTTCTATGTTCCTGGATAGATCATGTGTATCAGACCATTGAGCTATCAATGATGGGATTTTTTATAGATTTATGTTATTTGGGTGAATTCATGTATCATGATTAGGCATGTAGGATGAAAAGTCACACATATAACTTTTTTCTACTACATAATAGTTCATAAATTAAATAACTTTTTTATCCATTATAGATAGACTTGAATTTTATATGGTGTGATACATCTATGTTCTCTGCCATTGTGATATATCTATTTTCATTTATAAGCTGAACTTGATAATGTTGTGAGGTTTTTTTATATATTATTGTGATTAACATATAGGTATGTAAGACTAGGATTGAGACTTGGATAGAACAAGGAGGGTTTTTCCTTATGTATGAACATCTCATCAGATAGATTCTTTGATATAAATCCCTTAATTTTACCTTGTAAAAGCTTATATTTTTTATAATATCCCAATTTTCTCTAAGTATTTTTATCTCATTGGGTTTTGTTGAACTAATTTGAATTATGTAAATGAACCTTTTTTCTGGTTTAAAATGTTGTTTCAGAGGTGTTTGAGGGATCAAAGAACCATGAATGGTGAAAGATACCGATGGAATGTATCCCAAGAGAAGTTTTGGTACCATATACTAATTGGTGATGTCCACCAACTTGACCATGGTTGAGGTAGTAGTCTAGTAAGGCTACAAGATTCCCACTCTCTAATTATTGAGACTCACCGACCCTTCATTGGTTTCCAAGCCGATTGGGTATCCTAAAAAAGACACATCGTCCAGATGATGAGACCCTCCGGTTATCCAGTGAGATTTTTAGCTATGTTGTGACTCTGGATAACACAATAATCTATCTAGTGGCGTTGGGATGGGCTAAATTAGGGAGGGGAGTAATATTATTTCCCCCCAAAAGTCCCATTTTATGTTCTAATTTACCCTCTTTGGACCCTAATTAACATTTTATGATTTTAAATGGTTCTATAATGATCCTTTTGATTCTATAACACCTTTTTTTGGTTTTTTGATCCATTATTTGATCCTGATGTTTGTTCTTATTGTTTATTTATCTCCTCTAAATGTAGGAGGTCTAATTAAACTCCCTAAGGTGTACTTAGATTCCATAGTTTGTGAAACTTATATAATTTCACTAAAAAACCATGAGTTTGACCTATAAAAATTTTAATCATATATATTAGGTTGAATTCACATCCTTATACCTCTAATGGAACCCATTGTGTTTGATGGAAATTGAGGTCAGGACATGTGACCACCTGTGGGGTGTACCTTCCCTTGATCATGGATTTTATCTTGGTAATTATGCCACTATAATTTTAAAAAAATTATTTAATTGGTTATGTAATTTATTAAATTATTAATGGGTATTTTTTCTTGTATCAATTGTATTGTAATTGGATAATTTGTATCTAATTTGAAAAAATAAAAATGGCTTAATGATATTATGACATAATGATTTATGAAATGGTAAATGGGGTTCATTTAGAATGAGAATAATATTTTCATAGTTTTTATTTAAATTGGTAGCTTGAAATATAAAAGGATATGGAATGTAATTGGAATTTGAAAGATAATTAATAATTGTAATATATTAAACAATATAGAATATGTTAGCATTTTTTTTCATATTTTTTGATTTTATATTATTTGGATGTTTCTTGGAGATTGATGGTGAAATGCACATTGGATTGATTCCCAAGGGAGAGATATAAATTTTAGTGAATCCTATGGTCTAGATTAAGGGATATATGGTTCCTGAGGAAAAAATGTATGGATTCTTAGCTCCATTTGATAAATTAATGTCTTCTTTGATGCCAAAGGGTGAGGTTCATGAGAAAAAATATTCCTGAGGGTGAAATAACTGATTACTTAGTGCCCGAGGTCATGTTTCAAGATCATATGTGATGATTGGTGGAATGAAATAACTTCCATTTATGGTTATTTTCACTATGGTTCAAGGAAAGATAATTCTGGCATCATGCCCAGGAAGGTTTGGGATAACCCCTAGTATCATCTTGGAACTCCAGGGTCAATGAGATTACATTGATGTCCTTTGTTAATTTATGAATACATTCCCTATATATCATACAGTTTCATAAACTATTTCACAGACTAGATTTTTTTATAAACAATTAATAGTGGTCTACTTAGTTTAACTCACACCCTATTCAAACCATTTTTGGTAACCAATAAGTCTTAATGGATGTAGGGATGGATAAGGGAAAGGAGCCTTGGGTTTGATTATTTATTCCTTACTTACTAGGGATGAATCTTGCAGATGGTACAAAGAATAGTGTTTGAGACTATTTTTGGGAGCCTTTTATTTTTATTTTATCCTTTATTGTCGGCATGTATGACTTTCAGCATGACATATAGATGACAGACATTAATGAATGACATGGTTTATTAATTATGGACTGATTTGGAATTGGTATACTTTTCTATTGAAGTTTATTTACAATAATTGATTCTTGTGGGTTTTTTGTTTTATTTATTCTTTACTTGAGGTTTTAGTCTCCCCTCAATGCATATTATACCCTTTCCTCTAGATTTCATCATTTGGTTTATAGGTAGGCACACCATAGGTAATGAGGAAACCCATATTAATCACCTGAGGGAGAACCTGGATGAAGACATTACAATGTGGTATCCAATCCCTTGTATTTTTATTTTATTTATGATTTGGAAAATGTATACATTAGAATATGATGTTTCTTGTATAGGAAATCAGCTCTTCCATGAGAGTAGTTATCCCAAGTGTGGGGGAATACCCATATCACTAGGGATGGGATTGTTTTTTGGAGATTTTCTTGTTACGACTGTGATGTTATTTCACCTTGGGTGATTAAATTTCTATGTTATGTTACTATTTTATTGGATTTTACTAATGGGGTGTATAACATGAGGTGTGTATTCATACATCATTGTAATCACATGTTAGTTTATCATCTTCTCTTCTATAATAGAAACTCATTCACATGTATATAAAAATAATCATATTTTTATTCCTGATTAGATGTTTTTCTAGATTCATAGTTAATAAATAATAGTATTTTATATCAATTGAAATAATTGATTGAATTTAAAAATGATATATTTTTTTTTGGATATCATCATTGATCTTGAGATATTTGTAAACATGTTAGAACAAGATAGGATTATGTTGGTATCTTTGAGAACCTATTATGTATTATTTCACTTTTTTTATTGTGTGGTATAAGGTGTGTGATACCATATGTAGAATGACTCACCCAAATCATCTTCTAGTTTAACATCTTGAGATTAGTAATGAGAACACACCTCACATGACATAATAAGGACTTCCTACAGCACTTGGAAACATGCTGGCTGATCATATCCATGATAGTTGTTTATAGGTCATGTGATACATGTATATGGAAACTAATAAAATCATTCCTTCAATGTTTAGTGTGATAATAGTTTTTTATCAATATCACCCAACTATATTTTTGGAGTGGGAAGCCCCTAGGAAGTGGATTTTTGGATTGAATCAATCCAGATTATATTTAATTATACAGAGACACCCATAGAGGGGAGGATGAAGCTTATAGCATAAATGTTGTAGGTATTAGCCAAGAACTAGTGATATGTCTTGGTTCATACCAATTTTCATTAGGGGCATAAATCAGAGAATTTTAAAATAAGGTTATCTGACCATTTATACCCAGATTTATTGAGAGAGGAGAGATATCAAAAAATCATGAACTTGGCATAGGGGATCATGATGGTGATGAATTATTCTAGTCATTTCATGGGCCCAACATTTTTTACTCCATTTTTTTATAGACATTAGTGAACTAGGGTGATGAAATTATAAGAGGGTCTTCTATATGAGATGATGTATTTGGTAAATGTATTTAGGATGGAAAAATCTTTGACATTATGAATTAGGATCTCATATATAAAGTTAACCTAAAATATGTCGTGAGTGGTAGGAATTAAATTTAAGAGGGGAGGTCTAGTAGAACATCCTCTAGCTGTAGGAATCATCATTTGGAGCATTGCCTTCAGGATTTAAGTGGGTATATTACTCATGGTAGTAGGTAATCTTCTCTAAGTGATGACCTGGTGAACTATTTTCAGTATTGTAATACCTACCACAATCTATATCAGTTCCCTTGAGCAATAATGTACATTAATTATTGTAGAAATAGGGTACACCTATAATGTTTTTTTAAGAACACTTAGTAGGTAGCTAACAATGGGGTAAAAGATAGATTCCATATTTTGAAAATGAGTCTTCTACTCTATAGCATATGGGAATCTTGAGTTCTATTAGTCATACAGGACAGGAAAAAGGATAGGTTACTCTATAATGGGTATGATAGTACCATTAGGGTGTCACATCATAGGGGAGTCTTGCTGGAGCCCAGGGTAGAGGGTTGAGTCAGATAAACAAATTGAAGTCTTCTTCTATTTGGATGGATTCAAGACCTTACACTGTTTGAGGCACTATTTTAGTATCGTAAACCCTCTATTATCATATTTCTGATATAGGGTAATCCCAATATTTAAAATATTCTCAATTTATCCATGGATTGGGTTTGATGAAGGAGTATCTGTTCAGAATTATGCCTAACGACATACTGCTGGGGGTATGTTTGGACTGTATTGGGCACTCAAAAGAGTGTTCTCTTGAGATTGGTGGATACTATTTTCTCTAATATTTTTTCATGAAGGAAATTATAGGATTATATTTGATCCTAGGTATGTACTTTATAGTTCTATACTAGAATCATATCGACTATTATTAAAGGAGAGTAACTTAAATATCTTCATAAGGGAGAATCTCTACCCATTTTTGTGATTGTCATCTTAAAGATGATCATGTAAGACCAATTAATTATAGATTAGATCGTCTCATGAACTATATAATAAAATTTATTCTATATATTGGTGAGCCAAAATAGTGTACTTTTATTTCAGTAGTGGACCAATTTTATGATATATTTCTGGAAGAGTTCTCTATATTACCACTAGAGAGGGAGATCAAGTTCACTATTGAGTTGGTTCCAGGAGCTAAACCTATTTTTATTCCACTTTACTAAACATAAGTATTGGATATTCAAGAGTTGAAAGTGTATTTAGAAAAACTTGAAGCTAATGGATTATTATGATCTACTACATCACTATGGGGTTTTCTTGTGTTATTATACAAGAAGTCATATAGTACCATTCTCTTATATATATATTATCAAAGACTAAACTAGATAATGATCAGGGATTGATATCCCTATATATGAATTGGTGATATTTTCGAACAACTAAGAAGTTCCCTAATATTCTTTAAGATTAACATTATATCATGGTTCTATCATTTCAACGTGAGATCTTCTGACCTACCCAGGACTACTATTGAAGCATGGGTATAGATTGAATGAGTTTGTGGTAATGTTGTTTGGTATGATGAACACACCTACAATATTCATATTCATGGTTAATCAAATATTCCATCTATATCTAGATCAATTTTTCGTTTTTTTATTGATAAAATATTGGTTTAATTGTAGTATAGATATGGTTATTCTCAACATCTTGACATCATCCTATGTTCACTGAGAGATCATAGAATATACAGAAATCTATATAAATTTTATTTATGGATTGAAAAGTAAACTTTTGAGGACATATAATTTTATAGGATGCAGTTTAAATTGACCATATAAGGTAAAAAACATGGTGTCCTTGGAATTACCCTATTTCATCTTAATGATTCAGGGATTTCAGGGTTTATCATGCTATTATTGGTGTTTCATCCAAGATATCGCTGGTTTGGTAGCTCTGATACTAGTTTTGACCATAAAAGGGGTGAATTTTGTTTTCTCAGATACTTGTAAAGAGGATTTCTATGAATTTAAGAGAAAATTGATCTCATCACCAATTCTCACATTACCTAATCCAGTTTAGAGGTATACTGTGTGTTGTGACACATTAGGAGGTAGGATCAAAGCATTTTTGATACAGGAGGATAAAATTGTTTCTTATGGATCCATTCAGTTGAGACCAAATTAGTTAAATTATAATTCTCATGATCTAGAGTTATCTATATTAGTAAATTTAATTAGATGTTGTAAGAATTATCTATTGGATGAGTGGTTCATGGTCTACCATGATTAAATGATCTTGAAGTAAACATTTTCACAACAAGACCTTAACCATTGGAATTTGAGGTGTGTTGAGTATATATAGTCTTTTATCTTTAATTTAGCATATAAAACTGAAATGTAAATTTCAATTATTATGCCTTGAGTAGGAATAAATGGTTATAATTTGTGTTATAATCTTTTGATGAGTGGTGACTGATGAAATTAATTTCTAAATTGCACCTTGTTGTTTAGGATTATCGGGGGAAGAGAAACTCTACCATTGACATCTATTTTTTACAAGATTCAAGATAATATCTGGAGAAATAAATTATCTAATATTAATGGTTTATCCCTAAGGGACATATTATATTTTAGAGAGGCACCATTGGACTGGTTCCTTAGTAGAAATGAGGTTCATCATGTCCATTGTCACATCTAGGTTCCTATGGATATATTTGAGGAACTGATGAGGAATTTAAATTATTCTAAAATGTTAGTGAATCTTGATATGTCAAATATGTTTAATGATCTTCATAGAAATATTGATTTCTAATTATGAAGAATGAGATAGTGGGCTACTTGGAAAGATTCTTCACCTGTCAGCAGATGAAGGATGAGCATCAGTAGTCTGCTGGGTTGTCGCATCAATTTCCCATTCTGAAATGGAAGTGGGATGATATCATCATGAAGTTATTAAAATTATTACCCATGAAACCTAAAAAAACCATGCATTCTGGGTTATCATGGATTGATTGATGAAGATATCCCACTTCTTGCCTACCAGGGAGACCTTAACCATTGATGATATGAGTAATCTGAATGTATGGGAGATAATTATGTTTCATGGTTTTCTGTGGAGTATCGTTTCTAATAGTGATCCATTAATTATATAAATCTTACACAAGGTCCTTCACAAGGAACTATTTTTGTAGGATCTTATTATGTATAACATACCATCCTTAATCTGGTGTTAATCTATGTTGATGATGTAGATTCTAGTGGATATGTTGTGAACCTATGATTTGGAATTTGGTGGTTCTTTTGAGTATCATTTGGAACATCGTGAGTTATCTTATAATAACATATTTCAAAAATAGAAACATAAACCTATTTTTTATTGTTATATGGGATAATATATTTACCCATTTCTCTAGTCATATGTGGATGAATCAGTACTTGATAGACCTAATATCATGAAGGAGATGTCTGGGTAGTTTTAGTTGATCAAAAAGTAGTTGGTAACCACATAGAGAGAGAAGAAATTTTATGCCTACCATTGAAAACATCCTATAGAGTTTGAGTTTAATCACCAGGTTTTCCATTATGTTTTTTATAGGTTTGGTTAATCCCATATTTTAATGTAGGGAAATTTAGCGCCTAGTTTTATTGATTAATTTGACATAGTGGAGAGACTTAGTCTAGTGGTGTACCAATAAACCCTTCCACAACACTATAGTACGATGCATGATGTGTTTCAGATGTTATAATTTTGAACATATCATCATGATCATTATCATTTGATATATATTAATGATGTTTAAAATTATTTCAATGAATACTTTAAGGAGAATACGATCCATATCCTAGACCATAATGAGAAAAATATCATAGGAAATACTATTTCTCTAGTGTGTGTGTGTAGTGGCTTCATAGGGATGTTTAGGCGGAGACACGGGAGAGGGTGTCAATGATTCAAGCATAGTGGCCCAATATATTCATCAATACCCCTCAGTTATATATTTGAGAACATCTTAGAAAAAGTTATTTTATGATGGTGATGGTGTAAGATACTTCCCTTATTTAGGTATTGATCTCCCTCTCTCGGTTTTTTTGAACCATTTTGAATTTTTAAATGAACCTTGGTACTAGTTTAAAATTAGGTTCAAAAGTGTTAAGGGGTTCATAGAATCCAAAATAGAAAAGGAATATAGTGGAATGCATCCCAAGATAAGTTTTAGTGCCAATGGATTTCTAATGTTTCCCACCAACTTGATGGTTGGTGAGGCGGTAGCAAAGTAAGGCTATTTTAATCCAACCAACCATCTGGTGAGACCCAACAATCATGTAGTGGATTCCAAGTAGAATGGTCCTTTTATATTAGACCTCAAACTAGCCAGTGGGTTTTCTAACTATTTAGTGGTTCCAACTAACACTATTAGCTAGCATGTGGAAACTTGTTGCTAGTTAGCGGTGTTGGACTAGGATGGATTAAAGAAGGTAAGAACCATATTTTATGCCCATAAAACCAACATTGATGTTCTAATTAACCATCCTTCAACCCTAATTCATATTTTATGACATTGAATGGTTCTCAAAGGAACCTTTATCTTCAACAAAACATTTACTTGGTTCATTGATCCATTATTTGATCTAGAAATTTTACCCATTGGTTTCTTCATATATGATTAAGGTAGCTCGTGTAATTTTTTTATGCTCTGATTCATTTATATAGTATGTGAAACCAGTAAAATATCACTAACATACCATAAGTGAAGCTTATATTAATTATAATCTTCTATATTGGCTCTAATTATCATCTTTGGACCTCCCACAAATCTCATTGGGTCTGAGGGAGATGCAAACCTAAACTATTGACCACCCGAGAGGTGTTCCTACCTATGATCTTAGATTGGAAACTATAAATTATACACCTATAATTATAAAAAAAATAGGGGAATTATTTATGGAATGGATTAAATTTTAAACTTATAATTATTCTTGGATCACATGGATTGTGATTGGATAATTGGTATGGAAGTGGAAAATAAAAAATTGGATTGATGATATAATGACATAATGATTTATGAAATGGTAAATGGTGTTCATTTGGAATGAGAATCACATTTTTTATTCTTGTTATGTGAATTGGTAACATGGATAGAAAAGGTCAATGGAATGAAACTAGAATTAGAAATATAATTAGTTATTAAAATGAATTAACTAATATAGAATATGTTAGCATGTTTGGCATGTTTGTTGATTTCATATGATTTATATATTTATTGCTTCCCAAGGAAGAGATGAAAATTGGATTGATTTATAAGGGTGAGACATATGTTAGTATGTTGCATGAGGGTGAGATGAATGCATATATGGTTCCTGAGGGTGAGGTGTGTGGTTTATTGGAGTCAACAGATTAATTTATGAGTTGTTTGATTCCAAATGGTGATATGCATAGTGTATGAGAAACCTGAGGGTAAAATTCTATATTCCTTAGTGCTTGGGGATGTTTCTTAGGGTCGTATGTGGTTTATGTGGGTGAGAATAGAGGAAGTACATGGAATTCATTTATAGTTATTTACACTATGGTGTAAGGAGATATTCCTTCAACATTATGATAATGTAGGCTAGGGCTGACCCCTAGAATCATCCCAGAGCTTGAGGGTCAATGGGTTTACATTGATGACCTACATTATTTTATGAATTAATGACATATTTATCATAATAATACAATAATTATTTTTAATAATAGATTTTTTATATTCCATTAGTGGTGTCCAACTGAGTTTTACTTACACAATTTTTAGACCATTTTTTGGTTCCAAGACTAACTTCATGGATGTAAGACTAGACAAGGGAAAGGGGGCTTGTATTTCATTATGAACTACTTGCTTGTTGGGATTAAAGCTCAGAGATGGTACTAAGCATGGTGTTCAGGATCAGCGTTGGAGCTTTTTATTTTATATTTTTAGTGATTTTTTATATAACATTAAATATGATATATAGATGTCATAAATTAGGCATGACATGATCTATTAAGTTTGGATTTATTAGGAATTGTTCTTATTAATTATTTGAGTTTATTTATGTTATTTGTTTCTTATATATTATGTTGTTTTATTTATTATATACCAGATATTATAGTACCCCCACTATATATATTAGACCCACTCCATTATTCAATAGCCTATGGCATATAAGGAAGTATTCCTGAGGTAATGTAGAAAACCATATCCATCACATGATGGAGAACCGGGATGGGGAGGTTATAGTTTTTATATGGAAGTTGTTTTAGACATTCTAAATATTTATTTTTAATTTTAATAATATTATTCCTCAGAGATACATTAGTGCTTACACTATGGAGTATGCACCAGTTCCTCCATATGATATGTCGTAGGATACAACCGAGAATGCTCTTGCACCTATTCCAGTGGTTCAGATATTGGAGCCACTCCATCATGGAGTCTTTCATATTACACCTTTACATGATAATTGATTAAAAAGGACCATGTTTTACTGTTATTGAAAACTACAATTCTAAATTTTCCATAGTTTGAGGGAACCCGGGGATCACCGGATGCCAAGGATTGGATATATATAATTGAGAGAATATTTCCATTTTTTGAGAAACTAAAGGAATTAAAGATCAAGATAACAATGTATATGCTTTAGAGACTAGCTAAGAGATGGTGAGGTGTCATAGGACAAGTGGGGAGATGTGAGAATATTTATTGGGATACCCTAAATAAACTATTTTTTAGGGAATTATTTCATATCATGTTGAATCTAGATCATTCCCATAAATTCATTGATCATTTGTATTGATCCATGATGGTATCTTCATACTCCACTTATATCACTAAATTGATTTTTTCTACAACCCTTTTGGTCAGAAGTGAGTTATAAAATGATAGGAATTTGGAGAATGATATTTCTCCTAATATCAGATAGGAGGTTAAGATTTTTTAAATAGGGATATACTCAAAGGTTTTTGTAAATCCTTGAATATTGAGATGGTAAAGGAGGAGGATTGAGTAGTTGGTCTTATTCCATACTTTAGTATTAAATTAGGAAGAAATCATGCTACTACATTGAGTGTGTCTTTTGGTAGTAGAAAGTGGAAGACATAGGATGTGTAGTGGGGTAGTGGTAAATATTTTGAGGGGATTTTGGATTCTTCAGCCACCTCATGAGGATTTTCACAATGCTCTGAATGTGTAAATGTTTTACATTACTGTTGGTTCTACCCAATTACATAGTGTAAGTATCGATAGTGTAGAAAAATGGGGAATATATAGTAGTTCTACTCAAAATATTTGATGTTAGGTTTCTATAGTTGTGTAAGACATACATGATCTATGACCTAGGGATCCAACCAAGTTTCGCTCTAGTCTAATAAAAACACTTTTACAATGTTAACTCTAGCGATTTTTCACCTCACGGTCTTGGCCATGGAGTTTAGGTAGGATGAGTGTATGTGATGTACATAATTTTTTCTGACTATGGAGAGGGACCATCGACTGTTCGGGGATATGGTCTTTATCACCTCTTCTTTTTCTACTACACTTATTTATATTTAAGCTTAAAATTATTTTATATGTATCATGTTGTTACTATTCTTGACTAGTTGATTAAGTTTTTTTCTATGTTGATCTCCCTCAAAACACCCTTGTACGAGAAAGTTGAAAATCTCAATAGATTTACATACTGTCCTATATCTATTGTTGTATATTGAAAATTATTTGATTTCATGATCCTTTAGATGACTATCATTGAAGTGCTCTTTAGAATAGACTAGATAATCCTATTTCATGATCACATCAACTGTTATTGGAGGTGGGTATCCTTTATTTCACCAAAGGAAAAATGTATTTAATGATTAGTGAGTGGGATATCAAATCTAGTAGTGTGGGACAATATTTGACAAAGATTCAAGCCATCATGAATTTGATGGTATGACTATATATAAAAATAGAGATAAAAGTTTGAACATATTCTTTTCCACATATTGTCAGCCTCTACCAAGATGACTATTTATATGAATTCTCTAATATTCCTCCTAACTGAGTAGTATATTCTGATATAAAACTCATGCCCATAGCATAGCCTATTTTAATTCATGTTTATCATATGGATTTGGTCGAGTTGGGAGAGTTTAAGATTTATGTTGAGGACATAGAGATTAAGGGTTTCATAATACCGATCACATATCCATGGGGTGATCCCATGTTGTTTACCAAGAAGTTAGATCATAGTTTTTGATTATGTATGGATACATGAAGATAAATCTGGTGATGGAGAAGAACATGTATCCTTTTATCAGGATTTATGATATTTTTGATTCTTTATAAGAATAGAAGGTTCTCCAAGACTGATTTTCTTTTAGGATACAATCACTTGTGGGTCATAGGGGATGATATTTTTAAGACATCGTTCAAGGTTATATATTTGTTGTACAAGTATGTCATCATTCCTTTAAAAGTAGAAAATTCACTAGTAGTGTTCATAGATCTCATGAACAAGATATTTCACCCATATCTTGACTCAATAATCATGGTCATTATTTATGATGTCCTCATATATTCAAAGACCTCTATGTTACATGACAAAAACCATGAGCCAATTTCAGTACACTTTGAGGTCATTGGATTTATGGAAATATTTCATATTGAAACTTATGTAATCGAGATGTATGTTTTCTTATTCATGTAATCTGTGAGACATAAATTGAAGGTTACCTAGGTAAGGTGGATGTGTTGATGTCTTGTGATCAAACTCATAATTTTTTTGAGACAACAATTTTCCTCAAGTTAGCTTCATACTATAAATGGATCATTCTAGATTTATCCCTCTAATGAGATCTGATGTTGAGGCTTACTAAGAAGGGGATGTTGGTTTCAAGGACTCATAAATATGAGGAATTATTTCTTGAGATGAATATGGGGTTGAATACCACTAAAAATTTTATCCTCTAGAGAATAAGATTAGATTCATAGTGTATAGTGATTCCCTAGGTTTTAGGTTTAGAGATGTGAAAATGCAGAGAGATCCAGATATTTCTTATGTTTCACATTAAATTTTACCCCATGATCCAAATTATCCAATACATGACTTAGATTTTGAAATTGTGATATATTTCTTGAAGGGTTTGTTACATTATCTCTCTAGTAAGAGGTTTTTTGTTTATACAGAACACAAGAACCTTAAATATATCTGCTCTCAGTGGGATGTTAGTTTATTACAGAAGAGTTGGGTAGATTATTTTAAGACATTTGAATTTTATAGAGACTATGATACATGGAAATTTAATTTCATTATATATTCTCTTAGTAGAAAAATTTCAGAGATTCTGGGGCTTGCTGAGTTGTAATCACTGAAGGAGTGGAATATAATGAGTTTCATCAAATAATTAC
Organism: Viscum album; assembly: GCA_963277665.1. Classification (NCBI taxonomy): domain Eukaryota; kingdom Viridiplantae; phylum Streptophyta; class Magnoliopsida; order Santalales; family Viscaceae; genus Viscum; species Viscum album. Next base: position 1,224,690,495 of record OY728157.1, on the reverse strand, counting down.
ATGTAGATGAATTTGAGGATCCTAAAGTTATAAAATGTTCAACTTTGGTCATATAATATTTATTGGTGAAATATTTGAAGTTTTTAAAATAGATGTATCTTGAGTGCATAGTGATGTGAGAATGACTAGTAGGTAGTGACCAAATTTTAGGATTTATAGAAGGTGATGGTGATGTCTTCATTGTTCATGGGAATGGTGTAGTGACAAAATCATTAAAAGAGGGGATTATGATGGAATATAATGCTGAAAAATGGATAGTAAATCTAGGGTGGAAAAAGACGTACTATGGCATTTGATGTTAGTTTTGGTGGCCTTCTATAAAGATGTACATCGCTCATTTTGATTTACAATGTATTACCTATCTGAAGGTAATGGTTAAGGATCAATATCTTTGTGGTTTAGTTCAGCCAAATTTTATGCTGAATTGGAATTGGGATGACATGATGATGGAAATCATGTTAGGGTTACCTCAAACCTCAAAGAGTTATGGTTTGACTTGGGTGATAGTTGATCAATTGATAAAGGTTTGTCATTTTTTTCTTATCCATGAGACTCATTTCAGAGATGATCTAGGAAATTTGTATGTATGGAAGATTTTGTTTTTACATGTAGTTCCTTAAATCATTGAATCTATAGAGACACATGTTTCATTCCATGGTTTTAATATTAATTAAAAAACAATTTAGGCACACAACATAAATTGAGTAAAATGTATAATTTAAAGATCGGTTTTCCATCAGAGATGATGATACTGATATTGGAGGACACGTTGTGGGAATGAAACATAAATTTATGTTGAGATTTGGATGATCATATAGACATTATTTAATTTTCATAAAACAATAATTTATAGGAATCTATTTTGCTGAAATATTATGAGGATCTCTTTGGTTGATCATATCATTTAACATTATATTGGGAAGAAGCAATTTAGGTAGTTGTTTTGGGGACGAGAATGTTAAAAAATACCTTGAAGATAGTTTAGATTACTAGGAAGTAGTTGAACACAAATTAGAGTAGGTCACACTCATATATTTTCCATAGGATATGAAAATTGGAGTTAACTATTGGTTATTCAGTTTTCTTGCCACCTACTTCTCGATTAGGGAATCAATATTGGTGTCAAAAAGTAAAGCTACCTCCAAGATTTGTTGGACCATATAAAATTTATGAGCATATAAGGAATCTATCTTAACATTGAGACGTTCCTCCTTATTACCATGGTATGAATTTTTGTCATGTGTCTCAGCTTCAGAGGTACATGCCTGATTAGGTGCATGTAATCCACTGTGAGGATGTTGAGCCGAATCATAACACATCATATACGGAATGTCTGATGCAGATTATAAATCAAAGTGAGAAGGTTTCATGGGGTAAGATGGTTCCAATTTTTTGGATCATATGGAAGCATTAATAGATCTAGGAGGAATATTGGGAGAGGGAGTTTGTTATCAAGGCTTAGTGGTATGTTATTTTTAAATTATATTCCTATAGATGCTTAGGATGGATGAGATATCTTTAGAGGGGGATATTTTAGTGGATATAGATTTAGTTTTCAGATCCATTATGAGTTTTTAGACTTTATTCATATATTTTTAAACATTAAATTGTGTTTTTGAGTTATGTGGCTTTCCAATGGGTTTTGGAGAGTTTTAGTGGCCTTTTTGGAGGTGTAGGGTTGGTGCATGGTTTTCCCTAATTATGTTGATCCTTAATGAAACTGTGTGATTAGAGTTCAAAACACTTGGGGTGGATCACGGTTAAGTTCAACCATTTATAAAAGTGTGTGACCTTGCCTAATAAACTATGCAACAAGTTCTAGTGTACAAAATTAATGTTGGAAAATGGTTTGAAAACCCATGTAAAAAAACCTTGTGGGTTATTAGGAGTGGAAAAAAGCCTCCCATGGTTGGTACATGGTTTTTAAAATCAGGTTACCAACCATGTGAACATGTTTTAATGATCCAAAATTCCTCTTTAAAAGCCTTTAATCACATGATTTTAACTTTTCTAACTTTTATATGTTTCCCTCTCGAATCTAGATACACTAAAATATTTCCTTGATAAATTCCTTTCCTTCATAGCTCAATTTTGATGTATCCAAGTGTGTTGTTGGTCAAAAAATAAGTTAGGTGATCCAAAAAACCAACATTAATTAGGTTTCTTCTTGATATACTATGAAAAATCATATCTTTTGTACACTTTTTTTAATCATTTATTACATAATGACACACTTAACACAATACCATTATATTGATATTCTTGGTGTTTTTAATTAGACGCATATCACAATAACTTGAATTAGGATATTAATACATTATTTAAAAATTATGTACCATGATTTTAAAATTCCACTGATCTTCTAAAACTGCACAAGATAACCTGGAAATGTACATAAGAAACATGTGAGATATAAATCCTAGTAATGGGATAATCAAAGAATAAAATGATGATAGTAATACATGAAATTTCAGAGGTATATCAAGGTGACATAATAGGTAGATAATAATAAACATGAACATCAGAGCACGATATAAGATGATATCATCAAGGAAACATAGAATTGTGGAAACAACACCAAACATAACATTATAAGCACAAGTAATGGATAACCATTGAGACATAATAACATAGTTTGATTAGGCTAACAACCCATGCACCATAAATGGTATATCATGAGATAAAAACATTACCCAATCCATTTGAGGGTTATATTACTTCTGACCCACCTATGACATTCATATCATGTGCATTCATTTATGTGCCACATACATCATACAAAATAAGAAAATATTTCATCACTTTCAATAACATGATTAATGAGTGTGGGTCATATTCATGGGAGTCCAAAATAAATAAAGGATAGGTAAATCTAGTTAAATACCCTTTATTGGAGATGTAGATAGGTATTCAAAACAAAAAATATTTGGCATAGAAAACAATGGGGTAATTTGTGAAACATAACGATTGTACATAAGGTTTCTTGAATGGGTTTAACGAGAGTGAAATGTGGTATCTAATTACTTGGTCCTTATAAGGAAATTAAAGGGATGTGTAAAATGACATTAAAACATGGAGAATTTAAAATCAAAAGGCAAAATACAAAGAATGTACATGGATAAAAATAAAGAGGATTGACTCCCTTAAATTGAAAGAGTGCTTCTAAAAACATAGGAGGATCTTCTTAAGATCTTCAGAAAACCTTGGGAGGGATTTAGAAAGGTAGAGGGATAGAAAATTAATTCTAAATGGGTTTTAGTGAAGAGTAATGGTTTGTTGGGTGGGTATTTATTGCTTAATTGACATGTATTCTTTATTAATTTTTAAACTTAGGTTTTGGAATTTAAGAGATAAAATAAAAAAAACATCCAATTATTTTGGACAATGGTTTATACCAAAGAATATTTTTTATCAATATTTTTTTCATCTAATAACCGTACACATTAAAATAAAACCATTCACTATAAAAAACAAGCCTTTAATATTGTTGGAATTTATCGGTGCTAGAAAAAATCATTGATAAAATTTCCTTTATTAGCGCTAAATCAAGCGATGATTAATGGTGGTTTTTATCAGTGTTTTTTTCTTCCGCTAAAAAAGGAACCCTTTATTAGTGCATTTTTTGCGCACAGATAAATGAAACCTTTTATCAGTGCTAATAAAGGGTTCCCTTTATCTTTGATTTATGTTTAGAACTAATAAAGGGAAACCTTAATCAAAACTTTATTTTTAGAACCCATAAGGAATCCTTTATCATCACTGTTTTAGAATTAATAAAAGTAAAATTAAAATTAAAATTAAATAAAAAATTAAAAATGATGTTATTAAAAATTAAATAACTATTTATAAAGATGAATAAATTTATAATACTGTATTTAAATTATAAATAGAATATATTAAATATATAGATATATGTAAACTGAAAATTAAGCAAATAAAAATTAAAATTATGTAAATTGAGAAAAATATTAAACATTTTATTAACTAAATAATTATTGATAATGTTAATAAATAGTATATTATATGTATATACATATATATATATAATAATGTATATAAATATGATTTATATAATACAAAATATTTATTCTTTATTTTAAATCGTAATATATTTAGTGAATAATGGTTTATAATAAAAAAAATTAATTTGAATTATAAATACAAACTAATTTCACCGTATAATGGACATAATTGAATTTAATTTTATTTTTTAATTTAACATAGATCAAACATATTATATTGATTTCACATATATTTAACTAATGTATTTTTATACACATACGCAAACACAGATATTTTTTTGGGAATTTAATCAATTTCAATTATTTATTTTATATATATTTATTTACTATGTTTTAATATTTTCAATATATATTGATATTTATTTAAATATATATCCATTTTTTAATCATTTATATGTAATTAATCAAATTTATCCAATTTTTCAATATTGTTAGAGTGTTATCATTTGTTATTATTCAATTTTACTCATTTTTAACATGCATAAACTTAAGATTAAATATTTATTAATAATGATAAAAATATATTTGTAAAAAATATATTTATAAATGTATATTTACTATATTTATATATTAATAATTATAAATAAATAAATAATATATGTCAAAAAATTAGGTATATAATTATAAATAAATAATAATATATATAAACAATAATAAAATTGTAATAAATTTATTTAAATAATAGAAATATTTACTAAATTTGTATTTTTATATATTTATTATATATATATATATAATTATATAAATATATATAATGATATGAATCTCATTTTTTTAAATTACTTATCTAATTATAAATAAATTATTATATATTGAAAGAATTATAAAAACATTATTTTATAAAAAGTATAATTATAAGTATTATAATTATATATAATAATTATAATTAATTTTAAAAAGTATTAATTTTTATAAAAAATTATTATAAGCATCTATCAATGCTTTTTTTAGCAGTGATAAAGATTCATTTTATTATTTTTTATTAACTTAGTGTTGATAAAAGGTATTTTTATCAGGGGTTTTTTGAATGTGCTGGTAAAAGTGTTGAGATATATTTTAGAACCCCACCTATTGTGAACTAGTTCACAATATCTGAAGCTCTCCATTGAATCCACCTACTGCTGGTGCTTATCATTGTCAAATCAAAGATTGAATCTAGGGTATAATCAAGGCTCCAACTATTCCAAGGATTGAATCTTAGGCTGAGTGATTCAAGGTTTGAATGAAACTAAGGCTCAAAGAAAATCCATGTTTTTCGATATCTATAATTTCTCTATGTTATCCACTATACTTTATCATCCCTCATTTTTTGTATCTGAAAAAATCTCGTTGCACCATCCTATAATAAAAAAACCTAAAATTCATTTTTTTAAGATATATTGAAGTATCATCTTCCCCGATAGCATGTATCTCTCCCTGGGACAACGTCAGTACTATGTGACTTCAAACATATCACACACAATGATGGGTAATGTTGTTGTGAGGTATAATAGTATCCCAATACATATATTCCATGACATATACATATTTTCAATCAGAAAAATTTGAAAAATTTATCCATATAGCAGTCAATGTTGTCATTGGGTTGGAATACTCCTTTGAAAATATCTTCGAAACCTCTCTTTCATATTTTTATTGAGAAAATAATGTTCTATGATTTCCTTAATTCACCTATAAACCAAAGAAAATGTTTAACCAATAATAGACATCTCTATATCATGCCTCATATGATCCACAAAAAAATTGCATTCAATAAACATATATGAGTACTAACATCCTCAAAATTGCATTCAACATCACTTTCAAAAATTTCATGGTTCTTTTTCCAATCCTAAAATATTAATTCTTCGACATATATGAGTACCAAAATCCTTTTATTATTCTCCTCATTTATGTAGAGGCAGTGAGCAACACTACCTCATAGAAAACTAATCTTTCTTAGGTATTGATCAAACCATAAATACAATGTCCTCATTGATTTCATTATCTTATAAAAATTATTATTTAACTGACACACCTTTCTCTCATTTTCATTCATAATAAAACCATTTGGTTTCTTAATGTGTACCCCATTAATAACTCAATTGAGGAACTTAGATTTGACATCCATTTGGTATACTTTTAACTACATTTTCATTGAAATAGTCAAAAAATAAAAATAATTTCCAAATGTCCTATGAGAGTAAATTTATCACAAATATAAATTCTTATGATCTAGGAGTTTCCCTATCACACCATCAATTATTTATTTTGATCCACTTTTCTATAGTTAATGAGTTTATTAAGAACACCAACTTGGTTTCAATAACATTTTTATCTTCCATCTTTGGAACTATTTCTCATGTCACATTGTTCTGATTCAGATCAAGCTTATTATGCATTAATTTGATCCAATTGTCATCATTGTTAGTCTCTAAAAATGAGTTATGATCTACTTTTTTAAAAAATGAAGTTTTTTATTGAGCCTTAATCTTTTTAGTTTTCACTGAAACCATCCAATAAACAATGAATTGTTTTTTCATTTTTTTCATCCTTTCCTGTATTTCTTGCTATTTATAATCCCTATTCATTTTCCCCAACATCAAGGTCTTATTTGTAGTCTACCTTAGTCCCATGTGATCCCAACCTATGCTAATCAATTAAATATTAATTTCCTATAATGTTTCATCATTATTTTAATTATTAAAAATTTTCATATTCTAATTAGAAAAAATATCAATCAATTTTATATTTTCATTATAAAAACATCTCAACTCACACTTTTTTACTCAGTATTTAATTGTATCATTATCTAATATGATAAATTTTCCAATACTACAAATAAATTTCATCTTTCAAACAAAATTGTCATAAATTTTTACCAACACCAAATCCAAAAATAGTTCAACCATTTTTCTATACCTTTGTAAAAATATTTCCATATCTAAAATGATAACCCTTTCACTAATAGTTCTTAAAAATCACATCATTTCCTTCATCAGAGATGTAATAAACACTATGTATGTTTTATTTTAATCCATCTAAAAATATATCATTCTTTAAAATTGTATTTTGGTTCCACACTTAGGAATATACGATTACTGTCAATGCAATTCTCACAAATGGGAGTCATTACTCCTTTTATAGAACACAATGGAGTAAAACTACAATCATTATCAATTTATTCTCCCGAACTGTTATTATTTCAATTTGATTCTTGGGACTCATCCCCCATCTATTTTATTTTCTTTACTAATCTGAGTATTAGTCATCATATGACTACTACTTCGAGTATTTCAAAAAACATAGGTACATGTTAATATGAGATGGATGATGAGTTCCAAACAATAAAAATGAATGATAACTTTTTAGAAGATGAGCTGATGGGGATAAAAATTGACTATAACATTCACCATTGTATGAATTAAAAGGATAAAACCTACTATAGTGGATTAATTCTTTTCTAATATTCAACAACGAATTTTATTCAAATCATACTAAAATTCTTTGAAAAAAATCAAATGATGGGTTTCCCTTATTAGAATTGTCTACAAATTTAACCTTTGATAATTACAATGTAATGTGTATTTATTTATATATTGTAAAAAATGAATATTCTATAAACCCAAAAGGATATATTTACTTTCTATCAGATGATTAAAATCTTAAATCCAAGGTATCTTCTCTTCTCTTCATCCTCCTCACTCATTGACTAATTTTTTGGAGAGATCTATTTTAATTCTTGTATCATCATTCTTTCTTTACTGTTAGTATATAACTATCTTCAACAATGTTTTCACTATAAAATGATAATCCCTAGAATTAATGTACTATTTCATATTTATACATACATTATTTCTTTTTATTATTACTCATATAATAAATGTTTTCTTGTAAAGTGGATTGTTTTGTTCGAGTTATGGTGGTTTGTTCGAAGAATCTCACACTCATGATAGATTAGAATTTAAGCCTACAATTGAGACCATGAAAAAAGGAAATGTGTCAAGAGTGAATACAACCATCAATAAAATGTGAAATCTAGATGATTATTTAATTATTATTATTTCATTATTTTATATACTATTTTATGTTAATTTCCTTATAATTTTCATCCAAGACTTATTTAGTTTTTTTCATAGATATTTTGGGAAGTTATATTTATCTTTCAAATATCTACAAGAAGCCACAAAAGCTATACAATTATTTTTTTCTTCCATGTTTTGCAGATTTTCCATTTTCATTCCCTTTGTTAAACTACCAACATTGTATGTTGATTCGATGTTGTTAGACGAAACACCTTTTTAATTGTGGAAGTATGAATTATTAGATTAATCTCTTTTTCCCATTTTCCTGACATCTTGTGATATAATGGGAACATGATATTCTTATGCAATTTTGACTTTCAACAATGAGAAACGTATTTATACTAAGATCATCTAGTCAATATGAACTATCAGATGCTCAACATTGAAAGACAGTGGAAACAAGGTAACATTGTTATTTAGAATTTTTGGGAGTCTTTGGGATGTTTAGGGATTATACCAACCTCAATACAATACACAATGTGACCAGTGTGACTAGAAGTTATTATTTTTATTTAAAATTGATATTAATTTTAATAAAAAGGATAACTGATATACTAAAACTGATAAGAAAATTTATGATTATTTTTATACTTTAAAGAAATGATCCATAAGTCATTTGGGATGTTTATGAATTATATTCACCTAAATTAAACACATGGTAGGACCTCTATGACTCAATGTGTCTGTTATCAGTTTAAAATTGATAGTTTAGTTCAAAAAATGACACTCACTAAAAACAGTGCAAATGTGCTCAGATTTTTTGATAATTTAATAAAATTATTCATACATCATTGGTGAAATTAAGTAATTAGTCTCACATCAAAATGATACATTTTGTGACCGATATGAGTCAATGTTTCTGTTTCTAGTTTAAAATGTCATTTTAGTAAAAAAATACTGACATATTCAAAATCTTGTAAATAAATTTATATTTTTTTGATACTTTAGGATAATGTTCCATAAGTCATTTGAGATTTTTAGAAATTGTCCACCCCTCAATCAGATGCATGATGTTTCTAGTATTACTCCAATTATATCTTTTTATTTAAAACCGATATCAATTTTATTAAAACGGTCATCTAACCTACTCAAAATAGATCAAATGCATTCATATTGTTTTTTTTACTTTATTAAAACTATCCATAAATCATTTGAGATGTTTAAAAATCATCTGAACATCAATCTAACACATAGTGTGACCGATATTACTCCATGTGCAACTTTTTAATTAAAACTTACCACAATTTAAGTAAAAAGGACAATTGACCTAGTCAAAACTAATAAAACAAATTAATATTGTTTTCATAATTTAAGAAAATGATCCACAAGACATTTTTAATGTGTATAAATCATACTCATCTCAATCCAATACATGGTGTGCCCGGTATGATACAATGTGTTTGTTATTAGTTTAAAATCGATAGTTTAGGTCAAAAAATGTCACTCAATGAACACTAGTAAAACATTTATGGATTTTCATGATAATTTAGGACATTGAGTCTTAATTCATTTGTGATCTATAGAAATAGTTCAGGCATTAAACTGATACATGATGTTATTTTTAGGTTTCAATGTGTATGTTTTCTATTTAAAATGAAATTTTAGTAAAAAAGACAAGTGATGTACTCAAAATTGATTAATCACATTAATATTGTTTTATACTATATTAAAATGACCCATAAGACATTTTATATGTTTATGAATTATGCTCACTTGAATAAGATGCATGTTATGAATGATATGACTCAACTTGGGTCTTTTTATTTAAAATTGATATCAATTTTAGTCAAAAGGACAACTAACCTACTCAAAACTGAGAAAAAACATTTATATTATTTTGATACTTTATTAAAACAATCATTAAGTACTTTTTTACATGTAGTAACGAGGCACACCTCAATATGATGCATGATGTGACTGATATGACTCCAAGTGTGTCTTTTTTATTTTAAATTAACATCAGTTTTAGTAAAAAGGACAACTGACCTACTCAAAACTAAGAAAATATATTCATATAGTTTTTATACATCAGGAAAATGATCCATATGTCATATGTGACATTTAGGAATTATAATAACCTCAATTTGATAAATGATGTTTCTAGTATGACTGAATGTGTCTCTTATCGATTTAAAATCAACATTTTTGTTCAAAAAGTCTCACTCACTAAAAACTGAGAAAAAAATATTAGAGTGTGTTCATAATTTGTTACAATGATTCATAAGTAATTTGTGACATCTAAGAATTGGTATAATGTCAAAAGGACACATGATGTGGCCAGTACAAGTCAAAGTGCTTGTTTCCAGTTTAAAATGTCATTTTAGTAAATTAGAAAATTGATGTGTTTAAAACCAACAAAAATCAATCATATTATTTTGATACTTTATAAAAATTATCCATTAGTCATTTGATACAATTATTAATCAGTCACACCTCAATCCAATACACGGTGTTACCAGTATGACTCTAAGTGCGTCTTTGCAATATATAATTGTCATTTTAGTTTAAAACGTGCATCACATCACCAAAACTGAGAAAATGAGTTTATATTTTATTCTATTAATTATATATGATATTACTTAATTAATTACCTTATAAATTTTATCTTATACTTATTTAGTTAATTTCCACAGAGAAAATGCATGAGGACGAACAAAAAATGATGTGATGTGCAAGAATCAACCCAAACTAAATCCGATACACAATGTTTGTAGTTTGAATGATAATATTAATTTTAAATTAATACTTAGTGTTATTTTATGTATTTAAATTATTACTAACAAAATAATTATTTTATTATAAAGGTGTGTTTTTTTCTTAAGTAGGGTTTTGGATCAAAAGACAAAGGAAGGATGTTGTTATTAAATGTTTGTAATAATTTGTACATATGTAATTATATAAAACAACTTTTGAAATGTCTATATAATATACATTTTTTTATTGTATTTGTGTTGTAAATTTTATTCTAATTAAATTCGATATTCTTACATTATTTTTCAGATTTTGTGGTGTTTTTGGTGTCATTGTGTGTTGTAATAATACACTACACTGGTGCATTATTGGGCTGTTGCGGAATACTGTAGTATGCCCCTTTATCCACACTTATAAAAGTGCAGAAACAGGACCCCTTTACTAGAACTATTATAAGAACTGATAAAGGATCCCTTTATCAATTCTTCTATAAGCACTGATAAAGGCCCTCTTTCTTATCAATTTATTAGTGTGGGTAAAATAATATGGTTTTTTATCTCACTCCAATAGTTAGTGATTCTATAGCACTGATAAAAGTCTATTTTATCACTGTTAAAGGCCTATTTTTTAGTAGTGATTGATGATGTGAAAGTGAGTCATGTTTATAAAGAATTTTTTGTAAAAAATTAAATTATAATATTGGTTTGGAAGGATTCATTAATGTTTTTTAAAATTAATAAAATAATTTCAAAACCAAATTATTTTAAAGGGAACATATATTTTTGGTCATGGTTACAATTTATATTATTTATTATTTCACTTTTAGTTTATTATAATTTCATAATAAATAGCATATATTTATACTATATTTTACTTTGTCCCCAAAAATATGAAAATCATGGATAATTATGAAAAAATCACTATTAGATAATTTCAACATATTGAATTAAAAAATAATATTTATATTAAAAAATTAATTTTCTAAATATGGGAATTTAAAATATTAAATAAGAAGCCTTATTTACAAGAATATACTAGTTTTTACAAAAGTAAATACTTTTTGAAGCTTATAAAAATTAAATTGGACTACAATCAATTATATTATCATTTATATTTAAATAAATTGCACTTAATAACAATTTAATAAAATAAAATTTATTTCAAAAGTATTGAATTTATAAAAAAAGAGCATTGTAATTTAAACTATATGTTTCCCAAAAATTCAATTTTTGTTTCTTTGTATCAAAATCATGTTTTTATTCAAATAATTATATAATCTTGCTTATAAATTAATAATTAAAAGGGATAAATATAGTCATTATTTAATGGAAATGAAAATTATACAAATCCATACTACTAAGTCATAGATACATAACCCCTTATTACACCAGCATACGCCCTATCAGTAGGGTGTACGATGGTGGTACATTCATGTGGTGGTTCAACAAACTTGTTTTGGGTCATGATCTCAATAAGCTTGAACATATCCTATAAAAAAATTTTATTTAATTTTAGTTGTTGAATCTCTTCTTGGTCTTGATCAATGGATATGTCTATTGATTCCATATCCCTCAGAAGCTCTAAAAAATGGGCTTCGTAGTGTGAAATACTTTTATTTGAGTTCATCTCTTATTTCATCTTGGTTAATTAGAATTTACAATAAACCTTAATATAGACTAGTTTTAAAGGTCACTATAGAATTACAATATTTCCAACAATTATAATTCTTAAGAGTATTTAAATCCTAAAAAAATTGTGGACATATTTTATAATGGTCTAAAATAAAAAAATGGAAATTATTGCATGTGTTTTCTATAACAACATATATTAATTGGATATGTATTCATTAAAAATTTAATTTCATTTATAAAATCATGTTTCATTACATATACCCATATTTCCTTAATATCAATTATATATTCGATACGTTTTCTCGAGATTAATGGATTCTGATTGTATATAATGATGTATTATTGGGTAATTTCTAGAACGGTTCTAAATCAAGAGTTTGGATGGCACCTCCTTTGATCATTATAAATTATAGGATCGTTGGGGGATCATGAGAAGTATGATTCTTTAAACCTTTCTCCATTGGCTTATAATATTATTGAATCATATTCGAGAACCTTGACATTTTTGAGTTGAGATTGTTTTATAGGATTCTTAGGGAGTGGTATCAATCCACTTATATGTCATGTTTGACTTGGATATCTTTTCTTGATAGGTTTCAAATTTTTTCTTCAACAAGCATAAGATAGGTGGTTCATTACCATTTAGGTCCCTTTTATTTTTTTGTTACCTTTGTATGGATATTATTTTAGCATTTTTTACCATACTAGATAGAGGTCACATGTGTGCATGTGGACAGCCCGTGAGACCCAAATATGATACATGATTCCAAAAGTATGATAATGTAGCTTGTTACCATTTTTGATGTTCATCACATGTATGTGTATTCTTTTAATGATTATTATGATGAAATTCTTGTATTTCCTATTAAGGATCTACCTTATTGTATGATTATTATAACTTCATAGGTATTATTACTGGTATTGAAAATAACTGGACCGTCATGGTATGGTTATCCCTTATAAGGGGAGTGTGAGAAAAATGTGAGGATGATGATGATCAACTGAAAAATAGGGTAGGGTTATGGAGACCATGATTTTAGACCCATAGTAGAAACATTTAGGGTAAGAAGGACTTATGGACTGAACCAAAGAATATGTAAGATATGATATCCTTGAGGCTCGACCAATAACCATAATGAGGTTTGATGATCTTGAGGTATGATAGGTGATAGAGGTGGGATGCAATGACCTTTCTGCCTAATCCATCTCAATATTGTGTGACTATCGGGAGATATATTCATCAACCATTTATATATCTCATAGTCTCTCCTAACATTCTTTACTATTGTTCTTATGGTATTGTGCTGAAGTAGGTATGGTCTTGGCGTGTGGACACATGGTTAACAAACGAGTTCTAGACATATTATTTTTTATTTATACTTATTCATTTATAATTATCATGGAATACACCTGTAATACTTGTGAAATCATGTTATTGATGCATTGGTGGTGTCTTACTAGGTTTTGTTACCCACACCCTACATAATAATCTTAATATATGTAAACACTTCATGATTTTGGATCTATTAATGGGGAAGGGGCCTACAGATGATAGTTAAGTTAAGGATCCTAGAGCTAGTAGCAGTACTCAGATGGATTATAAAGGATTCCACAATGTATTTATTTTCTTATTAAACCTTATACACCTTTTTTGGATTTCCATATTGGAATTCTAGTTTATTTATATGTCTAACATGGGGGATATTTTCTATTACATTATGTTTACTTATCTTATACATGATGCACTTGGTTGTTATATTTTATTTATCTTTATGGTGTTTGACTATGATTACTAATGGTATAGTCTCCCCACTACACCCTTAGACCCTCACTACTTGTTGGAAACATATTTCATGTGAGGAGGAATGAATTAGGTTTTGTGCTTTCTCCACATGGGTATTTTTTTAGAAAATAGGGTTGGGGAGTTACATGTTAGGTAATTAAGTTTCCCACCCCGATTTATTATATCTGTGCACCACATTAATTTCTTTGTGGTATCCTCACTTCCATATAAGCACCTAAACCTTAGAATGATGGGAAATTACCATATTTTTTTTATATAATTGATTCATCATTATTGCATAAAAACACACCACAATTTCTGGTCATTTTTAAGTGATTCATTGTCCATACAAGACAATATATTGTAATTTATGTAGGCATCTATTCTTTCAATGTTCATACGCATTGGACATAACATTCGTTTAACGTCATATGATCGTCATGGAATATAATTATCTTTTAGTATCATATCATTCAAGATAGAAATTTCTTCAGTAAAGCGGGTTTCACTATAATTGTTTCTATCTTTTACATTATAGAGATTCAATATGATTGAAAATGTTGTATAGTTAGTATAATTTGTATACAATGACATTTTTCACAACTCTTTTTCTTTATAAAAAGTATTAGATAATCAAAAGGTACAACTTCAACTGTCATTATCATTTCCTCAAAATAATATTCATCATAGTTTATACCTATAATATGACCCTGAATATAATATTCATCATCATTTACACTTTTAATCATATTATATGACCCATAAAACACATTTTTATCACCATCACAAGATAAATTCAGTTCTTACTAGTGTTTAGTACAATATTTATAACATTGATCAGTTCTGTGAGAGATCAAGTGTTTTGTAATTCCTTTAGTCCAATTAGATTTGAATAACAACAATGTAAACATGGAAAAATGATTTGAGAATTGTAATATACATGATATTTCACAAACATGATGAACTATTTAACCCCATCCTCTTACCGTTTTGTTATATGATTTTAATACAACACTTTTCTATTCATATACTTCCTATTTGATTTAATAATATTCATATTTAACAAAAATATATAAAGGAGGAATGAACATAGAATCCTAAAAGGATTCAATTTATATATACCCACATATAGTCATCATATTTGATATAAATTGTCATCACATCAGTAACATGTTGGAATATATAAAGGCAAAGATCTATATAAATTTAAAGTATTTTAACCCTTATTTTTATCATAATATGTCACATAATATAAATCATTATTTTTAAAATGGGTTCATAATGGGAGATAGTGATGTAAAATTTAAAAATTGAGATCTCTGGCTCTAGTCATTTCACTTATTAAAAGTTCATTAAGGTTATTATAAGTTAGTGGAAGTCACCTTCAATAAAAAATACTTGATGAAAAATTTCAGGCTTTTAGGTCTATATCTCATTTGGTGTATTTTATGTTGTTATACAAAGAACTTGGTTATGAGGGAATGTTATTGTTGGTATATCATATATCAAATTAATATAGGAAGCTTAATATTAAATCTCCATTAGTTGAACCATGTTTAGTAATGTTTTTTATTTATTTTTATACCCCATAACATTATGTTATTTCTAAATGAGTGTGTTATAAGAAAATAACACACCCCATTAAGTTGCTGGTAAACATTTGAATTATGTATTCACTCCATCAATTTATTGAAAAAAAATTAAAAACATTTCCATGATTATTATTTAACACAGTTGTTGGGTATTTTATGAAATTTCCGCGATTAAATATTTGTATTTCATTTAAAATAAACATTTATACATACTAATACTATAAGTGAAGTTAAAAAAGTACCATAAATAGCTGCTTTTATACATATAATTCTACACATAGATGTGATTATATTTAAAATCTTATGTTTTAGTTAAAATTTTGTCTTCTCTCCTAGTGGATATTATTTTACTAGTGTTGTGTAAGTAATTTCATGTAGAATATTATGATATAATGTGATGGTTTTTTTCATGGAAGTTTAATGTTTTAAATATAATACAAATTATATTAATATAAAAGTAAATATATATATATATATAAATATTAATATATATATATATAATTATATATATATATATGCATATAAACACATAGATATGTAAATAATCAAACACACATAAATAAACATTAACATACCTTTATACTTATACATTCAAAAAAAAATGAAACACACACACACACACATCTAATAATGCATCATATCTCATTCCATGTTTTTATAAAGTACTATTAATCACACTATTCAATCATTCTCATTTCAAATATAGTTACTTATTTGACCCAAAAAAAAATCCAATGAATAATCTTGAATCCATTACTATATATAAGGCCTACACTTATTCATAACATTACAAATATTCATTTCTTATCTAAAAATTACAAAAGCTTATAATTCACCACCTAATCAATAAAATCCATTTTCATTCCCCTAAAACAATTTAATTTTTCAATTAATATCAAATAATAAAAAAATTAATTATTTTTTGGAAATACCTATCTAGAGTCTATATCAAAATATGCAAAGGGATATAACAACCTAAAAATTCATAAATTAAATAAATATGAGCGATCTAAAATGGAAAGCTCCCTAAAAGAGAATATTCAGCAAAAAAATTAGAAAATAATATTGCACAAAACTGATTATAATTAAAAACATAGGGGAAGAACCATTATAGATGGACAATGAAATATAAAGTAAAAAAATCAGCAAAACACTAAAAAGATCAACTGCAAATCCTTAAAAACAGGTTTAGATTATGGTATACCTTCGGTTAAGTGGTTTTATTTTTTACAATATAAATGAGTTTGGTTGCTACAAATGAATAGGGGGATAAAAATACAAAAAAATTCCAAAAAACACATTAAATATTGACTCAGAATAATTAAAAACAAGTTTAAAATCTCATACGTCCAAAAAAAGAGATCAAATCCTACAAAGGTTTGGTTCTATGAGAACATGAATATTGTAGGAGGAGAATTGATCTATTAGAGTTCGATTTAAAAAAGGAAAAGGTATTTTTTAGTGCTTAATGAAAATCAGTGCCGAAAGTATAAGCACTCCTAAATAAAACATTATTCATTTAATTTTTTTCATTGAAAAATCATTACCTTTATCAACGTTATAATAGAGCACGTAAAAATGGTATATCTTAGTGCTAAATATAGCACTGAAAGAAGGTAAAAAATGAATATAAATGAAGAAATATATAATATTAATTATATAAGAAACCAAATTATTAAAAAACAATAATAATCACTAATAAAAAATATTAAAAAATTAATTTAAATAAATAAATTATATAAATATCAAAAATATAAAAAATATTAATACTTAATAAATGAGATGAATGAATATTAACAATATAAATTTAAAAATATTAAAACATAGTAATTAAATATTTATAAATAAATATTAAAAATGAATAAATTCCAAAAAAAATAATAAATATTAAAAATTATAAAATAATTCTAAATGAAATAATAAAAAAATAAGTAAATTGAATAAAATATTTTAGAAAAATATTTTAAAAGGAGAATTCATAAGGTGAATAAAATTTATTATAAAAAAATAATAAATGAAGAAAAATTAATGAATTAATAGTATAAATAATATAAATAATAAAATTATTTAAAAACTAATAATATTAACTATTTAAATTTCAGAAATATTGAAAATAAATTTAAATTAATTAATTATATAAATTCCAAACGTTTTAAAAATATCAAAACTTATTAAATAAATATGAATAAATATAAATCATATAAATTACAAACATATTGAAAGTATGAAAACATAGTAAATAAATAAATATGAATAAATATTAAAAAATGAATAAATATTAAAAAATGAATAAATATTAAAAAATGAATAAATTCACAAAATATTAATAATGAACAAATAATGTTTGAGTAAAAATATTGAAAGTGAATAAATAAAATTTAATAAAGTTAAAAAAGTAAAAATGTGAATTTGAACATTATTTACATGAATTAAAAACACAAAAAAATGAATAATATTAAAGGAAATAAAAATTTAATGAACAAAAATGAATAAATATTTATCATATAAATTAAAAACGACTTAAAAATATTAAAACATAGTAAATAAATATGTATACATTTTAAAAAATAAATAAATTCCAAAACCATTAAGATATAAAAATATAAAAAATTAAAGGATAATATTAAATGAAATAATATTAAAAATATATAGATATAATTGAATAAATTACAAAAATACTTTAGAAAATTGATTCCATAACATTAATTATATGAATTAAGGACACAAAAATTGATAAAATGAATAATTGAATAAATATATTATTGATAATTATTGATGTATTTAATATATTGGTTGTATTGTAAATAAGCTTATACCTGATTCATAAAGGCTCCTAATTAGAATCCAAAATACCCAAGATCAAATCTGGGTAGGGGTGAATTTCATGGACACTATAGCAGTATTGTAGCAGGCATTGTGCGATACTATCATAGCCAGAACTGATTTGGGCCATTGGGCTACTGGTTTGGGTTTACATGTCTCAAGGCCTTCAGGCCACCAAGGCCTTTGGGCCATAGTCCATTCAAGCCATCAAAGACCTTTGATCCATAGGGCCTTCGGGTAACCAAAGGAATTCAGGCCACGAAGTCTTCGAGCCACCATAGGCCTTCTGGGAACTAGGCCTCTCGGCCATAATGTACAGAGAAGAAGCCCGAGAAGACCATGAAGGAGCATACTCCAAAAGAGGATTTAGAGAAAGTAACATCCAATAGAGTAGAGATAACCAGATTGAAAGAACAAGAAGGTATGAAAATTTCCATTAATACCAGGAACTATACAGCTGTGCATGGGACAATGCTAGATGATCGGCCATGCGAGGTGGGGAGCTAGATGCCTTTAATGATGTAGATGTTAGGGAGGGGGTAGTTTCAAAGTCTAGTCTGGACTTGGGCATTCAAAGGTCATGTACTGGGGATTGTGCCTACGGCGCTTCAGGTCATGTATGGGCCTTGTGCTTCAGGTCCTACAAGCCATGTAAGGGTTCCCCTTCAACCATTAAAAGGGGTATTATTCAAAAAAATAAAAATGAAAGGTCTTCGGGCTTTAAATGTAATATATTGATTGTATATAGAAAGTTTAATTAATTATTACCCTTTAGATATTTTAATTTTAGATAAAATATTATTATTTAATTAAATGCATACATATTAAAAAATATATAAATAACTATCAAAATTGAATATATAAAAAATTATTAAAGGAATAATTATTTAAAATTAATAAATTAATGAAAATATAAAAAATGAATAAATATTATTAATTCAATAAATATACATACACGTTTCATAAATACACATATACACCTACATATACATAGAAATACATGCACACATAGATACACGCACACATACCTTGGTATACATGAATCTACATGTACATAAACATACATATATGTACACGCATGTATAGACATACACATACATGTAGTTATTTACACATACTTAAATGAAAACACATACATATTAATACTTACACATAGTACATTAGCATACACATATAATCACATATACATACATACACATATATACACATACACATACACATACACATACACATACACATACACATACACATACACATACACATACACATACACATACACATACACATACACATACACATACACATACACATACACATACACATACACATACACATACACATACACATACACATACACAAACACATACACATACACATACACATACACATACACATACACATACACATACACATACACATACACATACACATACACATACACATACACATACACATACACATACACATACAATACACATACACCTACACATAGACATACACATACGCATACACATACACATACACATACACATACACATACACATACACATACACATACACATACACATACACATACGCATACACATACACATACACATACACATACACATACACATACACATACACATACACATACACATACAAATACAAATACACATACACATACACATACACATACACATACACATACACATACCCATACACATACACATACAGATACACATAAACATACATATACACATACTCATAAACATACCCATACACATACCCATACACATACCCATACACATAGACATACTATTACACAGACACATATGCATACACATACAAATACCCATAAACACACACACAAACATACACATACACATACGCATACACATTCACATACACATAAACACCCACCCACCCACACACACTCAAAAATATATACTTAAACATACATATATTCACCTACATATAAACATACATATACACAAACCAAAATCTATATAAACACACACAAACACACAAAATACATCTATACCAATACATCACATACAAATAGATCCATACACACATAGACACATACAGACACACACATACATCCTAATACATACCCATGCACACATATACATACAAATATATGTCTATATTTTCAATTATTTAATAAGAACATAAATATATAAATTAAAATATGATCTATATCTAAATATTTTAATATTCATCTATATATTTATATAATTGTTAAAATAAAATAATAATATATTAGGGATAAATGTGTGGGTTATACCTTGTGGGGGATATGAGAAAATGTATTATTTTATCAGTGCTAAAAAATCACCAACAAAATGTACCAATTTATTAGTTGTTTTTTAGCACTGTTAAATTCCACATTTATCAACACTTTTAGTTAGCACTGAAAAATGTCACCCATTATCAGTGTTTTCTGTTTAGTGTTGATCAGGTTCAGAACTTAATAAATGAAAATATATATTAGTTTTATGTATTTATATGTGTTGTATGTGTATATATGTGTTCTCTCTCAGTGTGTATGTGTATTTATATTGATGTATGTTTGTATATTTTTATGTTTATATGTACATGTATATATGTATGTGTGCATATGTATATGCATATGTATGTGTATATATGTGTATATGTATGCGTATATGTATGTATATTTGTATGTGTGTGAGTGTATGTGTATGTGTATGTGTATGTGTATGTGTATGTGTATGTGTATGTGTATGTGTATGTGTATGTGTATGTGTAATTTTATGCGTATGTGTATTTGTATGTATATGTGTATGGGTATGTGTATTTGTATGTGTATGTGTATGTCTTTGTGTAGGTCTATGTGTATGTGTATGTGTATGTGTATGTGTATGTGTATGTGTACGTGTACGTGTATGTGTATGTGTATGTGTATGTGTATGTGTATGTGTATGTGTATGTGTATGTGTATGTGTATGTGCATGTGTATGTGTATGTGTATGTGTATGTGTATGTGTATGTGTATGTGTATGTGCATGTGTATGTGTATTTGTATGTGTATGTGTATGTGTATGTGTATGTGTGTGTCTGTGTATGTGTGTGTGTGTGTGTGTGTTTGTGTATGTGTATGTGTATGTGTATGTGTATGTGTATGTGTTAGTGTATGCGTATGTGTATGTGTCTGTGTATGTGTATGTGTCTGTGTATGTGTATGTGTATGTGTATGTGTGTGTGTATGTGTATGTGTATGTGTATGTGTATGTGTATGTGTATGTGTATGTGTATTTGTTTGTGTTTGTGTATGTGTATGTGTATGTGTATGTGTATGTGTATATGTATGTGTATGTGTATGTGTATGTGTATGTGTATGTGTATGTGTATGTGTATGTGTAAGTGTATGTGTATGTGTATGTGTATGTGTATGTGTAGGTGTATGTCTGTTTATGTATATGTTTATGCAATATGTGTATTTATGGCGGACAACACTGCGACCGAGTGGTTCTTGGTTGTGGCACCGCACCAACATGAGTTGGGATCCAATCCCTTCCCTTACATCCCCCCCCCCCACATTTGGAGGGGGTGGGTTTTCTTACCCTACACGCATGCTTGACTAGTAATTATTAGCCCTAGCAGATTCAACCAGAGATGTGCTGTCATCCCCGCACACGCCTGCATAGGGAAATGATATCGGGTTTTGAATACAGTTGAGGGTGTGCACAGACGAGGGTGGAAGCAGGGGGGGTCTATATGCAGGAAGGCATGGCACAATGTAGAAGCGATAGTTGATAGGTGGTGTTCACACATGTGTTATGGGTGTCTTACTTTGCCATTGGTGGGGCCAATATAAGAGATCATAGAGTATGGTCAGGTACAGAGGTGGGATGAACCATCTTTGGGCCCATGAGCCAGAGGAATTCAAGGCATGACCATTTATGGATAGTTCTTAGGAAATTTATGGACACAAGGAGGTACCGACCTCATTGGTGATTATGTTCCTTTTGGACAGGATATAGAGCTTCAAATCCATAAGGCATTTGGGTTGTAATGTTTGTAATAAAATAAACTCAGCAGGTGATTTCCAATCCTAATGGGGAGGGATGAAGCTTGACCCACTAGGGTGTCTGGGTATGTGAGTTGTTTGGCCTTGTAGTCCCCCCAATTTGTAATAAATAAGTATGTGTATGAATGCATACGTATGTGTATATATGTGAATGAAATTTTATGTATGTGTATGTGTATGTGTGTACATGTGTGTAAGTGTATTTATATTTATATGCATATATATGCTTGTATATGTAAGTATATATGTGTACATGTGTATGTGTACGTGTGTGCACGTGTACATGTATATCTATGTCAATGTATGAGTGTTTTTTGTATTTATGTAATATGTATGTCAATTTATTCATTTAAAATTATTCATTGTTTTTTTAATATTTCTTCATTTTTAATATTTTCTATAATTTATTCATTTTTAATATTTTTTCTTTTATAATATTTATTTATTTAATATTTTTGAAATATAATCAATTTTGATAGGTATTTATACATCTACTAAATATATTAATCTTATGTATTCTCCACTGCCACATGTCACTCTAAAAATCCTCCACATCCCATTTTCTATACATTTCAACCATGGACACCTCCATGACCAACCATCGCTCCATTAGTCTACCATGCTCTCCCTCCTGCTCATGCACCCTCTTTCACTCCCCATCACAGTTTTCCTCTCCCCCGTTTCTATTTTCCACTATTTGTCCCATCTTCTTTCATCGATTTCCATATCCTTCACATTCTTCTCCCACTCATGATTTCCCTCCTCCCTTCTTCCTTCCTCACCATCCATCGCCTTCACCTCCACTGAATCCCACTCTGGTTTCACCTCCTTCTCATCAGCCATCTCCCAGTCGCGATTACCCTCTCACTATTCTAGGGTTACCCCTGAAAATCAATTCCTCTCCTGAACTCCAGTTGTTTCTTTATCGTTGATAGCTTCTTTTCCTACATTTATCCCCGCTCTTGAGTTCCTATCTCTATATCTAGGGTTCCTGCTACCGCCATCGGCTCCCTCTACCTCCTAAACTACCCTTGGCGCCTCTAGTATCTCTGCCTCTACCTTCTTCTACCCTACCTCCAACTATTTCATTTCTGTATCCTACGTCTCTCTTGCCTATGACTCATCCGTCACGAATTCATCACACTGCTGCCTAAGCCTAAGCCAAGTGGAACCTAGTCTTCATAATGAATACAACCCATGATGAACATCATCCAAGTTCTGAAGGACTGGTTCGATCGATATTACTGAGCTCGATCAAAGGGGGGGTTCTTCTGAGTTTCTACACAAACGCTAGCGGCCAACTGAGTTGCAGAAGGAGACGCAATGCAGATTATCTCACATTTAACAAGAAGAAGATGAAGGTTCCCTAAGCTACTAAGATGGGAATCAATGATCGTGTTGGTTAGTCTTTGTTTGTAGGTGTTTGATTGAAGATGATGGGGCCTCGATTCATCCACACCCACTATATATTTGTTATCCTATCCCATCATTATCCTATGTGTTCACTCAATTTCTTCACACGAACCACATGAAATGATTCATCGATGAAAAATCCACACTCTTTCCTACCCCTCTGTTGTACTGACAATTTTCTATTGCATTTCTTTTCCAAATATTCATTCAGGAATTCATTCTATCCCTAAAATCATTACATTTTTTATGAAATTATCGATACCTCTTAGCTTTTTTCATGAATATTATTTCAGTACCCTGAAATGAACATCATTCTTATTCATAATAGGTTAATTAATGGATGAGGTATCACTACTACACATAGATGTATGTTCTTTAATTTTATTTTTTTATTAGATTTTTTGAATGTTTTATTCATCACTAATGTTAATTTATCATGCATTTTGTCGATTCAGAGATGCTGATATAGTGGTCATTCGCATTATGTAATGTTCTCCACATGTCAGTTTAGTAGTGTTTAATCGAAATATTGGTGTAGTAATTAAATTTTTGTTCTTACATTATTAAATAATTTAATTGATGTTGTTTCATCATCTATATATACATAGAATAATGTTATTTAATATTATAGTTATTTTTATCAGAATTCCGTCAGTGTTTTAGTATTTTCTGCTGTAGTTTTATCCAGTAGTGTGTTGATTCAATGATACTGAAATGGTGGTCATTTTTTTCATTGTATATTCTCTCTAGGAAATTATATTAGTGTTTCATAGATGTATTTGAGAAGTTATTAAATGGTTATTGTTACACCATTCTATAATTTTTTTGAAGTTGTTTCGGGGATCTATCTATACATTGAGGTACGTTTATTAATTCTGCTAGTTTTCTGGATTGGAAATCACTCAATGTTTAATTCTTCACTACTGTAAATTTATACATCTATTTTTTTGATTCATAGATGTTGAAATGGTGATCATTCACATTATAGTATGTTCTAATCATTCCATATAAGTAGATTCTAATGGGATTATTTGAGTAGTAATGAAATGGGTTTTGTTAAATCATTCTGTAATTTTATTGAAGTTGCTTCATAGATTTATTTGCTCACATTTATTTAATATAAAAATTCATATTATTCTTCTCTGTTCATCTCTAAACAAATTTGTTAACTGGTATCTATTGGTTTATATTTTTTTACAATATCTATTCATTTTTAATAGTAACTTCTTCTAATGTACAGGTTTGTAAATATTCTTGTTTGAATTGACTTATTTGAGCAGTAATTAAATGTTTTTTGTTAAATCTTTATGTAATTTTATGGAAATAGCTTCATGGAACTATTTATTCATATTTATTTAATATAAAAATTAATATTCTGCTCTTATGTTTATCTCTAATCCAATATGTAAACTAGAATCTATCGGTTTATATTTCTTTAAAATATCTATAAATTTTTAATTGCAACTTCTATTAATGTACAAATTTGTAAATATTCTTGTTTGAATCGACCTATTTGAGCAGTAATGAAATGGTTTTTGTTAAATCATTCTGTATCATTACTGAATTTGCTTCATGGATCTATTTTGTCATATTTATTTAATATAAAAATTCATATTATAGTTCTCTATTCATCTCTATTCCAATTTTTAAACTAGAATCTATCGGTTTATATTTTTTTACAATATCAATTCATTTTTAATAGAAACTACTAAAAATGTACAGGTTTGTAAATATTCTAGTTTGAATATTTCATATAATTTATATGTACTATTAATTGAAATATATCAATTTATATTTTTTGAACAATATTTTTTCATTTCTTAACGGTATTTTCTTAGACTGCACATGTTTGTAACGATTTTGAGTTTTCATATTTTTTTAACTTATAAATATCAGGTCTATAAATATGGATCTACATGAGTAGTAATGAGTCGTGATGTTCTCCTCATTCAATATAAGTTGTTTCTAATTAACCTATTTGATCAGTAATGAAATGGTTTTGGTTAAATCATTCTATAATTTGGTTGACGTTGCTTCATGGATCTATTAGTTCATGTTGGGCTGAAATTTCAATTAACGTTCATGTTTTTATAGCTGTTTCAATATAAATTCATATTGCAGTTTATATTGATGTTTGTATTTCATTATCATGTACTAGGATTTCATTTCTCTTTTATATTATATTATCATGCATGTTGTTTCCTTATGCAGAATACAATTTCCTTCTACAAGCATGCTGCTCGAAGGTAACATGTGACATGTTTATTTCTTCCTTTGTACCATAATACAAAATGTATGGTGAGAGGTCTTAATGAACATCATATTGGATTCACTCAGGTCGAAGTTCAATAGGAAATACAATCCACACTCAATAGAAACAAGTTCTAATGGTTACTACTCTGAAGACGACACCCACTAATGGACTGGGGTTGACCTGTTGGAACATTCCATGCATGGATAGGTTAACTACAGTACGATTTTGGGATCTTAAACCCAAAAATTCATGTCAAAATTCTTTTCTATTAATTAACTTAGATATTTTACTATTTGATAACATTTTCTTGGGTTTTCTGGGCAGGAAAATAGCTAAACAGCACCCCACTCACCTGTTGAAGATCAAATCAAAATTTTGTTGGAAGCATAAAAAAATATCCAAGTTTGTGTTTCTAAATTGTTTTCAATGTTTTTTATGTTTTACACCTTCCTCATTAAAGTGCATGAGATACATTTACAATTTAATGTGCACATATCTCTAAAAGAAATTTAATTTGCATGCTTCAGGTTACTGTTTTCCAAAATGTGCTTTAGTGCCCTTTGTAATGGACATTTGTGAGACTATTTTTGGTAAATATCTCTTTTTTTGGTGCCCTCCTCTATGATTATTGTTCCATTTTAGAAAACTAATTAATTAACTCTTATTTCACTTTACATTTATATTAGGTGCTTATATACAATTTTTTTGAATTACTAATTGAATATGTGTGTTTTTACCATTTATTTATATTGTTTTCTTCTAGATAAGGTTACCATGAAGATGGGAGAATGGGGCGTGGTGTCTATATGGTCAGGTTTGGATGGTCACAAGTAATGGCCACCACTACGTAGTATGGAATCATACTGAAACCTAATATACTCCAACAACTACAAGTCAATTATTCTTCTGGGTTTTATTTACCTAATGATAATAATGAAGATAATAATGTATTCACTCCACTCCATTCAATGGAGTCAGAACCTTTACCTCGATTAATTATCCCAACAATAATGAATCAATAATCAGGTGTTGTATTATTTTGTAAATTTTCAATTTTTGATCTAATGTGTCCCTTTATGAGCTTATATCAAACTAACACATACATTTTGATTGGCTCCAAAACTGACTCAACCTACTTACAATAATACTGATAGCTTTTTTTATTTTATTAATCAGATATTGTACTCTTTCTGCGTTGCTGCTGATATAGCCTTGGGATTATGGAATCAAGAAGAGGAGCCATAGCTGTATGCATGTTATTGCATGCACTTTCTTTATGTGAATGAGTAATAACAAGAAATAATAGAAGGATTTATTCAATGAAATTAAAATTCGTGTTTATTATTTTACCAATCCTATTTATTGGAATTTATTCATTTTAATCCAAACCATAAAATTAACAAGAAATTTTTGTGCTGATCTACCTATGATTCTTCCAAGTATTAAAATTCTTGTGATGTGAATTTGGTAGACAAACTGATAATGAAATAAAATAAAAGGTATATAATTATCATGGAAATGGTAACATCTTAATTAAAATGTGACATGCACAGAAACATCTAAGAATTTTTATAATCCCACTCAATCATTATGTGAAATTTGATGCTTTTTTTCATAATGTTAATTTGTTAATTTGTTACATGGGTTGTGCATTTCTAATCTAATCAATGGTTCTTCTTATTTCTTTTTCATGCTGAATGGAAGATTGGTATCCTAAGAGGATCTATAATCCATTTCCAACAACAAGCAAGCTAAATAGTAAAAATTCCATCTGTACGTGTGTCATATAATCTCTATAAACCTTTTTGCTTGAACTCTCATCATTCAAGTCCAAAAGAGGTCAGTACTCAATTCCTAAAGGGTGACTAAAACTAGAAATATAAATGTGTAATTTAACAATGTTGGAAGTGGCCTTTGATTTTTTATGTTTATCATTTTGGGCATAGGGATTTAACTTCAATATTTTTTATATATGCCTCCTTTTACTTGTGGGCAGTGATCTTAACACCCAAATAGGGGTAAACAACAAATAGATTTTAAAGGTGCACAACCAAGTAGTGGCTATTACAGTAATATAAAAAATATGTTTTAACATTCTGTAATATCTTGAATATGGTTGAAATTATATAATTTGTATTGTAATCGATATTATGGAAACTAAAATCACTGTCTATGCATTATATAAATTTTTATGTGTAATATTTTTTTATAAAGTGTCTCAAAACTGAAATCTATGTGGCAAAATTCACACCAATAATACAGTATAAAATCTATTATCCTTTTATAATTATCTATTTTGTAATCTAAAATATATGTCTCTAATGTGTCTATAACATGAGGTATTTGTAAAATCAGGAATCTCTGTGTGTTAACATTGTGGCCATTAATTTAGAATATTTTTATGTATTTTTCATGACAAATATATAAGTTCATAATGATTTTGGTATTGTCTTAAACTTATTTAAAATAATGTCTACTATAAAATAGATTCTATTTATTATTAGTCGTGAAATAATGGGTCACACATATCAATTCTTATTGCATAAAATAATGCCATATAAATTGATTTTTTATTCATTTCACTTACATTGACATCTATGTATTTACCCTGTTTTCATGTGTTTTTCTAAGATGTTGGGTGAGTTGGAAAATAGTGGTACAATGATAAAAAAGTACTACAAGATAGGTTTGTGTTTTACACACCCAATAAATTTTTTATTAGAAATGGTTAGGGAGGATGAATTTTAAAGAATCAAATAAAACATGTAACATACATATGAAAAATTTCAGGGAGACTCAAACTTTCCTTCTTTTTCAATTAGTATGTTTTACCATTTTTTGGAGTGATCTATCATGAAATTGTTTCTGTCTTGATATTTGTCCAATGAAATTATTCATCTTATGCATTAAAGGTATTCTATAAATCATTTTTATGCTTCAAGGTATCCATATTCAAACCATTGATTTATTCATTTCCAGAATTTCAATTATTCATTTCAATCATATTTCATTAATATATTTAATTTCTCTTTGAATGTCCAGTATTCACTGTTATTCCTAAATAATTTTTGGAAATATTTCTTTATCTGTTTATTATGTCCCAAGAATTTTCTCAACCTACATTCCATTGTTATGTATCATTTATTTGTTGTTTGAATATGTTTAATATTAATATTGAATAATAAATTCTCAAAATAAGATTGTTTTATTTAAAAAAACCAATGATAAATAGAGTCGTGAGAACGCATGAGTGGGTACTTGTTTTAAATATGTATAGATGTAATTAAATAATAATATTTTCAATTATTATTTAGAATACAAATGTTTAATAATTAATTGTATTTTTTTTACAATCGATATAGTACATGCATCAATAATTATCAATAACAATAATATTTATTTATTCTTTTTTATATTCTTGTAATTCATATAAATAATGTTATGAAATCACTTTTTAAAAATAATTTTATAATTTTTTTAATTTTATTTACTAAATCTTAATATTCTTTCAATTACTATAATTTGTTCATTTTTTACATTTATGAATTATTCATATTTTTTAGATTAATTCATTCTTACAAATTTATACATATTTATTAACTAGAATTTAATATTTTCAAAATGTTGGTAATATATATGATTAATATTTATTCATTTTTATTTATTAAACTTTATAATTTTTATTATATTTTAAAATGTATATAATTAATTTATATAAATTAATTTTAATATCATTATTTTTCTAATTTAAATAGTTAGCATGTTACATGTTTAATAATTTTTTTATTTATATAATTAAAATTAATATTTTTTTTATTTTTATTTATTTCTATGTGATTTTAATTCATGTAATTGATGTTTCAAATTTACTTTTTAAAATATTTTTCTTATTTTATTCAATTTTAATTTTATTTAATTTATTAATATTTAATCATTTTATATATTTATTAGTTTTAATTTTTTTTGAAAATCATTCAATAATTACTTTTTTACGTATTTAATTGTTAAAGTTTATTATTTTCCATTGTTTTTAATTTATATGATTAATATTTAATCATTTTTATTTGTTAGGTTTTAATCCTTTTAAAATGTTTGAAATATAGTTGAGTAGTTTATATGAAATTATATTTAATATTATATTATTTTAAATTGTCAATATAAAATATTTTTTAAAATTTTGTATTTATATAATTTATATAATTTATTTATTCACCTTTCATCATTTTTATGTTTTTATAATCCATGCGATTAATCCTATGAATTTCCATTCTTCAAATATTTTGGTAATTTATTAAATTTCATTTATTCAACATTAATATTCTTTCATTTAATATTATTTATTAATTTTTGATATTTTTGATATTTTAATTTTTTTAGAATTTATTCAATTTTTAATTCTTTTTATAAAAATATATTTATTATGTTTTAGTATTTTTAATATGTTTTTAAATCTTAAATTTTATATTTATTCATTTTTTTATGTTTTAATATTTTAATATGTTTGATATTTATATAATTAATTTATTTAAATAAAGTTTTAATATTTTTAATGTAAAGAGGTAATATAAATCATCTATAATTTTTTAGGTTATTAAGTTAATTTTTATTAATTTGTATTAATTTTTTATTTTTTTGGGATTTATGTAATTAATGTTACAACTTCCATTTTTAAAATATTTTTATAGTTTATTCAAATTTATTTTTTTATTATTAATATGATTTCATTTAATAATATTAATTCATTTTTAATATTAATGTTTTTAATATTTTTGGAATTAATTCATTTTTAATATTTATTTATACATATATTTTTACAAAGGTTTAATATTTTCAATATGTTTGTAATTTAAATGATTAATATTTACTCATTTTAATTTATTATTTTTTTTACATAATTAGTATTTTGAAACGTATATATTTAATTTATTTAAATGAATTTTAAATATTTTCTTTATTTGAAATAATGAATATAATTTTTTTTAAATAAACCACCAATTTATATAATTTATATTATTTATTTACTTATTTTTTAGAATTTTTTTATGTGTTTATAAATAATATAATCAATCTTTTTTAATTCACCTTTTTAAATGATTTTGTAATATATTAAAATTTGTTTATTCATTTTTAATTTTATTTTATTTACTTATTTTTAAAATTTATTTATTTTTCTTTTTTTCCAAATTTAATAAATTATTAACATTTAGTTTTTTTATTCAAAATAAAACTGACTTGTCCTTCTAGACAAGTTTTCACCTTTATTCAAAAAAATTACTTATTTATTCATTTTTATTCAAATTATTATATGTTTATAATTTATGTTTCTAATATTATGAATATAATTTTTTAATTTATTCTAATTTATTTATTCATTTTTAATATTAATTTATTCAATATTATTTATTAAATTTTAATATTTATTATTTTATAGTATTCTAAGAGTTTATTAATTTTTTATGATTATTTATATATATTTTTTTATGTATTTTAAATATTCTTATTTTTTTTAAAGTGTATTATTAATTAATTTATTTAAATTTTAATGTTTTTTGTAAGTTAAATGGTTAGTAAAATTCATTTTTAATAATTTTTTCATTTATATAATTAATTTTATTTATTTATTCATTTTATTCATTTTTTAAATTTTTTTTAGTATTAAATTAATCAGACTGACATATAACTTTTTTCTTTGATTTTTAGCATTTATAAATATATGGATTTATAAATGAAAAAATATCACTATGAAAAGGTTTATTTATGGACACTTATATATTTAGTGCCATTAAAATAATTTTTTATATGTGCTTTTCTGTATGCAATGATAAAACTTTTCTATCTTTTTAAATTGAACTCTAACAGATGGATTCTTTTCCAGCTGTATTCAAACTCTCACAGAATCAAACCTTTATAATATTTGAAGTCATTTTTATTGGGGAAAGAAAACCTCAAAATTGTAGGTATAAAATTGTAAACTTTTTTTTAAGGATTCTCAGTCGATCTTTCATGTATTTTAAACATATTTTTGAGTTTTTCTTGCCATGTTCGTCAATAGAAATTGAAAAAATAGATTTTGGAAAAACCGAACCTCTTTACCGAAGGTGTATGATATTCCAAATTTTTTTAAGGTATTATAGTAGATCTTTCATTCATTTTTCACAGTTGTTAGTTTATCTTACACTATTTATTTTTACTAGTTCTTTCCCTACATGTTCATATCTAATTATTTTTATATGCTATTCTTTTCAAAAAAAAATAGAAAAATCAACCCTTTTAGGGTGCTTGACATTTTGGTTCCCTGGTCATTTTCTAATTTCCTAATTTTTGGGTTGTTATTCCACTTTTTTATATATATTTATAGACTATAGATATGAATTTCTTACAAAATAATTAATTTTTTTAATTATTTTATATTAATTGAAAATGTAAATGGTTTTATAGAAATGATTTTTTTAATGAATAGGGGGTAAATTTATTGCTCGGTAAGTTTTAGATAAGAAATCAATATTTTTGTAGTAAGAAATATTTATAGCACTTATTAATATTAATGGATTCATGATTATTTATTGTGTTATTGTTTGGGTTAAACTAGTAACAATATTTGAATTGACAATGATCGAATAGTATGATCAATATATTTTTTTATAAAAATATGACATGAGATGTTATGTTTGTTGGAACCATGGTCTTCTTTGCATGATTCGAATTATGGTTTGTGTTTGTTGTCAATCCTCAGTGGAAGTTCATAATGTATACCAGTAAAAAGATCATACAGTTCAAGCAGACAACAGTATTGAAGGTGGCGTCGTTTCCCAGTGTTTGCCAAATTTTGGGCCTGAAAATCGACAAATGGAGAAAAGTGTTCTTGGAAAAGAGATTTGTGTACCGTTTACTTGAAGGAGAAGAAACTTGTGTGCCATATGTTTTTCAAGATCAGAACATGGGAAAATGGCAAAGGGATAAGGGCCGCGCAAGTTTTGGGCTGGTCGTGCAAGTGACCTGCTCGCCGTGAAGAGACTTGTGCACCGATGCCTAGGAGGATTGGAAACTTGCGCATATACTGTTTTTCAATATTATTACTTCAAAATATGGAAAAGGAAAGAAGGTCGCACAAGGATTTTTGTGGTCACGCAAGTGAGTAGCGCGACAGAGGCTGGAGAAGATGAGCTGCACGCCAGAACCTTCGCGCCAAGGGAAGACTTGCGTGCCACCGCGCAGGGGGTCCAGTTTGCCTATAAATAGAGTTACACGCCTCCTCATTTGTAACGATGTTCAAGGCTTAGAGATTTTTCGAGCTCTCATAGCACAAGTGGTTGAGTCGCGCAAGTGGTTGTTGGGTCGCACAAGTAGAGGCTGCGCGCCGGCTATTAGCTTCACGCCCAAGGTTATTTGGGCGAGAAAGGAAGTGAGTCGTGCAGCTTTGAAGTTCAAGATGGCAGTGTCGCACAGGTGCTTTGGGGACACTTGCGTGCCAGTTTGGACTTGCGCGCCAAGGACTTCTGCGCCGTATTGGGAATTTCACACCGTGTTGGGACTTTCTCGCCGGGCTTTAAGGAGACTTCTAGATATTGTTGAGGCACATCTGTCCTTTTGAAGCTGCACGAAAGGTGAAGGATCACCCGGTACCCTCATCACAAATTGAGATTCATATTTTTGTAAGAGTTGGACTTCAACAGATCATCTACATAAAATAGAGGATTCATTCTTATGCAATGATGAAGAGACCTTCACGTCTATAAACTGAGTTTGACTTTACCAACGGTAGTGAGCCAGGGGGAGTCAACGGGAGTGACCCGAGGGACGCAGTGAGCTATCCCTGAACTTTTGTAAAGGCAGTGAGCCCGGGATTGAGTGAATATTCCCGAACCATTGTAATCCACAACTAGTGAAGTTTAGTGGAATTTGGTACGATCGGAAACTTGTTGGCGTATGCTCCTTGGACGTAGCCCTTAGTGGTGAACCAAGTAAAAAGTGTTGTGTCTTCTTTGTGCATGTGAATGTTTTCTTTCTGATCATATGCATCATACATGATCTATATGTTCCTACCAACGTGGGAACAAGATCCATCACATTAAAAGAAAAAGTTGTCACCATGATTCACCCCTCCCCTCTCAGGGTGTCCTGGGGTCCTTCAATGTTTTCTTATATATATAAATGTTTGTTTCATTTTTTTATATGTATAAGTATCAAAGTATATTTTTTTTATATTCGTTTGAGTGTTTAAATATCAAAGTGCTTATATGTGTATATATATATATTAATATTAGATTATATAATATTTATATCATTAAACTTCCATGACAAGAACCCCACATTATATCATCAAATTTTGTATGAATTTTCCTTCTACACACTAGAAAAACAATCCGTACTAAGTGAGAAGACTTAATTATTGACAAAATTTAGGATTTTTTATATCATCACATATGTATCTAGATCGACAAGTGAAAAATAAATTATTGGTTTATGATTCTTTATTACCATCATGAATATTTTTAGTATATATATGTGTATTTCTAATGAAACACAAATACTGAATATTAGAAATTATCCAAAAATATCTAATAACTATATAAAAAATAATCATAAAATGTTATTAAATTTTTTAACCCAATCGTTGGAGTTAATAATTTTGTGAAGAGTTTACCAACTATTTAATGGGTGTGACATTGTAACACAATCCAATCATTGGAAAATACCATAATATAAGGATTTATTAAAATAAAAAATGTCATTAATCGTGGTTCAAACAATGATGGTTTAAGATTAAACATCTTATATTAATTTTGGATTATTCTCAAGAAATAAAAACATTCACGGTTAGCAATGCTACTTGTATAAATACTCGAAATACACTATATGAGATGTATATGTTAAAGAATCCAAATTTATTACAAGTATTTCTTCTTCAAGGTGACCTCCAATGAAGTATAGTTAACAATAAATCCTTTGATGAAGTAAAATGATCGGTGACATGTTTCTATCATGAGTTATGGAGAAAATATTATTTAGTAAGTTAAATACGGTAAAGTGGTTAACCTAGATCGTATCCAGAGAGGAGCACACAACAATTCAGCTCTTAAATTAGAGGAAAACATGGCTGTTTTTGAAATTGTTTGATCTTGAAATCAAACTAACGTAGTGAAACAAAAGAAATAAATTAATAAAATGATTGAAAAAATGACAAATCATGTGATTGATATCTATGATATGAGAAGGGTGATTAGTCTAGGGTTTGTTTTCCAAATGAAATTCTATCCTAGTTCCAATTTATAAAATTATCTTCTACTAAGACGATGTAAGTAAGATTCCATGATTTCTTCCTTTCAATCCCCTTTTAAAATGGTTATGGTGCTATGGAAAATTTACAATATCTCAATTTGTTGTAATCTCTATCCAACATGAGAGAGAGTTATAATGAATATCCTCAATTGACTTAGGCAATGCCCGATTGTGTCTTGTTTACCGCAAACAATCAAGAATATCTACTGCTCCTATCACATGCCCTAACGATCATCGAGTTATTCACCAATAAGGTATAATATATTCCATAATATATAAACCAGATCTTAGAAAAGAGGAATAATGATCATTGATTAAAAAAAATAATCAAAAACCAAATATGATCTTACATGAAAATAAAAACCGCTATTATAAATTGAAATCAACATCATAGAATAGAGAATGAAATTTTAACCAATAAAGTGCAAGAAATAAATCATTAAAAAAGAGAAAAACTACCCTTATACAATCACATATAATTTTACCCATCCATGTGAAGGGTAAAGGAGAAGAAATGAGAAGATTAAGGAATTATAAAACTAAGAAAAAGAAAAGAGGTAAATGGAAGAACAAAAAATTCATCATCCAAAATCAATCCAACTGAAGATGGCTCCTGTTCTACCCACCATATGAATGAAACTCACCAATGTTTCTTCTTATAAGTTGTTATAAATTTATTTTTCCCTCAATCCTCCAAATTTCAATGGCATTGAACACGTATATAAGAATTTATGACAGAATTAATGAGTCAAACTATTTGCGGTAGAAGATTCCCTTAATCTTCCATAAATTTATAGGGTTCAATAGATGCATTAATGAGCAAATATATTCAATAAATTTAACTTTCACATGAGGCATCGAGTCCTATTTCAAATATATCTGAAATAACCTCAATTTAAGGTGTTTAAATAGTATAATGTCTCATTTAATGAGTTGGGTTCTATTCTATGATCCATAAATATTTTCCAAAAGATTGATTTTTTTGGGCCTATGGAAGTTTGAATTAACTCCGGGACCAAAAGAATAATTTTAACCCCATGAAAAAGGAATCTTGAAAAAATAGAATCACCCCAATTGGGTAATATTTAAAATTTATTTTACAAAAACCAATGAAATAAAAATATGATAAATTTTTTGAATTAATGATTTTTAACATTTTAGTCAAAAACAATCCAAAAACCAAAAAATGGTGAACATCACCTCACATTGTTTAAGTATAAGGGATTAAGTTATTGAAAATCATATGAAAAATAATTAAAATATTAGATAAGTCAATTCACCAACATATATCACTTGGAATTCTAGACAAGTTAGCATTGAAATTAAATCAAAGAAAATTTAAAATGCATACTAATGAGATCCAACAAATTTTCAACAAGAAAAAAAGATAAAATGACACCTCAAAAAAATTATTCCAAGTTATACATTAAGATATTTAAATCCAGTTATACTTAATTTCTCCTCCCATACACACAAAACACCTACTTCATATTAATGTTTTTTCTCATTACACAAATGTTAATTTTTATTAAGTTTTTTCTCATCCAAATCCATAAAATAGTCACCATAGGCATGATAAATTACTACATATCCACTCTATGTGAGTAAAGAATTTTTTTTCCAAGATAATGTATTAGGGTAGTTCAGTGGAATTTGGTTGTTACGATTTACATGTTAATTTTTTTGAGGCCAAATGAGGAGTTATTGGCTCTTTTGAAAGAAAAATTTCATGATTCTAATTTTCATTCAAGTATAGTACCGTCTTTACTTATATAAGTATAAAATAAAAAATAAGAATATTTTAAAATCTCCTGGAAATATCATTCCATAAATGTTTTAGAAAAAACAATATTTCTCCTTTTCAAATATCTAGACTTACACAACATTCCTTCTCCCTTTGAAGCTCTAGAAAGGTCCAACATATTTTATCAGAAAAGCTCTAGAAAGGAACATATTTGGATAGAATGAATTTTTTAATATCAGAATCATCACTTAAACATTTAATTTTCTATCCAATGTATCACATAATGATGTATTGGTACAAAATACAACTTCCCCCACACTTAAGTTCAACTATATCATGAAATTTCACTTCAATAGAAGGATAGATAGAGAAAATTGTCTTTTAACATGGTGAACTAATAGGTTGGTCATATATTATATGGGATTGAAGTATTAAATACACATAATATGACAAAATAAAGAGGATTATCTTGGATAGGGGGATTAAAAACCAAATAAACAACTCAATTATTTAAAACATAATTGTTTCAAAACCCTATTATTTGACAGGAATAAATATAATTAAGTTAAAATAAAGCACAATTTTGTTCTCTCAATAATTGATTTGAATGTAAATAATATAAAAAGGGATTTAAAAGCCTCAATATAAAATGATTTCAAATAAAATGATAGTGATATGTGGCTTGAGATTAAAAAATCAGAGTACTTTAAATGAAACTATCAATGATTTAAACATGAAACAAAGTCATTTTCAACATTTATTTAAGCCCAGTTTCAAAGAATAAATTATTTCACTAATTTAGATGGGTTTCAATAATGGAATATATTATCATTTGAGGTCAAAATTTTCAAAGAAAAAAAAACTGAAAAGGAAACACTCAAAAATTTGAAAAACACAGACACATTTTTTTTGAAAAAAAATTAAAAATCCTAAACTGAAATGGGTTACCCATACCACACTTAAATGATGAAATTTTTGAAATGAATTCAATAAAATTTTAAATATAATACTATTTTAAATTTAATGACATCAAGAAAGTATGTGTTGTGGAGAGGTACAACTTGACTTATTGGTAATGAAAAGATGAGTAAAAATTTGAAGTACTGCATAATGAAAAACTTCAAGAAAATGTTTAAAAGAAAAAATAACAAATTTATTGAAATAATGGAAAAGTGAAATATAATTATAATATAAGGATAAATATTTGTTTAATATCCCAAGTGGTCCTTGGGTTTTTACTCCCTATATATGGGCAGTTCCAGTTGGTTTTCCCCAATCTGATAGTGGGTGGTGTTTCATTGAGAAGAACCACAATCACATATTTCTAGATCACACTTATTCATTTTTACTAAGAACTAGATATCTAGAGTATAGAAAATCCCCCACATGACACTGAGATACATACATGTTGGGGGAAGAATAAATAATGTGTTCTACTTTTTCTTGGTTCCCACTTGAAAAGCCTCCTCTTCATTATCCAGTTACATCTCAATATTTGTTGCATCAATGGAATAATCAAAAGAAATGCAGGAGTGAAATTATATTTAAAAAAATTTGATTCATGAATAATAAATATAAAATTTTTACCCTTGAAACTAAGAAGCTTGTGTCTCTGTTTATTCTAGAAAATCCAATTTTCTATTCTCTTGAACTCACTCTAATAAATGTTCATAATGTTATAGGAGATCAAGGTGTTCTTCTTTAGGTGCATCTTCTTTTTCTTCCTCATCCACCAAGGAAATCAAAGTGTTTTTCAAACATGAAAATTTAACACAATTATAGGTGATATGAAATCCGATTTCAATAAATTTAGAAGATAATATGATCAATAAAAGGTCATATCATTGAGTTCTTTTGTCTGTAATTTCTTATTCAGTTGAAAGTGACCCATGGAGTTGAATTTCACTGGACAGAGGTAGGTGATTAGGATCCTCCATCTTATATTCAAATTCCACCACTTGGGTGGTTTAATTTTATTACAATACTGTGGAGATATATAATGGTATTATATCTTATACATTTTCAAGGATGGGGAGATCATATTTCACCAAATATTAATTCTAGAATCATCC
The DNA here is from genome assembly GCA_963277665.1 of Viscum album. Classification (NCBI taxonomy): domain Eukaryota; kingdom Viridiplantae; phylum Streptophyta; class Magnoliopsida; order Santalales; family Viscaceae; genus Viscum; species Viscum album. The sequence goes on along the minus strand of OY728157.1, from coordinate 1,224,651,094 downwards.
AAATCATCTTGATATCCTGTACATATGTCAGAAGGAAAATCTTCTTCGTCAATATCCTTCAATATTGATTGAACTGGGATGAAGGGATCTTATTTTAATTTCACCAAGGCCTCCTTGATTTCTTAAACTTAAAATATTAGTAGGGATACTTCTTACACCACTAATTCTAGTTTTGGATATTCTTCTAGATCCAACTACTTCTCTGGGAATGCATGTACATATTCAACTACCCACAATTTTTTCTGTAAATTTTTGTCACTGTTGAACTAATCCTTTCCAATTGGGCATCAAGATACATGTGAAATTATTCTTCTTTGTGTATCTCCTATGAATATTAAATAAATGCATAATAATCACAATATGAATACATCATGGATAAATATATTTTTTTAATATTTTTTAAAATTAAATAGAATAAAATATTTACAAAATATCATAATTAGATTATTCTCATTGCCACAATGGAAATTATTACATGTTTTTACGTGTTCTTATCATGGGTTGTAATAAAAAAATTATTTATTATGTTAAATGAAGTAAATTATTTAACCTAGGTTGTATCCATAGTGGATTTCAAAATAATTAAATTTTCACCTTTAAATTAGAGGAAAAAGTTTCTATTTTTAAAATTCGTTAATATTGAAAACAATAATGAAACAAAACCAAAGAAATAAATTAATAAATATATTGATTTTCATGAAAAATTGATAAAAAAAAATATTTTATAAGAATGGTTATTAGGCATTGTTAGTTTTCCAAAGGCTATGCAATATGAGATCCAATTTATCTAATACCCTACTACTATGCCAATTAATGTGAGATTCCACATTTGATTCTTCTAACTCTATTGGTAAAATGGTGATGGTGATAGTAAACCCTTATAAGATATCAGTTTGGTCTAATATCATTCTAATATGTGAGAGAGTTGTAGTGAATATCTTCAATTTACTTAAGAAATACCAGATTAATTCTTGTTTGTCCCAAATAATCAAGAATATCCACTACCCCCACCACATGTACTAAGGATCATCGATTACTTCACCACTAAGATTTGGTTTATTCCATTATATATAAACCTGAACCTAGTAGAGAGTGATAATTATCATTTACCAATGTAAAATCAAAAAAAATATCAAAAACCATATATGATCAAACTTGATAATGAAAACCTCTATTAAAAATAGAAAGAAAATTCGTAGAAGAGAGAATGAAATTTTATTCAATAAATCACAATTACACAATAATTACACAAGGGAAAACCTACCCTTAACCAATAAATCAAAAAATTTCCCCCAAATGTGAAGGATTACTGAGAATAAGTTGGAATTAAAAGGAATTAAAAGACCAAGAAAAATAAAATAGTGAAAAAGAGGAAGAATAATTTTATCCTCTAGAATTTTTCCTCAGGATGTTCTCTCATGTTCTGCCTCATAGATGGAATAAAATAGCCAAGGGTCCTAATACTACATTGTTTGTAATTTAGTTTTCCCTTGATAATCCACATTTCAAATCCATTGGACATGTATACACGAATTTATGACATAATTGATGAGTCATAATTTATCTGAATGAAGATTCAATAAATCTTCCTAAAAAATTGGTGCATTCAATAACTTCATTAATTAGTGAATATCTCTATGAAATTTAACTTCATCATGAGTAATAAAGTACCATTTTAATTCTAGATGTATTAACCTCATTTTTTCTCTTTATCTTGAGTTAGTCATTATTTACTGAAGTGGGATCTATTTTTTCATCCAGAAATATTTTCCAACAAGATTGATTCTTTGGGCATGTGGAATTTTAAATTAGATCTGCGTCTAGAAGAAGAAGTTTAAGACCATGGAAAAATGAATCATGAAAAAATTGAATCAATTCAATTGAATCATTATTTTAAATGTTACAATAAAATTACAAATATGATAAAAATATTTTGGAATTCCATAATTAATAAATTTTCATATTTTCACACAAAACACACAAAAAATACATAAATGAAACAAATAAAATCAAATTATTAAATTGGAATGGATTAACTCATTGAAATAAATATGAAAAATGATGAATGTGTTTTCTCTATCAACAATAGTTGAGGATCTCTATTTTAAAAGTTTACATTATTTTGTCCCACGATGAATCCATTTCAAAAAAGGAAAAGTATTTACGATACACGAATTCTTATAAGAAAAAAATAAGTGTTTTAATACCTTAAGTTCATATAATTCTGGGTATTTTTATATATTCTAACATATTTTTAGTTAAATGAAAATTTATATTAGATATGATGACTATATGTGTGAATATATAAATAATATTATTTTAGGATTACTAAAGTAATACTTTTAATACTATAAAATATGCTTATATACATGATTTACAACCATTGATGTAGGCAAAAAAACTAAATTTATATGTAATATCCGAAGTTGAGCTATCTATGGATCCTATTAGGGTGGAAATAGCTCCATGGATGTAGTTATATATCTATAGTTTCCACTATGTAAGTACACCTATAACCACTGTTTTTAACCATAAATATACGTAATTAAATTATATTTTATTTCGATGGTGGGAAAACATTGAAACCGACCACTAGACATGGTTTCGACCGTAGTTGTACAACTATTCCCATGATTGTAAATCAAGTATACAGTTTCATCCACTTTGGAATATATCCACAGTTTGAAATAGTGGTTTTGGCTATACTGTCATGATAGAAATTGTAGTTATTGGTCTATTGCCACAATTTACAACTGTGGATATAGATTTCCTCACCAAGAAGACAAATATCCGTCCTCCTTGATAATCCTAAAAAATAAAATTGAAACCATAATTTAATAATTCCATATAGGTAGATACATACAGACACACCAAAATGAAATTCAATATAACAATAATAAAAAATAACTACATAATAAAATTCAACATATAAAAAAAATAAAAAAATGATATTTACACTATAAGTGATCCTCAATATAAGTATCATTAGAACCATGATCACATCATCCATAAATTCTACAAAAAAACCATCATCGCCCTTACACCACCAACATTATCATCATCATGGACAGAAAAATTAGCAATGGAACTGATAGGACCATGAGAATCTACATAAATATAATGCATCAACATCAAATTGGAATTAACCATTGAAATAGTCTCTATTATTAGTGTATAAAAAAGAGCAACCATATCATTCATTGTATACTCATTAATCTAATTTTTACATTTAGTATCTTTATTTAATTTTTGAGTTTCTTGTTTGATTGTGGTACACATTTGTTACAATGTGACCAAACCATAATCATTACTCAAAGAAATAATATTGGAATACTTGTATCTAGATGGTACAATATTTTTTCTAGGCTGACAATTCAATCTACCATGATGTTTATCTCTCAATACATGATGTAAATGATCATTCGAGTGTAAATTGTTAGCATATGTTTCTGCCAATACCTCTAAGGAAATATATTAAGTGATATAAAAAATAAATAAAATGATAAAATAATATCAAGATTTAAATTTAGTCAAAATAAATTAAATTGAAATATAGTTACAATTATCTCATGGGTGTCCCTATTTACCACATAACCATCTCTCTTTATCCATCTTGTATAAAAAAGTTGGGGAGAGAAACATGAAATATGATAGAGATAATATTTTAATTAATTTTCATTTGGTTTTCAATGATTTAATCCCATAAAATTTAATACTTTGTATTTATTTTCATCATTTTGGGATTTTTGGTGAGTTTTGAGCTAAAATGTAAAAATTGGTTTGTTCTGGAATTTTAACAGTTTTTGTCACTTCTATATTAGGAGAAATAATTTTAAAATTTTGATCAAATTGGAGTGATTATTTTTTAGGCTTCATTTTCTAATTGGTTGAAACTAATTCTAATAAAACTAGAGTTTATTATAAATCCATTTGCCTAAAAAAATAAATAAATTCGAAAAATAGTTTTTTTTCATCAGAATGGATACCACCTAAGTAAATGAGGAATAAAGTTGGATAAAGACCTCCAATTGAGGTAATTAAAATTTTATTTTAAATATAGCTCAATGTATCATTTTAAAATTTAAATTCATGTATAATTTTTATCATTAAGGGTTCCGTTTATCTTGGCAATGTAAAGGAATCTGAAGAGTCTCTTATGCCAGAAAATGTGTTCTTGAGTAATTAGGGAATAATTTTTCATAAAAGTGTTCACTAAATATGATATTTTTATGAAATAAGAAAAAATTATTTTATAATAACCTTTATGAAGAAACATTACCGATAATATTCCATTTTCTATGAAATATATGATGAAAATTTAGGTAGAAAAAAACTGGAGGGAAGGTTTTCCACCACTCAACCCTATAGATAAATGAATACATGTTAAATAATAGGTGATTATGAAGGATAAAGAAGGGATGTGTGGGATAATTATATCCTTGAAGTTCTATTTATTTTCTTTTCATCTTTAATAATTTTCGTAATTCTCCCTTTTTCCCATTCAACTATATTACCCTTTACATGGAGGGGTAATCATTTTTTGTGATTGAGGGAGGTGGAGTTATACTTTTGTAATTCCAAATTATTGGTTTCTAATTTAAAAATTAATTTTTATATCTGATGGTTTCTATTTTTAGTGGTGACCAATAATATTAATGTAATTTTATTTTTTGTTTTAATTTCATCCTTTTTTATAGCTTTGGTTGAATTTCTTTAACATCCCTCCACCTCATATAGTTTGTCTCGATTGAGAAAATTATGTTCGGTGGTGAGTGTCTATCGAATTTTGAAACCTATGTTGAATGAAAGAATTATTTATAAATTTTTAATGAGTAAAAATTCCTAATTAGAACATTCCTTAGTACTTTTTGAAGGATTTTATGATTTTTGTTCCCATAGGAGTTGTTTCAATTGCCTCCTTCAACCAACGATGATTGATAAATCAATGAAAGAGTATTTTATTTATCATGAAATTATAAGAGAGGGGGAATGATTATAATTACCATGATGATAGTTAAAAAGGTTATCCAACCCTAAACCCATCACTCTCTTCAACAAGTTATATTCAAATTTTATTTTATTACCTTTCTTATTTTTGAAATTAAAAAATTTAAAAAACAACCTCCACTTATTTCTCTATTTTGAAGTGAAAAATGTGATTTTTGTGTGATCCGATCTAGAGAGAAAACCTAGTTTAATAAATTTAATGCATTTTTAACTTAGGAAATAATTGATTTTTCCACACCCCAGGACAAGAACATGTCACAATTTGGCACTATTTTCGGGGATGTGGTTCCAAAAATATTTTCTCTCTCTCTCTCTTGAATATAGTATAAATAGAATGACTAGCATTGAAGCTTTCCAACTATATGCTAAAATTTAATGAACCTGGTGGAATAGACTTATAAATATAAATTTAGAATCTTAATTTGATGTAGTTTCTCTTTCATACTCAAGTGAAACATCAAGTGTTCTCTTAAAACCTGTTATTATGGTTGGAAATCCCAAACAAAACCTTAGTGACCTCTATGAACCACAATTACTAAAAAACAATCATATTTCCTTTCCATAGTCAAAAAAGGATTTTGATATGAAACCTAACATTATACTATTTCTTCCAAAATTTCATGTCTTTGTAGGAGAAGACCCAGAGAACCATATTAAATAGTTCATATATGTCTTATCTACTTCCAGACCCAGGGGAGTATCTATGGAGTTGGTAAAGAGAAAGAAATTCAAATTTTCATTAGAAAGAGAATCCAAAGAATGATTGTCTGGATTATAAAAAGGATACATGAATGAATTTAATTAAATAGTGATACGATTCATGAAATTATTCTTCCACAGATCTAGGATAAAATCCATCATAAAAGAGATTTATGCCATTATAAAATCACTGGGAGAAACCCTATATGAGTACTGGAAAATATTTAAGAAGTTATGTTATTATTTCCCACATTAAGAAATTGGGGATCATAACTTTCCCATATTCTTTTATCAAGGATTATTTTTCAATTATAGAAACATTCTAGATGTATCATCTGAAGGTGTACTGATTGGAATGTCACTATAAGAATCCAAGTACTTAATTGAAAATATTTCAGTGAACTCACTATAGTTTGGTATAGTAGGTACAAGAATAAAAAGTATTCATGAGGTAAGAAATAGTTATCCATAACCCTTATTAAAAAATAATATTTTAGAGATAACTATTTTTTTGAGATAGATATCCCTGAAACAAGTGAGTGAAAAATAAGAACTGGCTAATGTATGCGTTTTATGCTAATCACACGATCATTTCATTGACGAGTGTGCTAAAATTCAGAGTATAGAAAGTTTTTCAATAATCCTAAAGCTGAGGAAGTTACAAAAAAATAAACAATATAGATATCATATCTATTTCCAATAAGTATTTTTAATTTATTAGAGTGAATCTATACACCGTACTAAAACCAAGTAAAAAACCAACACCAATTTCATCAACAATTCCAAAACCCCCCACCATTTCAACAAAATCAATCTTTTTCCCATACTTCTTAACACCAACCACCCAATTTAAAAATACCCTATAAGTTACCATCAAACTGAACATATCCTCTTATGAAATAGAAAAAATCTAAGGTTGACGACATAGAGGATAATTTTGATAATCCAGTAAACATAGTGTAAAGCCTTGTGGAAATCCTATCCAAGAAAATAAGGTAAAATACTAGCTCAAATGGATCCAAAAATAAAAGATAATTTCATCATTATCACACCAAGAAGTGGAAAGTAACTCCAACCACTATCCACCTTGAACCTAAATCAAGAACACCTAGTTTGAGGGTGAATGAAGTGGGTAATTATGAAAATTCAATGAAAATGCACTGAGAATAAGAAAATAAAATGGATGATAAAAAATATAAGATGATGAGGCAAAGAATAGAAATCCATTAAAAAGATAAGAAATTTAGAAGAATTAATTAGCACCCCCATTTCCATCAAGGTTGAGAAAATAAAATATATTTTGGGTAGAATCACTTTAAAAAGAAATTCTATACACATTCAATAAAGTAGAAATTAATATCCCTTATTGTGAATAACTGAAAACAATTCTAGGGTCTGGTAAAATTTTGAAGGATATTTTCACTAATAAAATGATACTTTAAGGTAATGAGAGGATAAACTTGGGATAAAGATTCTTAATCCTTATTACACTATAGTTGTTAACCAAATTCCATGATCCTAATAAATTTTCCATTCCATGCACCTTTAGATAATTAAATTTATCCAATGATTTTTATGAGATAGGATATTTAATTAATGTATATTCGCACTCAATATATACTTATTTTTAGATTTTATACTTTAATCCCACTTAGGTGGTGGTCTATCTAGTAAATTGATCCATAGTTTTCCGAGTAAGAGTTTCAGAGGATATCCTAGTGAAAGTTAAAGATATTTTATTACCACCTAAATTCATTGTGATAAATATAGAATAATATAAGATCCCATCACACTAAAACATCATTTTTTCCAAACCTTACTTAAATATGGAAAACCATCATTAATGTCCATGAAGGGACACTCACTATAGAGTTTGGAGATAATGTTGTACACTTTATATTTTTTTGAATCCATAAGGCATGCATCATATTATCACTCACTCTTTTTACTCTCCCATGAATTTGGTACTAAAAAAACTTAAAGAATCAGGTATCTTCCATCAATTATTTTCCTTAGGAAAAAATTTTCAATCTAAAATATCATAGAACATGTGGATTCCCAAAATGATGGAAATTTATATTTCATGGGGGAAAAGAGGTAAAAAATGATTTCTTTGTTGGTTTTTTAAATGATAAAAAAGATAATATGATTTATTATTTGAAAGATGTAAAACTATTATATTTAGGGAACCCATATTTAATTTCATACATTGGGTATCCCCTTAGTCTATAATTGAGACCACTCCCCTCAAATTATAAATATGTTTTCCTTATGGAGGGAGAGAAATTACCTATGATAATTTATAATAATTTGTATGAAACTGAAGAAAAACATTTTATTGGGATTTTTAGACAAAATTTAAATGAAATAGGGTGGATATTCGGTGATATAATGGTAATAGACTCAAAATTTTTCTCACATATAATTCTTATTTAAGGAGATTACAAACCTATTAGACAACCCCAAACGAGTCTGGATCCCACCATAATGGAGGTTGTAAATAAGAATATAGAGGATATCATTGAATTTTGGATTATCTATAAAATTTCATATTCATAGTGGGTTATCTCGATTCATGTAGTTTCAAAATAAACCATACTAAATACTATTTGTAATGAATGGAATGAATTAATCACTTTGATAATTCCAAATAACTAGAGTGTCCGTATATTTTTTGCAGTTGAATTGGGGAACTCAAAAAGACAATTTCCCCAAACATTTAATTGAACACATTTTATATATATTATAAGTAAGAAATAATTATTTATATTTAGATAGATTTTTATGTTATTTTCAGGTACCTTTTTCTCCGGAGGATTAAGAGAAGACTCCCTTTACTTGTCACTTCAATAAATTTTCATTAAAATAATTCTACATGGATCATATAATTATCTAGGTAAAATTTAGAGGTTTATGATAAGTACTTCGTATCACATTGAATATTTATGTGAGGTTTTATTAATTTAATTCATAGTTTTTCTAAAATATTTTGAATATCGTTTGAAAAACAATGAAAATGTTTAGAAAAACTATATTTAAAAGAAACTTATTTTAAATTTAAAAAAGTGATATTTCATGGCCGAGAGTGGAAATTTCCTTGGCAATATCATTTCAAAAAATGGAATTGAAGTAGATAAATAAAAAATTTAAGTGATAAATTAACTTCCTTAACCAACTTTTGTAAAACATGTTAGATATTTTTTAGGATACACAAGATTATACAGGAGTGTTGTCATATATTTCAGTATGATTTCTCTCCATAACTCAAGATAAATTTTGAATGATGTTGATTTTTATTTTGATGGAGCATATAGGGAATCCTTTGATGATTTGTAGAGGAGATTGATTATGCCACTACTGATGCATCCACCAAATTGCATAGAACCATTTGAGGTACTTTGTAATGTTTCCAACCAAGAAGTTAGAGTAGTCCTTTCTCAGTTAATTAAGGAAAATAAAAAATTCATTTCATTTTACGTGAGAAACGTAGATGAATCCAAATTAAATTAGACAACCATAGAGAAATGGTTTTTAATTTCTTTTATTTTTTAAATATTTAGATCATATCTTCTTGGAACAAATGTCCCTGTGTTTTTAAATCATAAAACTATCAGGTACTTGATGAATAATGTGAAGATAAATCGAATTTAGTGATATTGATGTTACTGTAAATAGAGTTAAATATATAAATAAAAGATAATAAGGTTTTTTAGAACCAATTGGTTTATCACTTAAGTATATTTCCCAACACTGTTTAAGTTGAAACTCCAGATAAAGAACCACTAAATGACTGCCTTCCAGGAGAATAGTTGTACTTGATTAAAGGTTAAGTTCCTTGGTATGTATAAATAGTCAATTATATGGCAACATATCAGGTCCCATCACATTTCAATTCCCACCAAATTTAAAAATTGAAATACTGATCCAGATATTACATCTAGAATGATCAATTTCATTGGAGTATTTTCAATGAACAAGTGATATGAAGATGTTTTACTATGAGTTAATTGATTCTTTCTTTGAGTTTTTCCACACATCAGCTTGTGGAGGACACTTTGGACCTCAAATTACAAAAATTAATGTTTTATAATCTACAATTTGTTGACCCACCCATTTTAAATAGGCTCATGATTTTTTTCAAATGGTGTAAAAAATGATAATTTTATAGAAGTATTTCAAATAGACAAAAAATTACCATACAAGCACTAAAATTTTGTGAGATCATTAATGTTGGGGAGAAATATTTTATGGGTCCTTTCCCAATATAATTTTTAAATTATTATATCATTGTTTTAATTTATTATATTTGACAATGGGTGGAAGAAAAATCTTCTAGAACTGATGATGATAAAGTTCTTTGTAAAATTTTCAGGAATATCATATTCTGTATTTTTAGAGTTACCAAAGATATCATCAATGATTAGGGGAATTTATTTTTTAATATGATAATGAAGGTATTGAGGAATAATTATAGGGGGAATAATATTAAATCAACTAACTATTATACAAAAACTAATGGTTAAGATAAATTATCCCACATGGATGTCAAAGGAATTTTGGAAAAGACTGTTAAGATAAATAGGGATGTTTGGAGCCAAAGGTTAGAAGAAACATTGTTGGATTACTTGATATCCTTCAAAACCCTGATTATAATGAGTTTACATAAGTTGACTTATGGGTAAAGTTGTCATCTACCTATGGAATTGGACCATAAGGAATACTGGGCTGTAATAAATATGAATTTGGATATTTGAATTTTTATAAAGTAGAGAATATTTCAATTATAGGATCTAGATGGAATTATAAACGATTATTATGAAAATTCTAGAATTTAAAAAGTGATAGTAAGAGTGGATCATGAAAAACTGATCTAACTAAAATAATTTCATCTAGAAGACATCATAATTTTTTCCAATTCAAAATGCAAGCTGATATCAGCTAAACATCATTCCAGATGGGAAGTTCCAATTATAGTTACTTATGTATATACATTTAGTGCTATGTTTATTTTAAAGGATGTAGATTAGTGTCAATTCACTATTTATGTACATTGGAAAACTAAATCTCTTAGGACTATTCCACTATAGCTAGTGGAGGATATCACACTTCTCCGACCTATTTATCAATAAAACCCATGAAATCGCACCTCTCTTTAAAACTTTATTTCCTAATATGATTCAATTTAAAATATTATTATATGTCAAATATAAATTAATAAATTATGTACATGGAATCATTTAATTTTGTGGGAGAGAACCTTTGTAGTTTAGGTTTTTTATTTTTTACTTTCTTTAAAATATTTTTTTTCAAATTTTTATGTGTTAAATTTTATTTTTTTTATTTTTTTATGAAATTTTTGGGCTAAATAATTATCTTATACATTTTTGAAACACATTTAATTAAGTTAGTAAATTTTTCCATGAAATAGAGAGTACATGAATGCAGAAATTTACCTTTTTTCAAGTTCAAATATTTGGGAATTTCATGAAATGTACTCTATTTTTTTTATTCCCATGCCACATCTCACTGTATTTATCATTGAAATCACTTTACTATGAGGCTTATGAATATTTTTTTTATCATATTTGTTATATTCAATTTGATTCTTGAGAGAACTAAACTATGATTGATATAATTAAAATTTGATTTATTCCTATCAAAACTTAGAGGTTTGAGGTACTTGTGTTTTAAATTATTGAGTAATTTCTTTGGTTTCAAATCCCCATTTTATAAGAATAATTATTACTATGGCCTTTCTTATACTTTTAATAATTTAATCTATTATATTCCATGAACATCTTGTTAGGTTACCAAAATTATAATCAAAATTTTCCTCTCAACCCTTCTCTTAAAGTGAAATTAAATGATCTAGTAAAACTTATGTGTGTGGAAGCTATCATGTGGTATGCTAAATCATTTTGAAAACGTTTTGGTGGGAAATAAAAGGATTAAGATATTTGTTTTATAGAAAAAAATTTATTCTGTTGAAAGTTATTACTTTCTATAGATTTCATGATAAAATATGTTGTTCATTCCTGGAGGTTCCAAATGAGATATAAAGTTATTACTATATAGATATTTCATGATGAAAAGAGAAAAAATGTTAGATTTTCTCTTAAAATTATGATGGTGTGAGATATCCATGGTATTTTCAAAGATACTTAGATATTATTTTCTACTATGTGGAATGGGGAGGGGATCACACATGAGTTATAATTAGAATCCTGCAATTTTTCATCCAAAATAACCATGCTCACCTTATTCGGCCTCATAATTTTTGAAATATAAATCCTACCAACAAAAATCCCAAGAACAACCCTAAAAAGTCATCATGAATAGTACATTTCATTGAATCTCATTTAGTGGAGATGTAGGAATTTATCCAGCCCATGGAGACTCTTGTGTGTATTTGGATTATAAAAGCCTTGTTGATAATTAAAATTTTTGAGATAAGAGAAAATTCATGTGAGGTAAGTGTTTTGTGTGTATGGGATAAAATAAGGTTCAAACTGATTGAATTATTTCAATGTAAAACATGAAATAATAGTTTTTTATGAGGCATAATATCTTTTTATTCTTTATCTTTTTAATTTTTTGAATATCATGGGTATTTGTTTTGAATTTTCATTGATTTGATTTCGATACATACTTGTCTAGGAGTCTATGTTATAAGTGTTAGGGAATCAATAGAGCTAATATTTTCAATATTTTTATTTTATTTATCAATTATTTAATCCATTATAATAAAAAAATTGTTTTTATTGACATCATTTTTGGATTTTTGATGAGTTCTGGTAAAAAATGTGAAAATTGGTTAATTCTAGAATTCTAACAGTTTTCTATCACTTATATATTTCAAGATTAACTTTTATAAGTTTAATCCAATGAGTGTGATTATTTTTTTACTTAAGTTTCCTATGGGATTTAATTTCTTCTTCTGAAACTAAATCCATTTTGAAATCTAGTAGCCCCGAAAAATTGATCTATTTGAAAAATCTTTCTGGGGGATAAAAAGGACCCCATCTCAGAAAATGAGGTATAAATCAAGATAAATATTCATAAATTTTGATATTACATATATATTTGAAATATATCTCTAATAATATTGTTAAAATTAAAATTCATAGAAAATTTCTCTCATTAAGGCATCCCTTTGATGCAGCAAAGAGGTGGAATTGTAAGTGTTTCCACAGACAGAAAAAATATGCTTGAGTAACTGGGGAATAAAATTTCATGAAATTTTCCAATGAAGATAATATTTTGAGGATTAATGTCCATAAGAGTGAGAAAAATCTTTTCTAGAGACACCTTCTCAATAACCATTTATTTAATATCGGAAATAAGATTTAAATTTTAGTGGAAATGAACTGGAGGGAGTATTTTCTACCCCAAAAACCTATAAATATGTTCACCCAATTATAGTAAAATGTTTTAAATATTGAGGAATAGGGGATTTACTAGAGAATTAAAATATTTTAGGTCATTATATTTTCTATTTTCTGTTTAATTATTTTCATAATGATCTTTTATTCGCTATTCAACTCTATTACCCTTGACATGGAGTAGTAAAATGGTTGAGTCATCAAAGAAGGGGGAGCTTTCCTTTTGTAATGTCAGAGTGTTGTGCTTTAATATATAAGTATATTATTTTATTTAATGGTTTCTATTTTTAGTTGTGACCAATTCTATTAATGTGATTTTATTTTGGATTGGGGTGTTATTCGTTGTTTTCAACTTTGGTTCAAGTTCTTTAATACCACCCCGCATCGTATAGTATGTCTTGATCCAATAGATTGTGTTAGGTGGTGAGTGTCTTGTGATCATTGGAAATTTTTTGGAATATGTGAATATTTTTTATATTTCTCATGAGAAATAATTTTCAATTGGGACATTCCTTGGTGGTTTCGGAATGATTTACTGATTTTCACACAGATAAGAGTGGTTTTCATTGCTTCCTTCTATCAAGAGTGATTGACAACTCGATCGAGGATTATTTAATTTATTATTTAATAAGAAAAGAGGGGGAATGATTTTTATGACCATTATGACATTGAAAATGGGGATTCTACCCTGACCCCATCATTATCTTCATCAACTTGTGCACAATATTTGTTTTATTACTTTCATTCTTCTTAAAGAAATTTTTTTGAAAAACAACCTCCACTTATTTCTACAATTTAAAGTGACAAATGTGATTCTTATGTGCTCCTCTATAAATAAAACCTAGGTTAACCACTTTATTTAATTTTTATCTCACGAAATAATTATTTATGTCACACACCACGAAATACATGTGTCAACCCTCGATATTCAATATCATTTTGGGGAAAAAAATAAATAAAAAACAATAGACGTCAATTGAATTACACTAAACCAAGATAAACATAATCATATTGATCTTAATAAAATATATTTGAAGATAAAAAAATAAAAACAAATAAATTTGAATTATTAAATAAAAAATTAAAACAAAAGAAGAAACCAAAGTAAGGTCAAATTTAAATTGTACAATATTGTGATGTTGCCATTTAGATGGTTTCAAATAATGAATAAATGAGAAGATAAAATATTTCCATTCCATGGGATGATAAAATTAATATTATTATAGTTCTAACCATAGTATTGATATTTTGAGAAGAAAATATAAATCATGAATAAATTTTAAGTCCATGTAATGGAATTCTAGCTTATCCTTTGAATGCATTCATATAAAATAAAATGCCTAAAAAGAAATTACTGTCAAATGATTTAATTTAGAAGTAACTTGTTATATATGTAATGATTAAAATTGATATAATATATAAGATTTATAAATTATAAAAAGGTGTGCTCATGGTGTGATATGTTTCCTATTAATTACTTCCCATTATATGTTATGAATTTCATGATTAACTATTATTTAATGAGAATGTTGAAACTTATGAAATGGTGAAGTGATAAAGTTATTCTATAAAAAAATATAGATAAATAACCTATTATTTTTAATTTATAATGGGATGTGAAACATGTTATAAGTTTTTAGTTGGAGAATAAATAATTTAAAGAATGTTTCAAATGATTATGTAATTCTTGAATTATTCTTTCTGTTCAATATGAACATGCAATGTGGGGTCCCAAAAATTATTTCATACCATAATGGTTTAATCCCATATTTTGTATTTATAGTTATTAAATGATTAATCATGTATTTATTATGTATCCCATATGATATAGTCTTGAATAAAGGATAAATTATGCTTTGGGGAACATGGTTGTGATGAATTGGTAAGATAATATTGATGAAAACCTAGTAATGTCCGAAATTGTTGAGTAATGGGAAGAAGTTTTTGGCTGATATAGTGGTAATTTTTCTATTGATAAAATGATAAATTATTTTATTTATAATGGTGTTGCGGATGAAAACAAGTGGAAACACTATGATTTTCACATCATTACAAAAAATTGCCTATAAAAGTTAACTATTTTAGAGAATGTATCACTTATTAATATGTAAAATATATTTAATATATAAAATATTATATATAATTATTGTTATTTAATTTTTTAGGCATAATGATCTAATATACAGGATGTTCTAAAATCACATTGCAGAACTAACCATCAACCTAGATCTAAAATTTCATCCCAAGGAAACTACTCAAACCATACCCTGTTGATGAGCCAAAACATTTCATGGCCTTGGGAACATCCCATGATCAACCAAAATGAAAGCTAGTACTGAATGATTAACTAGGTCCCTTTTCATATAATCTACCCCCATAACACCTAACAACCATATAGTTATAAATAAAAGTTCAGTGGAACCATGAATGTGACAAATAAAACACACCACAAAATACTCATACACCCAACAATATCCATAAAAACACCATCTAGCTAGCTCATGGAAAATATTTAGAGTAATCCACAATATTAACATTCATATAAAGCTTTCAATCAGGTTAACATTCAGTAATACATTCCTTAAATTGTTAATGTGTCAAAGGAGGTATATTTTTATTGACTTGAGTTGATAGATCAATCAATATATGAATAAATACCACTATTTACTAATTAAATACTATATGTAGTTGAGAAATACTAAGATTCTATACTTATAGAAATTTTTTTACAAATAGTTTTTATACTAGAATTTTTTAATTTTTTGATTGATTGATCTTTATCATTTATTAGTTATAGAATTTTCAATCATATCTCAATGTGAACACTTAAAAATACAAAGTTATTTTGGATTTAACGCTTTATTTTAGGTTAACTAACATTTTTGAAAATGATTCTATAACCCATTGGTCTCATCAAGGAATTACATGAATTGTAGAATGTATGGGATACCATTGATGAATGATCTTCTATAGTTAATGGGGTGTTGAATTATCATTTCTAGTTATTGGGTCCAATGGTATCATTATATCATTTACATCTATGCATCTATGATAATGGGAGGCGCAATGAGATTACTTTACATGAATAGGTTATCAATTTCATCTGGACTTACTAGGACATGAATTTAGTGTTAATAATATATTTACTAGGATAAGTGATGTATCATGATTTTATATTTTAGATCCTTCATTATTATAATAATTTCATCCTTGACTTGACCATACATAGATAGTGATATATGACTACAAAAAAATTGTTTTCCCTAGGTTCATTGGTCTAGAGTCTTCTATAACCACCCATATATAATGGAGTTATATTGAATGATGTTTACATGACCTGTATATTTTTATTAATATATATGGACTCTACTTTTCATTAAAAATAGTATTTTATTAAGATTAATAAATTAGTATTTCATTGATAAAAGTATTATTTATTGTATAATATTTGATATTTTGAAATCATATTCAACAAATTATTTTTTCAAAAAACATTATATATCATTTAATTTGTTAGGGGGGAATACTAATTAATTTGATATCAATTAATGATTTTTTTAAAAAATATACAATATTGTAATAAAATCATTAAAATACTTGCAAACGTGTCAATGCTATGTGATCTCTGTGAAAATTTATGGATCACAATTTGTTCTAATAGTTGAATCATATTTTTCATCAAATGAAATATTCAAATAAATCTGAAAGGGTTCATCCGCAAAATGATTATCATCCATTCCTTCTTCAAAAAAAATTCTAGGAATGACATCAACAAAAACACCAAATTGTTGTTTTAATAGATCAGTAACATGAAACACATGTCTTGCTTTTGATGCAAGAATATAGAGTTCATCGGTATAAAGTTAATGATTCATATCAATCACAATAAATCTATATTTATCGATATGCCTTACATTCCATGTCATGAAATAAAACCACATTCATTTCATAATTGTGACATGACCATGTGTATAGTAATCTAATAAAATGTTTTTTCGATAACCCCATAATATGGTATATTTTCTAATCGATTTTTTGACATGGTACAATCATAAAAGAATATGTTTACGAACATATCTTGATACTATGAATATGAATTTCCATTTTTATTGAAAAAATATTTATATTATATTTAAATACATTGAAAACCATTTCAGTACAATCACATACCACATTATTTGACCTAAAGGGAAATGCTAATATTTCATCTGATACATCATTCATTGGTAAAAATAGAAACTAAAAGATATCAGCATCTATTATTAAGTAGCTATCTATGTTTATGTAATGAATAAAATAAAATATATTTTCTTCCACTTTAAACAAGTAGTAAATTAGTTTCTTAGAAATTGAAGCTTCCTATTAATATATAGAGAAAAATGTCTCAATTTTATAATTTATAAATGTTCTAAATAAATATGAAATATTTAAAATGTTGAAAGATATAAAGATATCACATAATGAAAAAAATAATATTTATTTGTTTACAAACTTGATGTAATCATCAAGCACACCAAAGTTGAATACTATTGTATGATGAGTCACTTCCCAGTCATTCATAATTAAATTATACAAAAAATTAAGATCTAGCTATCCCCGATCTTTGGGATAGTGAAGGAAATGCATGCCCAACGAGATAATATTGCACATATTCATTTTACATTAGTTAATTTGACCTAAGAGTGACATTATCCAAGTATAATGAAAATAAATTTTTGAATTCTTATAAAAAATATCCATTTACAATATATCATTCAGGTTGATATTTATTTCTCGCATAATATTTCAATGTAAACATCATTATTAGTAATAGATATATCCATCGACTCAAAAAAGGACCCCCAAAAGAACTTCTTTGGGGATACAAAAATTTATATATAGCATACATGTGAAAAATTATAGTTGGAAAATTTTCTCCAAGCCACAAAGAATAATCTATGCATCTCTCTACAATTTCTAAAAAACACTTCTTCTTAGTAATTTGGAAACAAAGTATTAATAAAAATGACATAAATTAATCTTAACAACCATTACATTATGTGAATGTAAAATTTGAATGGAAATGGGAATCATCTCATGGAACAAGACATGGTAATTATGTGTTTTAAGAGATTTTAGTTTCACATTAGGTGCGTTCACCCTTTTCAAAATGTTATTGAAAAACCATATGGAACAATAAATATTTCCAAGACCTTATAAATTTTTTTTTCTCCACATTTTTCATTGAAAAATAGGAAAAGTGACTTTACACTTATTTTGACTAATTAACTTTAGATTAATTCATCAAATCATGACATGGCCACAAATCTTCTTTTTTTACATTAAAAAGTGTATCATGTAATATCTCACAAATGTTTTTCTCAATATGCATTACATCAAAAAAATGATGATATAAATTCAATGACCAATATATCAACTCAAAGAATATAATTTTCATTCTTCTATTACTATCGAAATTTGAATTAACATCATTTTAATTTTAATATATTTGAGGGAATTTTTCCAAGAACATAATTCAAACCATGAATTTATTTAAGATTATAATTCCCTAACATTTTTTGAGTTGTTTCATGTAACGCCCCAACCCCAGCTACCCAGAGTCGGTGCATTACTTCATAACATTGGCATGATAACAAAAGATCAAGTCTCGAAAGACCGATTAGTTTAGTAGCCTTGGAAACACTAGATACATTCTTAAACGTTACATTACATCATAAAGTGAAAACTACAATAACAAAGTCTCCATAGTCCACACTCATATCCTCTTCTCACAATCCCTGCAGGTCATTCATAAAATACTTCTTCACATCCTAGAAAATATTAAAACATTGAAAGGGGTGAGCTCAGATGGTCAGTAAGGATAACAATAATGCGGAATCTTTCATAAATAATCATTAAAAATTAAGGCAATGTATAAATAAAACAAAAGCCTTTTAAACATGAAATTCAACATAATATGGCAAAAGTAAAATGAGATAATGCCATTCACTTCTTCACATGGATATTCTACTGGTCGAATAATCACATGCAATAACAATAACCACTTTCATAATGAGGGAATGTATAATGCCGGACATTCTGAAACATTTTGTCAAGGCCTCGGCCAAGACGTCTAAAATGATTAAGGCCTCGGCCAAAACCATAAATCAAATTGGGAAATGGCTTCGGCCAATTCCACGTCTAGTTGTCTCATGAGACCTACCGATGCATCGAGGAGCTATAGCGGGATCCACCCGTCACTTATTAAGTCCAATACATTCCTCATATGAATAGGTTTAAACATATCATAAACCATAACATAATCGTATCACATAAAACATGCATAAAGGAAACATAACATTTCCACATTTCAATCACAAGATATCAATACAACACATTGATATAATAAAAACGCTTTCAATACCATTTTCATTACCATAATAAAAGAAAGTTAAAACTTTGTATTTATTTTTCATTAAAAAAAGATGGCTTATAGAGGAAGCCGAAACTCAAATAATGGTCACGGCGGCGGAGAAGTCATTGTCGCCGCATAAGTACGGAAAGAAAAACATTCCCTTTTTTCGTTTAGCAAAACGCTTTGTATAAAAAGATTCCTTTTGAATAACCGTAAAAGTCAAAGGAGTTTATACACCGTATAAAAGAAAATTGTGTATAAAACCAAATATGCCTCAATGAAAGGGAATTGAGAAGAAGCCCTTAAAAAGATCATTTTTAAAATAAAATAGATCTATTATGTGTATTCACTATAGGTACTAATGAATAAAGTAAAAATACAAGATAGGACATAATAATATCATGACATAATTTGAAAGTAGGAGATTAACCCAAAGAATGGAAATTGGGTTAAGAAGTTCCCTTACCTTGTGTCTGACTTGACTCAACCGTTCTTTAACCTCCTGAATAATAAACTAGAGTTAATATCTACCTTATTAAGAACCATTTTCAATTTCATTATCCTTTTTATATCACTTATTACAATTATATGAACATTATGTAATTATTTAAGTTAATAACGGTCGTTTTGTCGATCTTTGGTACTTGAGTCAACAATAAACATCTTATAATTACAATTTGTTTATGTGGTAGAATATCCATTATCTCCAGAATTATATTCATGATTTAGATGTCGTATATATCTTATATATCCAGTATATACATTCATTTATAATATTACATAACATTTAGAGGTAAGAAATGAAATGCACCGTTCATGGAGACGGTAAGCCGTACGTACGCATGAACTCTACTTTCATTTCAATTTCATATTTTATGGAACGAAATCATAATGATATAAATGTATAATATAATTCCAGTATAATATAGTTTATCATACCATTTACTCCATCCTTTATATATCCCACATATGGCATTAACGATTAAAATCACTTTGAGTGGGCGGTAGTCCGCACTTCCTAAAATGAAATTATCGCGTTTTACCCATAATGGAAATCATAAAGTATGCCATAAATGAGAAATACAGAAGCATAAGTAAAACATAAACATATTATATATCATATACAAAAATAGTTACATCTTAATGGCCACCTTTGAAGGTGTTATATGGGTGTTGAACAATCATCGTTTCGTGAGGCAGAAATTCGCCATCCACAGAAACCGTATGTTCTTTAACCATTAGATGTAGGTGTGTGTAAGTGTAGCTCGAATCCTTCTTATAAAAACATCCTAGTATATTGAGGATACTGGTTTTGTTACAAAAGAAATTAATAAAAAGAGTTTAGGGGGTTGGAGAATAAAAATAAAACAAAACAACATTAGAGAAGACATTACCTCAAAATCGGGTAACTCTTTTTGATTTGAGCCAAAGGCTTCCTTGGGAAGAGTTATGCCCAAAGTGAGGCTTCTAGGAGTAAGAGAGGGATTTTGGGAGAGTATTTGGGCAGAGGTTGGCCGAGCCAAATGTCTTGAAGGTGTGAATAAGGTGGGAGAGGTGGGGGCCTTTTATAAGTGGAGAGGAGGGGCTCTTTTGGAAAGATTGAAATGTTACATTATTACACAATGATTTTCAGATTCTAAAGGTCCCACACTTATGTAATTCGAGGATAAGGTGATAAGGGTTCGAAATCTACTCATCCAATTGGCTTTGGACAAGTGTAAGCCTTGGATTTTGCATTATCTTACCATTTTATTTAAATTGTTAAATAATGAGGTCATCGCTACATCATCATGATGTCATAAATAATTTAATTTATTTAATGTCTAAAAACTATAAAAAAAATATTATGATGTAGGAAATATTTTTATCTTTCTAATGAATATTTATAATCAAAATTCGGACTTGTGTAACCCCACTTAAAAACTGTTTTAGTAAAACAACTCATGTTTGTGTCAATTTAATTTTAACATTAAATAAATATATATTAATGTCATTTTCCAACTAAAGTGGCTCCATGGGGTCCCCAAGTTGACCCATGGGTTGTCTTGGTCGGCCATGACTCATCCAATAGGAGTAGGACAAGTGTCAAGCTCATATCATATTATTAAAACATTGTTTGTACCCTAAACTACACTAATTACCTCTAATCGCGATTAAGAACTTAAAAGTTACTATTCACCAAAAAATTATTTTAATCTCATTGAACCTCATTTTACTTCTTAATGACCACCATGTATGTCGGATTTTTGAAAATCAAATCACATAAGTGGTAATATTTCATTTAAACGAAAAATCAGTTATTTAACTACCACTTAGTGGTTTCACTATTCATCAAAAATTGAAGTTTTTCAGAACAATGCCAAAATTTCACCCTAAGCTATAATCGATATTCCGAATTCAAAAATGATGTCTATTTTACAAAATTCCATACATATAAGTTGCATTAATTAATTTTATAATTAATTCCCGCTGTCACAACAAATAGCGTGTTTTTAAGAAACAATTTATATCAAAAGATTGGCAATTGTTTATGTCCAATTTCAATGTTAAATTAATTCTAATGACCACCATTGGATAAAATGGTAAAAATATATTCTAATTATACTTTAAAACCACTAAATAGTATAATTTATCAATATAGATTATTTTTATTAAAAAAGTTGTTTTTAAGTATTTTTCACTATTCATAAAAAATTAGAAATTCTCAGAAAATTACAAAAAATTCAACATAGGCTAATTTCAATATTAGGAATACAAAAATGAAGTCCATTTTGAATTATAAAATTTCTATAAATTTAAAAGGTGGTTATTACTATTCATAACGGCTACTTTGATTAGTCACGGTGTTTTAGAACTCGAACTTGCGTACAATGCAAGCTATTGCATTATTGAAAGAGAGGCATATCGTGGAAGCTCGGGGTGTTACATTCTCCCCTCCTTCAATAAATTGCATCCTCGCAATTTGATATTTTTCTTTGAAAATAAAAGGTTGAAAATAGAAAATACCTTTGTGGAAAACCCACATCGGAAATAAGGTTAATAAAATTTAGCCTTAATAAGAGGGAAAGGTAAATGAAAAAGTCACCACCCAATTATGATCTTGATTAGGAGAACATTGGTGGCAATTAGAGACATATAATTGGAGGAAAAACGTAAATATTCGTAGGGAGTGATTGAGGTCATCAATCACAATCAACTGTCAAATTGAGGGCCTCAAAGCCTTCAATCTATGTTGATTTAAAATATCATCAGTTCAACAAGACATAAGGTATTAGGATAACACATTTATTTGTTTTAATATCCATTTACTAAAGTTTAAGAATTAATTTATTCATTGAATAACAGATAGGTATATATATATTTATGCCTGACAATTAGAGTTTCAACCTTCAACTCACCTTTCACTCAAAAAGATAATAGAACCCAAAAATATTATACTTTTCCTAATTGTATAAGGTTCCAAATGTTAACACATACAATTTAGATTAGTAAAATTATTTTCTAATAACTAGGGACTTCTTATAGGCTAGTGGTAGGAAATAAAGGCTTGTCGCACTATGGTTGTGGGTTCGATTCCTGCAGCTTTGTCCGACGCGATGGGTTATGCCCCACCCTGCAGGTTGTCCTTTTCCTAAAACTATAGTATTATAATATTCCAAAAATAATCTTCATTAATTCTTTAACCTTAAACAATACTATCCATGGTTCAACTTAATCCATTCCAACCTTAATATTTATCCAAAATACCTCCGTCCAGACTTTCTCTAAAAGGTCTCTAAATTCCAAAATCAATTGTAACATCAGATTCCCAAAACAAAGAAAAGTTTCTCTTATTGTCACATACTAAAAATATGATTACCTTAATCATATTAAAACCTTACTGAAATCAACAAGAACTGCAGTACAATCCATATATATATATTACATTATTCTTATAACCAGAATATAATCCTTGAGTCCAAAAGCACCAATACATTAATTATTCCGCTTCAACTGTAGTCACAGCATAATATTGGCCTTGATCCCTTGGCCTTTTCTGAGGTAAGTTTCCCTGACGGTTAGGACATTCATTTGCATAATGCCCTGTTTCCCTACAATTGTAGCATTCAACTTTGATAGCCTCTTTCTTTCCCTTGAAATCACGAGCCTGGTGACCCTTTTCTCCACATTTATAACAAACTCCCATTCCTTTTAGGCAAGTACCAGGGTGATTCTTCCCACAATTATCACATAATGGAAAATCCTTCTTTCCCTTTTTCCCTTTATCTGTCTCTTGTTCCACCGTTCTCTTCTTCTCTTGCTTTACTTTGTTGTCATAAGACTTAGAGAATTCCTTTTCTGTCTTGATAGCACACGAGACAATATCTTCGTATGATGAGAAGGATTGTGATAATAAAGCTCGACGGAGAAATGGTTTTAACCCATCAAAGAAATGATCAATCTTACTCCTTGGGTTGCGTATATAATCGGTAGCATGCCTCGCTAACCTTGTAAAGTTAGCCTCATACTTTGCGACATTCTCATCCTCCTTCTGCCTCAGACTCAGAAATTGCCTTTCCATATCTGCTCGATGGTCACGAGGAAAGTATTTTTCTAAGAAAAGCTCTTTGAACTCCCTCCATTCCATATTTGATACATCATCATATTCCTTTGTGTTTTGAATCAGTGACCACCACTGATCGACATCTCCAGTGAGGCGGTAAACTGCCATGACAACCTTCTCCCTTTCACTACTCCCCAAGGCATGGAATATTTTCTCTAAGAAATTTATCCATTGCTCAGCTACTATAGGATTTGTACTCCCATTGAAGGTTGGTGGTTGTTGCCTCATGAAATGATCTAACATTGATCCTCCACGTTGCGGATCGGGGTGCTCCATACGAGTAAGGTTATTATTCCTAACCTGAGTGAGTTGTCCCAGTATGGTAATAAGTTGATCAGCACCAGTTGTATCTCCAGATCCACAATAATTATCTTGAGAAGGAGGGCAATCCCTACACAGAGTGCGTGCATTGATACGGTTTCCATTCCTTCCACTAGGCTCCATTTCTAAACAATGGCATAAACTAGGTTAGTTTATGAATTACAATGAATAATTTCAAACTTTTAAAATACTTAATGTAAATTGAACGATTTATAGATATAATCCATAATCATAAGAATGTTTTCTTTGAGGAAGTATATACTCATAACCATTCATAGGGGTTTGTAAAGAAAATGAGAATTATCCTAAGCATATCCCCCAGGAGTGTCGTAACCAAGAGTGCAGCAAGGCCCGTTGTCGTGCAACAGTTCCCGTTCGAGTCTAGCTCAAAGCGGTGTTTTCGGGTTTTACCCCTAGGTACATCTGTACCAGAGCCGCCTCTACCTGCTCGTATCCAGACATGGATGTATTGCTCGGAAAACTCACAATATCTCTACAATACCAAAATTCTAGGAAGTTCTTCTATACTAATCCTCAATGTTCATCTTAGGTCTACATGCTCTAATCAAAGTTTATCTAAATCTAGCTTCCAAGGTTAGTAGTAAACTGCCTCTGATACCAACTGTAACGCCCCGACCCCAGCTACCAGAGTCGGTGCATTAGTTCGTAACATTGGCATGATCACAAAAGATCAAGTCTCGAAAGACCGATTAGTTTAGTAGCCTTGGAAACACTAGATACATTCTTAAACGTTACATTACATCATAAAGTGAAAAACTACAATAAAAAAGTATCCATAGTCCACACTCATATCCTATTCTCACAATCCCTGCAGGTCATTCATAAAATACTTCTTCACATCCTGGAAAATATTAAAACATTGAAATGGGTGAGCTCAGATTCTCAATAAGGATAACAATAATGCGGAAGCTTTCATAAATAATCATTAACAATTAAGGCAATGTATAAATAAAACAAAAGCCTTTTAAACATGAACTTCAACATAATATGGCAAAAGTAAAATGAGATAATTCCATTCACTTCTTCACATGGATATTCTACTGGTCGAATAATCACATGCAATAACAATAACCACTTTCATAATGAGGGAATGTATAATGCCGGACATTCTGAAACATTTTGTCAAGGCCTCGGCCAAGACGTCTAAAATGATTAAGGCCTCGGCCAAAACCATAAATCAAATTGGGAAAGGGCCTCGGCCAATTCCACATCTAGTTGTCTCATGAGACCTACCGATGCATCGAGGAGCTATAGCGGGCTCCACCCGTCACTTATTAAGTCCAATACATTCCTCATATGAATAGGTTTAAACATATCATAAACCATAACATAATCGTATCACATAAAACATGCATAAAGGAAACATAACATTTCCACATTTCAATCACAAGATATCAATACAACACATTGATATAATAAAAACTCTTTCAATACCATTTTCAATACCAAAATAAAAGAAAGTTAAAACTTTGTATTTATTTTTTCATTAAAAAAAGATTGCTTATAGAGGAAGCCGAAACTCAAATAATGGTCACGGCGGCGGAGAAGTCATTGTCGCCGCATAAGTACGGAAAGAAAAACATTCCCTTTTGTCGTTTAGCAAAACGCTTTGTATAAAAAGATTCCTTTTGAATAACCGTAAAAGTCAAAGGGGTTTATACACCGTATAAAAGAAAATTGTGTATAAAACCAAATATGCCTCAATGAAAGGGGATTGAGAAGAAGCCCTTAAAAAGATCATTTTTAAAATAAAATAGATCTATTATGTGTATTCACTATAGGTACAAATGAAGAAAGTAAAAATACAAGATAGGACATAATAATATCATGACATAATTTGAAAGTAGGAGATTAACCCAAAGAATGGAAATTGGGTTAAGAAGATCCCTTACCTTGTGTCTGACTTGACTCAACCGTTCTTTAACCTCATGAATAATAAACTAGAGTTAATATCTACCTTATTAAGAACCATTTTCAATTTCATTATCCTTTTTATATCACTTATTACAATGATATGAACATTATGCAATTATTTAAGTTAATAACGGTCGTTTTGTCGATCTTTGGTACTTGAGTCAACAATAAACTTCTTATAATTACAAGTTGTTTATGTGGTAGAATATCCATTATCTCCAGAATTATATTCATGATTTAGATGTCGTGTATATCTTATATATCCAGTATATACATTCATTTATAATATTACGTAACATTTAGAGGTAAGAAATGAAATGCACCGTTCATGGAGACGGTAAGCCGTACGTACGCATGAACGCTACTTTCATTTAAATTTCATATTTAATGGAACGAAATCATAATGATATAAATTTATAATATAATTATAGTATAATATAGTTTATAATACCATTTACTCCATCCTTTATATATCCCACATATGGCATTAACGATTCAAATCACTTTGAGGGGGCGGTAGTCCGCACTTCCTAAAATGAAATTATCGCGTTTTACCCATAATGGAAATCATAAAGTATGCCATAAATGAGAAATACAGAAGCATAATTAAAACATAAACATATTATATATAATATAAAAAAATAGTTACATCTTAATGGCCACCTTTGAATGTGTTATATGAGTGTTGAACAATCATCATTTCGTGAGGCAGAAATTCGCCATCCACAGAAACCGTATGTTCTTTAACCATTAGATGTAGGTGTGTGTAAGTGTAGCTAGAATCCTTCTTATAAAAACGTCCTAGTATATTGAGGATACTGGTGTTGTTACAAAATAAATGAATAAAAAGAGTTTAGGGGGTTGGAGAAGAAAAATAAAACAAAACAACATTAGAGAAGACATTACCTCAAAATCGGATAACTCTTTTTGATTTGAGCCAAAGGCTTCCTTGGGAAGAGTTCTGCCCAAAGTGAGGCTTCTAGGAGTAAGAGAGGGATGTTTGGAGAGTATTTGGGCAGAGGTTGGCCGATCCAAATGGCTTTAAGGTGTGAATAAGGTGGGAGAGGTGGGGGCCTTTTATAAGTGGAGAGGAGGGGCTCTTTTGGAAAGATTGAAATGTTACATTATTACACAATTCTTTTCGGATTCTAAAGGTCCCACACTTATATAATTCGAGGATAAGGTGATAAGGGTTCGAAATCTCCTCATCCAATTGGCTTTGGACAAGTTTAAGCCTTGGATTTTGCATTATCTTCCCATTTTATTTAAATCGTTAAATAATGAGGTCATCGCTGCATCATCATGATGTCATAAATAATTTATTTTATTTAATGTCTAAAAATTATAAAAAAAACTATTATGATGTAGGAAATCGTTTTATCTTTCTAATGAATATTTATAATCAAAATTTGGACTTGTGTAACCCCACTTAAAAACTGTTTTAGTAAAACAACTCATGTTTGTGTCAATTTAATTTTAACATTAAATAAATATATATTAATGTCATTTTCCAACTAAAGTGGCTCCATGGGGTCCCCAAGTTGACCCATGGGTTTTCTTGGTCGGCCATGAATCATCCAATAGGAGTAGGACAAGTTTCAAGCTCATATCATATTATTAAAACATTGTTTGTACCTTAAACTACACTAATTACCTCTAATCGCGATTAAGAACTTAAAAGTTACTATTCACCAAAAAATTATTTTAATCTCATTGAACCACATTTTACTTCTTAATGACAACCATGTATGTCGGATTTTTGAAAATCAAATCACATAAGTGGTAATATTTCATTTAAACGAAAAATCAGTTATTTAACTACCACTTAGTGGTTTCACTATTCATCAAAAATTGAAGTTTTTCAGAACAATGCCAAAATTTCACCCTAAGCTATAATCGATATTCCGAATTCAAAAATGATGTCTATTTTACAAAATTCCAAACATATAAGTTGCATTAATTAATTTTATAATTAATTCCCGCTGTCACAACAAATAGCGTGTTTTTAAGAAACAATTTATATCAAAAGATTGGCAATTGTTTATGTCCAATTTCAATGTTAAATTAATTCTAATGACCACCATTGGATAAAATGGTAAAAATATATTCTAATTATACTTTAAAACCACTAAATAGTATAATTTATCACTATAGATTATTTTGATTAAAAAAGTTGTTTTTATGTATTTTTCACTATTCATAAAAAATTAGAAATTCTCAGAAAATTACAAAAAAATCAACATAGGCTAATTTCAATATTAGGAATACAAAAATTAAGTCCATTTTGAATTATAAAATTTCTATAAATTTAAAAGGTGGTTATTACTATTCATAACGGCTACTTTGATTAGTCGCGGTGTTTTAGAACTCGAACTTGCGTACAATGCAAGCTTTTGCATTATTGAAAGAGAGGCATATCGTGGAAGCTCAGGGTGTTAAATTTCATGTTTCACTATGGCATTATGAAACTATCTCTAAATTTTTCTATAGAGATTATCCATTAGTAAAAATCGTCTATTCATTATGAATTCGAAATTTCGTCAAAACTAGAATATCTATGAACATGTATTTTACATACCAATAGTGAAGGATAGTAATAACAAACCAGGATTTTAATGCATTGATATTACATATTTTTTATGAATATTCATTTCATTAAAAAATCACCTCCCAATGATCATAATATTTTAGTGCCTTTGGAAACATGGAACAAAAAAATATTGTTAGGTAAAAAATATTAAATGTTTCCAAAAAATATCTCTACCTTTATTATTCCTATTTAAAACCATTGTTCATATCTTGTAGAAAGGAATCATAAGAAAGGGTGAGATCAGATTCTCATTAAGTGTAAACTTGTAAGATACAAAATCATAATATTGAACTAGGGGTATAATAACATGACTGTAACATTTAGAAACCATATCCTACATAAAAAGATTATAATGATGATTCATGGAATAAATATTGGCAGTTTATAGGACATGAATCATATGGAAATGAAGGAATGTGATTCACGATAACATAATGTTGGAATGAGACAAAGACTTATGGTTCACACATCATATTATAAAATTGTGAAAATGTATAAATAGATATAGGTTCACTAATTAGGTTAAGGATATGAAATTAGTCCCTCACATAAGCTTATCTTCATGCAACCAGGTATACACATAACATTGTGACCATGTAATCAGGTTGACACGTAAACTTGTGAACATGTAATCATGTTCATACATAACATTATGAACTTGTAATCAGGTTCAATTATAACATTGTGAACACATAAACAGGTTTATACATAACATATTACCTCATGAGTTATCCATCATTACCCATTGCATTGGAAGGAGATATAAGTCCAACAAGTCACATAATGAAATAATACATACGTGTACAACAATATCATAAAAATTTATCATATCATAACCCATTAAATATAATGTGTTTCATAAATATTTCATTATATATTAATCCTATATAAAGGATACTGGTTTCGTAATCGTATAATAACCCATGAAAATAAGCATGTCTCATAAGCATATAACCCATTGAAGAGAAGCTGTTTTCATAAACATCATTCCATCAAAACATAAACAAATCAAATAATGAATATGAATGGTTACCTTAAATAATATCCCCACTAAGTCATGATTAACATAAGTAAATTATATCTTTTATGGAAAATATTATTGAAAAGTCTTTTAAAAACATTTCATGAGAAAAATATCATTTCTACTTAAATAAATGTGGTTTAAATCATAAAACATTTATAAAACATTTTAAATTAAAATCACCTTGAAAATAGGTTAAGGAATATATTTAGACCATTTTAACTATATTTGAAATTATTTTTCTTGAAAATTCATAAAATATCA
Source organism: Viscum album (assembly GCA_963277665.1). Taxonomy (NCBI): domain Eukaryota; kingdom Viridiplantae; phylum Streptophyta; class Magnoliopsida; order Santalales; family Viscaceae; genus Viscum; species Viscum album. The sequence continues at coordinate 1,224,620,878 of OY728157.1, read as the reverse complement.
TTGAATACACTTTTAAAACATTATTTGAAAAATTGTTTTAAAAGAATATATATTTTCAACGGAAAAGAGAATAAAATCACATGAAACCTATGAAATCATCAAAAGAATTATATTAATTATAAAAAATTATAAGGGTAGTATATAAACCACATAAAATAATATAGGTTCATGACATAACAATTTTCTCAATGAAATAAAATTGAGACCAAATTCCCTTACCGATTTGGTAAATTTTTATCCATAAACCCCATGAAAGAGAGATAATAAAATTAATATGAAATATTGATAAATTTAGGTATATTTTCATAGATTAAATTAATAGGAAATATATACACCACACAAAATAAAATAGTGGTGAATATGAAATAAGTATCGCAGAAATAAAAGTGAGACTAGAAATACCCTTACCTTAAGTCTTGAATTCTTCTATATATATTAAAACCTAATGTATAAAAAATATATGTTTATTATACATATATAAAATAACCATATTCATATATATATATATATAATATCATATATGATTTACTTATGACATAATATTGCTAATTTATTTACAATTCTTTGTTAATGGTATATTTCATGTAATAACCCCATTGGTTTTCATACATGTTTTGAATAGTTATTATTGGTAAGATAAGATATATCATGATTTTACCATCTCTAGAATGTTTAAAATTATTTAAATATTTATATATTCTTTATATATTCTATACACATGAATTTTGTTTTTATTTTCTTATCAGATTAAATGAAAGAAAAGTATATGACATATTATCATTAAAGAATATTTTTTATGTCACATATATCACATATTTTTATTAAATCCTTCCTTAATATAATACATTTCAAGCGTGAATTAATGACATCAATTTGTGAGGTGGGAATCTCCTATAAAAACGAACAACATTATCATATCCCAAATAATGGAAAGAATGATTATATGTGTGATATAACTTATCTAGAATAATAATAACATAATAAAATTAATATATATCTTATACTAATTATAAATAAAACATTATTACCAAACTTGAAAGGAGTTAATGGAATAATTAATGATATCGGTTCGCGAGGTGGTAGTCTGCCATACACATAAACGATGTTTAGGTATCCCAATTGTTGAAAGGGGTGTAGAGATATAGGTTGTAATGATAACATAAAAAATATAACTATATTGAGGATACTAAAGATATTTTTTAAACATGGTATAAACATAATTGAGTGAGTTTGTGGAATAAATAATAAAGACGTCCTTTGATGAATATTACCTCTTCTTATGGTATCTTCTTCTCCTTTAAACAAAAGAACTTCCTTGATTGGAGTTATTATTTATTTAAGGATTCTACGATTAATGTAGGGATGTTTGGAGGGAATTTGGATAGGTATTTCTTGATTCAAATAAGTTATATATTGTGTATAAAAAAGAATAATATGTTCCCTTCTATAATTGAGGTGAGGGGAACTTTTGGAATTTCCCAAAATATTAATTTATAATAAATTCAATATCAAAAAAATACCCAAAAAAGGAAATGGAATCAAAGATAAGATATAATATGGAATTAATTTAATAAGAAAAATTATTTTAGAAAAACTTTGGTGTTATTTTAGACCTTATCATTTGGATTAACCCTTAGTTAACATATTTTAATTTTAACTATAGTAACAAGTATTTCAATATTAAGTGCATGTATTTATTAAATTTAAGATTTATTTTGGGCCCTTAATAGAAAATTAATGGTATTTTAGAACATATCTTGTCCCCTTGTAATTATTTAAAATTTTAATGATTTTTATATAATTTAATAAAATATTATTGTCATAAAATATCATTACAGTAAATTTTTAAACTATTCATTAATGTGACTTTAATAAAATATATCAAATAATATAAAATAAAAAAAATTAATTAATCCCTAATATGTTGTATACACCTGTAAAATTCATGGAGAATATTAATTAATTCAAATTATATTTCTTTTAATATTTATAATATCATTTAATTAATATTTTTATTAATTGAATAATTACTACATCATCATTGTGCAATTATTATTTAAATGTATTTATTCACTAAAAATTATAAATAAAATTTTATAATTAAGATAAATGTTTTATATTTGAAATTTAAACTTATAGTCCAATACATCCCCTAAATAAACCCATATTAAAAATATTTCACTTGTGAAAAACAAGAGTTTGAGACGTTTGACATTTCTTTGAATAATATTTTATAAAAGTTATAATCTCATAAACATATCCATAAATGGTCACACAATCTATAATATAATTATTATATATAAAAAATAATCATCTAATAAAATTTTGTCAAGTTTTTGGGTTATTATATAATATTTATATCCATATTGTACCCATAATTACCTGATTTACCCTTAACTATGGTAAAATATTACTATGGTTTTTATTGATATTGTGCATAAATAAAAGAGACCTATTTAATAATTTTTTACCTTAAAATAAAAAATATTTAATCCATTTTTAAAAATTTTAAACAAATAAGTAGCTTAAATTAATTAAAAAGTCATCTCATATATAGGGTGAGAAAGCAGATTTTAAAAATTAAAATACTCAAAAGGATAATAATTATTTAAATATAAATTCAACATAAAAATGATTAGAATGAACAGAATTGGATTAATGGATGTATAATTGAACTATTTTTAATTTAAACCCAATCTCAAATATAATATTTCATTATATATTTTTTATATGAAAATTCATTTTTTAATTAAAATTCAGTATTTTTCACCATTTATCAAAAAATGAATCTGCTTAAAAAATACCAAAAATTCACCCTAAGATAATATTGATATTATAATTTAAGAAAATATGCTTATTTTTTCAAATCAAATTTATAAAATCTTCTAAGTTTAGTTTTAAAACAAGTGCATCATTAAATGGTGATAAAACTTTTTTTTATAAAAAAATTCAGTTTTTAAGCATAAAACTGGATTTTTTATATCAGGTCTAGAAAAAATATAGAATGAATGTTAAACATTATATTTAATAATATATACATATATGTATATATATATCATTATTATAATCTAATAATGGTGATTTGTTTTCTTTACCGGTATAAAACACAGTTTCACACATTTAAATAGTTTTTCATAAAAAAATTCCTTTTATTTTCAAAAGGGTTATACATTTGTAAACAATAATTTAATAATTAATTTAATCCTAATCATACCCACAATCATAATTTCAATTTTATAATTATGTTTCCTAAATAATTATAACAATTAAATGTTATTCCATAAAAACATAGAATTTCATGTAACCCAAGATGATCTGGGGTTGTGTGTAATGCATGATATAAAATAAATAAAATTATTTAAAAAAAAAATTCATAACAATGTTGTTTTGTTATATTTTACACTCATTGAAAGGAATTTCACCCTCAAAATTCATTGGGGTCATCAATGTTTTAAAACAATAAATTTAATTTTATGGAAACCCACATTAAAAAAATGAATAATAAAACTTACTTAAAAAAAGTAATTTTTGAAACATAATAGATACCAAAAGTAACTCAAAACTTGGTTTACACATAGGAGAACATTTTTGGAAAGTGAAAACATGTATATAGAATAAAAAAACTATAATATTATAAGGGATGGTGATAAATAACATCTTCAAGATAAAGTCAATGACCACAAAACCACAGACCAAATAGGGTTTGAATGAGTCTTTGATATCATAAAAATGATGATAATAGGATACACTTTTATTTATAAATATATTTAGAAGATATACATACTTAATTTTATATCATTAAGTATAATCTAACTATATGATTCTATCGTGGTCAATTTCTACTTCATTCTATTACTCTAAGAAAATATGAAGTTGAAATTGTAATGCCTAAAGAACTAGTGGATCATAAGATCTAAAATGTTATCTCCAGTTATCATGATAAAAAAAGGTTATCACATGTTATCCAATATTATTAAATCTTCTTGTTATGAAACATTAATCTCTAAAACCTCATTTAAATGCCAACATGAACCTTTTCATAAATACTTAACCTTATAACTCTTTTAACATTTAATGTTTATAATAAAAGTTACTAAATTTCTCAAAATAAACTTAACATTAATCCATAAAAAAAGACAGATATTTTATTTGTCACATACCAAACATGTGAATACAATTATCATGAATTCTCTTGAAACATGTTAGTAACCTAAACTATAGTGAAAACATTCATTCTTTCAAAAACTAACTCTTTCCTCATACCATAAATCAAAAATTATATAAAATCAATCTGTAACCCACCTTGTCATCATTTTACTATTAATTTACAAGGTAATAAATACTACCCCACAAATGAACACATATTTCTCTCATTAGTATACACATTTCATGAACATATTATGGGTTATATTTCCCTTAATCATGTGTTCTTTTAAAATATCACCTTAAAAATAAATCACATTTCCAATTCATCAGCATCATTAAACATGTACATTCAAATATATAATTAAAAACATATTCTAAACAATACAAATATATTTCATGATTCCTATAACATAATATTTTAATTCATTTATATCAATACTTCATTCATCATACTTACCTTAAACAACTAAGTAAGCTTCATCATCTTATTCCTTAGCAATTCTTTCATTTCACCAGTCATTTGTAGTCTCAATTAAACCATTAATCATAAAACCTTTCTTATTTTCTTCCCAAAATTAACCCCAAGGACATATATTTTAATAGATCCCATAAATTACACATTTAATGAATTCGTTTATTGATAATTACTTAGGGAAACCAATATTCCCATCAATTTCATCAACCAGACTCTTTATTTTTCCATTTTATTTACTAGCTCTATATCCTTATTTTCCATTGTAAAAAATATTCCTACCCCTCTAAGGAATCTATTTGGGTGTTTCTTCTCACATTATTGGCATGTAAGAAACTTAATCTCCTTTCTTCTATAGTCTCCACTACCCAAAATCTCATCATAATATTTCATTCTCTTATATGGTGAGTCTGAGAGTTGATTAAGGTACATATTGTCAATCATGTTCTGTGAAAACTGATTAGGCATAACCAAAAAACCTTTTAATCTAGTTATCATCCCATTTAGCTTCTCATTATCAAAATTTCTATCACATTCAATGTTAACCTAGTTCCTTCTATATCCCTCTATTGAATAAAACCAGAAAGCATAGTGTGGTAAACACTTATCATAGTGGAAAATCACATAATCAATAAAAATTAATTATAAAATTTCAATATATGAAACCCTAGATTTAATCCTAGGTTATTCATGATTTATGCCAAAACTCTTGGATTATAACCTAAACTTACACTTAGGGTTCTTGGTAAGGTTTATTCATCCCATTTTCCAATGGCTGAATAAAAATTTCCTTTAATACCAACTATAACGACCCCACATTTCATACATGGATATTATATCTTTTAGATGAATATTCATTACATAAAAAACCTACCTGAGGGCTAAAATAGTTTAGCACATTTAGAAACATGAAATATAAAATTTTAGTATGGTCAAATAACATCAGTGTTTCCCACAAAGATCTTCCTCTTTAGTAATCCTATTTAAAACCATTATTCATTACGTATAGAAATGAAACATAAGAAAGGGTGAGATTAGATGATCATTAATGTTAAACCTATGAGATACAAAAGCATAATATAGACATATTGGTATAAGAACATGATAATAACATTTTAAAACAAACCCCAGTACTAAAAATATCATAATCATGATTCATGGAATAAATATTAGCATTTTATATGACATGAATCATAGAGAAATCAAAGAATGTGATTCATGAGAGCATAATATTTGAATAAAACATATACGTCTGGGGTAAAAATCACCTTATAAAACTATGAACAAGTGTACATAGAGACTTGTTCACACATTTTGTTAAGGATGTAAAATTAGTACCTCACACAAACTTATAAACATGAAAATAGGTCCACTCATAACATTGTGAACATGTAACCAGGTTTAGGTATAACATTGTGAACATGTAATCAGGTTCACACATAATAATGTGAACATGTAATAATGTTCCCACATAACATTATGAACATGTAATCGGGTTCAAACAAAACATATATAGCTCATGAATTATCTATCATTTCCCAATTTATTCTAGGGAGATATAGGTCCAATCAATCACATAATAAAATCATACATATGTTTACCACATGATCATAAACATTCATAATATCATAACCAATGATATAATTCAGGTTTCATAAAAATTTCATCATATCTTAATCTTGTGGAAAATAAAAAGTTTTCGTAATCATTGTGTAACCCAAGAAAAAATAGGGTTTCAAAATCATATAAACCATTGATGTGGAGTAGTTTTCATAAAAATCATTCCACAAAAAAACCATTCAGATAAATAATATGAATGGTACCATTTGATTATAACCCTTATAAGGCATGAGTAACACCAACAGATTTCATCTTAAAGGGATATTTTTTTGAAAGGGATTCTAAAAGATTTTCTTGAGAAAAATATCCTTTAAAAATTAAATGAAAATATTTTTAAATAATAAAACAGTTAGAAAATATTTTCCTTTTAAAATATCCTTTAAAAATTATAAACAAACCCTTGAAACCCATTTTAAACATCATTGAAATCGTTTTCCTTAAAAATTCATAAATGATCTTTAAAACATATTTAAATTATTTTAGAAAATACAGTTTTGAAAGAACATAGATTTCAAAATAATGAGATAATAACATTATATTAAACTTAAATATATCATGAAATTAATAATATTCATGATAAAACATGTAAAAGGGAATTATACACACCTCATAAAAGAATACATGTGTATAACATAACAGGTGTCTGGTAAAATTTGAACTGTAAACCCTAGGAAAGAGAGACAATAAAATTCATATGAAAATAATGATAAATATATGTATAATGATCATATATTAAATTCATGGGAATTATATACACCACACAAAATAATTAAGTGGTAAATATGACATAAGTCTCAGAGAAATAAAAGTGAGACTAGAAATCCTCTTACATTAAGAATTGAATTACATCGTATATATTCCAATCAACTATATAATAAATATAAGTTTTTTATATATCTAAAAAAGTTACATATTCACATATATAATATCCTATATTATTTACTTATTACTATGTATTACTTGTTTGTTAACAATTCAATGTTAAATTTATATTTTGGGTAATAATCGATCTGTTTTTCGTACATGTTTTGACTTTTAATTTTTGGTACCCCTAAATAGATCACGATATAATAATATATATAATTATAATCATGATACATATATCTTATATATACAAAATATATGTATTTATTTTGATTCATAAAAGTTATAGGTAGAAAATAAAATACACCATTCATGGAGACAATATGTCATACAGACACATGAATGCTATTTTCATTTTATTATTAGATTAAAAGAAAGAAGAATATTTAATTTATTATAATTAAATATTAATTTTTATTTCACATATATCACATATTTAAAACCATAAATAATACATTCCATGTAATGTGTCGATGAATCACGTCGCTTCGCAAGGTGGTAGTCTGCCAAACACACGAATGGCGTTATCGTATCCCACAAATTTGAATGCATAAAGGTATGGGTGATATAAAAAATATAGAATCATAATAAAATAAAAATAATATTATATATACTATATAAACTATAAATCCCTCTTTATGACCATCATTAAAAGGGAGTAACGGAAGAACGAAAGACATCGGTCCGCGAGGTGGTAGTCCTCCACACACACAAACGATGATTGTGTATCCCATTTGATGGAAGTTTGTAAAGTTTTAAGTATTAAAATTAACATAAAAACATCTATTTATGTTTAATATAGTGATTTTATTATGTAAATATGATATAAAAATAATATTATGGGTTTAAATAATAAGTAAAACAAAAACATTTGTTGATGAACGTTACCTCTTCTTCGAGTATCTCCTTTTGATTTTCACAAAAGGAATCTGTTTGTGGGTTTTTGTCTAAATAAAGGCTTATAGTATTAAGTTAAAGAATTTCAGAGAATATATTTATAGTTTTTGGTCAAAATAAATAGGTTTTGAAGTGTGTATAAAATAAAATAATAGTTGATCTTTTATAATTGAGGTGAGGGCCACTTTTGGAATTTTTTAAAAGATGAATTTATAATAAATTAAATATCCATAAAAAAACATCCAAAAGGGAAAGGATTGGAAGTCGAGATATTATAAGTTTTTAATATAATCATAAAATATATTTTAGATTAGTTTTGGTTCTATTTTGAAACTTATCATTTTGATTAACCCTGATTTAACCCATTTTATTTTTAACTAAAATAATATGTTTTTTAATATTAAGATGATGAAATTTTCACTTATAATGTATAAAATGGAATATAAATGTCAATTAATGATATTTCATACCATAAATTATCCCATTTACCTTATATAATATTTTTATGATTTTTAAATATTTTATAAAATAGTTTTTTCAAAGAATGTCATTAGTGTCAATTTTGACACTATTCATTACTTTGACTTTAAGAAAATGAAAAAATAAGATATATTTAAACCAATTGATCGAATAAATAATTAAAATATCATATTAACCTATTAAATTTTTTTATTACTCAATTAATTTAAATTATATTTCTTTTAATATCTACAATATAATTAAACAGATTTTTTTTATTAGTTGAATAATTACTGTATCATTATTGTGTAATAATTTCAGATAAATATTTCTTCACTAAAAAATAGAAATAAAATTAAATGATTAATATAAATGATTTATCTTTAAGATGACTATTTATAGTCTATCATACTCCCTATATAATAGTATATTAAAAAAATTTACTTATTAAAAACAAGAGTATGAAAAGTTTGACTTTTCATTAAATAAAATATTATAAAGGATATAATATATTCCGAATGAAAATAAATTATCCCACAACAGATCATTCAATTATTTTGGATTAAAAATAATCATCCCTTAAATTGTATAAAATTCTTGTGTCATTGTCTAATATTTATAATATTATTTTTACCCTTAATTACCTGATTTACCAATAACCATAGTAATAAAAATTATTAAGATTACTATTAATATTTAAAAAGAATAAAATGGATCTATTTAATAAATTTAAACCTTATGATTCTAAATATAGAATCAATTTTTAAAAATTAAAAACCCAAAATTATATAGAATTAATTAAAATTTAATCTCCTAGATGGGGCATGAGAGTGAGTTTTTAAAGTGAAAATGTTCTAAACAATACTAAGTTTTTATATCAAAATTAAATATAAATATATTTCACTGAAGTAAATTGGATTAATGTATGTGTAATTGATTAATTTTTTTACTTTAAAACTAATTAAAATTTTAATTTAACATTTTATATTATTTAGTTGAAAACTAATATTTCAAATAAAATCCATTTTTTCACTATTAATCAGAAAACAAATATTATGAGAAAAATGAAAAAAATATATCAAAGATAATTTTGATCTTTTAATTTCAAAAAATAATTCTATTTTTTGAAATAAAATTTATAATATTTTCACAATTTATTTTAAAACAAGTTCACCATTAAACGGTGATAAAACATATTTTTTAAAAAATACTTATTTTGGCATAAAATTGGGTTTATTTTTATTTCATTTCTAGAAAACACATTGGATGAATTTTAAACATTTAATCTAATAATATATATATATATATAATTAATATAATCCAAAAAGGTTTTTCTTTATTTTATTGTTATAAAACACACCTATTCTCATTTAAATGTTTTTAAGAAAAATGATTCCTTTTATTTTCAAAAGGGTTTTACGTGTGTGAAACAAAATTTTATAATTTTTTTAATCCCCTTCATACCTTCCATTATAACTAGTAGGTTATAATTTTATTTCATAAATAATTACAATAATGAAATTTTGTTTCATAGAAACTAAGTGGTTCATGTAATGAAAGCTAAGTTGGTGTTGCGTGTAACACGATACATTAAAGAAATACAATTATTTTAAAAAAACCCATTTCACCAAAATATCATGGTGCTAAAATAATTTACCTTCTGTACTCTAACCAATAATACTTCCTTAATTAGTTAAAACATTTATCAACCATAATAATTCTTCACTAAACAAAAATCACTTCTTCTTGAATGCATCTTATTCTTGCACAACAATAATCCAAAGATACATTAACTAATATATTAATGGATGAAAATATATTTCAATATCATTTCTAGGATAACTAGGTTTAGATATCATTGAAATCATTATATTAAATGGATTCTTCATATATATCCATGAAGAAAAGTAATAAATGTGAATGAAATTAGGCCAACTACTGTGTGTAGTATACATTTGGTGAATTAGTTTGAAACCATTAAAGGATATTACCAATCTAATTTTTTTTGGGTCAGATGAAAAAGTTGTATATAACCAATAAAATTTCATCCAAGATAACATGTGAGTAGGATGCACTATTTCATCATTATCCTTATTTCTTTAATGTTAATGCCATCTCATATTTCTTTCCTTTTGTTCTAACATAACTTGTTTAAAGCTAAATAGATAAAGTGAAGTTCCACATCACTTTATATGGTATGTAGGATTGAGCTTCTCCATTTTTAGTCTTCTACCTTGATTTACCACATTGTTCTCACAAACATAACTGTGTTTTTTTACTTTTAGAGAAGATAATAATCTTTAATGAAAGAATGAATCTTAGTAGATGAAAATCATAATTTTTCAACCATCTTTAATGAAATGATATCGTTTTATAGAATAAATGCTTCATCAAGAAGTAAATAATTAACAAATTGAATTATATAATCAACTGCAGTATTAGGAAATCTATACACATTGTTCCCATTATATAATCGCACTAAAAACAAAATTTTTCTCAATTATCCACATGCTTGATATAATGGGTTATTGAAAACATCTATCATATTTCTAACACTCTCAACATCATCATTATTATTAATACAAAATAACTATATTCCAATATTCATTTCCTCTTGCACTGATCCATAGGGGTAGATGGATTTAGAAACAAATGGAAACCGATGAAAAATAATTTTTTTCATACCAATCTGTTCGAGAAAATAAATGTTATTATCCACTTGATATTTTCCTCTATTGTGTTACCATATGAGATATTTTTTATTGGAAACCATCATTAGTGATATGGTAACTCCCTTCCTCATGTGATACCCATAGTCTTTCAACATAATCAAAACATGGGCATTGAATCATCCCTCCATCAGAATAATTTTTGAATAAAAAGTACAAAAAGATATCATAACTCCTTCTGAAACACATCACTGATTCTATTAATGTTGTATATTCATATTTTTTCCATCTTGAGGAAAATAAAAATCCCTTAAATAAATAATCTAGAAAATGACCTAACTTGAAATGTATTATTTCATAAGATAAAAATTGACCATCAATAACATGAAAATAAAATAAAACATAAAAAAGATCACAATTAGAATGTAAAATAATATATGTACAGACTCAAAGGATATTTCATATTTTGTCTAGTTTAGTATGTTTTCATATGAATTACATAATTTCATATTGATTACGGTGCATAATTTTCAACTATGACAACCCCCCTGACACAAAAGTGCATGATGCGACACATGGCACATGGAAATATTAGATTGTGGCGTACCAAAGTGATGTATACATATATCAACAATTAAAAATAATAAATTATAAAATATATTCGAACATATAAAACATATATGTAAATAATTCATAATCCATACATCAAATCAAAATTAATTCAACAATGAAACAAACAATTAAATATTAAAAACCATATATCACTAAAAAACCATATATCTCAATTCCTAAAATATATTAAAAATAAATAATCTCAAAAACCCAAGTGGGGTATTATCATTATTTTAATTATAATGTTTTTTTGTAAATCCTAATTTCTGAAATATATATAAAAAATTAAACATTAAAAAACATATATCTGAAAAATGATAAAATAAAAACTAAAAAAACAAAACACAAAAAATAGAAAGAAAACATAAAAATATAAATAAAAAAACGGTGATATAAAAACATAAGATGCAGAAATCATAATTAAAATTTAATGAAAAAATTTCTAGCCTACATACAAGTTTTTCATGTCCTAGATGACACTATGTATCGGAGTCGCGGTAGTCCATGGATCTAGGATGAGTCATGGTCCACTTGGTCGGGATGGTCAATGGAGCTCAGTTGCGTCATGACGGTCGATGTGGTGAGACACTAGTTGGGTCAGTAATCTAAAAAGAAGGCGAGGTCATCATTTGACCTCAAAAGTAGTATTTTCTATCACGGTGAAGGAGTTGTGATGTTAAAAAAATAAAAACAATGGAAAAAACATAATGGAATAAGCTATGCCACATCGAGCCATAGGGAATCATTGTGAACTCCATATAACACCCTCTAAGATGGTCCATGGAATGGTTCACTATAGGGTCATGTTATCTATGAAATAATGGTATTCTATATCACCGATTTTTAATAACTATGCATAATTTATATGTTTCTCTAATGAAATAATTATGGTTCTTCAATTATGATATCCCTATTGGGGATATTTTCTTTATCGTTAGAATATTTGGGTTATTATTTTTCACATAGATGAATTCATAGTTTTCTTGGGTGCACGACATAGTAGGGATCATAGAACACTTTAATGTGGTGTGAGGCATGGCATGTGGCACATGCCACTCAAAACTAAAGAAAAAAAGGGAAAACCACATAATTGAATTTATATTTCAAATAAAAAAGTTAAATTTGATAAAATTAATATATATTAAAATACTCATTAGTAGTATCTATAGATTTTTTATAAATAAATAAAATCAACATAAATGATAATAGTTATCATATAGGATATAAATGTAGTTTATCCCTACAATTCATGTCATATTAGTTAATCCAAAATGAATCATATGTATTAATTACAATTATTTATATTTTTTTCAATTCACTTTATTATTTAAAGTATCTCTTATATTGTTTTTTTATTACTCAAGATAAAAAAATTTATTAACCAAACATAATCACTAGTAAGTCATTCATTGGTTGTTTTTTAAAGATTTTAGTTAAGTAATACCGAATTTAATTTCCTCTTCTTATTTGTTAATGGGGAGAATAATTTTAAATTTTATGGAGGAATTTAAATTTCTAGTAGAATATATCTTCTATGTATACTTTATAAAATAATTTATTAGTTTAAAATAGCATACCCTAAATTAAACTTTTTCGGGAACATTTGTTGTTAAAAACAATTATAAACTATGCTTGATTCTGAAACTAATTTACTCTAATTTTTTTCTTTTGCTAATTTATTATATAAAATAAAAGGAAATTGATGAATTATAATGGATGAATAAATTTCCTATACTATGAGACCTTATGAGTTTTCTCTCAATTAAATGTTTCCAAATTCATTCATTATGTGTGATTTTTTTTGATACTTTATCCATTATACTCCAACAAAATACATTATATATGAAACATAGATATTGTCCTGGTGGGGAGGGAATAATTAATTGTAGGAGTCCATGAATCAATAAAACTAATAAAACAACTAAAATATATGATTAATGATAGACTAATTATAGGAGTTCTATATTAATTTTAAGGAATTTATGCAATTTTTTTTCAATCAGATATGATCATCATCTAAATCCCCATTGGGTGACTAGGATTGTGTAGGTAATCTATTTAGACTATTCATTACTTCTTTCTCTCTATGTTTCTATAAAAATAAACATTATTCATTGTTCAATTTTTCTATAAAAAGAGAGAATCAGGGATATTTTATATTTTACTAATGGAAGTTTAAATTTCTAAATCATATATGGATTAATATGACACGTTATAAATAAATGAGATTCTACACTGGGATGAATCTACATGTTGTTCTTAGTGCGTAAGAAGTGTTCATAATTTGCTTCATTGAGTGAGTTCTATAGATTAATAATGTCAAGATTCATCCAATCACAGGATAATGTATTAACGTAGTTGGTCAACAAATTTTTATCAGGATCAGATTATTTTTTTCTATAAATAATGGAAAAAATTTATAAAACTATCCAATTTTATTCACTAATTTCATCAATTTAATATTTGTAATTTCTTCATGATATTTAGTTCTTTATTGAGTTATCTCACCTAATCCTATTTATGATTTATCATAATAATCACTTTCCACAAATAGAACTACAACTATTTTAATTATTTTTTATGTGTTATTCATTATTTCGTTTATCCAACACGTACACATTTGTATTTTCATCACTATGGATTGAATTTTCTACTAACTATTGTATTTATTTGTAAAAAAATATAAATAATTATTCTACTGAGCATTAGCTAAATGTTATGTCTTATTTTTGTACCATTATGGAGGGAATAACATATGACCAAGAATCATTATGAACTTATCAATGTAAATAAAAGACAATGATAAAATCTATTCTCAATGGTAAAAAATATCAATTCAAAAAATCTATTGTTTGAAGGAAAACATCATCAATATTGAAATATTTTAGCCCATAATTCCTTAAATTCATACATGTCTATGTTCTATAAAATAGAAGATAAGAAAAATGGATGATAATTTGGAGAATATTAATTATAATAAAATTATAATAATTAATACATATTATCCTATGAATGAGTTTGTAGATTGAGTAAGGATTATAGAGTTTCATGTTCTATAGTTCATAGAAATCCATCATGTAATATGAAATCCCCTAGGCTAATAAATTATGAGGTCAAAAAATCGCATTTTTCTATAATTCCATCATACAATTTTTACATAATGAACAGTCTCTTGAATAAATTAGTTAATAATATATTGTGGTGCATTAAGAAAATATAGGGGTTTTCGAAAATTTTAAATGAAATTGTATTTTTTTTTTCAATTTTCATTAATGGATATTCAAGTATTTGGTTCCATCAAATGAATGAATTATTTTTGGAAAGATGGTACCAATTGTTCAGTGACTCTTCGTGTAGATTCCATCTAATTTGAATTTCTACTAATATAAGACATTAAAATAACTATATTTTTTCAAGATGAGGGAAAAAAATTCAATGATTCTTGGGAATGATTTAGAGTTTCAATTTTGTAGTGTTTAAACTATCAATGTTCTCAATGATTTCTCATAGACACATTTTATAATAATTTAACCCTATAACAAAAAAACATAATAGATTAGTATTTTAGTATATATTTTAATGAAAAAACCACAGATTAATTAAAATCATATATTTAATACTCTAGAATAAAATTTCCATCATACCTACATAATAAGAAGAGCCAAAATTTGAAATAAAACCAATTATGTACAAAAAATATGGATTTTAAGGATGAATTAATTCTGGAGTTCAATATCATGCATGTATAAAGGTTTCAAATTATATTGAAGTAAATAGATATAATATTTCCTATAAGAAAGTGTATAAAAAATAAAAAATACAGAATAATCAATTTCTATTAATTTTAGTATTTTCTACCTCCACGGTACCAAAAAAATCTCTAAATCTCTAATGATAGAGTAGAATGGAAAAAATTAGAGTAGAATTGAAAAATTATGAGAAAAATTATAAAGGGAAAACATTTAAAAAATTAATATTTGAAAAAGGTGAATAAATCTGGTTTAAAATTTTATTAACACATACGATAAGAAATTGATGAAATTCAGACACTAGGAGAAAGCATGAATCAAAGTCTAGGTTGGACATAGGCGAGATGTTGCACAATTAAGTGTAAGAATGAATTTAATCAACCTGGAAATGGAAAACCATTAATACCTTAGATGGTTCTATGTATTCCAGAGGTTTGATCGACAAAGATCCTTGGGTAGGAGGATGATCGCCAGGAGGTGGGGTGGCCACGTCGGTGGCATGGAAAAGGGGGAGATAGGGAGGCCACATTAGATTGGTGTTGGATGGAAGGAGGGGTGGCCATGTCATAGGAGGAGGATTGTGGGGAGGTTGGGTGGCTGCATTGGAGTTGTAAGATCACCAACAATTGGGTGGAAGAATCAATGAAGAAGGGTCATGGATAGGAGAGTTTGTGAGGGTTATGAGAGGAGGGTCATACGGAGGAGGATATAAACATGAGGGTAGTATGAGGGAAATGGAAAAAATAAACTCTATTTCAACATGTTTTATAATACTATGGATTTATGTAAACATATATCCATAGATTTAATTAAACCATGGATATAAATTAAACTATATTTTTTGTTAAATATGAATATTTATGAATAAAATAGGATATACACGAATAAAAATTTGATGGGTTCCAAATTTTTAAAAAGATAATATGAGTATGAGTTTAAAGATCTCATCAAGTTTACAAAATATCTTGAATATGACCCATACATAATCTTTTGTTTTAGTTTAAGTTGTTTTTGTTAAGGACAAATTCATCCAGAGGAGTTATAAAAACACTTTAACTTTCATATAATGGATGAAAGTAATAAATGTTGAGCTAATCATGGGGAAGAACTGAATATAGCTAGTGCCGGGGATAAAACATCATTTTGAGGATTATCTTATATGATTACATGTGTGAATAATGATTAATGTTGTATGAAGAAATAGATTATAATTTTAAATGATAGTGATGAATATATTGTGGAAATTAAAATAACAGTTGAAGATAAACATCTTGATTTCCCAAATAAAGTTCAAATGTTAAAGAGCCATGAAATGATTCCATTGGATGTTGGTTGTACAAAATATACAATATTGCCATCCATATAGAAGATATAAAATATAAAATGTTGATATTAATGGAGTGAAAATGGGTTTACTAAACCACTTTCTATATTTAATGATATGATATTAGAAGATAATGAGATTCCATTCCAAACATATAATGATAAATTAAATCTATGTTAAATGGTATGATCTCGGAAAGAATACATGCCCCTCTAAATGACTATATTTTTTCAGAAGGACTATAAATAACAAATAAAATGCTTAAATTTTGATCTATATCGATAAAAGAAAGACGACTCAAGTCATTAAAAAGTTGTATAGTACTTTCCAATCATTCAAGGGTTTAGGAAGTTATATGGAAGTGAGAAGACTATATAGAAATTAATGAGGAACATAAATACAAGAAATCAATATGGGAAACTTCATCACCCAATAAAATTTATTTGATGTAAGAAAATTAATCATGAGTATCTTGAATTTATAAATGAGTTTATAAACTTTTATATTGTGCTAAGTATATGTAGAGAATACTTTTGGGGTTAAAAGTTATTCTCACCGAACATTGAAAAATATCTTACTAAGTTAATATTTTACCTGATGGTTACACATGAATAAAAAATATATATGGTTGTCTCTACTAATATTAGAGCAACAACTATTGGGTAATTATTTTGATTTTAAGAAACACTGATAAAATATATGAAATGAATGTAGGATTCAAGTGTTACAGTGTGTGATTATATAGAAATGAACACTTCACATTGAGCACTGTATTGTAAGGGTTAAAAAATTAATTTCCAATAAATGGAATATTTAAGGGATATATAATTAAAAAATCTAAAGAGTGAACCATTTGTGAACAAGGTACGCACTCAGTTAGTTTAAAACATTACTTAAAGGACATTTTTCTAGGAAATAACATATTTATACCCCACTAATATAATTATAAATATTGGATTTCATCATAAAATGGGAATACAAAAAAAGGTACAACACCATATACACTAATAGGTGATAAACTATTTGATAAAGTAAAGGATATGGTCACTAATTTCTATAAAATTTCATCAAAAAAACTAATGAAATTTGTTTAGAAAATGATATTTTTCTTAAATTACCATACTAGAATTTTTTTTACATCCGAAATTTTCTTAATTTCAAACATGTATAAAATAATGTTTGTGATAGTTTCAATGATGTCTTACTAAATGAACCTTAAAAAAAGATGAAATTTTGGATTGGATAGACAATATTGACATGGGGATACAAGAAGAGTTCGCACCAATGATTGATGGAAGGTGGAATTTCATCCTCCAGTAGCTTACATTGTTTCAAAGTAATATAGGTATCATTTTTCAGCTTCCTAAATTATGTAATGGTTCCAAATTGGTATTCATCAATTATCAGGAATATCATGTCAATGCATGATTTAAATTTAATGTCCTTGAAATAAAATTACATCAATATTTTGATATAATATTTAATGTCTGTATCTTCGCATTTCTTATTTCCCAAAAATGATTATAATACATTATCCATGATTTCTTTCTTTTTTAAAGTTCAATAAGTAAATTTATAGACCAAAAAATTGAAAACAAAGGGAAATTAAATTTCTATAATATAATGTGAATTGTATATCTTCTTCTTACATCCATTATTTTATATAATGGTTCACTTGATGGTTTACTTGGTTAGAGAGATAAAACTATGTGGTTTTTTATGTTATAGATGGGTGTACTCTATTAAATTACATATAAATATTTTGAAGGGTATGTAAAAATAGAATTCATACAAAATATTTTATTAAATAGTGATATATTATTGAGGTATACATTAAATTCTATATTGACTACCTATATAATTTAATGAGCATTTGTCTATCAAAATATCAACATAGTGGGAAAGATGTGGGTGAAGGGTTTTCATGAATAATGTTATCACAATTACAATAATAGAGTTCCACAAAGATTACCATTATGTTATATATAAGAATTTAGATGTCATACCTTATTTAGTAACCCACAAAGGAAATTTTATAAATTTTAATCTGTTAAGGTATGAAATCTAGATATCAAATATATATAATTTATCATTTATTGGGTGGTTTTGAGACCATATTATTAAGTGGTCAACTAAAAATACGAATTAAATTTCAGTACAACATTTATGGTTAGACAGAGGACCAAGTGTGCATGTATTATATTATAATGGGTATGTAATTAATGGATATATGTTCTGTACAATTGAACATGATGAAAAATGTACCAAACAAAATGGTGGAGTAATACTTGTGGGATAAGTGATTCATGTAACCATCACAATGGAATTAAATTTATACAAATATATCACGCTTTGGAGTAATTGAACAATAATGGGAGTTTGATTATACAACATTCCATGTCCCTATTTTTTAATGAAAGTGATATGATAACAATAGTGAAATTAAAATAGTTGAGTTTGGATTCATGGAAGTGGATTTTAGTATAGAAGGGTACAAGGAAAAACCATTCATTATGGAATTATAGGTTATGGATGTATTTTCCCATAGTCCTTAAAAAAGTTTTCATTTTTTTGTTATCGACAAAAATCAACGTAGAGTTAGTAGTTAATTATACAAAGGAAGGGAATCTCATTGGGAGATCATAATAATTTTGTTGTAGTCCCAATATATATGGGGTATTTCATTTTGTTGAAGACCATAATGAGGGGATTTGGATACTCGATAGATGTAACAATCTACATTTTGAACTGGACTAAAATTACCGGGAATTTGTAATTTTTTCAATTGTTGAACGGTCATTTTAAAAAAGACATTCATAACTAAATTTTTTGAGTAGGAACCTATCAAACTGGTGTTTTTGGACTCAGATGAAATCTTATTATATTTTTTGGGTGGCTTGAGGAGTTTTGGGAGCATCAAAATTGGAAAATTTATTTTTTTAAGTACCTACAGAGGGCGCACAGTTTTTTGGAAACCATGTGGTCCAATGCAAGTAATTGTGTAGCCTTATTTAAAGGGGGCATATGTGTTTCACACAGGACACACATGGTCTCCCAAATCATGCACCTATCCAATGCGTGGGATTATCCTAGGCATAATGGTGCCGCAAGGTCGGATCACAGTTTTCCTAACCGTGTCACGAAAACTGTTTGGTGTGTTAATTTTTAAGAAATCAATTAAAATAAAATTAAATATAATAAAAAGCTAAAACTAACACTCCCTCACCCCTTCTCTTTCTTTACCCATAACATGTAGCATCCTAGGGGGGTTCCCCTTCGACACATGCCACCCCTCCTACAACCTCCTCTCCTCTCGGCAAATCCACCAATATTCTTCATGATTTCTCACCAAACCATCATGTTAAGGTCTTCTTCCTTAGCATCCTTCCTCTATAGTGCCTATTTTGGATAATCATTCACCCTACCTAGCTCATCCAAAACCCTAGGGTTTGAGACTAATGTGTTATTATTTTTTTTGCTCTAAGGTGGTGAGAAAGGTCTCTTGGGGCCCCTTCATTCGTGTTCTAAAAACCACATTCGAAGGAGAAGTGGTTTGGATTGTCTCATTTCACCACCAAATATTTGAGGTAAGGGTTTCCTATGTTTTCTTTTATTTCTTAGTTTATATTTGGGGGTTTTGAGGTTTATGAGTTTGTAGTATTTTTTTGAGTTGTGTTTGTCCTTACCTCTTTAATTTTGAGAGCCTAGTGTTTGTTGTAGGTTGATGGATTGTCCTCGAGGTAGATCGAGTCATTAGAGTCTAAGGAGACTTTCAAACATGTTCAAAGGTGTAACACCCCATGATTTATAGTACATTATCTCTTTAACGTAATTCAATATCTTGTGCTACACTTAACACCGAGTTTGAGCACACCACGACTTACCAAACTAGCCGTTCAAAAAGAGTTTATGAATAGTATTAACTTCATTTTGATTTTTATATACTTCATATAATTTTAGAATTAATATTATGTGTTTATTAGACATAATATAATAACAAATTCATTTTTTCAGATAAAAGAATTATTTAAAAAAAAATACAATTTTACCACCTTTTAATGGTGAACCATTTTTAAATAAAATATTTTACACTTTTATATATTCAATTTAATGAAATTAAATTCTTCTATAGAAGTGGGACATAAAAATTTAGTTTTAATAAATTTTTGGTACTTTTCTGATAACTTATATATTTTGATGAATAGTAAAAAATAATAAATTTTAATTGAAATTTTGTTTATTTGACATAATTTATAGTGTTTAATTATATATTTGAGTTGTTTTAATGTATTATTAGATTATATTTTTATCATTTAATATAATTTAGGTCATTTGATGTAATTTCACATTTAAATTGTATGTAAACACATGTCAATATTTTAATAGTTTTTTTTCTTAAAAACCATCTTTCTGGTTTTGACAAGAGGAATTAATTTTCAATTAGTCAATTAAACACATATTTTTGAATTTGGTAAAATAGAAATAATTTTCAGATTCAGAATTTCAAAATTATCTCAGGGTGAATTTTAGTATTTTTCTGAGAACATTCAATTTTTTGATGAATAGTGAAAAACACTTCCTTATTGTTTAAAATGGAATTTTATTTAAATAATAATTATTTTTAATTAAATTTATTTTTAAGTAATAACAGATAAATAATACCTATATTTGTTCAATTTAATTCATTGAAGTAATTTTATAATAAGATTAGGTGTATAAAATTTTATCAAATTTTTTAATGTCTTTTACCCACCTTCTAGGATGATTTACAAATTTGTGTGAAACATAATTTTACCGCATCTATGAATTGAATTTCACAAATCCGAGATACATTGATGACATCAGTATGTAAATTTTTTTTAATAGGATGAAAATAATTTTTGGTGAATAGTATCTTTTGAATGTTATTTACCACGGTTAAAAGTAAATAGGGTAATTAAAGGTAAAAATGATATTATAATTACCCTAACACATTTACTAATTATATTTTATAAGTTTATTTCAACAAAAATCATCTTTTTGAATAAAATATGATCCTTTTGGTCCACTTGGATTAGATTTGGCCATTTATTATTATTTTATTTAAATAAGAGTTAAAAGTGTTAAATTCAATGTTTAATAACTAAAAAATTTTAATATTTGGTTATACATAAGATAAATTAGACTATAAATATTCGTTAGAAATATATAAATATTTCCTACATCATTTTATTTTATTTATAATGTTTCAACATTAAATAATAAAATTTATCAATGACACAATGATGATGCAGTTATTACTTTAATAATGAATGATTAAAATAATTGATATTATAAGTATCAAAATAAATGTAAATTGAGTCTTTTCATGCATTAAAATATTTTTATAGATTAATATTACATTTTAGTGTTGATTTAATCTATTTTTTTCTTAGGTAATCAAGTTTTTTTACATTCAAAAAAACCCAATACTAAATAGTGTAAAAATTGACATAAATGAGTTTTTTTAAAAAAAAAATATTGTATTATTAAATGATATAATATTACTAAAAATATAAAGTTAGTACAAAGTTCATATATAATGGTATATAAGTCATTAATGAATGACTTAAGGTTTTATTTTCATTTTATTTTATATTTATTAACCATGTAATATAAAAATACGAGAAGACATTGTAACAAATTAACTATTTATCTAAGAGTTAAATCTAAACGATAAGGATAATATGGTCACCTAAACTTCTCTAAAACCTATTGGTTGAGAGTATTTCGACACATAACCATCGTATCTTATACATAAATCAATTTGGATCCATTATAAACCAAAAATGATTTTATAATAAAATAATATTTCAAGCTTTTCCTAAAGTGACCCTTAACTCTCTTATAAAAGGGTACTCTACCTTCTCTCAAAATAAAACATCCAAATCCATTTCGCTCTACCATCCCCTGATAAAATATCCTTCCAAATACCCTTTATTCAATCTAAGAAGCTTTATTTTGATCAAAATCCTTCATACTGAGCCCTTTTGAACAAATTGAATGTAAGAACCTGAAGAAGAGGTAATTAATTCAACACCTCTTTCAAGGTTCTTTTCTTCTTCCACTTCCTCTTTCTTTGATTTTTTCCATACTAAAATAATAAATAGAGTACCTTTTACATAATGAGATGTTATTATGAATATTTTACAACCATATTCATTATTGTTTCCATCCTATTAATGACAAATTCACCATAAGTGCATACATACAGCTTGCCGTCTCTATGTCGTGGTGTAGTTTGTTATTCAACACTTCATTATTTGGATGTGCATAATAATCTGTATAATTGTTGTAAATAATAACTATAACATGTTAATGATTATTTATATATAATATAAAATCCAATTACATATTATTTGACCATCAATTGAATGATATTGTCTCTCGTGCATATGTACGACTTACCGTCTCCACGACACGATGAGATTAATTTCCACATTCACCATTCAAAGATGATTATAAAAATATATATTATTAATAAGAATGAAATATATGAAATAATAATGATACTGGATATATATATATGTTTGTATGTATGTATATATTTACATATATCTTATTCACTTACTTCCGTTCAATACGATATGAAAATGGAAACAACGTTTATGCGTACGTACGACCTACTGTCTCCATAAATAGTGTTTTCCACATCATATATCTATATATTATACATATTTAGATTCTGAATATATATATATATGAAACATAAATAATTTTTTATATTCTTGAAGCAATTAAATAAGGATATAAGTGATACGATCAAGAAGAACTAGTTAAAACATGCACGATAAAGAAAATGATTATTACCCGAAATATTATTTTAACATATAAATAATTACTAAATGGGAAGTATAAATTCATAAATTAATAAATAGTTATATCATAAATATGAATATGTTTTTTATAATTTGATAAAACACTATTTTCATTATATAGGAGGTCAAACGTACCCTCGGCTAAAGGAAAGTACAAGGTAAAGGTTATTTACTCAATCTCATTATTATCTGAGATTATTCATCTATAAGTATCTACTAGGAAATATTTATCATCTACATCCATGTGTCATTAAAATGTTTTAAAAAGGAATATTTTAACTTTTTATGGAAGGGAATCTTTAACTAGATCATCATTTTAAATCTTTTTTAAATATTTATTTTTCTAAATATGTTAATTAATGTCTATATTTTCGAAATGATTTTAAGGATTTACTTACACCAATATGATTGTTTTATAGTGATAATTTCTATCAAAAGATTCAAAATGGTATGGAACAATTTCATTCAATAATATATTTTAAATGACTTCCTTTATAAATTGTGTGACTTTTAAATGATTTCTTGAAAATGGATATTTCTCTCAAAAAGTATTAATGATTATTTTAAACTATGTCAAAATCATTTATTGGATATTATTCTAGATTGAGGTTGATTTACTATAGTACAATCTTCCAAATTTTATTGAATGAGTAATGATAGGTTTGATTGTGGATGTCCAATTTTAATACTAGTCATGGTTTATGGTTAAAGTTTTAACATTTCCTATGTTAGTTTTAATACAAATTTTTATGTTATGTTTCATCCTTTTAATATGAGTAATGAATTGGTCTTAGTAAGTGATGGGTGGAGCCTACTATAGCTCCTCAATGCATCAGAAGGTCTCAAGTGACAAACTATTGTGTTGGAACAAGGCCTAGACAAAATCTTATTTTTAGTCTTGGCATGAGGCCTTGACTATGTGGCTATGATGTCCGGAATTATGCATTACATTGTTAGAAAATTATCTATTGATATTACATGACATTATTTGAATAGTAGAATAACCATGTGAACAAGTAAATGGAAATATTTGATTTATCTTTTCCATATTATTCTGAAGTTTATGTTTAAAAGGATTTTTTTAGACTTATACATTGCCATAACTGTTTATTCTTATTTATGATAGTTTCTGCTATATTGTTATCCTTACGGAGCATCGGATCTCACCCTTTTCATACGTTTTATTTTTTCTAGGATGTGATGACGTGTATTATGATTGATATGCATGTTTAATCAAGGGGAATAATGGGGTTCTCAATGTATTATTTATACTGTGTTTTATTTTAGAAATTGTAATGTAACGTTCATATATTTAATCTATTTTCCAAGACTTCTAAACTGATCAGTCCTCCAGGAGTTGATTTATTGTAATCATTCCAAGTTATTAATATAATTCTTTGACTCTAGGTAACTGGGATCAGGCTGTTATAGTTGGTATCATAGGAAGTTTAGCAACATCCTTGGAAATAGATTTTAATAAAAACTAATTTTGAAACGTTTCCCTAATATAGACTTTGAGGATTATTATATTAGAGCTACCTAGAATTTTTGTAATGTTGATATTTTGTGAATTTACCAAGAAACGCATCATTTTCTGGATACGAGCAAGAAGAGGCGGTTCTAGCACAGATGTACATACTAGTGAAAACAAAGACAAGGAGTTTCAGGCTTGACCTGGGGTATCCTGGTACATGACAATGGGTCATGTTTCTCTCTTGGTTACGACACTCCTAGGGGATATGCTTAAGATAATTAAAATGTTTTTATAATCCAAAATGAAGAATTTATGAGTAAATACCTCCTCAAAGAAAACATTTTTTTTATGATTATGGATTATAGTAATAAACTATTCAATTTATGTTTGGTATTTACTAGTTTTGAATTATTCATTGAGAATCATTAACTAACCTAGTGTTTTCCATTGTTTAGAAATGGTTCCCAGTCGATGGAATGAGAACTCCATCAATATGATTTCTCCATAGAGTAAGAAGGATCATATCAATAATTGTCATAAGATAGCATTTATAAGGGAAATATTCTCCCATTTCTTCTCATCATATGAAGAAATAATATCTTGTGTTAATAAGATAAGTAAATAATTCTCTATTTTCTATGGTTTTGAAGGGAAGAGAGAGATGAAAAAGTTGGTAGAGAGAAATATGGATAAAGAGAAGAAGGGAAAGAATGATTTTTCCCATATGTGATAACTATGGAAAGAATCGCCATGGTAAATGATTGAAGGAAATGGGAGTTTGATATAAGTGTGGAGAAAAAGGAAACTAAGTACATGATTGTATGGGTAAGAAAAAGGTTTCAAATGTATAATGATTTATCTCCATGGAGTTAGGACACTATGGGAATAAATATCCCAATAATCAGAGTATACTTCAAAAGATTCTGTTGTATAATAATCAAGTTATGATACTACCATAGATGAAGATAAATGGATAGTGTTCTTATGTTGATATTAAATAATTATTTCATTTAAGTGTTGTAACAACGATGTAATGGTTATAATAATTATGGAGTATATTCGGATTGTAATACAATACTATTTCATTAAATATTTGAGATGATGTGGTACCATGAAAAATGACTCAGTAGCATGTTAAACTTTTTAGAAAATACATGGTTGAAGGAATGATAAACCATAATTTGGTAATGATACTAAGGTATTGATTTTGTAATAAGAGGTGATTTATTTGGATAAATTATATTGGATATTATTGACTACCTTGGAACTAATTAATGATTTGTTTATTCCAACATTGTTATAGATTTCAACATTTTGGGATTTAAGGAGTATATCTAGTATTCTATGTTTTACAGAAGGAATAAGGAAGTACATCCCAATTCAAATATATTTTTCTGTTAATTCATTTTATTACCACATTTTAAGATAATACATGATGAAGGTATTCAGAATTATATTATATGACATTACTTATAAATTTTGGATTGCGAGTTCGTACATAAGTATTGTGGATAAGTATAACTTTTTGAATGGATTATTTTTGAAATTGGATACAATTTTTAAGGTTAAATAATTTCATAATATTATTTTTTGGATTTTTATAAAAAGGAAAACTCGGATGTTGGGTGACAACCAGTCGCGTCTGACAAGGTCATGAGACTTGAACCCATAACTGAAAGCCGACAAGGATGCATCACTTACGACTGGCCTACGTGATGTCCAGGATTTTATAATTTAGTTTTTTTTAACGGTCAGATAAATGACTTATAAATTCATATTTTTGTAACCCTATACGATTAAGATAAATATAATAATTTTGAGTTCTATTATCTTTTGGAGTGAAAGTTGAGTTTGCGGTATAAATTTGTTAAAGGATAGAAATCCACTTGTAAAGTATTCTTTTTTATCTTATTCTATGATGAAATTAACTCTTAAAATTATGGAAAGGATATCAGAACCAAAAATGGGTTATCCTAATACATTATGTTTTGTTGAACTGATGATATTTTAACTCATTATTAATTTATGGCTTTGAAGCCATCAATTTTCCATTTACTGTTCACTTGTTTGTGATTTCTGACCTCAATAAATCCCTATAATTATTTATGTTTTTCTTCCAATTACATGTTTATAATATCCACCAATGTTCTCTTATTTTAAACCCTAATTTGGTGGTGACTTCTTCATTTACGTTTCCCTCTTATTGAGACTAAATTTTATTCACCCTATTTCTGATGTGGGTTTTCCACAAAGGTATTTTTTATTTTAATTCTTTTATTTTCAAAGAACAATTTCAAATTGAGAGGATGAAATTTATTGAAGAAGGGAAAATATAACACCATAATATTTCATAGTACGTTATCTCTTTAAAATAATTCAATAGCTTATGCTACACGCAACACCGAGTTCGTGCGCACCATGACTTAACAAAATAGCCATTCAAAAAGAGGTTATGAATAGTATTAACTGCATTATGAATTTTAAATACTATATATAATTTTATAATCCATATTATGTGTTTCATAGTTAAAATATAAGAACAAGTTTTTATTTTTTAGATAAAAGAAGGATTTTTTTTAAAATGAAATTTTACCGCCTTTTAATGGTAAACCTTTTTTAAATCAATGATTTGACAATTTTATATATTAAATTTAATTAAATTAAATTCTTATTTAGAATTGGGATATAAAAATTTAGTTTGGATAAATTTTTTGGTACTTTTCTGATGACTTTCTTATTTTGATAGATAATGAAAAATTCTAAATTTTAATTGAAAATAGCTTTTTTATTCGAAATAATTTATAGTGTTAAATTACGAATTTGAGTGGTTTTGTATCAGAATTAGAATATATTTTTATCATTAAATAAAATATAGGTCATTGGATGTAATTTCAATATTAATTTATACAAAAAACATGTCAATCATTTGATAGTTTTTACTTCTTAAAAACCCGGTTTCTGGTTTTGACAATAAGAATTAATTTTAAATTAATTAATGAAGCTCATATGTTTTGAATTTAGTAAAATAGACATAATTTTTTGATACGGAATATTAAAATTATCTTAGGGTGAATTTTTGGTATTTTTTAGAAAACATTCAATTTTTTAAGAATAGTGAAAAACACTGCGTTATTGTTTAAAACAGACTATTATTTAAATAATTATTATTTTTATTGAAATTTATCTTAAAGTCAAAATATATACATAATACCTATATTAGTTCAGTTTAATTCATTGGAGTAATTTTATAATAATATAGATGTATAAAATTTTATTGATTTTTTAACGTCTTTTACCCACCTTCTAGGCACATTTGCAAATTTCCATAAAATGTAATTTTACCGTTCTGTAAATGGAATTTCAAAAATCTGAGAGAAACAGTTGAAATCATCAAGTAAAATGTGGTTCAATATGATGAAAATAATTTTTGGTGAATAATAACTTTTGAATTTTATTTACCATAGTTAAAAGTAAATTGGGTAATTAAATATTAAATTGATATTATAATTACCCTAACACATGTCCTAATTCTATTGGATAAGTCTATTTCAACCAAAATCAACCTTATGAATATAATATGATCTTTTCGGTTTACTTGGATTAGATTAGGACATTTATTATTATTTTAATTAAAGGAGAGTTAAAAGTGTTACATTTAATGTTTAATAACTAAACAATTTTTAATACAGGGTTATACATAAGATAAATTCATCTATAAATATTAATTATAATTATAAATAGATTCAACACATCATGTTATTTTATTTATAATTTAATGACATTAAATAATTAAATTTATTTATGGAACAATAATGATGCAGTAATTACCTTATTAATGAAAGATTAAAATAATTGATATTATAAACATAAAAATAAATTTAAATTAAGACTTTTGATGCATTACACAAATTTTAATGGTTAATATGAAATGTTAATGTTTATTTAATGTATTTTTTTGTTAGTAATCATGTTTTTTTGACTTTTTCCTAAACCAAACACTAAATTGTGTCTAAATTGACATAAATGAGTTTTTAAAACAAATACTATATTACTAAATGATATAATATTCCAAAAAATATAAGTTTCAGAAAAAGGACTTATATAATGGTGTATATGTAATTAATTAACCACATGAGGTTTGTGTAGAATTTTATAGTATGTTTATTAACCATGTAATTAAAAATACAAGATGTCATTGTAAAAGTTATAATAATTAACTAAGAGTAAAATCTAAAAGATAAGGTTAATATTGTGACCTAAACTTGCGTAAAAACTACTGGTTGGGAGGATTTCAACCCATCCCCACCATAGCATCTGAATAAATCCATTTGGAGCCATTATAAATGGAAAATTATTTTTCAATAAACTAATATTTCAAGCATTTCCTAAAGTTACCCTCACCTCTCTTATAAAAGGGTACTTCCTCTTCTCTCAAAATAACACCTCCAAAGCTATTTGGATCAGCATAACACTGCTCAAATATCTTCCAAACTACCCTAACATACACCTAGAGGCATTACCTTGATCATAATCCAACCTTAGGAAACCCTTTGAACAAATGGAAATGAATAATCCCAAGAAGAGGTAATTACTTTATCACCTCTTTCAAAGTTATTTTCTTCTTCCAATTCCTCTTTCTTTGATTTTTTCCATACTAAAATAATAACTCCAATACATTATAAATACTTAGATGTTATTATAAATATGGTACAATAATATTCATTATTCTATCCATCCAATGAATGACAAGGTCACCATACATGTGTACATAAGGCTTACCGTCTCCACGTTGTGGTGTAATTTGTTATTCAAAACTTCATTATTTGGGTGGGTATAGTAATGAGTATAATTGATTTAAATAATAAATATATGATGTTAATTATTCTTTATATATAACATACCATTAAATTACATAAGATTTCACCATCAATATAACTATATCATCGCTTGTGCGTACGTACAGCTTACCGTCTCCACGACGCAATGAGATTCATTTTCACATTCACCATTCAATGATGATTATAATAATATATATTATTAATAAATATGTAATATATGACATAACAATTCTACTGTAAATTTATATATTTATTTATTTACATATATATCATTCACTTACTTCCATTCAATATGATATGAAAACTGAAATAATGATTATACATACGTATGACCTACAATCTTAA
This sequence comes from Viscum album, assembly GCA_963277665.1. Lineage (NCBI taxonomy): Eukaryota > Viridiplantae > Streptophyta > Magnoliopsida > Santalales > Viscaceae > Viscum > Viscum album. The sequence goes on along the minus strand of OY728157.1, from coordinate 1,224,590,573 downwards.
TAAACGGTGTTTTCTATTTCATATATTTATATTTTATTACTATTTTTATTATGAATATAAATATTATCCATAAATAATGTTTTATATTCTATTCTCAATTATATAATGATATAAGTGATGCGATCAAGAATAACAATTAAAAACATGTATGATAGAGAAAGCGATTATTACCTAAAATATTACTTTAACATAGAAATTATTATTAAATGGGAAGCATAAAGCCATAAATTAATAAATCATGAAATCATAAATATGAATATGGTTTTGGTATAATTTAATTACATACTATGGTCATTATAAAATAGTTTAAACGTACCCTCATCCAATGGAATGTACAAGGTAAGGGTTATTTCATCAATCTCATTAATAACCGAGATTGTTTATCTATAAGTATCTAATGGGAAATTTTATCATCAATGTCCATGATTAATTAAATTTTTTTAAAAAGTAACATTTTAAGTTTTTTTGGAATGTATTCTTTAACTAGATCCTCATTTTAATTTTTTTAATATTTATTTTTCTAAATCTTTTAATTAATGTCCATGCTTTAAAAATAGTTTTAAGGATTTATTTATGTAGACATGATAGTTTTAAAGGGTTAGTTTCCTTAAAAAGTTTTAAAGTGGTATGGGACACTTTGATTTAAAAATCTATTTTAAATTAATTCTTTTATAAACTGTGTGAGTTTTAAAAGATTTCTTGAAAAGGGGTATTTCTCTCAAAGAGTTTTATTGATTATTTTAAACTATTTCAACATCCATTATTGGATATTATTATTTATTGAGGTTGATTTACTATAAATAAATCTTTCATATTGTATTTAATGAGTTATGATATGTTTGACTATGGATATTATATTTTTATACCTTTCATGGTTTATGGTTAAAGTATTAACATTTTGTATACTAGGTTTAATACAAATGTTAATGTTATGTTTCTACGTTTTCATATGAGGAATGCATTGGACTTAGAAAGTGATGGTTGGAGCCTACTATAGCTCCTTGATGCATTGGTAGGTCTCATGAGACAAACTAGTGTCTTGGTAAAAGGAATTGAAAAGATCTTATTTGTAGTCTAGGAATGAGGTCTTGACTATGTGGTTGTGATGTCCAGCATTATGCATTCCATCATTATGAAATTAGAAATTGAAATTAATGCTATTATTCGACTAGTATAATATCCATGTGAATAAGTATATTGAATTATTTGATTTATATTTTCCATATTATGCTGATGTTTATGTTTAAAAATATTAAGTTTTAGTCTTATACATTGCCTTAAATGTTTATACTTATTTATCATAGTTTCTGCTATATTGTTATCCTTAATGAGCATTTAAGCACACCCTTTTCTTATGTTTTATTCTTTCAAGGATGCAAAAACATGTATTATGATTGATATGAAGTGTTAAGATAAGGGAATAATGGAATTTTCAAAAGATTATTTATGTTGTGTTTTATTTTATAATTTCTAATGTAAGGTTAATATATGTAATCTATTTTCCAAGACTGGTAAACTAATCGGTCCTTTGGGACTTGATTCCTTGTAATCATGCCAATTTATTAAAATAATGCACTGAATCTAGGTAACTGGGGTCGTAGAATTACAATAGGTAAGTAAATATAGATTTGGGTTCCCCCATTCCGTGTATAATCATCCATGATAGTGATTATCCATTTAAGGGGCTAGGTGTTCCCATGTATATATATAAAAATGAATACGTAGGTGAGTGAAGATGGGTATATGTGTATAAGAGTATATGTGAGGATCCCCGTTCAAATGATTTTGGCCATACAAGTGTGTTCAAAGGGTCTAGGTTTCCATGCATGTATGTGAAGGTGTGTATTGTTAGTGGGGGAGTTGTATCTTTTAGTTTGAAACCGACAGTAACTGAAGTGGACGACTTGGTTACACTTTGAGGTAAGGTCCTATCCATGCCATTTTTAATTAATAAGAGAATCAATTAAATAGATAATTCTTCATTCTTTCATTCTTATTAATGATTTTAAATTTATTGTTTTTTTTCATAAATTATTCTCTATAGTGAAAGGGAATAGATACTTAAATAAGATAAATGGATTTATGCTAACAAAGTCATGATTTTGTAATAAAACCCCTCCAACAGAGGTGTTCTAACTTCATGAAAAAAATGTAGTGATATACTATTTTACATGTTTTAATTATTTCATGGGTCTTTCTTTATGATTTCTTCTTTTGTTATGGATCATCTGTTAGCATATTTAGCACATGAACCTTATAGATATTCCTAAAATGAGTTGGCCTAAATGGTCCAATGCTTGTTTCCCTGAAAGTCTAATTGGTTTCATCTCAACTACTAAATGGAATTTTCCATATGTCATAAGGATCTAACAGACTTTATTTGGATGTATTAAATGAGAATGTGACATCCTTCAATTGGAATTACCAATGCAGTTGAACCCAAAAATCAAATTTTCATGTGTATGAATATTGAGTTGGAATGACCTTGAGTGGGATGACTCATATCGAATGGCATGTCTTGGTTAAATGGTTTAGCCATATAGAAATGTTTGACTTGTATTAAGTGGTTTCAATAAATATGATCCTTGTAATGAAATATAATATGGATAATTAGATGTTAGGGAGGCCCTTGCCTCGTGTATTTGAAATTAATGCGATCAATATGTTAATTTTTAAATTGAAATACTTAAAATGGTTATCCATAAGTAATTGTGAAAGTTGTTACTCATGTATAATATGGTTTGGCTATTTGAAATTTATTATACGTGTTGCCTTATACAATATATTTTAATTATGTTAATGGTTTATTGATTTTGGATAGGAAGAATTCATACCCCATGCCATCTATTGTAAACAATTATGGATGAGATCCATTCATACGCCAATCAATCTATTGTAAATGAATATGAATGGGAGTAAATTATACCACATTCCATCTATTATAAATGATTATAAATGGGAGTAAATAATACCCCATTGCATCTATATAAACGATTTTGGATGGGTGGCATTAATACCCCATTCCATCAATGTAAATGACTATGGAAAAGAGGAATCTTTACATTGTTCTATTTATATGATCTCCTATAGATGAGATAAATTCTTAACTTGTTCCATTTATATAACCTCCTACAGACGATATGAATTCGTAACTTGTCACATTTATATAATCTTCTACAGATGATAGACTTTCTTATCTCATGCCATTTTTATAATCTCCAATCAACGAGAGACATTCTTACCTTATTCCATTAATATAATCTCCCTTGGAAGAGAGGCATGCTTACCATATTCCAAGGTTAACAGACACATACACACAAATTAATATATATACATGAATTGATGAGTGTAATTATTACCTCATCCCAGTGATAATATATATATATACACAAGGTGACTTGAGCAGATATACCAGCAATAGAATGAAGCATGTATTTCCATCAGGTGTCCCTTAGGAACTTGGATGGGTGTAATTTATTTATTCAATTATGTCATTAAATCTTTATAACTTCACATTAATAAATTTACCTTACATTTTCTGGATAGGTCTAGACACCGGTTGTTTCAGCCCACTGAGAATTATATCTCTCACCCTACTCGGTCCGCCATTGCACTGGGGTACCCAAGTAGAACTTTTTTTGGAAGGAAAAAGGACCTTGGGCCTTTCTTGTTGTTGTATGATCATACCTGGAGTTATAAGCATAGGTTTGAGATGGGGCTTATAATTCTTGTAGAGATTCTCCTTAAGAAGTTTTAGTTATTTTTCTTATTAGAGTGATGTATTGTCCTATTGTCATATTATGGAAAGGATTATGGTTATTTATGGAATTCATATATGTATCACTACCATTTCACGTGTTCATCTATTATATAAAATGGCATTGGAAAATCTTATTAGATTGTTGTCATCTATCTTCCGCTACTTAATCGTTACTTATTACTACCTCTACTATTTGTCACCTATTTATTTTATATTATACTACTATGAAACTATGATCATGATTATATAATATCCCTACTATATCCTCCTTACACCCCTATGGATAGTCAACAACCTCTGACATACGGGGAGGTGTGCTTGAGGTCATCTGACCAACCGATCCAGCTATCAGGATAACGGTCAGTCGGGCTGGGATGTTACATAGTGGTAAGAAAGGGTAAAATTATTCCTTTTTCATTCTATTTTCAGTTGGTATCCAAGAGTCTTAGAATGTGGTGGTACTTGTTTAATAGTCGTACATGGGACTAGTCATCCCATGTTTGGGAAATTACCAAGTGAATATGGATGGGATTTCAGCTTATGTTCTTCATTATTACAATTAATATGATTTTACAAAGAGCAACTAATGTACTTTCTACTACATATGATTTATGTAATCTTTTCTATTTCTTCCCTTTGCCTATTATAGAAGGGAATTTGCATTCCATGCATCATGCTAGTCACAAAGAGATTCACATGCCATGCATACTTCCATGTTAGGTATTTGGATTATAGTTTTCCATGCAACTTGTTTGGAATGCTAGTTGATATGCCATGATCTGTGTTATAACATGATCTTGTGTAAACTACATGTTATGCCATTATTTTACCTTTATTACCATTCCTTTTGTTTTTACTATTGATGATGACATGTTTTTCTCTGTTTCACATGGGTTGGGAATGGATGGGAACTGATAATCGATTATAAGGTGTATGAGCACCCTATAATTCAGAAACGGTAAACCATAGATTCAAACCATTTTTAGCATAAAATGTATAAATTTTAAAGTTATTAATAAAAGGTAACAGTTGATAATGTTTAAATATAGTGGTGAATTTATCATGATTAAATGGGATCCAAATGAAAAATATAAAGTGTATGTGCACATTATAGGTTGCTAGGTGGCAATTCATATGACTGCACCATTATATATGTATATATGACCATGTTGTGTAATGAAATGTTATTGGTATTGGTTAATGGGATCCAATTTTCAATCCATTAATTTTATGGGTGCTTCATGAATTTAGAAATAGAAACCCACATTAAATGAAATCACATGAATCTTTGTCAAATGTTTAGAAGCATAAAATATGGTTAATTTTGATCTGAAATGAATGAAGAGAATACGATTGGATTATTCATTAGAAACCCAAGGTTAGCTCAGTTGAACCCTCATATGTTTTTTTAACTATTAAAAGGAATTTATTATGATAAATTTCCTATTTATGATGATATTTCATTAAATGGATAAATTATTAAAAGGTTGTTTTGTGAAACTTTCCAATTCCTTCCCTGGGGATATTAGTTAAAAATCAAGTACCTTGAGTTTTTTTTTGAAAAATGGTATTTGAAGTTGGATTAAACCTTTAAATTTTTAAAGATTTAATTTGAATAAATATAAGGGGTTTGGAAAATTTAACCTATAGAGGTGTTCTTTGTTCAGACCCTTGAGTATACGTAGTTTGGGTTGACATGAAAATGATGGGGTCTATGCTTGTGATTTTTCAAGGGGTTAGACTGTAGTAGGTAGAACCATTAAAAATGTGAATTCCTTTATGATTCCATTGTTCCTTGTAGAACTTTCAGTTTTTAAATGACCCCCTTGTTCAGACGGTTGGTGATTTTGTTTTCGGCCTTTGTTGTGGGTGTGAGCCTCGAGTAATGCTCATTCCAAGCAGGTTAGACATACCATTGGCATGGTTAGCTACTACCATGGTCGTTTGATACATTTTCTTTTCCTATAGTATTATGTATTTATATACATGGTACCATTGAGAGTTAAATGAAATAATGAACTAGTTGAGTTTAGTTAAATCGTCGAGTTTACTGCATATGGGTACAGTCTTGGGTCATCTCCAAGTAGAGTGACCTGGGAGTTAAAGAACTGGTTTCATCCCAATGCTCAAAATGGATTTCTGATGGCTCGGGTGTTTTGAAACACTATCCCCATTGAATAGGTTTTATTTAGATCTTCCGATGTTGTGAGTGTCAATCAGAGGAATGTCACACATTCATTTACGATGTTTCGTACTAGTGTGCTTGTGAGAGTGTATATTATTTTCCTTTCCTTGAAACTAGAACACTCTTATGGTTTGGATCATCATGTTGAATATATTAAATGTGTAATTCCAAATAGAATAGACACAACCTAAAATGCCTTTTGTAAATGGTTGATCATGTTTTAAGGCCTTTGAGCTTGGGAGTTTTGGAAACATGGTGATATTTGCATGGAGGCATGAAATTATTGAGTTTGGTTGTGTATAAAACCCCTAATATACATCATCATCTTGGGGAGACTGTTTGTGGAAATGTAAATGGTCATGTTATTCCTTGAGTGAGGAGGCATCATGTTTTGGTTAATGGTAGTTCATCTTCTAGGGAAGCTGAGTTTCCCCTTGATATCGACCTATAATAATTCAACCTATCTCCTTTTGAGTAATTGGTTGTGATTAACTGGAATCTATTTCAATACTCTTAGTGTATTCATCTAAGTGATGTGCATTTCCCTTATATTTTCTTCATTCTATAAGCACTAAGAGAGAATTGTTCTTATGTCACGCTAAGATTTTAAATCCATTGGGCTTGGTTGGGTGGTTCTCTTTTGGTGTTGTACGTTGGATGCATTGATTCCCTTATGGATTAACCTTAGACATGTAATCGAGAGTCGGGTGTAGGCTTCAGTGAATAAGTTTGTGGAAAATGAAATCTTCCTTGGGAGAAGGAATTATGGTTCATCTTTTAAAACTCCGAGCTTTTAAGCTAGGCATCTTCTGAATTATATGGCCATAGATTCTTGACTATTTTCCATTTTTGTTAAGTTAATATTATTGGTTAATAACCATTTTAAGGAATTTTGTTAGGTGAGCATGAGTGTGGTTGGTGCTGGTAGGGGATTTTCATGAAACACTGGCTTGACTTGGGTTTTGGGATCGATGGGAAATTGAACATTTGATCATTTTAAAATCACACTTGGAGCATCATCAAATGCTTACGGTGTGCTTGTAATGACAATTCTGATGGAGCTTGAGTCATAGTTTGGTTTTGTCCGTTAATGTTAAATCCTATATTGGGAAGTAACTTTTTCCAAATACATGACAAGAAAATTATGTGATCATTTCTCTAGTTTAATGGGCTCGATTAAGTTCCATTTTGGTGTTTTGTATGGAAATTGAGTGTTGAAATAGGTTTAAAAAGGGATTAAGTGTCACTTCCTTAGTAAGTACTTCAAGGTGTGTTGGATATTTGGGAACACAACAAGACCATTTGAAAAAAGATTCATGACCCTTATAGGCTGGGTAAAGTGTTACGTCGTTCCTGAAGGCTTCTTGCGGACGAGTAGTTTTAATATGGGAAGGTTGTTGAAATACACGTTTTGAATCAGACTAAAATGCAAGGGAATTTGAACCTTTTGAATTAATGAATGGATTTTCCATAAAATCAAGCTTTAGAACAAAATTACATGAGTTGAAACCTTTAAAATTGGTGTTTTATGACTCTGGTGAAGGATCTTTATCTTTCTTGGGTGGATTGAGGAGTTTTAGGAGCATCGTACCGGGAAAAAATCATGTTTTTTAGGACATGAATTAGGCACACTATTTTTTTGAAACTATGAATCCCACTACAGGTAACCATGTGGCCTTATATAAGGGTAAGAGGTGTCTCACATGGGATATTTATGGGTTCCCAAAACATACTCCTAGCCAATGTGAGGGGATTCTCTTAGGAAGAGGTTTTCCACACGGTCGGTGCACAGTTTGCTTAACCATGAAACCCAAACCGTGCAGTGTGTTCATTTTCAAGAAACAAAATAAAACAAAATAAATTAAAAAACTAAAACTATCATTCCCTTACCCCTTTTATTTTAAAACACATAGTTCACAATACCCCAAGGGGGGTTCCACTTCGATGCACACCGCCCCTCCTACGACCTCCTCTCCTCTTGGCAAATCCACCCAGATTTTTCATGGTTTCTCACCAAATCATCAAGTTAAGGTCTTCTTCCTTAGACTCCTTACTATTTGGGACCTATTTTGGATTCTCCTCCCCCTACCTAGCTCGACTAAAACCCTTTGGTTTGGGGATAATTTATTTTCAGTTTTCTTCTGATCTAAGGTGGTGTTAAGGGACTTTCGGGACCCCTTCTTATGTGTTCTGATAACCGCCATCTAAGGTGAGGTGGTTCAGGTTGTCTTGGTTCACCACCAATATTTTGAGGTAAGGGTTTCTTTCAATTTATTTTATTACATAGTTTATATTTATGGCTTTCAATTCTTATGAGTCTGTGTTATTTTGTTGGAGGTTCGCTGGTCCTTACCTCTTTAATTTTGAGACCGTAGTGTTTGTTTTAGTTTTTTAGATCGTCCTCCAGGTGGGTTTGAGTTGTCAGAGTCTATGGAGACTCGCATTCATGTACATAGGTAAGTAAATATATATATGTGTGTGTTTGTTTGTGTGTGTGTGTGTGTTACCCTATTACATGAATAATCATCCATGGAAGTGATTATGCATGAATGAGGCTAGGTGTTTCCATGTATATATATAAAAATGCATACGTAGGTGAGTGAAGATGAGTATATGAATATAAGCCTATATGTGAGGATCCCCTAGAACATTCTCATGGGAATATGAGTGTTTGAATTAGGGATAGGTGTACTTGAATGTATGTGAAGGTTTTTATGCCTAGTGGGGGAGCTGAAGCTTTTAGTTAGAAAGCACCAAGAGCTAAAGTAGACAGTTTGGTTCCACTTTGAGGTAGGGTCCCTTTCCTTGCCTTTTTTAATTTATGAAGGCATAAAATAATTAGTTAATTGTTCATTATTGTTTTCTTGTTAATGCTTTTCAATTTATAGTATTATCTCATAAATGATTCTCTATGGTAAAAGGAAATAAGATTCTTAAATAAGATAAATTTTGGTTTGTTAACAAAGTCATGATTTTGTAATAAAAACGTCTAATGGAGGTTCAATGACATTAAGATAAAATGTAGTGATAGACCTTTTTAGATGTTTTTCTTATTGCACTGTTCTTCCTCTATGCTCGCTTCATTTGTTATGGAACATCTGTTATCATATTTAGCACAAGTTCCTTATTGATATTCCTGATATGTATTTCCTGTAATAGTCCATTGCTTGTTTCCCTGAACATCTAATTGATTCCAACTTAACTACTAAATGAAATTGTCCATATGTCCGGAGGATCTATTAAAATTTATTAGGTTTGATTAAATGAGAAAGTGACATCATTCAATTAGAATGACCGAAGCACATGAACACTTAAATAGATATTCAATGTGTTAGAAAATTGTGTTAGAATGCCCTTGAGTGGGATGACTCATATCAAGTGGCATGTCTTAGATAAATGGGTTATCCATATAGAATTGTTTGACATGTGTTGAGTGGTTTCAATGAAGAGGCCCCTTGTAATGAAAGAGAATATGTCTAATGAGAAGCTGGGGAGGCCCTTTCCTTGTGTATTTGAAATGAATGTGATCATTATGATAATTATAAAATGGAAATACCTAATATGGTTTTCCTTAAGTTATTTTTAACGTGATTTCTTATGTATAATATGGTTCGGCTATTTTAAATGAAAAAAAGTACTGCCTTATGTGTTATATTATAATTATGTTAATGGTTTCATGACGATGGATGGGAGGCTATCATACCCCATGCCATCTACTAAAAACAATTATGTATGGGAGGCATTCATACCCATGAAATATTTTATAAATTATTATGGATGGGAGTCATTCATACCCCATGCAGTCTATGTGAATGATTATGGGAAGGAGGCATTCATAACACATGTAATCTATGTAAATGATTATAGATGAGAGGCATTCTTACCTAATGGGATTTATATAATCTCATATAGACGAGAGGCATTGTAACCTCTTTTCATTTATGTAATCTCCTATATATGAGTGGCATAGTTACCTCATGCCATTTATATTATCTACTATGTATTTGAGGAATTATTACCTCGTGCAATTTATATAATATCCAATAGATGAGTGTCATTCTTACCTCATGCCATTTACATAATCTCCCTTGGATGAGAGGCATGATTTCCTCATGCCAAGGATAACCACTATATATATATGTGTCTGTGTGTGTGTGTCTGAATGGATGAGAGGAATTATTACCTCATCCTATTGATAAACTATGTGTATATATATATATATATATATATATTTATACATGGTGACTGGATTAGATATTCCAAACATGGGATGAATCAGGTATTTCTGTCAGGGATCCCTTGGGATCCTGGATTCGTGTAAATTATTTATTCAATTCTATCATTAATACTTCATACCCTCACACTGTTAATTTTACATTACACTTTCCTGATAGGGATAGACATCGATGGTGCCAACCTACTGAGATTTATATCTCACACCCCACTAAGGCTCCCATTACACTGGGGTACCTGAGCGTACCTTTCTTGATCACTTTACTATAGACCTTGGACCATTCTTGTTGTTGTATGCTCATAACTGGAGTTAGGAGAAAAGGATTGAGTTGGGTCTCAGGTTTCTCATGGGGATTCTCCTTACGACTTTTTAGATCCTTTCTTTATTAGAGTCTTGTATTGTCTTTTTATCATATTGTGGAAATAATTAGAGTTGTTTACTGATTTCATATATATATATATATATCCCTACCATATAACACCTTAACATATTATATAAAATGGTGTTGACCACTCTTATAAAACTTTTTTCATCTATCTTCTACTTCATTATCTTTTCTTATTACGTCATCCAATATTTTCACCTATTTATTTTCTATTATACTATTTTGAAACTCTGATCATGAGGTTATATCTCCCCACTATCACCTATTTACACACGCAATGACAGTCGGTAGCCTCTGGTGTACGAGGAGATGTGATTCAGGCCTTGTGACCCACCTGTCTGGCTACCAGGTTAAAGGTTAGTCAGGCTGAGACGTTATAATAGAGGGGTTAAATACCTTTATCCTATAAAGAATAAAAATGGAGTTCAATAACCGGGTTATCATTTTTTTTAATATAAATTATTATACCTCATAGTATTATGTGTTCAATAGTAAATTTAAATAATTTAAATAAAAGGTTTCAACCACTTTAGAAGATATTGGATTCTCCACAAACTAATGCTCTCAACCCTGAGGAAGAACATGTTTCTCAGCATTCTCATACTCACAATCGATAGGAACACTAGGTTTCTCCACATAGAGATGCAACCAATCCTGAGGAACAACATAACAAAAATGTAGAAACAAAGGAAATATTGAGAGGTGAATAACCTATGTTTGAGAATATAAAGATGCATCATAACACAATGGTCTAAACAAAAATTATTAACTTAAGAAATAAAGCCATAAAATTTGTAATTGGATGACGTTAGCAATAGGATAAGAATTCAATTTGGGTTCGATTTAAAAAGAGAAATGGGTTATATCCTCGCTTATAGAAAATCAGTGCCCAAAATTTAAGGCCCCATAAAAAAATATTTTTTAGTGTTTTTTTAGCATTGATAAATCAATACCTTTATCAATACTAAAAACGGGCATACAAATGTGGTATTTCTCAATGCATAATCCTGTATTGGCAAAAAAGTTAATTTTTTTTAATATATATAAATAATTAATATTAATTATAGAAATAAAAAAACTATTAAAAATGAAATATAATAACTTTATAAAATACAAAAATATTTAAAAATTCATTGAAATAAATTAATTATATAAAAAATGGACACATTGAAAAATTAAAACTTAACAAATAAATATTTAAAAGTTAATAAATTCATAAAATATTAAAAATAATAAATATTATGGAATTGATGAATATTAAAATGAATAATTTTTCTTAAATAATTTAAAAAATTATAAAAACAAAAAATAAATTCATAACATTAATTACATGAATTAAAAACACATAAAAATGAATAAAAATGAATAAATAAAAATATTAAGTATAAACATAAAATTTGTTAAAAATGAATTATATTAACTGTTTGAATAATAAAATATAAAAAATCTTTAAATAAATAAATTATATAAATTTCATATATATTAAAAATATTAAAAATAATGAATAAAAATTAATGAATATTAATCATATAAATAAAAAAATATTGAAAATATTACAACATAGTAAATAAATATGTACAAGTAAATATTAAAAATTGAATAAACTCTACAAATTAATTTTAATAAATATTAAAAATGATTAAATAATTTTAGATTAAAAAAAATAAAATATTGAATAAATAAAACATAAGAACTTACAAAAAATATTTTCAAAAATGAATTCGTAAGACTAATTAAATTAATTATAAACACATAACGAAATGATGAAAAATGAATAAGTGAATATTATAAGTTATATAAATATAAAAAATATTTTAAATAAATTTTATTAACTATATAAAATTTCAAAAATATTAAATATACATTTAAATAAATTAATTATATAAATTTAAAACATTTTAAAAATATTAAAACTTAAAAAATAATAATGAATAAATATTAACCATTTAAATTAAAATCATATTGAAAATATTAAAACTTAGTAAATAAATATGTATAAAAGGAACTTTAAAAAATGAATAGATTCCAAAAATATTAAAAATTTATAAATATAAAAGTAGAATAAACATAATTAAATTATAAAATATATAAAAAATAAACAAAATTGTATAAATTGAAAAATATATTTTGAAAGGGGAATTAAAAAAATTAATTTGATGAATTAAAAACACAAAAAATGAATAAAAATATTTAAGTAAATAATACTAATTATATAAGTAACAAAATTATTAAAAAAGAGTTACATTAACAATTTAAATTACAAAAATATTGAAGAAATAAATTTAAATAAATATTTATATAAATTTTAAAAATATTAAAAATATTATAACATAATTAAAAATGAATAAACATTAGTCACATAAATTATAAACATATTTAAAATATTAAAACATTGTAAATAAATAAGCATTAATTAATATTGAAAAATGATTAAATTATAAAAAAATTAAAATTATTAAATATGAAACATGAATAAATAATATTAAATAATAGAATATTAAAAATTAATAAATAAATTTTAATAAATTTTAGAAATATTTAATAAAGTAAACTCATCTAATTAATTACATAAATTACACACACAACAATAAATGAAGAAAAATGGATAAATAAATAATTTAAATTATATGAAGTGAGCGATATGGGTGTGGGAGGTCTCCCATGGTGTTGTAGAAGGTGATTTGGGATTATCTACACTCATAGTTATCATGTACTTATTGGGTCATAATTTGGATTCAAGAGGTCCTTCTCATGTTGTTCCTCCGAATAAGGATGCTTAGAAGGGGATTCACAACCATTTGGTAATCTCTATTGGTGAGATTCCGGGGAAATTGAAAAACGATGGAAGTACAAATGAATATACAAAGAATATTTTTATTCATTCTATGGATATGGATTATTAGAATATTTAGAGGAAAGGAAATAATGCTCATGTTGTTGCCAATGAATAGGAAATCACAGAATGGATTGAACTAGGTAAGTATTCATTGAGCACTCGATTAATTCTTCCTTGGGGAAATAAACCATAGAATAATGATGATCAGTTAATTGATGGTCACCCATTTAGATATTGAAATAATATAGATGTGTTTCATTAGGTCATGGATAATACGACTTTTTATTCCCTACTTTGGAACAGAAAATGAGAGCTTAGGGATTTTGTTGTATATTCCCCAAGCCTTATTTTATGTATTTTAAAAAATGGGATCCCAAAATAAACCCTCTCGAGGATAGGAAATCATTTTTGTAGGTTTGGGTTAGAGTGTATGGACTTAATTATATTCTCTATATTCCAACAATTTTATATGATACTGATTCTGCTATGAGAGTCCCAATTAAAATGGACTGGTTAACTGAGATAATCAGGTTCAACCACTATGATCTCTTGCTGGTGGAATTCGATATTTTCTCTACCTTAGTTGAAAAAATTTTCCTTTCTACACCTAAAGATGAATTCTATTTGAGAATTATATATGAAAATATCCCTAATTTTCTATTGCAAGTTGATTGGGCACAATACACCTGTTGAAGGAGTCTCATTTGTGCTTCCAGCTCTCATTATGGACATGAAGTTGAGAAATGTATCTTAAATGGTAAGAGAATTTCAAGACCTAACAAGTTAAGTGGTATAATCAGAAGTAGACTAAAGTCCTGTCTCCACACCAAGAAAAAAACCTTCTCTTAAATATTATTTTGGAATCTGATACACATGGAGCCCCTCTTCATGTCATGTAATCTCTTGGATTTAAATACCAATATTATGGTACTCAAGGTCATGGGGATGCATATGTGATGATTTTTCCGTGTCATTTTGGTCGTCCATATTATCATTTGGATAAGAATGGTAGTTCTTGGGCTAATATTGTGGACGAAGAAAAGGATGAGGGGAGATTACCAAATACTGGATTTCCTTTTAATGATGATCAAATTAAGGGTATAGGGATAGAAAAGTTATATTATATATTTTTTGGAAATTAAAATGATTAGGCTGTATCTTATCAAGTGGAGGTTGATTTTGAGATTCCATAAGAAAAATTGTTAATTTATAATAAAAATATATGCTTGGAGAAAGTGGTTGCTACTTATCATAGAAAATTCTAGAAATGAAAAAATCACATCTTTATGTCTGGATGATGTTTCTTTAGAGGTACTGACCTCATATATTTGTTTTTTATAGGCACCTAATGCTACTGGAGAAAGGAATACACTCTATAATGTAGACATGCATACTATTGTAGGGTCATACATGGAGGATATTTGGTCATATAAGGTTGATACTGTAAAATACGAAAGAGGAAGAGGAGATGATTCCCCATTCCCTATTGAGGAATCATCACAAGGAATCCTCCAGATACCCAAATAAGGTGTGATTAAAAAATTAAAGAAAAGGGATTTCACTATTCATATTAGATGTAAGGTGAACAAGACTACTAACTCTAACCATGCTGTATTGAGGAAAAAAGGCATCCTTGACATTTTAGTTGTTGCACATTCTCTGTATGAGAATCGGGTAGATGATATTTAACGTTTATAGGACTATAAGAATGATTTGTTTTCGAAGGTTCGGGAATCCAATTCTAATTATTTCAGAGTGTAAGAATTGCAGGATGATTCAGAAGTGATAAAAAATAATAAAGAGGGCCAATCTGATTCCCTGAATTCTCTTAAAGAAGGATAAAAAAGCAGAGAGAAGGTTGGCCAAGAGGTATGATTTATCGTTTTCATCCAATAATCTCTATCTAAAGGAGAAATACATCTATGTGATATTCAAACCCTCATATAGAAAGAAAATGAGGTTCCCTTGTTTGATGACACATCAAATAAGGTGGAGGTTCAGGAAGTTGTTAGGATATCTTACTTGGAGGATATTGACATGGATGGACTTTAGAAAAAGTGAAAACATAGATGAGAGGATAACATCCCAAAGGTCAAGGATGTAGTTGTGGATGATCTAATTAGAATGTTATGCACGATGAGAAATATATGATTAAGGATAAAATAAGAAAAAAATTTAGCTCTTTGACTTATTTATCGATAAGGGAAGTATTTTTATGTCTAAACCCATCTGTTGTTTTCTCAATTTTTTTTGATGTTTAATAAAAGGGATTTCACAATACCTTTTCATAAAAATATAAATATAGTAGTAATTCAAATTATATAAACAAAAAAATTAGAAAAATGATTTATATTAACTATTTAAATTACTAAAATATTAAAATAACATTTAAATAAATAAATTATATAAATATAAACCATTTAAAAAAATTAATACTAATAAATTATAACAAATAAATTTCAATCATTTAAATTACAAACATATAGAAAATATTAAAATTTAGTAAAAAATATGTATAAATAAAAATTAAAAATGATTATATTCCAAAATAATAAATGGATAAAAATATTAAAAATTAATAGACAATATTAAATAAATGAATATAAAAAACAAATTAATGAAACTGAATAATTTAGAAAATTATTTAAAATATTGAATTTATAACATTAATTAAATGAATTATAAACACATAAAATTGAATAAAAATGAATCAATAAATAACACTAATTATATAAATGAAAAAATTATTTGAAATGAATTATATTAAATATTTAAATTAAAAAAAATATCATTTGTGTAAATTAATTATATAAATTTGAAACTTATTAAAAATATTTCATTTTAAAAAATAAAAAATGAATAAATATTTTTCATGTAAATTAAAAATATATTTAAAATATTATTTCTTAGTAAATAAATATGCATAAATTCTAAAAAATGAATAAATTAAAAAACTATTAAAATTTAAAAAATATAAATAATGAAAAGATAATATTAAATGAAGTAATATTAATAATGTATAAATAAAATTGAATAAATTATAATTTATTTTAAAAATTCAATTCTTAACCTTAATTAATAGAATTACAATTTCATAAAAATGAAAAAATAAATAATTATATTATTTTTATTTATTGATGTATATAATGTATTGATTATATATAGAAAATATAATTAATTATTAAATATTTTAATTTTTAATAGTGATTAAAAATATTTTTATTTAATTAAATTTATTAATATTTAAAAATGTATAAATTACTATCAAATTTGAATATAGTAAAATAATATATTAATTTAATAAATATTAAAAATGAATAAATTGAAGAAAATATTAAATTAGAGAAATATTAAAAATGAATAAATAGTGTTAATTAAATATATATCCATAGAAATACACACATACATACACATAGATATACATATGAACACACTATTACAAAAAAGTTTTTTTAACAGTGCTAAAAATGTTCTTTTTTGGTGCTAACTACCCAAGTGATATTAAAGTCCCTCGACCATTATCCGTGCTAGAATAAATGCTAATAAAGGTAATCTTTATTCATTATTTTTTATGTATAGTTGATAAATGGTACCTTTACTAGCACTTGACGTACCACTAATAATGGGATAATTTATCAGCACTATAAGAAGTGATGATAAAGGGTCCCTTTATCTATGCTTCAGGTAGGGATGGTAAAGGTCATTTCATTTTCTACATAGATTCATCCCTACAAAATCCATATAGATGCCCTATAAAATAAATCCCAATCAAAATACATAAAAAGGAATATAAATACAAATAAAATAATTGATAAAATATAGAATTTAAATGAAATAAAATTTACAATACAAATATAAAAAAACATTAGTATAGACATTTGAAACATTTGTTTATACTATTACATGAGTAAGTACAAATTATCACAGACATTCAAAAACATCAATGTTACTTTAAATTTGGCCTCCAAACCCTTTTCATGTTATTTGTTTTTGGAAAAACCATCCTAAATCGAGCAAATGGAATTAGCTTGTATAAGAAAACAATTCATATATTAGTAACACTATAAAGAAAAAAAAATTAAATACAAAGTGTGAAATTTAAAATAAAAGAATATAATTTGAGACATATTACAAACACCATGTATTAGATTGAGGTGAGAATTGTTCATACACATCACCAATGACTTATGGATAATTTTTCAAAATTATCAAAACAAATTTGAATTCATATTCTCAATTTTGATTTTGTCACCTTTCTTTTTTATTAAAATGTAAATTTTAAATAAAAAGACACACTCTGTCTCATACTGGTCACACCATGAATTATATTGATGTGTAGATAATTCCTACATGTCAAAAATGACTAATAGATCATTGAACTAATGTATCAACACAATATAAATGGATTTTCTCAGTTTTGATTATGTCACATGTCTTTTTTACGAAAATGTTTTTTAAACTAAAAACAAACACTTTCAGCATATATGTCACTTCAGGTATCAGTTTGACCTGATACTTATTCCCACACATCGAACATTATATATGAATAATTTTCCTAAATTATCCAAAAAATATGATTGCTTTTTTCTTTTCTTTAAGTTATTGAAAGATGATTTGAATTAAAATGTCAATTTTAAACTAATAAGTAAAATTTTGTGTCATACTGGGAGCACTATGTATTATATCAAGGTACAACTAATTATTAAAAATAAAAATGAATAAATAATCATTTTATTAAAGTATCAAAGAAATCATAATGATTTTTCTCAGTTTTAATAATTCCACTTGTCTTTTCTACTAAAACTAATGTCAAATTGTAACAAAAAAGATACACTAGGAGACATACCAGTCATACCGTGTGTCAGATTGAAGTGAAACTTATTCCTCCAAGTCAAATATTACTTATGAATAGTTTTAAAAATAGTATCAAAACTATCTGAATGATTTTTCTTGGTTTTCAGTTTTTCACTTGTGTTGTTTCACTAAAATGTCATTTTAAATTAGAAACATACACTTTTAGTCATACATATCACATCATGTGTCAGTTTTATTGGAGACTCATTCCTACATGTCAAAATGACTTAAGTAATTTTTAAAATATTCCAGACAATAATATCATTTTTCCTTGATTTTCAATGAGTGAAACTTTTAAAATTAAAATTTCATTTTAAACTGATAACAGACACATTGAGTCTTACCGGGTACACCATGTATAAGATTAAGGTGGGGATGATTCCTAAATATAAAAAATGACTCCTAGATCATTTTTATAAAGTATGAAAAAAATTTAATGCATTTTCATGGTTTTGATTACTTCACTTGTGGTTTTTAAAAAAGTGTCATTTTAAACATAAAACACACACTTTGAGTCACATCAACCACATCATGTGTTGGTGTGATGCAAGAGTGGTTTTAAAAAATCATAAATGGATTATGAATCATTTTCCTAAATTATAAATATAATCGAAGTGTGTTTTCTTGTTTTTCAATGAGTTATACATGTTTTGATCAAAAATGATAATTTTAAACTAATAAAAGACACTTGGAGTCATATCGATTACATCGAGTGTGAGTTTGACATGAGAATGATTCATACACATATAAAATTAATTATGAATGATTTTCATAAATTATCAAGTTCATATGACCCTCTTTACTTAGATTTTAGCGAGTGACACATATTTTGAAATAAATGTCAATTTTAATATTATAATATCAAATTTGAGTCAAATCAAGAACATGATTTATTAGATGGAGGTTTGGATCATTCCAAATTGTCGAAAATGATAGAGTGATCATTTTACTAAATTATCAAATCAATAAAAATGAATTTTTATTGATTTTAGAATGTCTTTTTTCTTTTTATTAAAATGAAAATTCTAAACTCAAACCACACATCTTAAGTAATACCGTTCACACCGTGAATCCCATTGATATGCAGTCAACTAATACATGTGAAAAATTAATTATGGACCATTTTATATTTTTTTCAAATAATATGATATTTTTTTGGTAGTTTTGGATATTTGACAGGGGTTTTAATCTAAAATGGATCATTTATATAGAAAACACATACATCAGGTCATATTGACCACATCGTGTCTCATATTGATATGTAGTCAATTCCTACATGTGAAAATGAATTAATGATCATTTTTATAATGTTTGGGAATAATTCAATATCATTTTATTTGTTTTGACTATTCGATGTACGTTTTAAATTAAAATTACACTATTACATTGAAATCAGGTACATATTGTCATACCAACCACATTAGGTGTCATATTTATGTGCTATCGATTCCAACAAATGAAAAATGAATTATGGATTGTTTTATTAACGTTTTAAAACAATCCGACTTCATTTTTTTTTGAATATTTGATGTATATTTTAAATTAAAATGACACTATTTTATTGAAAACACATACTTCAAGTCATATCGACCACATCGGGGGTCAAAATGATGTGAAATTAACTCTTACATGTGGAAAATGTTTTAGGGATCATTGTAATAATGTTTGAAAACAAAATGATATGTTTTCTCAGTATCTTCTATTTTGCAATCATTTTAAACTAAAATTGAACATTTTAATTAAAAATAGGTACTTAGGGTTATATCGAACACAACTCATCTCTAATTAATTCCAATCAATTCCTAAACATAAAAAATGAATTTTGGATAGTTTTTCTAAATTTAGAAAACAATAAACGCTCTTTAACTAAATTTGTACTATTTGACGTTTGTTTTCAACTAAAATGACCTTTTTTATTGAGAACCTATACTTAGAGACATAACAACCACACTGAGGGTCATATTTATATGCGTTCAATTCCTACATGGGAAAATTATATAATGGATCATTTTTAAAATGTTTTAAAATAATATGAGCTTATTTTTTTGGGATTTGATTAGTTGATGTTTGTTTTAAACTAAAATGACACTTTTGTACTGAAAATATGCACTTCAAGTGATACCATCCACATCAGATAATGGATAGTCATTAAGACAATCATTATACATTACAGATGAATTATGGATAATTTTCCTAATGATTAAAAGTATCTCAACCACGTTTTCTTAGTCTGATCCATTCGACATGTGTTTCCAAAAAAATGGCACATTTCTATTGTAAACACACACTTACTATCATATTTACCACATCCTGTCTCAGATTGATATGTAGTAAATTTCTATATGTGAAATTAATTATGGGCCATTTTCCAAAATTTTGAATACAATCATAGCTCGTTTTCTCAGTTTTGACTATGTGATGTATGTTTTAAACTAAAATGACATTTTGGCATAGAAAAAAAATACATTAAATCATACCAAACATATTGGATGTTGGATCTACATGTGGTCAATTACTACATGTGAAAAATGATGTATGGATTATTTTTCTATGGTTTGAATACAATACAATCCTGTTTTCTTAGTTTTGACTATTTGATGTACACTTAAAATTAAAATGACACTTTTGTATTGAATACATGTAATTCAAGTAAAACGTAGATTATAGTGTGTTATATTGTTGTTCTGTCAAATCCTGGACATGAAAATATAATTAGGGAACATTTTCTTAATGTTTTAAAATAATCATATATTATGTTATCGGATATAACATTTTTTATAAATTATTTAAACTAAAATGGATCTTTTTATTGAAAACATGTACTTCTAGTCATACTAACCATACTGAGTATTCGATTGATGTTTGGTCAATTTCTACACATGAAAAATGAATTATATATTGTTATACTAATGTTTAAAAACAATCCAAGATCAGTTACTCGGTTTTGAGCATGTGACATGGGGTTTGACCAAATATCTAAATTTAACATACTATGAAATAAATTAAAATAATAAGTAAATTAACTAAATAAAATAGATAAAATAATGGGAAAATTAACTAAGTAAGTAGTAGTAAGTCACCTATTCATAATGCATATATATCTTAATACCATATATTCTTCCCATTTTTTTCTAATAAAAATAACTTCCATCATTACAATTCTTCTGAAGAAATAGATAAAAAATAATTTATACTAATTATGATACTAATGCTTCACAACCCAAATTTATTTCCATGGTTATATCCCATACTAGATCACAAATAAATTTTATTTCAGATATCATTCTGACACCATGTACTCTTCTCACACATCTCTAAACAAATTTACTTCTTATTTTGAGTACGTAGATTTTCAAAAATATTGGTAGTACTAAGAAAATATAGAGAAACAAATGATTAAGAAATGTTTTTCATAAAATTTAAATTACCTTCCAAAAATATATGTTTAGGGATGCTAGTCTTATGATGGTTTATGATATACTTCATAAATTTTCCAAACATAATATCCATAGTTTGTGTTGTTATCTAGATTTGGACACTATAGAAACATTGAGAAAAATTAGTAAATTATTTTGAAATATTTTTTGAATGTTAAATATTTCTATACATACCTTAATCTGTTTCCATTTGGATAAATACATCGGCTTATTATATTCAATCATTGAATTTATACCATGATTAAGCCTATATTTAGTGATCGAACTATCATAAAAAAATTCTTGTTAAACATATACTAAAACATATAATTCGAAATTTATCTATAAAATATTGATTAATGTGCATTATAAATTCATCAAACACATCATGTGTGGTCAGTTTTATTGATATCCACATATTGGATCCAAAAAAACTAATATTTTGTCTATCTAAATTTATTTTAATCAACATATAGTACTTCCTAAAAAATATGTAATGAAAAAAATAAAAATATATTTTATATGATTGGATTTCATAGTTTTACCCTTTCATTGAATGGATAAAAAAAATTCATCTGTTTTTTTTATTCCCAAATGCATAATTTAGTATTTTCCCGACCCAACCCTACCTATCTCGAGCCGCAACTACCCCATGCCCACCTCCAAAGGCTAAGGGATGGCGACAAGCACTAAAGGCGTAAAAATCTCGGGGAGGCCTTTGGATAAGTACCTGTACACACACACAGTCCACTCGATGTAGAAGTGCAGAGTCAAAAGAAAACCAAAGGAAAAAACAACTATAACCCAACCACAGTCATCCATAAACTTATAAATAGAACAAGTAAAGTGCTGAAAAGTACTGACAAGATAAATGAGCAGAAAAAGGAAAAACACGCGCCCAACCTGAAAGGTTCCACAACCCGGCAATAGGTAAACAAATGTAAATAGTTGGTGAGTCTCACACCTGAAAGTCCTACTACGACCACTGAATGTAGCCCAAGCTCCTATTTCCTCTACACTCCTCTATAGTCTCGATCGACCTATCTATAGTCTGCAAGGACACACCATGTGTGGTCAAAGACCAAGTAGTGGTGAGTATAAAGATACTCAGTAGGATGCCCCGAAAACTCGAGGGAGAAACAACAGAGGTACTAAAATAGTGTGCAGTAGACATAACAGAGAACAGTGAAAGAGTACAGTAAAATAGAGTGCAACTCAACCCAACAAGAGGAAGAAAGTAGGCTAGTCCAAACAAGAGGTGCTAGACACGGAAAGAACATGGCATACCCTACATGTCTTCACCCCTCCTAGAAGATTGAACCCAATGAGTTGGAACGAAACATGGGTATATATATATATATATATTCTCAACAAGAAACCCGAACGAGTGCGTAAGGGGATCTCCACCTCCAAGCCCAGCCCATGAAAAGTCGCCAAAAGTTCTAAGGGTAGACATCACTGATTCCCAATAGTCCCTCATGTCAAAGCTGCCTCATCACTAAACCATACTACCAAAAGTCCCGCTTCGGTAATCACAGAGAAAAGTCACTGACTAGCCTCATAGAAAGGGCTGAGTCTGAATGAATTTGTCGAGTAACCCACTGCCTAACCCCATGGGAGGGGAAACACTAAAAGGTCATCATGAAACCCACTGCCCAGCCCCCTAGATGGTAAACCCTAAAGTCAATGGGTAACCCACTGCCCAGCCCCGCTGGAGGGTAAACCCTAGAAGGTCGTCCGGTAACCCACTGCCCAGCCCACCTAGAGGGTATACCCTAAAGTCAACGGGTAACCCACTGGCCAGCCATCTCTGGGTGTCACTAACATTGCTACCATGATTTGGTTCAGAGTGTGTCAAATGAACCTCTGACCGACACACATTCATGTTTCCACATTTAATAAGAACTCGAAAGAGGCTCTACATGACCAAACAGATTACACCGATGTAATCCTCATAGAAAAACACGAGAGATAGACTACTTACTCACTGGAAACGGACTCCCGACAGTGAATTTATTCAACACCACTTTATTCCCATACGACATCTTGTGTGGCCCATACCTCGGTCCCGAAAAAGTTCGGGTGAACTACTCCATCATGATGATCTTGAAAAAACACGCCAAAATGACGATTTATTCTCCCCGAATAGATGCCTGAGAAAAAAGTCACAGTACGCTGCACACAGCATAAAAGACGGCCCACGGGACCCACACATCAACTTCGAATTCAACACTTGAAACCACCTTGGACTAGATCTCCTCGATGCTAGGGTTACAATGCCACTTACGACACCTAAAACAGACTCTGAATGTGTTCTCGCCATCCGAATGAAGAATCATGGCGAGGCACTATACCATACTTAACGAGTGTGTCACGCCACTGAGCACCCCCCACATCAGGAATAAAAAAAAAATCCCAAGACCATCTCAAAAACTCTGACTCAATCTGGGGATCATGTCTCCATAGAAAACACGCAAAACTGACACCCATAGTGAAGGTTACGGGTGTCTGAAGAAATGGGGCTAACCCCTTTCGGCTGGACCGGCCCGGCCTGGGACGGCCCCCACTGGCCGGTCCGGCCACTGCCCCGCATTCCACCCTCGCCGACTATCCCTCGCGGCTAGTTTTTGTCCCGCGCGGAGACCCGACAAAGGTTGGTCTAGATCTCCCGCTCGGGTTCGCGCACCGCGACCCCCATCGCGCTGCACACAGGTGACCCCCACCCACCATGCTGGCGCCTGGGGACCACACCGCCGGTACCTGGGAACTGTCACGCAGCCGCCTGGGAGCCGTCGGGCCAATGTTGTCACAAACCAGACCACCGCGCGGAGCCGCCAGAAACCCTGGAACTACCGGAAAACCCAAAATTTGGCCAGAAAACTTTCCGAGGTCACCCCAGGAGTCAAAAATTCAATCCGAAAGGATCGGTGGGAAGCTCAAATCGAGCCCTACACAAATATGGCCTTCTCTAGAGAATTAAACAGAATATCGATGCAAGAATTTGAGTTCAAATGTATATGTGGAATTTTAAAAAAACACACGAACCTACCTCATTGGGTGTAGCCTGTTGCTCCACGAACGGTCCGCTGAAGCTGCCACCACCTTGCCAGAGAAGAGGGGAAGCGTGAAGGTTGTTGCTCCCTTTGTAGAGAGATATTCCTCTAGGGAGAAAAACTAAGGGTGAAAGAATGGGGAGAGAAGTGTTTATGTAGAGAAACACTGAAACACCCACCAGTAGGCCCCATACCCGGACTTTCGGCGAGGTCGTGGTTAAGTAGCCTATAGGGTAAAATCCACATTCTGAGCACAATAGTGATCTTGGAATTTTAATCTGAGACTCCTTTCAAAAGATGTAAACCTCATGACCGAGGCCGCTAGACTACAAAAACACCCCTAGTGGTGTTTTCCAGAGAAGGGTCACGCCCGTGAAAGTTACACCCTTCCTAGGGTAAAAGGCATGCTCCGGACTCAATGGTGCCCTAAAATTTCCCATTTGAGCTACCTTATAGGAGTTATTATTTTTATATGGTGTGTCCAGTGTGAACGCACTTAAAATTTAATTCTGACCACACCGGGGCTCGGAATCACACGCCGTCTAAACTCCCTCCTCTCGAATAACATATAGAAATTTTCAAAGTCTTACAGGCTCAAAACACGAGTTCTTACATCATTCCCTCCTTCATGTTTTTATCCCCGAAAAAAAAACTACAAAAACAACTCAGGATACTGAGCTTGCATCTGGCTCTCCCATTCCCAAGTGCTCTCTTGTGCCCTCCCGTACTGCCACAGCACACAAACCAATGGAATGGTCGGTCCACGAAGTGTCTGCTCCTGCCAGTCCTCAATCTCCATGAAGTGCTCTGCAAAGGTGGCTCCATCCTCAATGTCCATCTCTCCCCTGTCAATAACGTGCATGGGGTTATGCATGTATTTCCTCAGCTGTGACACGTAGAAGACGTTATGCACCCTCTCTAGCTGTGGGGGTAGAGCAAGACGGTAGACAACCTCACCAATGTTTCACAGGATCTCAAAGGGCCCAATGAACCTCAGGGACAGCTTGCTTCCTGGACCGAAACTCCATGTTCCACACCGTAGAGAGACTCCCAAAAACACATGGTCCCCCTACTAGAACTCTAAAGGCATGCGACGATGGTCTGCGTAGGACTTCTGTCTGCTATGATCCATCTTCATCTACTCATGAATGACCTGAACCTTCTCCTTCATCATCCGCACCAACTCTAGGCCCATGAGGGAGGTCTCCCCAACCTCCATCCAACACAACGGTGACCTGCAGGGTCTCCCATAGAGGTCCTCAAAAGGTGCCATGCCGATTGTAGAGTGGTAACTATTGTTATACGCGAACTCCACCAAGGGTAGGTGACCCTCCCATCTTAGGATATCAGGTTTTAACCATCAGCTAGTTTAGTTTCCGATAAACCATGAAAATTCTAAGAGTTTCGTCTGCCTTTTTCACAAAAAGGACCAAAGAACCCCATAGAGAAGTATTGGGTCTGATAAACTCCTTCACCACTAAATCCTATAGATTCATTTTGAGCTCCTACAAATCCATTGTAGCTATCCTATATGGAGGAATGGATACTGATGAAGCTCCTGGAACAAGCTCTATGGTGAACTCCACCTCTCTCTTAGGATGTAAACCAGCAAACTCATTAGGAAAGACATCCTTGAAGTGCTCAACCACTGGAGGAAAGTCCACCTAACTCATTCCCTCGTCATCTAGAAACAAACTAGAAATATGGGATATCATTAGCTAAACCCACTATGCTTGGGTCATCTTTTCTCTCCTGTACATCCCATTCACCCTTGTGAATAAACACTACACCCTATAGTAATGTGGAATCCCCCTTCCAGTGATAACAGTCAATGTACACTCAATAAGTTATGATACAGTCCATTATGAGAATGACTCAAAACCCTATCATCTCAAGGGCATAAAGATCATAGATGAAGTGATACTCTCCAACATTAAGGGGACACTCCATACACTAGTGCACATAAACTTTTCTAACTCCCAATAGTGTGTCTAGAATCAAAACGCCCTTAGAGAGTAAAAACACAAGCACAAGACTTTTTCACACTCGTGTAGAGATAAAAATATGAGAGGAACTTGTATAAAAAAGACCATTTGCAATAGTATAAGCTATTAAGATTGTACCTCTCACCATAGATATTCCAGTAATCTTCTCCTATTGGTTCGGTTGCAATGCATATGTTTGGGATGTACCCTGACCATGTGACCCTGCTTGGCTTCCCTAGCCGGATCCACCTTGCGGTCTCTAAGAACAAGGTGTCTGGCTACCATATCCAAGACCACCACTACCATGGCCTAACCAGCCTACAATGATCTATCTTTCTGCTTGACATAGAGTTGAAGACCCTATTCCTGAACCCGACATTGTATCTAACCTTCTACCACTCTTAATTGGAGGGAAGGTCCTTAAAAACCACTGCATGTTCCCCATCAGGCTGCAATCTCAGAACTCAATTGGGCCGCAGTCGCACTAATTTTTCATGTGGGGTCTCCTACCACACTGATGGGAAAAACACCAAGATTCCTCCTCCCACAACCTAACTAGCACTCACATCGTGGGAAGCCTCGAAATGGTGCTTCATGCCTGATGATGTAGATCCACTATGGAGAGAAACAACACTCTACTATTCAGTAACCTCATTATCCCTCAGGTTCCACACACTAATTAGTTCATGATTCAAAATCTCAATTATATAAGTAAACCAGACCACATTGACCTGAGATCTGATAGCATGTATGAGACTATCTTCCAAGCACATATCCCTCGTTATCTCATTAGTAAGATCCTTCGGTGCAAAACACTGCAGTATTGTAAAGCAAGTCATATATTCCATAAAAGTCATTGCGCCCTACTCTTTATGCATGAACTCACTAGCTCTCTCTTCTCATCAACTTTCATGGTTATAGTAGTCATTGGAATGGGTTTTGAATTCAATCCAACCCATATCACACAACCCATCAGCCTGGTTCAAAACATCACACTGGCGCTTTGCTGTTCCACGTAGCATATAGTCATGAGAATGAACCTCCACATAGGAGGAATCTCTAGATGATGAATAATTTCTAATGTGGTCTCTAGCCATAGCTATGCAGCCTGTGGACCTCCATCCCTTGAATATGTAAATGTATATTGCTTCTAGAATACTCATTTCAGCTCATCCTTAGTAAAGGCTGGCTGTGGTGCTCCCTTTATCATTTTTATATTGAAATAGAAACCATTGTGAAACTATGCCTCATAACTTGAGTCTGGAATAGACTCAGGTGTCACAGCTGGAACTATAGAAGGATCAACTAGTAGCCCATGGATCAGTGTCTCTGAATTATGGTCATAGACTCCATCACAGTGTAAAACTAGAGTTCGTCATGGTGGAATGACTGTACAATGCCAAACACATGACTTAGAAAAGAACAAACTGAAGGAAAAAATCTCAAAAGCATACGACTATTCAAAACCCTCCTAGAAACCAAGTTAAGACCACAACCTGATCTAAAATCCAGGACATTATAAAGAACATCCAAAAAACCAAAACAAATTGTGCCTCTTTCCCACTCAAAATCCGGGTCTAGGATAAGTCACTATCCATTATTTGAGATATATTTCCATTTAGTTATCCAAGAAATTTCACCATGGTAACCAATTTTGAATCCATGAGGGACCATAACACCTCATAAACCCAAAAATGGTTCCCATTTAAACCATACATATATGAAGTTCATTTAATAATTTACATTCCGTAGGTGTGTCATTGCCCAATTCAGAAGTTCCCATTTACCTTATAGATTGAATGATAGTGTCACACCATTATCTTTTTCACCCAACTAACACAACAGTAGGCAAGAACATCACACCAACTATCACAACAACATAAAATATATACTTCATCGTAGATGGCATGGAATAATTAATTGCATGTGATTCTAAATTGTGTTTATATGATGCATGAGATTGGATGTCGTCATCTCATCATGTTTCAACTGAAATAGAACCAATAATTTCACCAATAGTAATAGAATAAATCATTTTCATCACCCAACGATAAAATCAAATCAACTGTAATAGTCAAAATATAGAAAATGAGAACTCAATTTGAGGAAAATTGGATTTCCCTATACGAGGGGTAGCTACTCCTTGGCACAGTTTATTACCAAACACCATTTCATTCCTATCCCTGAATGAAATTTCCAAATAGTAAGTCAAACAAAAAAAATCCTATGATGCCACTTTTTAATGTACCGAACCCGGATGTTGGCCAAAATAATGCCTCAAGCCCGTTGGTCATAAGGCCTCATGTCCATCTCCCCAAATGCCAGAGGCTACCAACTAGAAATGGGGGCCTATGTGAGGTAGTGGGGAGACTATTCCTTCATTACCAGAGTATCACAGCAGAAGTCAAACATATAATAAATAGAGGAAGAAAAATAACCAGTCAACAACTGAAAGTAAGCCAACACTGAAATACATATCAATAAAAAAATATTTCTCATATAGAAAATGATGCATATGGTACAATTATCTAGAATGCAACTAAATAGGTACATGGAAATACATTATAGTACACATATCCCAAAAAGGAAAAATACCAAAAAGGTATCACAGCATCGCAAGCCACATCTTGGTCCTATGATCCCATGATCCAAAGCCACAATCAACAACATGTACTAGGGTTCTTTCTCGCATCATCACATGCAACCATATAATCTGTTTGGGTCCCCATGGAGTCCCAAATAGGATGTGAGATGAACATCCTAGTAAGAATCCACCACGGTCTATACAGTTCAAATATAAATTCTAAAAAAATTATATCAAGTGTAAACAATCATTAAGTAAGATCATATGCCCATGGAATAAGTATACTGTAAATTAAAAAAGAACATCACTGAAGGCGACCTGCAAAAGAGTCAGCTCCCAACTAGGAATCTATAGAAAATTAAACTTGAAAGTCACACAATCACGTTGTACATCCATCTGTATAATGTATCCCATAACCATGTTGAATAATGTACTCATGTATCCCACGACCACACCATATAGTGAAGTCAAATATCCCATGTCCACGCCGTATTGTGAAGTGTAGACAACAAGGTCCAGATCCGAGGTGTCTGAAGACCAATGCATCCAAGTAACAATATATAGAACATAGGGGGCCGGATCCAAAGATATTTTCCAAGGCACCCCATCGAGTCCCATTGGCATCCCTGGTGGGATCTTAGTTAAGCACTGGTTGGGGTCCTAGGAGAAAGTCAATAAGAAGTGCTACATGAGCCCAATACTGTCGGATCCATGGGGTAGAAAGGCCCGAGGAATCCCATAAAATCAGGACCCAAGGGTTAGAGTCAACCAAAGGTGTCCACTACCACATTCCAGATCAATGTATAGATGTCCATGACATTTATCAAACCATCCATTCAAGCATTCAATCATTAAAATTAAACATTCATACTCATGTGAGTCTACCCACTATCGTCACAAGCACAAGCCATGTGTATACCCACTAATGAAAACCATTAATCATTTATCAAGAATATGGGCCTACCCTCCCATATAGTCCATTTAACATGTCATTAGTCATTTCATATAGCTATACCCATGCATATTATCAATTTGACATGCCAAACTATCAATACAGTTAAGGAATAACACGATATTCATTAAACAATGAGGCATTACATCTTCTGAGTAAGCTACTCTAGATATCAAGGAATATAGGGGTTTTTAATAACTAGGAAATCATAATAACACACCCATTGTGTGGTTTAAATAGTTACAAACATGCTATTTTCTTATGGTGCACCCCTCGATGACCTTGAAATGAGAAACGAGTGCCAACACACCAAAACAGAACCTAGGATCAAACTAACTAGGTCCAAATACAACTACTAAATGCTAATATCTCCAAAACAAGATCTTTCCGGAATGTTTGACAGAAGGTGTAAAGAGAAAATGCCCAAAAAACACTAAAGAAAAGACAAAAGAAGGTATAGACTACCTACGTCTCCTCTGTAGTAGACAACTCATCTAGAATCAAGTCTTGATTTGTATTGGATTTGAAGAAATTTAATAAACAGATGAAGAATGTAATATTAGAGATTATGAGACTAAATCCAAATAACCCATTCATTGTTCTAAAGAATCAAGTTCGACTAAAAAGGAATCAGGGACTTACCATTGTGGATCTGATGAGGCGATCCACGATTGAAATGGAGGTCGGACGGAGGAACTGGCTAAAATCATATATTAGGCGCCAAAGGGGAGACCCATGGGGCTTCTATGCATAGGAGGATAGAAAACACAAATTGGTGTTCAAAAGTGAAAAATATTTTTAAATTAATTTTTTTAAGAAAACACACAGAAGAGTCACCCGGTTTACCCAAATGGTTTCCCAAACCGTGTAGAAACCATGTGCACCTCACTGTCTGGAAAAGGGAACCTTATTCGGTTACCATGTATGGTTTTACTAACCGTGCACAATCCGTACGAAAGAAAATGTTAAGAAGCTTCCCTTTTCATACCTCTCACATGGTTTGGACTAACCATGCACAGGTCGTACACAAACCATGCACCGAGTCATTTTCTTCCCAAAACAAGGTTCTGGGCTCCAAACAAGCCCCTAACACCTCCAACACACCCATGATAATTTTAAGAATTCACATATGGACATAAACATTCATTTAAACCAAAAATAAAGGGATCCATGCCTCATATGAAAACGTGGTTTCTTACAACAATGATGAAATTCATTCAATCGTCTGCAACCCTCACTTCTCCCAACCCAGAGCTCCTCTTCAAAGATTTTTAACACCTCTAACTGTTTTAGATTGATTCCTTCATCATTTGATCATCATGTTTTT
The DNA here is from genome assembly GCA_963277665.1 of Viscum album. Lineage (NCBI taxonomy): Eukaryota > Viridiplantae > Streptophyta > Magnoliopsida > Santalales > Viscaceae > Viscum > Viscum album. The sequence continues at coordinate 1,224,559,002 of OY728157.1, read as the reverse complement.
AAATGATATGTATATGAGTGAGTAATAATTTTTACTTCTTCATCGACTTTTATTATGGTATCACAATTTCATTTCATTCTATGATCCATTTAGTTGTAGTGGCAATTCCTATGATTCTTTTCAAGATCTGTAGTGAGATATTATTCTAGTGGATGCTCTATTGTTGGTTGTGTTATGGTTGGTGTACATTCTTAAGGAATGTTTTCATATTTCCTATATTCAACCTTTTTTAAAAATGAATCAATTTTGGGATGTTAGGATTTATTATAGGGCCACTTTTTTCATTATTATGTTCTTCCTGTTGGGGCATCTTTTTGCGAGCATGTGCGACATTAGTTTTGAGGTAGGTGGTTTCGTTTATAGCCTATGATTTTGAATTTCATTCATCATATTTGATAAAATTTTCTATTAAATGAAATATAATGATTGAATTATTTGATCTATGTGAGTTGAAATGGGTTTTTGATAAAAGATGTTTTTTCTAAGGTTTTGGTAAATGAAAATGGTATTTAAAGCATTGTGAAATGGTGTTCTGAAATAGAATTCAAAGAAATATATTATTAAATAGAATATAAAATATGAAATAAGGGAATATGTGGGTACATAGGTGGATGGTTTAGTAATAGGCCTCATCCACTTGAAGGGGGTTCACTAATGGAGTGTTCCTATGCTCCATAGGCATGTTGTTCTGTGGAGTTGTTAGACCTGTTGTCCGGTTCATTTATAAGGGTGTTATATAGTCTCTAGTCTCGATGAATATGTCTAGAAGTTTGTAAACATGATTTTCTATGTTAGGTATAAGGGTCCAAGAAATCGGGACCAAGTGTGATTCTTAGCATGATGTAACCTCTGATTTTTGATAATTTGGGATGTTTTGGTTTGTAATGTTTTATTTGTACCAACATGGATTCAATATGATATGCGATGAATGATTAGGTTTGATATGATATATATTTTTGAAATATGTATGTGTAATGATTGGAAACTGATTTACCAAATTTATTTAGTAATGTAGACAAGGGGAAATTAAATGTTTTGAAACGATTTGGATATAAAAACATTTTAACTATATATCATGCATTTTTAATTTAAAGTTGATCATGCTTGGATTATTGATTAAAGACTAGATATGGATCACCTGGGTGGGGACCTACTGAGCCTATTAGCTCACACCCTATGTTCCATTTCAGCGTTTCGTAGAACTGGTTATGTCTTTTGATGCTGGGAAAGGAAAGGCATTATAGTGTGGTAGGGGGTTTTCTTTTTACTGGGTTTGGGTAGCTGGATGGTGAGATAGTGGGAATTGTCCCTTGCTATAACTTGGATACTTTTGGCGTATCTATTTAGTTTTTGATTCCTTGGAAGTAATACTTATCTCTTGGAGATTGTTTTGTACCATTTCAGTTGTATTGATTCCATTGTTCTCTATATATTCAGAAATATATATGGATTATTTCGAACATGGTTTACTTTGTTATGTGTGTGTGTGTGTGTATGACATGTTTTCTGCAATAGGCTGGGAGAAATCCTTCCCTTTCTTTATCGTTCATACCCTGGTTCAAGTCGCCAACAAATGGGGATCATGAACTCCCTTTGTGTATGTGGCAATTTAGGCCAGGTTCCAGTTTGAGAGAGTATCCGGGTCGAGTTCATCACATCATAAAAAATGTGCTAATAAAAGTTCCCCTTACGAGTGCTAAAAATGATAATAAAGGCAATCCTTTTAGTGCAAAAAAAGAACTGATAAAGGGTACCTTTAATGAGTAGTTTTTTAGTAAGAATAAAAGGAACCATTTATCAGTCCTTTTTAGCACTGATAAACGAATCCTTTATTAGCACTTTTTCCTAGCGCTGATAAATGATGGCACTGTATATAATGCATTTTATAGTAGTGACATACATTCACATACTTTTTCATACATGCATTTACATGTATATAAACACAAAAACACAAACAACCATGTATAAATAATCACATACATACAATTATTTCAATATTAATAAACATAAAACCCATAAATATGCATACATACATATACAACATAGGAATACACATATATACACATATACACACATACTCGAATATACACACACATGTGCACATACAAAAACACTTACAGATACACACATATATCCATGCATATTCACAGGAATACACATACACGTACACATACACATACACATATACATACAAATACAAAGACACAGACACACACACACACACACATACACATACACATACACATAGACATACACATAGACATAGACATACACATACACATAGACATAGACATACACATACACATACACATACACATACACATACACATACACATACACATACACATACACATACAGATAAAGATACAGATACACATACACATACACAGAAACATACACATACACATACAGATACAAATACACATACACATACACATACACATACAAATACACATACACATACACATACACATACACATACACATACACATATGCATATGCATACACATACACATACACATACAGAAACACAAACAAAGACACAGACACATATAAAGACACATACAAAGACACAGATAGACAGACAGACAGACACACACACACACACACACACACACACAGACACACAGACACACAGATACACATACACATACACATACACATACACATACACATACACATACACATACACATACACATACACATACACATACACATACACATACACATACACATACACATACACATACACATACACATACACATACACATACACATACACATACACATACACATACAATACACATACACCTACACATAGACATACACATACGCATACACATACACATACACATACACATACACATACACATACACACAAAAACACATACATACACGTACATATTCACACACATACATATACATACATGTATACACACACATAAATATAAACATACACATACAGAACCATACAACTATATAAATGTATGCACACACATAACACATATATACATAGACAATGCATAAAAATACATTCTTACATACACATACACACACATACACACACACACAAATAAATCCACATACAAACACATGCACACACATACATACAAATATATGGGTATATTTTATACTATTTAATATGAACTATTTTAAAATAAATGTAGATTCATTTATATATATTCATATAATTTTGTAAATAAAATGTTAATATATTATATTCATATACACACTTTATAACTAATGCATATAAATAAATTATTCATCATTTTTTTAATTAATATAAATTTCATATTTTTTATATATAAAATTATAAAAATAATATTGATAATATTTTTTATTATAATATAGTTAAATAAATCAAATTTATTTATATATTATATTTACACATATAAAATTATTGTTATATAAATCATATATATATATATAAATTAAATTATTCATGATACCCTTTTTCAGTGCTATTTTAGCCCTTCCAATGGGGGGGGGGGCTTTTTTATTTCTAATAAAAGCGCTGATCATAACGGTGTGTGATCGTGACAACGAGGAAAAATTTGATCGACATGCAACATAGTTGGTGAATAGTTTGAGGCATGAACTATCTGTATCAGGCTACATGAAAGTGTGTGTGGCTTAAGGGGATAATGGACTTGACATTGTAATGGAAAAGTAAATTTCAATATGAAATTTGAAATTTTAAATTTTTAGTTTTTTTATTTAAAAACATAATATTTGAATTTGGAATTTGGTTTGTCCTTTGTTCTGGTTTTATATTGGTAGTTGGGATGTGGTTGGACTGGGCTTTATGTGTGGGTTTACAGTTTACCCATAAATGTGTTTGAAAAATACCAGAAAATAGGTTGGGTAAAAGAAAAGCACGAATATAGGGGTACTTTTATCAATGTGAAAAAACATTCAAAAAAGTACCATTTTTTTGGTTCTTATTTAGAACTGATAAAGGCCCCCATTTTGTACGCTTTTATTTAGTGCTGATAAATTTTCCCTTTAACAATAGTTTTTTATTTTCGGCAGATAATGATAATGTTTAATAATTGTCAATCTTTAGTAGTGGAATGGAGTTTTACGCATTGTATATGTATATATATGTTCTCCCTCCCTCTCTCTCTCTATATGTATTTATATAGATGTATTTTTTATATGTGTATGTTTATGTTTACATGTATATTTGTATATATGTGTACGTGTGTATGTTCATAAATATGTGTGTATGTGTATGTGTATGTGTTGGTGTATGTGTATGAGTATATGTATGAGCATGTCTATGTGTATGTGTGTGTGTATGTGAATGTGTATGTATATGTGTATGTGTATGTGTATGTGTATGTGTATGTGTATGTGTATGTGTATGTGTATGTGTATGTGTATGTGTTTGTGTATGTGTATGTGTATGTGTACGTGTATGTGTATGTGTATGTGTATGTGTATGTGAATGTGCATCTCTATGTGTATGTGTATAAGTATGTGTTTGTAAGTGTATATATGTTTATCTTTATATGTGTATGTATATGCATATTTATCAATATGAGAATTTATAGTGGACAACATTACAAACTAGTGGTTCTTGGCCGCGACACTACACCAGTGGGAGTGGGCATCAAATCTCTTCCCTGACATTTGGCCCACCATTTGGGGGGTGGGAGACAATTTTTTATCTTCCTCTGAACATGTGGGAGATGGGAGATTATTAGAGTCAGTCGATGACAAAAGGTATGTGTATTCAACCCCACATGAATTTTCCTAGGGTGATGAAAGAGGCCCTTGAATACAGCCATGGGTGAGCACATGTGGTAAAAAATGTTGGCTGGAAGTCTGTATGTTGCTGGGATTGGTGGTGGTGTGTAGGAAGATGTTGATGGGAGGCATGAAATAGGAAGGATGGGTGGATGAATAAGACGACGGTGGAGTAAGGGCCGGTGAACGTAAAGTAGGTTCCGACATAGAGGTGGGTTGAGCCAACTTTGGGCCCCTGAGCTTGGGGCCTTCAACTTGTTTCTGGGGCCTTTAGTCCATGTTCCCTCAGTGCCAATTCTAAGGACATTCAAGGCCACAACTCAGTACCAACATCATTATTGATTAAGGGATTTGTTCCAGAATATCGAGCTGCAAATCCATTGGGTCATTGGTCCATAATGTTTTTAAAAAATAGGTCCAATGAGTGATTTCCAATACTAATGTGGAGAGATGAGGCTAAACACACTAGCGTGTCTCAGCATGTGATTTTTTGGTCTCCTTGTCCCCCAAATTAGTAATAAATAAGTACTTATATGCATGAATATGTATGTGTATTTGCATGTATGTTATTGTATGCATGTTTATGCATATCCATGTGTGTACGTGAATGTAAGTGTATATGCATGTATATGTATGTATGTGCATGTGTATGTGTATGTACTTATACATGTATGTATATAAGTATGTATGCATGTTGGTGTATGTATGTAATGATTATGTCTATTTATTCATTTAACATTATTTATTCATTTTTAACGTTTCTTCACTTTCAATATTTTTTCTATAATTTATTCCTTTTAAATACTTCTTGTTTTCAAATATTTATTCATTTAACATCTTTGAAATATATTCAATTTTTCTAATTATTTATACATTTTTAAACATATTTAACTTTAATTAAATAATAATATTTTAATTATAATTAAAAATCCCAATGTTTAATAATTAATTACATTTTCTATATACACCCTATACAATACACACATCAATAATTAGCAATATTATTATTTATTATTTATTCATTTTAATGTTCTTTTATTTCAAATAAATAATGTTATGTATTCACTTTTTATTTAAATTTATTTATAACTTATTCACTTTTATTTGTAAAATTTTATCATTTTTTTATTTTGTATTATTTTTTTCATTTTTTATATTTATTAATTTTTAATATTTTTTGTGAATTATTCATTTTTTAAATTTTATATATACTAATTTTTTATGCATTAATATTTTAAATACGTTTGTAATTTATTTTATTAATATTTATTCATTTTTTACTTATTAAATTTTAATATTTTAAATATTTTTCGGAATATATATAATTACTTTTTTAAATGCATTTTACTCTTATATTTATCTAATTTATGTTGTTAACCTAATTCATTTATAATAAATTGGATAATTATATAATTAATATTATTTATTTATTAAATTTTATTAATATTTATGTGTTTTGAATTCATGTAATTAATGTTACAAATTCACTATTTAAATATTTGGGTAATTTATTCAATTTTATTTATTCATGTGTAATTTATTCCTTTAAATTTTTTATTCATTTTAAATATTTATTAAATTTTATTTTTTTTGGAATTGATAAATTTATTTAAATTTATTTGTTAACTTTTAATATTTATATATGTTTCAAATTTATATGATTAATATCTATTCATTTTTTTATTATTTTTTAATATTTTTAAAAAGTTTGAAATTTATATAACTAATTCATATAAATGTTTTTTAAATATTCTTTCAATTTAAATATTCAATATAATACATTTCAATATTTTTTATTTATAAAACATACAAATTTTATTTATTCATTTCTATTTATTTTTTATGTGTTTATAATTCATGTTATTAATCCTATGAAATCAATTGTTCAAATATATGTGTAATTTATTATATTTTATTTATTCTAATTTAATATTATTTATTCTTATTTAAAATTTAATTTTTTTTTTATTTTCTTAGAATTTATTAATTTATTATTACCTAGTATAAAATTTTATTAATTATGTTTTAATATTTTAAATATATTTTTTGTCGCATGCTTAATATTTATTCATTTTTGTATATAAAGTTATAGTTTTTTTAATATGTTTGAAATTTATATAATTAGTTTATTAAAATTCATTTTTAGTAATTTTTTTTAATTTAAATTGGTAATATATTTTATATTTAATAATTTCTTATTTTTAATAATTAATTTTATTAACTTACTTATTTTTATTTAATTTTTATATATTTTTTATTTATGTAATTAATGTTAGGAATTTACTTCTTCAACGTTTCGTATTTTTTAAATTTTTTTATTCATTTTTAATATTATTTCATTTAATAATATTTATGAAAATTTATTTTTTGGAATTTATTTAGTTTATAATATTTATTTATACATATTTATTTAATAATTATTAATATTTTCAATATGCTTGTAATTTGTATGATTAATATTTACTCATTTTAATTTTATAATTTTTCATATTTTAAGAATGTTTTAAATATATATAATTAATTTATTTGAATGCATTTTTAATATTTTTTCATTTGAAAAAGTTAATATAATTCATTTTATATACTTTTTTTATTCATATAATTAATATTAATTATTTTTTTGAATTTTCTTCAATTTTTTATGTGTTTATAATTAGTTTTATTAATCTTAAAAATTCACTTTTAAAATTATTTTTTAATTTATTTAATTTTATTTATTCATTTAAATTTATTTTATTTAATATAATTTATTTATTTTTTATGTTTATTAATTTCAATTTATTTTGTATTCAATCAATTTTTTATTTAGTTTTTTCGCATTATAAAATTGAATTGTCCTCCTGGAAAAGTTCACACCTTTATTCAAAAAATATTACTTATTTATTTATTTTTATTCAATTTTTTATCCGTTTATAATTTATTTAAATAATGTTTTTACTTGAAGATTTTAAAATATTTTTTATAATTTATTCAAATATATTTATTTATTTTTCGTATTCACCCATTAAATATTTTTTAATATTTATTATTTTTTGAATTTATTCATTTTTTATTTTTTATTTTTATATATTTATATATTATGTTTTAATATTATCAATTTGTTTGTAATTTATATTATAAATTTTTTTATATTTATTTTAAACATGTTTTTAATTTAAATAGTTAGTATAATTCAATTTTAACAATTTATTATTTTTAAAATTAATCTTATTTATTTATTCATATTTTTACATTTTTGTTAGAACTAAATTATGAATTGAAAAATACAACCATTTGTAGTGTTTTTTAGTATTGATAAAGGTATTGTTTTATCAATTCTAAAAAATCAGTGACTAAAGATTTATTTACATGCACTTATATATTTAACACTGTTAAAATGTCATTTTATCAGAGCTTTTCAGTACGCATTGATAAAATTATTCACCTCTTTTAAATTGGACGCTAACAGATCGCTTCTCCTCCCGATGCATTCAAGCTCTCATGAAATAGAACCTCTAAAACATTCAAAGTCAATTTTTTGGAGAAATCGAACCTCAAAACCATAGGTATGAAATCCAGAACTTGTTTTTTTAAGGATTCTCTGTTGATCTTTCAAGTGGTTTAAAAGAGTTTTTTTTGAGTTTTTCATCCTATATTCTTCAATAGCAACTGGACACACTGATTTTGAACATATTGAACCTATTAACCAATGGTTTATGATATATTAAACATTTTTTTAAGGATTTATAGTGGATCTTTCATGTATTTTTCACAAATGTTTGAGTGTGTCTTCCCCTATTTATCCATAAGGGTTCTTCTCTTACGAGTTCTTCTATAATTAGTTTTATGCATCATTCTGCACTATTTTTTTACCCAAACCAACCCTTTTAGCCTGCTTTCCATTTTGGTTCTCCAATCATAGTTCATTTTCCTAGTTTTTTGTTTTTTTATTCGTTTTCGTATATGTAAATATAGAATATAAATAGGGTTTTCCTACAAAATAATAATGATAAATTACTATTATATATTCATTGAAAATTTAAATGGGTTCAGTGGAATAATAATTTTATTTATTAAATAATTTGTGAATTAAAACCTCTCAAAATTTTTAGATAAGAAATTAATTACTTTAATATTAAATAAGTATAACACTTATAAATGTGAATCGATTCAAGATTATTCATTGGGTTTTGGGTTAGGTATAACTAGTAACTACATTTGAACAGAGAATGATCAAATAGTATGATTAATAGTTTTTATAGAAAAATGACATTAGATATAATGTTTTCTTATATATATATATAAATGTTTGTTTCATTTGTTTTTGTATGTATATGTATAAAAGTAAATATATTCTTTCTTATGTGGGTTTTTAGTATTTATATACCTCTATGTGTATATGTGTGTGTATATATATATATTAATATTAGTTTATATAATATATAAATCCTTAAACATCACTAAAAAACACTATATGATATCACCACAATGTGTATGAAGTTACCTACTCCATTGTAGAAAAAAAACCCACACCAATAGAGAAGACATAATATTTCCAAAGCATAGGCTTTGTTAAATCCTAATATATGTGTGTGGATCAACAAGTACACAATCAAGTGGTGGTTTATGATAAATTTTTACTATCATGAATGATTTTAGAAAATATAAATATGTATTTATAATGAAACACAAATATTTAATTTTTGAATTATTCCAAAATATCTAATAACTATGTAAAAAATAATCCTAAAAATGTTATTAAATATTTCTATCTAAATTGAGTGAGTGAATACCTAAGTGATGATTTTACAAACTATTTAAGGGGTGTTGTATTATATCAAAACCAACCATTTGGAAATACCATAATAGAATGGTGTATTAATATAAAAAAACATTATTAAAAATGGTTCAACTGATGATGATTTAAGGTTTATCTTCTTATATTAATTTGTAATTACTATAAAAAAGATTAACATTTATATTTATCAATTTTCTATGTATAAAAAATCAAAATAAACCATACAATATATAAACCGAAAAGAATAAATTTTTTTTATAAGCATTAGTTCTTCAAGGTGAACTCCAATGATTTCTGATAACCTTGATGACCTTTGAAGATTCAGAATGAATATTAATGGCGATATCTACTTTTAAATGTTTACATTATTATCTCCCATGGTAAATCAATTTTACAAAATTGAAAAATAATTTTCATGTGTGACTTCTTGTAATAAAAAAATAGGTTTAATAAATCATTAAATTCATATAATTCTTGGAATTTTTATATGTTCTAATAATTTTTTTATTCAGTGGAAATTTATACCAAATTTGATGACTATATGTGATTATATATAATGAATAGCCTTTTAGGAATGTAATGTCATACCTTTTAGGAATTTTTTTAAATATGATGATTTCTAAATCAAATAGGATATTCAGAAAAAATAAATGGATAGATTCAATTTGTATTAAACATGACTATGAAGAGAAGGTTAATGAGTTCATCAAGTTTTCAAAAGATTGTGTATATGACCCTACATAAATCCTCTGCCTAAATTTATATTACAGTTATTCAATAATAATTAGTCAAGAGATGCTCTAAAAACACCTGATCTATCATGGAATAGATCAAAGTTAAAAATTATGGACTAAACATGGGGAAGAACCGAATTTTGCTAGTGAATGGGATAACCATACATTTTAGGGATCATCTGATATGATTATAAGTGTGAATTATGATAAATATTGTATCATGGACATGATTACCAGTGTAAATGATGATGAGCACTATATTGAGGACATGATAATGACAATTGAAGAAAAATTTGATGATTTTACAAATCCATTTCAAAAGATAAATAACTATGAAAAGACACAATTTCATAATGGTTATACTAAATATACAACATTTCTATCCACATCGAAGCTATATAATGTGAAATAAATCAATGGATGGAGTGACACTAGATTTATTGATCTTACTGATTTCTTGAATGATATGCTACCAGAAGATAATGAGATTCCTTACAAAACATATAATGATCAATTAATGCTATGTTCAATGGTAATTATATCTATAATAATTCATGCCTATCCAAATGTATGTATATTGTTTTACAAGGACAAAAAATCACAAAAAACATTACCAAAGTGTGGTGTATCATGTCATAAGAAAGATGAATCAATTCCTTCAAAATATGTATGGAACATTCCAATAATTCCGAGGTTTTGGAGGATATATGGATGTTAGGATACTATAAGGAAATTTTTGTGGCATGATGATACCAGAAATAAATATGGGAATAATAATCACCCAATAAACTCTCCTTGATGGAAGAAAATTATTCATGAGTGTCCTAAATTTAGAAAAAAGATGAGTAACCATCATATTTTTCTATCTATAGATAGAGTGAAACGTTTTAGTGTATATTTACACCCTCCAAAATGAGTATAAAAAATATATATAAGGGAATAAATTATCGAAGCATGGTTATTATTTTATCCCAAAATAAAAGAAAGTGAAGTTGATCAAGACACGTGAATCGTATAACATTCAAAATGAAACACAATTGCATGACCTTCAAAAGGTCATGTGAATGTGTCATGTGATGTGCATTATCATCTGGAGATAATACAGATCCCCTTTGAAAAGACACCCTATTATTACGAAGGCATCCTGACAAGAATTGGTGATCGAGGAAGGGATACTAAAAAATCTCCAATATTCCATGTGTATTTTGAACTAGCAGTCTCATAAAAATCATCAAAAACCATATAAAATAAAGGATGAAAATATATAAAATATAGAGATCTTTTTCAGTCATTGATCTTCTTGAGACATGATCATGTTATCCAAAAGACCATGTGATTTCCTTATAAACATGTCCACACTGTCGTGCGAGAGCCTGATGGCATATCACCTTAATCATGGGATGTTCCTCGAACATGTTTATTCAATTCTACACCACCCCTTCGACTCTATAGACAAGAAGAGGTCTTCTCTATGACAATGTTCAAGCATCACTATAAGACCCATTATTTGTAGCATTATTCATCATTGGAAGGGAGATGGATTTTATTTGACAAAGCTTGCTCAACTTCATGAGATCCCCAACCCTTGTAAAATATAGAAGGAAATAAAATGGGGAAATACAAAATATTATCATGAATAGGAGATACACTTATCTATAGATTAAAGGGGGTATACACACAGGGAGAACACTCGTGATCCCATGGAACTCCCACAACATGTAAACATTATCCCATATATTTTCTCTTGACAAGTAACCTTTTTCACATGAAAGATCATAGAAAAGTCATCTTCAATCATGTGAATGATTTTCCACAGGCATATTAATCTCAAGAATACCCCATGAAATGTTTTTCTAACCTTGTAGAAGCTCCTTAACATGTCCAAATTGTTAGGGAAATTGTGTCTGGTCGGCTTATGTCCAATAAAAATGGAAAAGGTGGAACATTCTCACAGTAACTATCATCAGGAGACACCATGGATGACCCATGACAAGGTCAGGTGGTGCACATGATAGAAAAAACCTCTATTGAATCTACTTAAAATCCATGAGATACATTCCACACAAGGAAGTGTATAACAAGGGAAGTATAACCTAACACCACCCCCCAAGAAAAAAGTACCAATAGATCCATTACACATTTGAGTGCAGGAGAAGATATCTTAGAGAATCCAGTCACGTGATCGAAAATATATTCCTCCTAGAAAAAATTCGATCAACTACCGAATAAATCACACAAAAATTATAGGTGCCTCACCTGATCAATGTATATATCATGTGAAGAACTTCTGTCATGCCAAACATATTATGTGAAGATGGTATCACATGTCTTTTGGTACATGCAAAATGTAAAATAATCTAGCAATGGAAAAAATATGGAAGATATGAAATAAATTTTGGTATAAAAGAGTATAAAAATATTTGAGAATTATCGGAAGAAATATGTTCTGATCCTCATGTGCATTGCATGATCAAACAAGATCATGTGACAACATCGGTACATGTTTTAGAATTCAATTGATGCTCCATCCACATGTTATTTGGATCATGTGAAGTCCCATGTACATGTTAATAATGTTTCATGACACCCTTTGAGCTTTACATAGATGCCTCATGAAGTCATCCAGGATTTCTAACTAAATATTTTGATTCTGTAAAGACATGTCACCCCAATTATGTGTCGATACATTGACCTGTAATCTAGGTATCATGATGACACAAAGACATATCAACTTGTTCTCATGATGTCACTTGGGAATTCCATCATTGATCAGGAAACTTCCTATGGAAATGCCAGTCAAATCATGTTTCACCCTCTAGACATGTCAAATTTTATCTCACAATGTCCTATGGGAAAGTTGGCTAGATCATGTGACACCCTCTAGACATGTTAGCCTTGTTCATGCAATTCCCTCCTGACATTCCATTCAGGTTACGTGAGGTCCTTCAAAAAAGTCAACTAGATTATACTATTATATTTAGGCATGTCCATGAGGTACCCAAGACATGTTTAGACATACTCACACATGGCATAAAAATCCACAGACATGTCACTTAAACATCCACAGACATGTCAGGAAGACAATAATACATGTCCAGAAGATAATCAAGGCATGTTAGGAAGACAATAAGGCTGTTTCATGAAAGATTTGAAGGACATGATAACCTTGTCCAATAGATATATAGGGGAAACCATTGTGAGTGTGCCCTGATCAAACTGAACTATGAGAACTCTGATTACTACTATAACCATGAAAAATTGGAATCCTTCATTATTCATGAGTTTAAATAGGAATACACCTCAGTGTATGTCCTACCATGCTTTCAACATTCCAACCATCAAGAACCAATATATAATATCGGATGGTTATTCTTCAAAATCCTCTAGTGGATTGAGAAGGCAATTGAACTACGATGGCTCTGATTTATACCATAACTAGGATAATAAGATGGCTTCCTCAGGATCTATATCCATATCAAATATTCAAATGTCTTCCCCAATGCATAATTCATACAACAATATCCATTAAGTCTAATTACTTTCCATCTAATGTTTCTCACACTAAGAAAGGATCGTGTGGGCTTACAGATTTGAAATTCTCATATCATTTTCATCATGAATCTCCATCATCCCTAAAAACCTCAGTGCATAAGCCCTGATCAGTGGCATGATATGACTTCCCCCATACATGTGTATCCACATGAACATAAGTACCAAAAGGAATGATCATACTATGATGACTCTGATTCCGTCCGTAACCAGGATATGTAGGATTACTCCTCTATGGTAGAGCTCGATACCTGGTTCCTAATTTCCCCCATATATATATACTTTTTTAATGACATTAAATTGCATGTGTTCTAAATATACAAGGGGTTGGATTATTATTATAAATACGATATGAGGTACACCTCAACATAACTCAATCCCATCCTTAGTAGATTAATCTCCTCCTTAGATGAAAGTAAACTTTGATGTTCCCGATTATATGTTCTAAAAATATAAGTATCTACCCATTATCTACCAGCCTTTTTATAGTCGGTTTGTACTCTGTTATTCATGTGGGGAACATTTATAGATTCAATGTAAGATAAACATGAATGGTGAAGCCAATGTTAATGATTTTACAAACATATAACCCCCCACAATAAAACAATCCAACCATTTTTCCCAACCATGAATTTTATATTTTACCAAGAAACAAAAAATAGTGAACCTGACATGAAATTGTTTAACTATGAAATCTTATCTAAAAGTTAAAAAGGATGACTTCCTAGTTTTCATCAGATCATTTTGGTCCTATAAAATGTGTGATATTTTCCAATGAAAAAATGGTTAACCTGACATGAATATCTCAAATAACAAATTGATCAATTTACCATGTGTTGGTCCATTTGGTTTGCATATCGTGCACTAAGAAAAATTGACAACTGATAATGAATCTATTCTATGAAATAATTAACTTGTTGTTCCTCTATATTTGGGGTTCTCATGAAGAAATCAATCCAAGCTGTGAGAAGTCCATGGCCACAAAAGGAATAAGAAAAGAAAATTGTATCACCCATACATACCTGATTGAGAACTTATCATGCCTGTTATGATTCACTGATCGATGACATTATTCCTCATTTTCTTTATGAAAATAGGTAATTATACCAGAAAAAATATCCAACCCAATATAATTTATTTATCTTGAATCATTTCATGAAAATTATCCATGAATGCAAGCCTTGTGGGATGCAAACTAACCTCACAAACCCAAAACCATCGGCATCTAGTGGATAATGAAATGGTTTTGTAATATCCCCAACACAATACCATTATGAACCATGAGGTTTCCTGAAATAATATATAAATTCTAAAACTGAGGAGTCAGCGTCATCTAATGAAAGATAAAGTAGAGACAGTGGCACTCATTTCCACCAAAAACCGCTTCAGAAGATTATCCCTTGAGCTTGAAAATACCAACCTTCAGTATCATGTGATGGTGTATCAAGGTGTCAACTATAACTCCCTTTCAGTTCAAGTTCCACTAAGGAGTTCTATTTTAAACAATCATTACCAGAACTATCCCACTTATTCCCCTCAGTCACCCTTTGAGGGAACCACCCAACACATTTACACCTCTGACACCCATTCATGGGAACAAATTAAGACACATCATGTGTGGAAGTATTATGATTTCCGGTAGCAATATCGTACCCCATATTCTAAAAATAAATCCCACCAGAATATTTCGATAGTAGACAGGGAGTAGGATCATATCCTTTCTCACACAGAACAATACTATAGGCATATTAATGCAACAAGAATGGGGGATGCATATATACCTACCCCATGCATAAATCCCATTAGAATATTCGGGTGTCATATGGAGTTTGGATGTGGTATCATATCCCCACTTTAATGGAACATATCTGCGAGTACATGATAGCGAGAGAAAAGGTGAAGGATTACATTCCTGTATGCACTTTTCATAAGTATCACTACATCTTAAAAATTGTTGACGAACCACTCCGGTATATTCATACACTGTTATAGATATAGGAAAAACACATATTTTTATCCCTATATCCAGGGAATCAAAACACTCTGATTTTTATAAACAAGTGATTTCTTTAGAGAAATTGAACATTAATTCTCCCATACAGGAGTATTCTTAGCATATTTTGGTAAAGGATTATGTGTTCAACTGAGCTCATAATCCCATTCCAATTAGGGATCACAAAGAGCTACACATGCCTTATGACATGCTCATATTCATGTCGAAAATGACCAGCGAAAAAATCCAATGGATCTAGATTATACTCTTATCTATATTTTGACTAGGGATCACCAAGTGGTAGTGACACATTCATTTATAAATACTCATATATCTATCAAACTAGTCTAGAAGTATACCCCAAAGGTTTAGGATCCAGATCATATCACTATTTCGATTGGGGATTACCATGTTAGAGTGTCACAAACTATTTGATAGGCTTATATTCCCATACAAAAAGACCAAGAATATACTAAAAAGTCCTAAGATCAGACTCAAATCCTCGTTCATACCGAGGACCACATGGTGAGAGGAGAAAAAACCTAGGTTTAAGCTCATATTCCTCCAAGTGAAGTTACAGGGAACATATCATAACATTCGTCGATGAACAAATACACTAGCATTGATGTACTTGACCTTTTTATACATTTTCATAAATTTTATCAAGTTTTTAAAACTTTTTTTCACCATATAAAAGTTCATTTTTGGATGAAATGCTGTAATTTTATGATTATAATTCTTTTCATGTGTTTCTATGACAAAGAAAAAAATTGATGGAAAGTTGAACAAAAATTCTAAACAACACGACATGTAATTTTAGATACACACTGTGTACCAGAATCCCAACATGGATTGGCTAGGCCAAGTACATTCCCAAGTTACAAGAAGCCCAAACACACTGTGTACATCATATACACACCATGTATCCTCTTCTAGATGTGGTTGGTATCTGAGAGAAAGAATACACGCCCATGTTGCCAGCTAAACTTTACATGTCATGTACAGCAGTCTACACATCGTGTGGACCTTCTAGATGTGGTTGTTGATCGATGAAAGAGAGGACACACTTAGTATGGAGGTGCTACATGTCGTGTACCTTCACCTTCTAGGTGAAACAATGTTCCATTTTGGTGACGGCGTGTTAGGTCACCCACTGGTGGAGAAAAGTTGGCAAAGCATGTTGATAGGAGTACACATCCTGTACTTTCCGGTACACACTGTGTACTCCTAAAACCTATAAATAGTTGGTAGGCCCTCCATGTTCAGGATTAATTAATTCATTTAAATTTTGTTTAATTCTAAGGGGGATTACTCCGGTTATGGCCTTGAAGAAGAGAATAGAGAGAAATAAGAGGAGAGGATACATAAAGGAAGGTGATTTCGTGCAACCTTCCCAATGACCTTTGATCAAAATATTTAAAGAATATGTGTCTCGATACTATAGGTTATTTAATTAAAATCTACTCCATGAGTAGCTAAATTCTCTATTTGTTGGGTTTATGGAAAAATGAATGTTTTAATTTATCAATTGTGATGTAGTAATCCTAATTTTCATCTTTTATTTATCATAATTATTTATTAACCCTTTCATAAATATCACTTTAAATCACCTATTAGACCAAGAAAATGATTTATAGGGATTATTTAAGGAGTTATAGGTAAAAACATCCATGACCATTGGGTGTTTTAATCATCTCAAAAGGGATGCAATTAATAAAAATTAAGAGAAATAAATTCCCAGACGAACAGAATTGACTTCCATTGATTTAACCAAAACATACCAGACCAAGGGGGTTCTATTTCATAACTAATCCAAGAGATTTGAACTATCATGAACAACAAATCATAATAAGAAAATTTATTTAATAACAACCTCTTAAAATCCACAGCCTTGGCGCATTTCCCTCCAATTTTTCATCAAATCCAAATTCCCTTGTTCTTCTTTATCCTTTTACTAATTTTCATAGAAATTAAAATACAATCTAATTTTCATAAAAAAATATAAAAATAAACTCTAAATTCAGTAAACATCATTAAATCAAATAGAAACAAGATAAGTAAGACAAATATAACTCCACCATGTGGATCAACACCTTACTGGTACTATACGTGTTAGGGTAATAAAATTTGGATAGCTGAAAATAAAACATCGGAAGAAACGACTACCAAATTTTGGCTCCATTACTAGGGAGCCTTTAGATAAATTTATTTTTGTTTAAATCATGTATGAATCAAATTTACTGAAATTAAAAAAAAATAAACATCCACAAAAATCTAATTTCTAAAACCCATTTCTATTTATCTTTATTCTTAGTCTTTTATGCTTGGCGTGTTTAGTGTTGTGAAGGTTTGTAGATGAATGAGTGGCTACCTTACTCATTCCAAAATCTCTGAGTCATTGGAGCTTCTCCTTATTTACCCAGAAATCAAAATGATACTTTTAAGGCAACGACATACCCTCATGGAATAT
The DNA here is from genome assembly GCA_963277665.1 of Viscum album. Taxonomy (NCBI): domain Eukaryota; kingdom Viridiplantae; phylum Streptophyta; class Magnoliopsida; order Santalales; family Viscaceae; genus Viscum; species Viscum album. The sequence goes on along the minus strand of OY728157.1, from coordinate 1,224,540,727 downwards.
CACAACTAAAACAATCCCATGGAACCCAACAAAGAGGGAGATCCCGATGCTGTCCAAGGAGCTTGACAACCATTTGGACTGGATGAAAACTGGAACCAACAACCTCCACTTACTATAGGATATGGATCACAATAGCTCCAATAGTTCCAAATGAAGAGGATGCCATTCCTACAGTCGGTTAGGGACGATACTTCACCCCTCAAGAGCAGCAATATACGCCGCCTCCACTCCCTCAGTAGCCACCGCCACATCATAATCGCATGCATTATGAACTGTCATCTATTCATGGAGAAAAAATAGGCATCTTCAATCTACCAGTGAAGGCCTGAAACTTTGAGATCAAGCATTCTATAATGTAGCTTATCCAGAACACAATTTAGTTTAGCGGCCTGCCCAACGTGGACCCAAATGCCCATCTCTCCAATTTCTTGGAGATCGGCGACACGTTCTGCTAGCATGAAGTATCAGAGGATTCCATTCACCTTCAAATATTCCCCTTAACTCTAAGGGATAAGAGGAAAGACACGATAAAAGGTTTTCCACAATGATCTATCCTCACCTGGGAGGAGCTATCCCAGGCATTCCGGTCAAAATATTTTCCACCCTTGAAGATGGTGGCCTTGTGGAACGAAATACAAAACATCCAACAACACAACTCATAATCATTGTATGATTCATGGGAGAATTTCAAGAAGATGATGCACCAATGTCCACACCATGGACTCCACTGATGGATGCAGGTCCAGAACTTCTACAGAGGATTGAAGACGAACACAAATTCAGTGGTGGTTGCTGTTGCTGGAGGTGTGGTTATGAGGAAGTCCCCTAAAAATATTTTATAACTACTAGAAGACATGACTTCCAATAGATTCCAGCGACGTTTTTATCAGGGAACACAAAAATGAGGTATGCACAATATTGATGCCACTACTATGCTTGCTGCCCAATTGGAAGTTGTGTCCAAAAAGAGCGGCGCACTGAATCTGAAGGGTGCATCCCAAGTACATACATCGAATCATCCAGTGTGCAAAGAATGTGGTGATATCCACATCATGGGAGACTACATGGGATATACAACCGTCCCTTTTAAAAGTGAGGTGAGCTATGTTTCTCAACACTGAGGGACAAACCAGTACCAGCATAACCAGAACCCGGCATGGTGTGATCACCAGAACATAGGTTGGGGCCCACAACACAGAATCCTAAGCCCCAGTGACTGCTTGGATATGCTCAGCTCCAGTATTAGAACCAGTACCTGAGTCAATAGCATCATTAGCATGGATCTTACCAGTAGTAAAGGTATCAATATCCTCACCCATAGCAGCTGTAACATCCACCACCTCCACCTACTGCACATCCTCCTCAGTAGGAGAACACCTCAAGGTTAGGGGATCTATTGAACAACTTTATATCTACTAGTTTGAATAGATTCCAGAACTAGGAGGCTTCCATTCAAATCCTAGAGAATCAAATCATCTAGCTAGCCAACCATCTCTTAGGAAGGAAGCCCGGTACACTATCGGGTAACATTGAGGAGAACCTGAGGGAGGAGGCCCATGTCATCACACTATGGAGTGGAATGAAGCTATAATAGAAAGAACCAACACAAACAGGTGCACCTAAACCCCATGATAACAATGAAGGCCAATTTACAGACCCCTTCTCATCCAATGGCCCAATAGAAGAGGCTACATAGGGTAAAGGAAAGGAGGTTGTCAAACCCTTTGAGACTACCTTACCTATTCTTGAGAGGATGTAGCAGAGAAAGTTGGACCACTAGTTAGACAAGTTAATGGAAATGTTCCAAATGTTCCACATCAACATTCCATTTACAGAGGCATTGAAGTAGATTCCCATGTATGCGGAATCCATGAAGAAGATCCCCTCTAAAAAAATAATGATGGAGGATCTAGGTACCATTTCACTGACTAATGATTGCTCAGTAGTCGTATATCATTAAATTCCTCAAATGTTCCAGGATCCAAGTAACTTTACCATCCCATACACTATTAGAACATGTGAGTTAGGGAAGTCCCTCTATGACTTAGGGGTCGTCTTCAGCCTCATTCCCTTCGTAGTTTTTAAGATGTTAGGGATTAAATACCTGAAGCCTACCTGAGTATCCCTTCAACTTGTTGACCGATCCATCAAATATCTGAAGGCGCTACTGGAGGACGTGCTAGTAAAGGTGGTCGGGCTAATCCTCGCTGAATATTCAATCATCCTTGACATGGGGGACAACCAGGGGGCCCTCTTATTCTAGGAAGGACTTTCTTGGCCAATAGGAAGGTATTGATCGACATACATCAGGGGGAGTTGATTTTCAAGGTATGACAAGAAAAGTATACTACAACATCGTCAAATCCATCAAGAAAGCATCATTATCAGATCACGAGGTATGATATGCAGTGACCATTATGGATGATCACTTGAGAAAAAAGTGGATGATCTGGTATGTTCTTCCACCTCATATGACTTGGTTTTTCCATACATTTCTGTTGATGAAGCATTAGAGGTCCTGAAATTCCTAGAAGGCTAGGGGCCACTATTGGCAGTGTGCTGTTATTCTCACTATTCTGGAACCGGCATAGGTACAAAAACATGTACCTTCGATTCTAAAGGCTTTTACACTAGAACTGAATCCTGTCCCATCTTCTCTAATGTATGGGTATTGGGGAGACCATCTGAAATTTCTAGTCACACTTAGTACATCACTGTCTTAGGAGCAATAGGATATTCTACTGAAAGTTTTAAAGCATTGGAAGGAGGCTATTAGGTGGAAAGTTGCAGAATTGAAGGGCACCAACCCTACCATTTACACCCACAAGGAGATACTCGAAGAAGGAGAGAGGCCATCTCGAAAACCACAGTGACACCTGAACCTCCCATGAAAGATGTTTTGAAAAAAGAAGTAATCAATTTGTTGGATGAAGACATCATATACGCAATCTCAGATAGTTCATGGGTGAGTCCCCTCCAAGTGGTCCCAAAAAGTGGGGTATCACTGTGATTTAAAATGACAATAACAAGATCATCCAAAAACACACTTTCACAGGCTGGAAAGTCTGTGTGGACTATAAAAAGATGAATGATGCCACGTGGAAGGATCATTTCCCCCTACCCTTCATGGATCAGATTCTAGATAGACTATTATGGAACAAGTTTTACTACTTTTTTACGGCTATTCTGGCTACAGTTAGATTCCATTACCCTGGAGGATCAAGAGAAGAGCACATTAGCTTGACCATGTGGTTCATTTTCTCTTCGTAGGATGTACTTTGGCATGTGTAACACTCCCAAAAACTTCTAGAAATGCATGCTAGCTATCATCCATGACATTGAAGAACAGATCATGGAGGTTTATATGGATGATTTTTCTGTTTACAGAAAATAATAAACCTCTTTCTTGCAACACCTAGAGGTAGTTCTGGAAAGATTTCGGAACACTAATATGGTTTTGAACTAAGAAAAAGTGTCATTTCATGGTATAGAGTCACATTGTTTTTGGACACATAATATCGGTGATGGGGATAGAGGTAAAATCAGAAAATATAGAAGTCATTTAATGACTTCCAATTCCGACTTCGGTCATATCCATCCATAACTTCCTAGGACATGCATGTTTCTATAGGATGTCTGTCCATGAATTCTCGAAGATATATCAGCCCCTCCCTAACCTTGTGATCAAGGATGTCCATTTTGAGTTCAATGATCCATGCACCACAACTTTTAAGCACCTGAAGCATCACCTAGTGAATGCTCCAGTTGATGATTGCTCCCAACTAGGAGGAGCCTTTTGAAGTGATGTGCGATACCGGCGACTATGAAATGAGAGTAGTCATAGGCCAGCATCTTGACCAAATTTTTCAACACATCTATTATTCCATAAGGAAGCTCAAGGAGGCATAGATGAACAACAATACCACATAAAAAAGAGATGTTGGCAATGATGTTCACATTTGATAGGTCCCATTCTTACGTAGTGATATCTAAAGTTATTGATTATACTGAACATTCATCACTCCAGTACCTAATAAACATGGAAGATGTGAAGCCATAACTGATTTGGTGGGTACTCCTACAAGAAGTTGATCTAGAGATCTAAGACAATAAGGGGATTGAAAACGATGTTGCTGATCAACTCTCCAACCCGGAGCTTCCAAATTAGGAGAAGGAGGAAGTCCAAGATATCATGGAGGATTTCAATGATGAGAACCTTTTTTTAGTCAAAATATCACTGTGTCCCCGAGATGCTGATATTACTAATTATTTGGTTATAGATGCTATCCACCTCGACCTCTCCTTCCAGCAGGGGAAGAGGTTTTTCTCAGATGTTAAGAGGTACTTCTGGGAAGATCCTCTACTGTTATGATACTATGGTTAGGGGGTGACCAACATTGCATCCCAAAAATTGAATTTCACGGAGTCCTATAATTATTTCACACCTCTCCAGTTGGGGGACATCATGGGCTAGAACATACTATAGAAAATAACCTGTATTCTGAGTTTTTTAGCCTACTATTCATAGACATGCCTAAACCTTTGTTTCCCATTGTGACTGATGCCAAAGAATAGGTAATGTGGGGTGCAGAGCTCAGATGCCCCAGCACCCCATCCTAGAGGTCGAGATCTTCGACGTTAGGGGAATAGACTTCATGGGTCCATTTCTCACATCATATATAAACACATATATCATGGTCTGCATTGACTATGTCTCCAAGTGGGTGGAACCCATTACTATAACACATGACACAACCAATGTGGGTTTTCCCTTTTTAAAGAAACAGATTTTTAGAAGGTTTGACATTTCTCATGTAACAATTAGTGACAGAGTGGCCCACTTTGACAAAAAATTGATAAGAGGAGTACTGTAGAAGTATGGAGTGAAGCATCATATAGAGACACCATATCATCATTAGTCCAGTGGAAAAGTGAAGCTTTCTAACTGTGAGATTAGGCAGATTCTAGAGAAAATGGTGAACACTTAAATGAATGACTGGTCTAACAAGATAGACGATGCTTTGTGGTCATATCAGACCACATTCAAGATGCCACTATGGATTCCCCCATTCCACCTCATTAATGGAAATCCATGCCATCTTCTAGTAGAGTTGGAGCAAAAAACATATTGGGCCATTAGGGCCCTGAATTTTGATCTGATGGAAGATGAAGAGAAGCATATGTTCCAACTATCAGAACATGATGAAAATTGATGGGAGGTGTATGAGAATTCCAAGATATACAAGGAGAAGATGAGAACAATCCATGAACAGATGATTTTATGAAAATATTTACAACCTAGGGACCATGTACTCCTTTTTAAATCCTATCTTCAATTATTCCTAGGATAGCTAAAGTCAACATTGTAATGAAAATTTTGGGTCATACAAGTTTTCCACCATGGAGTGATGGAAACTGCTGAGAGGTTGGTCAGCCATTCAAGGGGAATGGAAAGTAGCTAAAGACTTACCATTACATGGAAGACATAATGGATCTCTCTCCACCATACATCTCAGGTAAGCAGAGGGAATTCGGTCGAGCCAATGACCTAAAACAATGGTGATTTCAGGAAACAATGTTCATGCGTACATATGTAAGAGGATGAAGAATAACATGTCCAATCATATAAAAAAATAAATGGGAAGAAAATGGAAAGAAAATGGAAACAACGTTCATGCGTACATACGACCTATCATCTCCATGAAAAGTTTATTCTATTTTTTAATTATATATTTAATAGATTATTATAAATATTTATATATTAAATATATATAAAATCTGTATGATGTTTTACTATCTATAAATAATTAAATAATGATATATGTAAGAGGATGAAGAATAACATGTCCAAACATATATGAAAAATAAATGGGGTATTACCCGAATATCAATATTTACATGGAATTGTTAATAAACAGGTAATATAAAGTCATACGTAAATCACATTTGGTATGATATATAATAATAATATTATTTTTATATGTATAATAAACTTGTATTAATTACATAGGATGTTTTAACGTGTAAATATTAATTGAAGACTTACAGTAAGGATTTTCATGTCTCATATTTATTTTTATGATACTTATGCATTATTCACCACTCATTTTTATTGAGTGGTTTATATACTGACCATGAATGTATTCAATTATTATTATTATTATTAATTTAGGAGTATTTACACATCTATTTTATCATCCTTCATTCATGTGGTATGTGGTGAAAAAGTTTCATAACCTCTAAAGTAATTTTGTCTCTATTTTATTCTATGAGATAAATTACATTTTATGCACATATATATTTATATGATGTGTATATATATCCCTTAGACATATTTTATAATGAATATACTTAATTTAATGACATTTTTAGCTTTATGTAATGTTATTATTTTAGAGGTATTATGATTAAATGTAACTAAAGTGGCAATAGTTTTTTTTGTACAATCTCATCCATTGTCATGATTACTTATGATTATGCTTACCTTGAAAACAACTTATGATCTATATCTCAAAAAATCTCATGAAGCTTATTTTCCTATGGTAATTCATGACATCTTTAAGTAATGGTACTATTTTTTTACTCATTTGTTCATAAGATAATTATGAATTTGTTTTAATGAAAATACGTCTTTATCTCTCTGTTCGAATGAAAAAACTATTTATTTAAAAAACATGTTTTATAAAAAAAATATACAACATTTTAATATTAATTTTAAAATGATTTGTAACCAAATTTTTCATTTTTTAATGAAAAAATGGTTTTAAATGGAATATTCCTATCATTTTCTATTCAAATAAATTATAAACATTGTATGATGAAAAAGGGAAGTTTGACATGTTTGTATTTACGCACCATCATGACTGTAATTTACTTGAAGATTCCAATGATTTGATGTCCGGGACTGGATTCTACTAAATAGTTCCACGATCTGGTCGGCCACATGCCCTCAAGCATGCCTCCCCATATTCCAGAGGTTTTCGACTTGTAGCGAAGGTCTGGTAAGTCTGTCCCAGGGATAATATGCCATCTTTCATCAGAATAAAACACCAATAGAAGTAATCAAAAATAATCAACTGCATATGATTATAAATAACTAGAACAATACCATTTCATATGATATGTAACATAAGAAAATAAAATACTCAACTGAGAGGTAAAACATGCTATGACAATGTGAATGTCAAGTGTCTACAATTCTACTAAATTCAAAGACTCAACGACTCCAAATTGGGTCCCAAATCATGTCTGATTCCCTCTCCCATTATCGAAAACCAAATAGAAACTTATTTGAAGGCCTTGCCCTTTTCAAGTCCTGCAACATAAAATTCTACTCGTGTTCCGATCAGGCAGCCCGAGTTGGGTGTGAGTACGACTCAGAAGGCCACCACCAATGGTGTCTAAAACAAGTCTTGTCAAAGGATCGTGTAGGTTGTTTTAGGAAGAAATAAATAAAACGAATATTTAAACAGTTATCACATTTTCATTTAATATTTAATCCTCATATTAGGACTTGTTTCAATTCATGTTTTCCATTTGAACCATAATTCATTATTTTCATTGATTTGTTTTTGAACGTCAGGTTAGGAACCCCAAATATCATTCAGTGTAGGTAGCCATGCCTATCACTCCATATCTCATTCAGTGTAGGGAGTCATTCCTAGGACCCTAAAATCTCATGATTGGTTAACTATTGGTGAGGAACGCTAAGTCCAAGTCCCAACTTCTAATCAGTCTAGAACACGTTGTCTATGACCAAAAAAATATTATCCATTTAACCATTCATTAATTCACAAGAAATAGCCACATCATTACATTACTAATTAAATGATTATTTAAAAATTTAAAATTCCATTATTTTACTCAGTAATTAACTGAGCACATAACCCATTAATTAATTAAACTATTAATTAAACAATCAACAAAATTATCATTCCATAATTAATTCTTCACAATTAATTATCCATATAAAATATCAACTTGTCATATTTAATTCTCACAATTAATTATCTCTGATCAACATCACAGAACATAATTAATTCTCATAATTAATTATCTTACATATCCAAACATCAACTCATAATTAATTTCCACCAATTAATTATATTAACAAAATAAATTAAATATCTCAATTACAATATCTCAACCCATAACCAATATCAAAAACAAATATCAATTTGGGAAACCCCCTTCATTGGTTCCAAGATTCAAATATCAATTAACCACCAAGGAAATCACAAGTCAATTACACATTCATAAATACTTTAATTTAGGAAGTAAATTATCAAGGGAAGAAAGAACATCCATAAACTCACATTCACATATCAAATCCATGACTATGGGAGTTCAATTTAGACTAGCTACCTCAGTTTATTGTTGGATGTTAGCCCAATGGAAATCCAAAAAATTAGAGCGGTACAACATCGTCAATCAAGATCCAGATCTAAATCCCTAAACCAAATTTAAGATCAAATGCATCAAGATCTTTCAAATCTAGATCAAGATCCAAAATCCTATATCTAGATCTCAAATCATTGGTTTATATCCATGGAAATGTTGGGGGTATTCCATGATATGATTATGGAATGAGAGAGTAATGAATTAGAGAAGCCACTAGATGAAATCTACTTTTTGTGAAGAGATTAGATCTTCAATCAGGGATTTTGATATTGAATAACGATGTTCGAATCAACTTGTAATCCATCTCAAAGGCTCTAGGATAACCTAGAATTTGTCAAGCCCAATCTAAGGTTATAATTTGGAAGTCTCAAGGTATCTTGTGGTTTTAAAAATATATTTTTCGGCTATTTATCCCCACGTGCATGGTTTTCTGGGCAGGGGCACATGGTTAGGGCACACCGTGCGCAAACTGTGTGGGCCAATCTTTCCTGGTTTGCATGGTTGGAATGTTTTTGTCGGATGTTTTGTCAAACTGTGTGAAAAACCATTCACATCCCACTATCCATTATTGTTTCATAAAAATTCACCTAAACTCACCCTAATACACTACTCCAAAACAAAGGTTCTTAGAAACCTCAAAAAGTACATGATAAAGTGCCTGTGATGACTCCAAAAAAGGTCACCATCATAAAATATCCCCACCTTATAATAGATCATCTTTGATCTACACTCATGTACATCTCTAAGATTCCAAAAACATAAGATTGGGCCATTGAGCCCTCATGTCTGCTTCATGTTCCCATGTTTCCTCTTGAACACTTTCATGTTGCTATAACCAATGAATTAACAACACAGTCCTTTCCTATAAGAATTTCTTACTATGACCCAACACACATATTAGATGCTCCTAAAAGATTCATCTATCTTTGTGTCAACTTCTTACACATCAATCACATGAGAATGTTCTTGGTGATACCATCGAAGTTATGAGGCATGGAAACCATCATGCATAGAACTAAATCTATATGGAAGGGTCAATAAGTATGCCACTGGATCGATTATCTCCAGCACCTCAAACGGTCCAATAAACCTGAGCCCCAACTTTTTCTACCTCCGTATCCCATGGTTACCCAAAATTGGTTACACATGACGGAATTCACAATCACCCTCTATAAACTCTATGGGTCTTCTTCGTCTATCATCATAAAACTTCTTCCTATTGTGAGCTATATCCATATGTTTCCAAATCTTCTACACCTTCTCAGATGTATCCTGAATGAGACTCAATCCCAGCATATTTGGATCACTTGCCTCTAACCAACATAGTGGTGATCTACAATTTCTACCATAAAGTGCCTCATATGGTTCCATCTTTATGGTTTCTTGATAACTGTTGTTACATGAGAACTTCACAAAATCCAAGTGCTTCTCCAATGAACCACCAACGTCCATCACACATGCTTGCAGAATATCCTCTAACACCTGTACCGTACACTCTGACTACCCATCTATCTATGGGTGGAAGGAGATACATAACAAAACATGTGCACCAGGTGCCTTCTATAAGACTTGATAGACGCAAGAAGTAGGGCATGAATCATGATCTGAAACTATAGTACATGGCACCCCATGGAAATGAACTATCTCTTGTATATACAATTCTCCATACTATTCTACAGTAATGGTTTCCCTTGAAGAGAAAAAATGTGATACCTTCATTTTTTGATTGATAATGACCTAAATAGAATCATTCTTCTTAAGTGTATTTGTATTTCCTACAATGAAATCCATTGTCATGTCACCCACTTCCATTATGGAATAGGCAATGACTACAATAGGACTCTAGGTCATTGATGATCTTCTCATCTTTTGGCAGGTGAAACATATTTTTGTGAACCATGTTATCTCCTTTTTCATGCCTAGCCAACAAAATTGTTGGTGTAATTTACGGTTCATTTTTTTCACGCTAAGATGTACCAGACACTTTGAGGAATGATATTATTGCATGTGTTTCTCTCGTATAATCGTAGGCACATCAATCCGGTTTTTAACACAGACGATCTCATCCTCATCTTTTATCTAGTTTGAAGGATTCTACCCACCTTCAATGATTTCCCTTGAGGATAAACTCTATAGATCTTGATACTTCCTATCCTGTATCCATCTCAAGAGTGTAGAATTCACTGCTACATAAACCAGAGTCAGTATCTCTTGACTCTCCTAAACTACTACATGTATTTCTTCAAGAAAAGTCATCATGTTCCACTCTACACTCGACTCATATACCAACTAAGTCTGAGTTTTTCTATTCAAGGAATCAACCACACTGTTCCCCTTTTTGAGGGATATTCCAGTTCCAAATCAAAGGAGTGCATATACTCTAACCATCTTCGATGCCGATGATTCATGTGGCTCTTTGAAAAGATATACATCATGATTTTGTGATCTGTAAGAACTGTAAACTTTTCACCCAAAAGATAGTGTCAACAAAACTTAAGAGCATAAACCACTGCTTCCAACTCAAGTTCGTATGTAGGGTAATTATGTTCATGTGGTCTCAACTATTGAGACCCGTAAGCAATGTATTGACCCCCTAGCATCAACATAACTCCAATTATAACCCCTGAAGAATCACAATACACCATATAATCCTCTCCCAACTCAAGTATGATCAAAATTGGGGACGATGCAAAGAACTTCCTCAACTCCTAGAAAGAATTATCTCATGATTATATCCAATAAAACACTATCCCTTTCTTTTTCACACCTGAAAGAGGTGATTCTAATCGAGAAAAGTCCTAGAGGAATCTCCTACAATAACTAGATAATTCCAAAAATTTAAAGTTATCAAAAACATTCTTGGGAAGCTCTAAAGAAATCACGACCTTCACTTTTTTTTGGGACCACTACCACACCTTCTTCCGAGATGATATGCCCCAAATAGTGCACCATGTCAGTCCAAAACTAAAAATTAGATAGATTTTAATATAGATGATGCTTTCTTATTGTACCCAGAAAGATGATAAGATGTTATGAATGATCATCACGAGTCTTCAAGTACACCAAGATGTTGTCCACAAATAGTAACACATAATGATCTATGTATGGATGAAAGATCCCATTCATCAAGGCCATAAATACTTCTAGAGCATTTTTCAACCAAGATAGAATTAAAAAAACTCAAAAGGCCATACCTGATTCTGAATGATGTTCTTGGTATATCGTAGGTTTGAACTATCACCTGATGATACCCTAATCTTAGATCTATCTTTAGGAATACACAATACTCCTTCAGCTGTTCAAATAGATCATCGATACAGGAATGATGATATCGGTTCTTCACAGTCAATTTATTTAACTTCTGGTAATCGACACACAAGCGTAAAATCCCTTCATCTTCCTTTGTAATCAATATTGGTGATCCCCACGATGATGTAATTGGATGGATAAACCCTTTATCCTCCGACTCCTCCAAATGAATTTTGAGATCTTCAATCTCATTAGGTTCCATTCTGTAAGGTGGAATAGATACTGGCTCAACCCCTATCATGATCTCAATAGTGAATTCCACATCTGTAACACCCGAGACTTTTATGTTATATAAACCATCAAAGGAATCTTTTTCTACACAACACTTGCTTGGCTTGCTTTGCACGCAATCACGACCTTCCTCGATAGCTTGCGTCGTACGCAATACCGAGTTTCACTAAACAACAATATGCTATTAAAACTAGCTGTTATGAATAGTAATAACCACTTTTTAAAATTTTATAAATTTTATTTTTCAAAATGGACTTCATTTTTGGACTCAGAATATCGAAATTAGCCTAGGGTGAAATTTTGGTATTTTTCTGAAAACTTTCAATTTTTGATAAATAGTGAAACCACTAAGTGGTAGGTTAAAAACTGAATTTTGCATAATACTTAATTTTACCGCTTCTGTGAATGGAATTTCAAAAATCCGAGAGACACGGTTAATATCAAGGACTAAAATGTGGTTCAATGAGATGAAAATAATTTTTTGGTGAATAGTAACTTTTTACTATTTTTACCGCGGTTAATAGTAAATAGGGTAACTAAGGGTAAATATGATATCAATATTACCCTAACACATGTCCTAATTCTATTGAACAAGTGTAATTCGACCAAAAACAAACTTAGGAATAAAATATGACCATTTAGGCCCACTTGGATTAGATTAGGACATTTATTATTAATTTATTTAAAGAAGGGTTAAAATAGTTAAAATCAAGGTTTAATAAGTAAATCATTTTTTTAATATGGGGTTATACATAAGATAAATTCGATTGTAAATATTAATTAGAAAGCTAAAAAGATTTCCTACAAGATGGTATTTTATTTGTAATTTTTAGACATCATATAATTTAATTTATATATGACACAAAGATGATGCAGTAATTATCTTATTAATGAAATATTGACATAATTGATAATATAAATACCAAAATAAATGTAATTTAGGACTTTTTATGAATTCCACTAATTTTCTAGGTTACTATGATATATTAGTGTTGATTTAATCAACATGGTTCGAACATATAATTCTGTTATGACTTTCAAAAAAATCATATATCAAATAGTGTCAAAATTGACACAAAATAGTTTTTAAATCAAATATTATATTATTAATTGTTATTTTATTCCTAAAAATCTAAGGTTCGGCCAAATGACTTAGATAAAGATATATATATTAATAATAAACAATTTGGGGTTCGTTTGGCATGTTATAGTAAGTGTATTAACCATATAGTGAAAGAAAACAAAAAGACACGGTAAAAGTTAAATTAATTAACTTAGAGTTAAATCTAATTGATAAGGTTAAAATAATACCCTAAACTTGTCTAAGTCCTATTGGTTGATAGGATTTCGACCCTTCCCCACTTTAGCTTCGAAATAAGACCCTTTGGAACCATTATAAACTGATTTTGGCTTTAATATAAAATAATATTTTGAGATATTCCTAAGGTGCCCCTCTCCTCCCTTATAAAAGGGCACCTCCCCCCCCTCCTCCTCACACCAATTTGAGCACTCAAGATCGGCCAACCCTTGCCATTTTCTCCTCTCCACTTCCCTAGAATAATCCTAGAGGTCCTGGTCTTCCCAAAGACCAATCTTAGTTCCTTAAGTGGGGGATTCAAAGAGGCGTTCCAAAGAAGAGGTAATATCCATTACCGATCTTTTCAATTTCTTTCTTCTTCAACTTCTTATTCTTTAGTTGTTTCATGATAAAGTAATAACATCAGTATTACTTACATACTGATATGTTATTATAAATATGAAACAACCCTGATTCACCTTCTATCCATCCTACGGAAAAATGAAATCACCGCGCGTGCGTACGTACGGAATACCGTCTCCACGCCGTGGTGTAATCTATTTTCCACCATCACCTTACAAGGATGGGTATAATGGTGTAATGAGTAACTATATATGATTATTATGAAGTAATTTTGATACTGAAATAATATATATATACTCCAATACAATTCCACGATCATAGGAACGATATCATCACTCGTGCGTACGTACGGAATACCGTCTCCACGATGTGATGCGACTCGTTCTACATGATCTTCATTTCATAATGATTATATAAATGAATTGAATGAATGAATATGGTATATACTACACTAATACCATTCTGGAAATGAATTATCTATAACCTAAAGATAAGAATAAGAATTTTTTCGACAAAACACGCATAAGAACAAAAAATTATAAAGACCCGAGTAACAAGTAATAATGAAATATTACTAACAAGAAGCTAATAATATGACCATATATGATATCATATCAATATGTATGATTCTGGAATAAGTCAATAACATTATTTAAACCATTATACAGGAGCTTCGGACACGAACAAAGCAAATCGGACCTAAGGTAAGGGAAATATCACAATCTCATTTTTATCCGAGATTGTTTATTCGTAAGTATTTACTGGGGTGTATTTTATCATCCACATCCATGTTTACTCAATATGTAATATTATTTCCATCCACCTAAAATTTTTTAAATCCATTTTTACCCTTCAGTGAGTTTTTAGTAATACGTATGAAAGGAATCTTTTGTCGTTTTTCGTACGAGGTACTTTTTGACTTTTCCGACAAAAGTACGAAGAATGTTTTTTTTAACTTATACGGAACGAATGGATTTCTACTGTTTTATAAAGCCTTATTTTAATGAAGCTTCCTCTAAAAGATTTCATGACTATTTTCAATAAAATCTCTTTCTTTTAAAATTGCATGATGTTTTGTGAAAAGAAATTGATTTTGAAGAAGAAAGGATATTTTCCTCAAGAATTCAATTCAAGTGTTTTATAAAAATTATTTTCCATATAAGATAATAAAGGGTTCTGTTTCTATCCATATTTTTACATTGATTTGACTATGTTGTGATGAAATTATGTTTATGAATTCCTTTATCTTATATGAATTGATTTATGATGTCATGATGTTTCAAGAATCCCATTTTTGTTACATGTGTTATGCGATGATGTATGTTTTATGATTATGTGGCACACATAAGAAATGATTCATTATAAGATGGGTGGGACCTATATCTCCCTCCAATGCATTGGGTAATGATTTTATATCTCATGAGATAGACATGGCTGGAACAGAAGGTTATTTCGGTTCAGTGATACAGGACTGAAACGAGGAGTGAACTCGGTTCAGAAAGGGACTTTGTCCACTAAGATAGTCTTGGCAATGAGTCATGACTAACAAGAAATGATTTTCCATGATTATGTGTGCATGCCATAAAGTTTCAAGTTTTATGTTATGTTTATGGGGATCTCATTTTCACTTCTATGATTTATTCCATGTTAAGATATTATGATCTCTTTTGCAGGTTTTTATTTTCAAAAAGATATGATATGATTTTTATTTCCTTTATTTGCCCTTGCTGAGCATTTGAGCTCACCCTTTTATGTTTTCTTTTACCCAGGTCAGGAAGATGGATATTAAGTAGGATATGCTAAAAGGGACCCTATATATGATGAAATAAATGGGAGACACTGTAGAAGATTTATGAACCAGTTTTTTATGTTTCCCAGTTTCTAAAGACACTATACCTATACGGTCCTTTGTGGTTTTGTCATATGTTGTAATAAGTGTGCTTCAATTTTGAAGTATTAATAATCTATGTAAAGTATGGGTCGTTATAGTTGGTATCAGAGGAAAGGTATAGTCAACCTTTGGAAACTAGGATGTGAAAGCCTTAGTAAGAACCCTAAGGATAAGTCTAAGCATAGAACACAATCTTAGAAATGGCCATGAATAACCTAGGATAAGACCATAAGCATGAAAATTTTATTCTTGAATTATGTGGTTTCCTATTATAATTAGTGTTGCTCACACTATTCTTCTTGGTTTTAGTCAATGGCTGGAACCCAAAGGAATCGTGTTAATGCGGAATGCGATGGGCAATGCAATGATTGTCCCCCTGAGCAACCAAACGATATGGGAGATGGAATGGAAAATCTTGTAGCCATGCTCACACAACTTTCTCAAGCTATGAATCATGCAGGATTTCCAAACGAGCAAAGGAGGGAGCAACATTCTGTTGAATCCTTCATGAGGCAGCGTCCACCTTCTTTCAGCGGGTCTACTGATCCATTAGTTGCTGAACAATGGATTAGTACTACTGAAAAGATATTTTCAGTTCTTCAATGTTCTGAGCATGATAAAGTCATCCTAGCAGTGTATCGTTTGGAAGGAGATGCGGATCAATGGTGGAATCTTGTTAAGAATACGAGGCAAAGGGATGAAATTGAGTCTATGGAATGGGACGAGTTCAAGAACATATTTTTCAATAAGTACTTCCCTCGTATTCTCCGAACAAAGATAGAGAAAGAGTTCCTTGAACTGAAGCAAAGGGATGATGAATCTGTTAGTACCTATGAAGCAAATTTTACAAGACTTGCAAGGTACGCTTCTGGTATTATTATCCAACCTAAGGGTAAGATCGATCGATTCTTTAGTGGCTTAAAACCAAGTCTTCGAAGGGCGTTAGCCATAAGGGACTTCAATAGCTACGAGGAAATCGTTCGATGTGCTCTCAAAGTCGAGATGGAGATTGGAGTAACCCATCAGTCACATGGGTTTGATAAGAAGAGGAAGATGGAATTCAAAGAAAAATCTAAAGAGCACACGGAAAAGAAGATGAACTTTCCCTTATGCACAAAGTGTGGAAAGAAACATGGAGGGAGTTGTCTTAAAGGGACAAGTAAATGTTTTAAATGTGGAAAGGAAGGTCATCGGGCATTTGAATGCCGTGATAATGGGAAGAAGATGTCTAATTATGCAAACAAAGGAAGGGATACACAGAATGAACCTACTACACTTCAATGTTTCAAGTGCAAGGAGATGGGGCATTATGCCAATCAATGCCCAAATCCAAGGGTTGATGATGATGGTCGACGTCAACAAACTCTTAAGGCTAAAGACAAAGGAAAGTCACATGCAATTTCTATCAGCGATGTG
Organism: Viscum album; assembly: GCA_963277665.1. NCBI lineage: Eukaryota > Viridiplantae > Streptophyta > Magnoliopsida > Santalales > Viscaceae > Viscum > Viscum album. The sequence continues at coordinate 1,224,523,820 of OY728157.1, read as the reverse complement.
GAGTACGATAACGATGTGGTGAAAGGTACACTTACCATCCACTCTAAAGTAGCAAATGTTTTATTTGATTCTGGATCCACCCACTCTTTTATTTCTAAAGAATTTTCTAAGGGTATCACCGTATTACCTCAACAATTAGATGTTGAGTTAGCTGTGACAACACCTAATGGCACAACAGTCGCATCAGAAGTTTATAATTCTTCTCCGATCGAAGTTTGTGGGAAAGTGCTTCCTGCAAATCTTGTGATCCTTCCTTTAGTGGAATTTGATGTGATTCTTGGCATGGATTGGCTTTCTCTACATGGAGCTCATATCAATTTCCAAAGAAGGGAAGTCACATTTCTTATTCCAGATCAACCTACGATCGTCTATCAATGCAAGGATGAACATAACCTTCCAGTGGAAATTTCTTCCATCTTATGGGTATTGATTCCACTAAATGAAGGTTATTTATCTCAAATAGTTGGTGAGAAACTCACGATTAAGAATATGCCCATTGTACGGGAGTTTGATGATGTCTTTCCAGAGGAATTACCGGGTCTTCCACCAAATCGTGAAGTTGAGTTTTCAATAGAACTCGTACCGGGTGCTTTGCCTATTTCAAAGACACCTTATAGAATGGCCCCAATTGAGTTGCAGGAATTGAAGAAGCAACTCCAAGAGAATCTTGATAAGGGATTCATACGCCCTAGTGCGTCACCTTGGGGAGCACCTGTTCTATTTGTTAAGAAGAAAGATGGATCAATGAGACTCTGAATTGATTATCGAGAACTTAACAAGATCACTATTAAGAACAAATATCCTCTCCCACGCATTGATGACTTATTTGACCAACTACGCGGAGCTCAATACTTTTCCAAGATTGATCTTCGTTCAGGGTATCATCAATTAAGGGTCAAAAGGGATGATATACCAAAGACGGCTTTCCGTACAAGGTATGGACACTATGAATTTATAGTGATGCCATTTGGTCTTACTAATGCCCCTGCTATCTTCATGGATCTAATGAATAGAGTCTTTAGAGACTATCTTGATCAATTTGTGGTAGTCTTTATAGACGATATTCTTGTCTATTCAAAGAGAAAGGAAGAGCATGAAGATCACTTGAGAATTATATTGAAGACCCTGAGAAAAGAGAAGCTTTATGCCAAATTTACCAAGTGTGAATTTTGGCTTCAAAAAGTTGCATTTTTGGGTCATATAATCTCAAAAGAGGGGATATCTGTGGATCCAGCAAAAACAGAGGTTATCGAAAGATGGTCAAGACCAACAACAGTAACTGAGATCCGAAGTTTTCTTGGTTTGGCTGGTTATTATCGACGTTTTGTAAAATATTTTTCACGATTATCTAATCCACTCACCAAGTTGACTCGGAAAGGAGTTAAGTTTGTCTGGACAGAGGAATGTGAAGAGAATTTCAAGGAGTTGAAAAGAAGGTTATCCAGTGCACCCGTGCTCACACTGCCTTGTAGTGGAGAAAGGTTTGTGATCTACAGTGATGCATCCAAGAAGGGATTGGGGTGTGTTCTTATGCAAAATGATATGGTGATAGCTTATGCCTCACGACAGTTGAAAATCCATGAGCAAAATTACCGAACACATGATTTGGAGTTGGCTGCGGTAATCTTTGCATTAAAGATTTAGAGGCATTACCTTTATGGTGAAAGGTGTGATATTTATACTGATCATAAAAGTTTAAAGTATATTTTCACACAAAAGGAGTTGAATATGCGTCAAAGAAGATGGTTGGAGCTGATTAAGGATTATGACTGCTCAATCCATTACCACCCTGGGAAAGCAAACAAGGTGGCAGATGCATTAAGTCGACAAGACCATGCTAGTTTATCCATGATGAGGATCACAAAAGATCCAATATTTATGGATTTACAAAGGATGGATCTTGGAATTATAATGGAAGGGGAAAAATCTTATCTTTCTCAAATGAATGTTCAACCATCTATACATGTGAAGATTAAAGAGGCACAGAAAGAAGATTTCGAGTTACAAAAGAAGGTGAGAAATGTTCCTGAAATCAACCTTGATTGTGATGGGATAATAAAGTTCAGGAATCGGGTTTGCGTTCCTCCCATCCCCGAATTAAAGAATGAGCTGCTGGATGAGGCTCATAGTTCGTCATTCTCTATTCATCCTGGAAGCACGAAGATGTATAGGGAACTGAAAGAGTACTTCTGGTGGGATGGCATGAAAAGAGATGTTGCTGAATATGTCTCTCGATGCTTGGTTTGTCAACAAGTTAAAGCTGAGAGACAGAAGTCTAAGGGGATGTTACAACCATTACCCATACCCGAATGGAAATGGGAAAACATCACTATGGACTTTGTCACAGGAATTCCTAAAACATCCAAAGGCAATAATGATATCTGGGTCATAGTTGATCGTCTTACAAAGTCTGCACACCTCATTGCTATTAGAGAGGATTTCTCTCTAGATCAGCTTGCCAGGATATATGTAAAGGAAGTGGTACGATTGCATGGAGTACCACTTTCTATTATATCTGATCGGGATCCGAGATTTACCTCGAAGTTCTGGCGAAGTCTTCAGCATACTCTGGATACAGAGTTGAGTTTCAGCACTGCTTATCATCCCCAGACAGACGGTCAGTCTGAGAGAACAATTCAAACCCTAGAAGATATGTTGAGAGCTTGTTCTATGGATTTCAAAGGAGGTTGGGATCAACACCTACCTTTGGTGGAATTTTCATATAATAATAGCTTTCACTCCAGTATTCAGATGGATCCTTATGAAGCTCTCTATGGAAAGAAATGCAGGACTCCAACTTGCTGGGATGAAGTTGGGGAAAGAAAGCTATTAGGACCTGATCTCGTTGATGAAATGGCAGAAAATGTCAGATCTATTCAACAACACATAAGAGCAGCTCAGAGTCGACGGAAAAGTTATGCTGACAACCGAAAAAAAGACCTAGAGTTTGAAGTGGGTGATAAAGTGTTCTTACGAATATCTCCCTGGAAGAGGGTTATGAGATTTGGAAAGAAGGGGAAGTTGAGCCCTAGATATATCGGTCCTTTCGAAATACTGGATCGTGTTGGGAAGGTAGCTTACCGATTGGCGCTTCCACTGAATCTCTCTCTAGTTCACGATGTGTTCCATGTATCTCTCCTGAGAAAGTACATACCAGATCCTTCACATGTACTCAGCTCAGAAGTTGTACCGCTGGAGCAAGATCTTTCTTATAAAGAACAGCCGATAGAGATTCTGGATCGTAGCGAAAAAGTCCTACGAAACAAGACCACTCGCTTGGTGAAAGTTTTATGGAGGAACCACCAACTTGAAGAAGCTACATGGGAGCTTGAGGATATGATGAGGGAGAAGTATCCTCATTTGTTTGTTACAAAGTGACGAATTTCAAGGGCGAAATTCTTTTTAAGGGGGGTAGAATGTAACACCCGAGACTTTTATGTTATATAAACCATCAAAGGAATCTTTTTCTACACAACACTTTCTTGGCTTGCTTTTCACGCAATCGCGACCTTCCTCGATAGCTTGCGTCGTACGCAATACCGAGTTTCACTAAACAACAATATGCTATTAAAACTAGCAGTTATGAATAGTAATAACCACTTTTTAAAATTTTATAAATTTTATTTTTCAAAATGGACTTCATTTTTGGACTCAGAATATCGAAATTAGCCTAGGGTGAAATTTTGGTATTTTTCTGAAAACTTTCAATTTTTGATGAATAGTGAAACCACTAAGTGGTAGGTTAAAAACCGAATTTTGCATAAAACTTAATTTTACCGCTTCTGTGAATGGAATTTCAAAAATCCGAGAGACACGGTTAATATCAAGGACTAAAATGTGGTTCAATGAGATGAAAATAATTTTTTGGTGAATAGTAACTTTTTACTATTTTTACCGCGGTTAATAGTAAATAGGGTAACTAAGGGTAAATATGATATCAATATTACCCTAACACATGTCCTAATTCTATTGAACAAGTGTAATTCGACCAAAAACAAACTTAGGAATAAAATATGACCATTTAGGCCCACTTGGATTAGATTAGGACATTTATTATTAATTTATTTAAAGAAGGGTTAAAATAGTTAAAATCAAAGTTTAATAAGTAAATCATTTTTTTAATATGGGGTTATACATAAGATAAATTCGATTGTAAATATTCATTAGTAAGCTAAAAAGATTTCCTACATGATGGTATTTTATTTGTAATTTTTAGACATCAAATAATTTAATTTATATTTGACACAAAGATGATGCAGTAATTATCTTATTAATGAAATATTGACATAATTGATAATATAAATACCAAAATAAATGTAATTTAAGACTTTTTATGAATTCCACTAATTTTCAAGGTTACTATGATATATTCGTGTTGATTTAATCAACTTGGTTCTAACATATAATTCTGTTATGACTTTCAAAAAAATCATATATCAAATAGTGTCAAAATTGACACAAAATAGTTTTTAAATCAAATATTATATTATTAATTGTTATTTTATTCCTAAAAATCTAAGGTTCGGCCAAATGACTTAGATAAAGATATATATATTAATAATAAACAATTTGGGGTTCGTTTGGCATGTTATAGTAAGTGTATTAACCATATAGTGAAAGAAAACAAAAAGACACGGTAAAAGTTAAATTAATTAACTTAGAGTTAAATCTAATTGATAAGGTTAAAATAATACCCTAAACTTGTCTAAGTCCTATTGGTTGATAGGATTTCGACCCTTCCCCACTTTATCTTCGAAATAAGACCCTTTGGAACCATTATAAACCGATTTTGACTTTAATATAAAATAATATTTTGAGATATTCCTAAGGTGCCCCTCTCCTCCCTTATAAAAGGGCACCTCCTCCCCCTCCTCCTCACACCAATTTGAGTACTCAAGCTCAGCCAACCCCTGCCATTTTCTTCTCTCCACTTCCCTAGAATAATCCTAGAGGTCCTGGTCTTCCCAAAGACCAATCTCAGTTCCTTAAGTGGGGGATTCAAAGAGGCATTCCAAAGAAGAGGTAATATCCATTACCGATCTTTTCAATTTCTTTCTTCTTCAACTTCTTATTCTTTAGTTGTTTCATGATAAAGTAATAACATCAGTATTACTTACATACTGATATGTTATTATAAATATGAAACAACCCTAATTCACCTTCTATCCATCCTACGGAAAAATGAAATCACCGCGCGTGCGTACGTACGGAATACCGTCTCCACGCCGTGGTGTAATCTATTTTCCACCATCACCTTACAAGGATGGGTATAATGGTGTAATGAGTAACTATATATGATTATTATGAAGTAATTTTGATACTGAAATAATATATATATACTCCAATACAATTCCACGATCATAGGAACGATATCATCACTCGTGCGTACGTACGGAATACCGTCTCCACGATGTGATGCGACTCGTTCTACATGATCTTCATTTCATAATGATTATATAAATGAATTGAATGAATGAATATGGTATATACTACCCTAATACCATTCTGGAAATGAATTATCTATAACCTAAAGATAAGAATTAGAATTTATTCGACAAAAAACGCATAAGAACAAAAAGTTATAAAGACCCGAGTAACAAGTAACAATGAAATATTACTAACAAGAAGCTAATAATATGACCATATATGATATCATATCAATATGTATGATTCTGGAATAAGTCAATAACATTATTTAAACCATTATACCGGAGCTTCGGACACGAACAAAGCAAATCGGACCTAAGGTAAGGGAAATATCACAATCTCATTTTTATCCGAGATTGTTTATTCGTAAGTATTTACTGGGGTGTATTTTATCATCCACATCCATGTTTACTCAATATGTAATATTATTTCCATCCACCTAAAATTGTTTAAATCCATTTTTACCCTTCAGTGAGTTTTTAGTAATACGTATGAAAGGAATCTTTTTTCGTTTTTCGTACGAGGTACTTTTTGACTTTTCCGACAAAAGTACGAAGAATGTTTTTTTTAACTTATACGGCTCGAATGGATTTCTACTGTTTTATAAAGCCTTATTTTAATGAAGCTTCCTCTACAAGATTTAATGACTATTTTCAATAAAATCTCTTTCTTTTAAAATTGCATGATGTTTTGTGAAAAGAAATTGATTTTCAAGAAGAAAGGATATTTTCCTCAAGAATTCAATTCAAGTGTTTTATCAAAATTATTTTCCATCTAAGATAATAAAGGGTTCGGTTTCTATCCATATTTTTACATTGATTTGACTATGTTGTGATGGAATTATGTTTATGAATTCCTTTATCTTATATGAATTGATTTATGATGTCATGATGTTTCAAGAATCCCATTTTTGTTACATGTGTTATGCGATGATGTATGTTTTATGATTATGTGGCACACATAAGAAAGGATTCATTATAAGATGGGTGGGACCTATATCTCCCTCCAATGCATTGGGTAATGATTTTATATCTCATGAGATAGACATGGCTGGAACGGAAGGTTATTTCGGTTCAGTGATACAGGACTGAAACGAGGAGTGAACTCGGTTCAGAAAGGGACTTTGTCCACTAAGATAGTCTTGGCAATGAGTCATGACTAACAAGAAATGATTTTCCATGATTATGTGTGCATGCCATAAAGTTTCAAGTTTTATGTTATGATTATGGGGATCTCATTTTCACTTCTATGATTTATTCCATGTTAAGATATTATGATCTCTTTTGCAGGTTTTGATTTTCAAAAAGATATGATATGATTTTTATTTCCTTTATTTGCCCTTGCTGAGCATTTGAGCTCACCCTTTTATGTTTTCTTTTACCCAGGCCAGGAAGATGGATATTAAGTAGAATATGCTAAAAGGGACCCTATATATGATGAAATAAATGGGAGACACCGTATAAGATTTATGAACCAGTTGTTTATGTTTCCCAGTTTCTAAAGACACTATACCTATACGGTCCTTTGTGGTTTTGTCATATGTTGTAATAAGTGTGCTTCAATTTTGATGTATTAACAATGTATGTAAAGTATGGGTCGTTATAACATCTCTCTTGAGCAAAAAACCTAAAAATCCTTTTGGAATGACATCCAAAAAAATTCTTACTACTGGTGGAAGGATGTCTTACCAACGAATCCCATCACCCAACAAAATACTCCAAATTTTTTCTTTGTGATCTCCCAGTTTCTAAGTAATTGGTCAAACTTGGCCTGAATGGATATCACATTCTCCATGATGAACATACTAGTCACCCTTAGAAGATACAAGTTCACTCTCATGTGGTAATAATCTATGTGGTATTGGAATGTTACTAGCTAGTTTAAACCCATAATCAGGTTGAAGCCCATTATATAATGGGCATAGATATCCCAATAAAAATAATACTCTCCGGACTCTAGAGAACATCCCTTGCATAAATAGATATCCCTAGACCGTGTTCCTAATGGTGTATCAATATTCATCCCGCCACTTATGGACTCCAACTCCCGGCTGAATCCATTAACAATATTGGAAGATATAAAGGAATGAGATACACCAGTATCAAAAAAGGAAGTAGCTAAAGTTGAAGCAATAAGAATAGTACCTCTCATTGTCAATAGACCAGCTTTTCTCTCAAAATATATAGGTTGCATGACATGTAACTATCTTTCCCCTCTTTCCATGTGGTACTGTCTTACTCCCATGATTATCACCACTCTGATGATATGGGCACTCAAAACCTTATGCCCCATATCAACTAAATCTACCGCATTGACCTTTAGAGTTCTAGCTACCGAACTTATATGATGTAGAAGAACCCCTTCCCACACTCTATCATTAAGTAGTATCTCCCTCAGCACCATATTTCCACTACGTCAAGAAAAACTACTATAGGTTCCTCATCTTACGCAAAATCCAGCACTCCCCTGGTGGATGTGGACAATGTGTACGATAGTTTCCCTACCTACTGCACTGGTGGAAAATCCCATAAGTAAGATCTGATGAAATTGTTCCTCCTAGCTGTCCACCTTTCATTCCACTATCAGGACTCAGGTTCTTCTAATCCTACTTTCTACTCTCGGAAGGCACACTTCTTGATTGTCAAGTGATTGCTACAGGTATAGTACTGGAATCCTCCATCATGTTCCTCTCTAAATTGAGAGCATGGTTAAAAACTTTTGAGGATTTCATTAGCCTAAACATATTTACCTATTATTTAATTTCACACCTAAGTCTGTCTAGAAATCATTTTTTCTGAAAAATCCACATTAACCGCCAAAGCTGGAGAAAAACACTATAAATCTGCGAAACATTTAGTGTAATCCATTATGGACATGCTTACTTAGGTATGATGTAGAGACTCTAAACCCTACTCTTGTCTCAACATCTCTTGATATAAGTTCTCCAATTACATATCCAGAAATTCCTACCAGAACATCTCATCATTCTTTCCAAATATTACTTGAATGTCATAAATCACTTCACTGACCACCGTAGCATATAAGAAGACAACACGACCCTCATCCCTGTCAAAGTCTCCAAATGTTCATGTGTCATCTGTAGAGATTAAATCCAAAATTCCTCTCTCGGAGGTCCACCCTCTCCTATAAAAGTATGAGGGTACTGCATTGGAAACTCCATTTTTCAACTGAGACAATATTTTTAGAACCCTCCCTAGGTATCTCTCCATGAATTTCAAGAAATGAGAAAAGTTCTCTCGAAACCATTCCCCCTCCTCATCTATGTTCACTAATGGTGCCTCAGGTTCTCTATCTAGATGTTCATTCTAGGCCATACCCCTCGGTCTCTCCCTTAACAAGCATTATATAGGCATATCACTACAAATCAAAACACATGTATTAAGATGCGTAACACAGCCTTATAAAATTTACATCAGAGGAGAAACTAACACAACAAGTTTCAATATACCCATTCCCCTTTTCTCACCACACAGTCGACACTGAGGCCCTATCACTAACCTTAACCATCCCACTCCAAGGTCTTGGTTAAATAGGGTACACACATTCTAATTAATTAATTCAATAATTAATTAATCACATTATCTCATATTAATTAATTTAATAATTAATTAATTAATCATACCCATTTTATCAATCATGTTTCTCAATAGAGACCAATTTATTCTCATTTTTCATCATTATTTAAATATCACAATAAGGAAAAACACTTCATGTTCAATAACATACCCACAACCTAATTCCTTGTGAGTTCCTAGAATAATGCATGTCACAAAAACCCTGAGTGACTAGAATGATGAATGTAGACTCATGTATCGTGCCTCATTAGGCCACAAATAAAAATGCAAAAACTATCAAAACATATATCATATCTCACCTAAAGTTCATCACCCAAGGTTAAATAATATACAACGATAACAAAAAAACAACAATAAAAAATCACACCCTATGTAATCGAATTTTCCCCTGTACATGGGTTTGAAACTCCTATGCACAAGATAATTAACAAGCCTCGATAATTCCAAGTCTCCATTATAACATCCATAAAAATTATGATTATAGAAAAAGAAACAAAAGAAAAATCCTTTGATACCAAATTGTGATGTCCCAACCCTGGTACCACTAAATAGTACCCCGAGCCGGTTGGCCACATGTCCTCAAATGCACCTCCCCAAACACTAGAGGGTGCCAACTAGCATCGAGGATCTGATAAGTTAGTCATGGAGAGAGTATAACCTCTTTTATTAGAATAAAAAAATAATGGAAGAAAACATCAATAACTAAGTGTGGAAGTGTATAAATAACAAAAACAATACAATAGAATATGATATCCATAAGAAGAAAATACAATATGCAACTAAACGGTAAGACATTCTATGATAATGCGAATTTCATGTTTCTACAATTCTACTAAAAGTAAAGACTTAATGGTTCCCGAGTGGATCTCAAACCATGTACAGTTACCTATCCCATTCTCCAATACTAAATATGAACATATCACTTGGACTTTCCCTTATCTAGTCCCAAAAAAACAATGTCTACTCGGGTTCCGATCAGGCGGCCTAAGTAGGGTGTGAGTACGACTCACCACTAACAGTGTCTAAAACAAGTCCAATCAAAAGACAATGTATGCAGTTTTAGGGAGCAATAAATAAAATACACAATTAAACAGTTATCACATTGTCATTTAATCATTAATCCTTATATAAGGGCTAATTTCAATTGATGTTTTCGATTTGAATCGTCATTCATTTGGTGTTGAACATCATGTGAAGCACCCAAAATATCATTTAGTGTATGTCACCAATCCTATCACTCCATATATCATTTGGTGTAGGTCATCATTCCTAACACCGGAAAATCTCAATCTTGGGTAAATATTGAGGGGGAATTCCATGTCCAAGTCCAAATTTATATTCCTAGATCTCCATGTCAATCATTACAATAATCTCATCCATTCAATAATTACATAAATTACTAGAAATATCCACATCATTTCATTCTTAATCCAATAATTAGTTAAAAATTTCAAATTCCATTAGTTAACTCTAAAGTTAACTCATCACATAACCCATTAATTAATTATACAATTAATTAATAACACAATACAATTATCAATAAATAATTAATTTTTCACAATTAATTATCATAATAAAATCTAAACATGTCAGAATTAATTCTCACAATTAACTATATTTGATCAACATCCTGGCACATAATTAATTCTCACGATTAATTATCATGCATAGGCAAACATCATTTCCAAATTTATTTCCCCCAATTAATTATCTTAACATAATCAATTCAATATCTAAATTACAATATATCAACATGTATCTAATCTCCATAAAAAATATCTATTTGGGCAACCCACTTTTTTTTTCTGTGATTCAATTATCAATTAATCACTATGGGAATCACTAGTCAATTCCACAAACCAAACTACACCGATTTAGGAAATTATTTATCAAGGGAAGCTAGAAAATCCATAAAATCACATTCACAAGTAAAATACACAACTATTGGAGTTTGATTTATTCCACCTACCCGAGTTTATTGATGGATGTTAGCTAAATGAAAATCCCTAAAATTCGAGTGGCACAACATCTTCAATTAGGCTCTAGATCTAAATTCCTAAACCAAAATTAAGATCAAATTCATCGATATATTGAAAATCTATATCTAGATCGACAATCCTATATATAGATCTCAACACATAGGTTTAGATCCATTGAAATGGTGGAGATATTCCAGGAAAAGATCTAGGAAAGATATAGGAATGAACATGAGAAGCAATGAGATGAAATCCTCTTATTGGGATGAGAGAGGATCTTCAATCTGGGATTCTGATATCAAATAATGATGTTCAAATAAACTTTTAATCCCTCTATAAGGCTCTGAGATCACCTAGAATTTGTTGATCTCAGGCTAAGGTTGGAATATAGGAGCCATGGGGATTTGTGTGGTTTTAAAAATAGTTTTTTGGATAATTAATCCCACATAGAATGTTTCCAGGGTAGGGGCGCACGATTTGGGAAAATCATGTTCCTACATGGAACACCTCTATATCTTGGTTTTCATGGTTTATTCACATGGGATTTCAATCCATGCCCAAACTATATGAACCTCTTTGTCTGTGTTTTCATGGTTTATGCGGTTTAGTCGCATGGTTTTTATAACATTCCACATACCATGCACAACCCACAATTAGTTTTTTTTCTTAATAATTCCCCAAAACACACCCCAATACACTACTCTAAAACAAAGTTACATAAAAACTTTTAAAAAGTACATGAAAACATAGCCGAGATGACTCTAGAAAAGGTCGGGATCATACAATCTCCCCACCTTATAGCAACTCGTCCTCAAGAAGCACTCCCGAAGTTCTCTAATATTTTGAGAAAAAAAGTTTGGGCCATTTATCCCTAATGTCTGATTTCCATTTCCATTTCCTTTTGAACACATCCATGTTTTAAAACACATGAACTTACAACACTGTCATTCCCCATAACACTTTCTCACTGCGACCCAGAACACATATTGGATTCTCCTTAAGGGACACATCTATCGTGCGTTCAACCTCCTCCATATAAATCACATGAGAAGGGTCGGGGTGATACCTACATAGTTGTGACACAGGGAAAACATCGGGCATAAAACTGAATTTATGTGGAAGGACCAATCGGTATGTCATTGGACCGAATCTCTCCAACACCTCAAACGGTTCTACAAACCTGGGTGCCAACTTCGCCTGCCTTTGTATCTTCTGGTGACCTAATCCTGGTGAAACATGAATGAATACATGATATCCCTCTATAAAATATAGGGGTAATTCTCATTTATCATCATATGAGTTCTGCATACTCTGAACTCTAGCTATATGTTTTGGAATTAACTCTAGCTGCTGTGATGTCTCTTGAACGATACTCAGTCCCAAAAGCTCTGACTCACCCACCTCTAACCAAAATAGCAATGATCTACAAGGTCTACCATAAAGTGACTCATATGGTTCCATCTGTATGGTTGACTAATAAATGTTTTTATAGGATAACTCCACCAAATCCATGTGCTTCTCCTAAGAACTAGCAATGTCAAGTACACATTCTCGCAAAATATCCTATAACACATGTATATTATGCTCCGACATCCAATCTGTATGTGGGTGGAAGGTCATACTGAACAAAACCTGTGTACCATGTGAATTTTATAATCCATTCTAGAATTGTGATGTAAATCATGAATCATAATATGAAACTATACCCATGAAAACAAGATATCTCTCGTACATACAGTTCTCTAAATAATTCTACCATAAAGATTTAACAGATATGAAAGAAATGTTGTACCTTCATTAGTAAATCCACAATGACCCAAATAACATCATTTTTCCTAAGTGTCTTTGGATGTACTACCACAAAATCCATTGTCACATCATCAAACATCTATTCTGGAATAGGAAATGACTGTAATAGGTCTCTGGGTCATTGATGCTCTTCCTTCACCTGCTGACAGGTGAAACCTCTTATTACGAACCATGTTATCTCCTTTTCCATGCTTGTGCACCAAAACTATCATCTTAGGTCACAATTCATTTATTTCACCCCAGTATTTACCACAAACTTTGAGGCATGAAATTCTCTCATGAGTTTATCTCGCATACTCATAGGCACATCAACCTAATTTTTCATGTAGATAATCTCATCCTCATCAATTATCCAGTTTGAATGTGTCTCCAAACATTTAAGTATTTACCTTAAGTCTAAACACTCCAGATCCTCATACTGCATGTCCCTAATACATCTCAATAGTGTATAATCCACTACTACAGAATCTATAGTTATCCAATCCTGGCAATCCTGAACTACTACATGCATTTCTGCCAACAATTTCATCATATTCCACTCTACACTTGACTCATATATCAATTGAGTCTGAGTTTTTCTACTCAAGGCATCGCCCACATTATTCACCCTTCTAGGGGTATATGCCAGTTCAAAATCAAAGGACTGCATATACTCTTCCAATATTTTCTGCCCATGATTCAGGTCACGCTGTGAAAATATATACTTCATGCTTTTTTGATCCATAAAAACTTTAAAATTTTCACCCAAATGATAGTGTCTCCAGCACATAAGAGCATAAACCCCTAATGTCAACTCGAGGTCATGCATAGGGTAATTTCATTCATGTCGCCTCAACTCTCGAGACCCATAAGCAATGAATTAGTCCCCTTTCATCAACCCAGCTCTGATTCGAATCCTAGAAGGGTCACAATACACAATGCCCTCCTCTCCCGACTTAGGTAAGATCAAAATTTTATCCAATGTAAAACGCTTATTCAACTCTTAAAAATCATTATCCTATGCTTCTATCCAATCAATCATTGTTCCCTTATTTATCAAACCAAAAAGCGGTGTATCCAATCGGGGAAAGTCCTTGGTGAACCTCTTGTAATAACCATATTATCCCAAAAAGCATCAGATATAAAGATAATTATTGGGAGGCTCCTTAAAAATCACTACCTGAACTATTTCTTGGTCCACTTCCACACCTTCTTCTAAGATGATATCCCTCAAAAATTGTACCATGTCAATCAAAAACTAACATTTAGATAGCCTGGAATATAGAAGATGCTCTCTTAGAGTACCCAGGATGATGTTAATATTTTGGGAATGATCATCATGAGTCTTCGAGTACAGCTAGATGTCATCCACAAAATGCCACCACAAAATGATCTTTGTATGGATGAAAGAAACTATTCATCAAGGCCATAAATACATCAAGAGAATTTTTTAACCCAAATAGAATTAAAACAAACTCAAAAGGCCATAAAAACTTCTAAAAGATGTTCATGGAATATCAGAGGTCTGAAATCTCATTTTTATACCCTGATCTCAGATCATTCTTTGAAAACACCCAAGCCCCATTCAGCTTATAAAAAATATCATCGATATATGGAATTGTATATCGTTTCTTCACAGTCATTTTATTCAACCTCTGGTAATCGACAAAAAAGCATAAACTCTCATCAGCCTTTTTTGCAAACAATACAAGTGTTCCCCAAGGTGACATACTGAGATGGATAAACCCTTTATCTTCCAGCTCCACCAATTGAGTTTTGAGATCTTTGTGCTCAATCAGTGTCATTCTGTAAGGCGGAATAGATACCATCTCAACCCCCAACATGAGCTCAATAGTGAATTCCACATATCTCTTAGGTGGAAACACTAAAAAGTATTCAAGAATGATGGGTAGAAATAGTTCTACTACCACTATAAGGACGTCTTGCCTACCACTCCCATCATCCTGCAAAAGGAAAAGAAATTTTGGTTGTGAGCTCACCCAGTTGCTATGTAATTGGCGCAGCTCAGCCTGCATGGATATTCCATTCTCCGTGAAGGAGATACAAAGGTCTCTCTCATATCATAACAATCTATGTGGGCTCATCATACGACTAGCCAGTTCATACCCATTTCTTGGTCAAAGCTTGTTATATAAAGGAGATAGATATCCCAAAGAAAACGATACTCTCTAATCTCTAGTGAACATCCCTTTCATAAACAGATATCCATAGACCTTGTTCCAAAAGGTGCATCGATATTCATCCCCCCACTTATAGAATCTACCTCCAGGTTAAATCCATTAACAATATTTCCAGATATAAAAGAATGAGAGGCACAAGTATCAAACAAGCTAGTAGAGAAATTAGAAGAAACAAGAGTAGTACCTCTCACTATCGATGGACCAGCCTCACTGTCCACAAGTGTAGGTTTCACTTCATGTAACTGTCATACCCCTCTTCCCTATAGTGTTGTCTAACTCCCTTGAGTTGCACCATTCTGATGATATGAGAACTCATACCCTGAAGCCCCACGTCCACTACCTCTACCGCCTCATCCCATAGAGTTCTAGCTACCAAAACTATATGGTGTAGATGTCCCCCTTCCCACACTCTGAATCTAAGAAGCTTCTACGTTAGTAGTAGGATGATAATAATTATTGAGGAACATTGGTAGGTTCCCCATATTTCCAAAAAACTATCACTCCACTAGTGGTTGAGGAAAATGTGTATGATAGTGTGCCTTCCTACTACACTGGTGAAAAAACACATTAATAAGATCTGGTGCAATAGTTCCTCATGGCTATCCACCTTTCTTTCCACTACCCTGACTAGGGTTCTTGTAATGGAGCTTCTTCCTCTCGAAAGACACACTCTCGATCAACCAATGATAACTACATGTCTAGTAATGGAAACCTCCTTCAGGTTCCTCTCTAAAATGAGATCCTGATGAACCACTTCTGGGAATTTTTTCAGCCTAAAGATATATACCTGGGACTTAATTTCACCCATAAGTCATTTCTAAAATCATTTTTCTGAAGAAGCCTCATCTACTGCAAAAGTTGGAGAAAAACACTTCAAATATTTGACACGTTTAATGTAATCCATTATGTACATGATTCCTTAGGTCAGATGCATAAACTCTAAAGCCTAATCTTTTCATAACACATCTGGATAGAATTCTCCCTGAAAAAATCCAATAATTCCATCCACAATATCTCATCAGTCTATCCAAATCATACCTAAATGTCCCACCAGCGCTTCGCTGACCCCCAAATCATAAAAGCATCCAACATGAACCTCCTACCAGAAAGACTCTCCAAATGGTCAAGTATTGTATCTATGGATTCAATCCATAATTCAGATCCCTTAGGTCCACCCTCTCCAGTATAATTAAGAGGGTGTTGTAGCAGAAATTTTTTTCTTAACATAGACATGCATTGTTAAACCCACCTTAGGTCTCTCTCTATGAATTGCATGAAATGTGAAAAGTTATCTCGGAATTGTTCCCATTCCTCCTCAACTTGCACCAATGGTGCCTCTAGTTCCCTTTCTAGATGTTCATTCCGGACCATTCCCCTTTTTCTTCCCATCAACAAGCATCATGTATGCCTATCTCTACAAAGCCTCACACACATATTAGGTCTCATAATGAATCGTTATAACAATTATTTTAGAGGAGAAACTAACAAAACATGTTTCAGATTACCTTTCCCCTCTTTCTCACTACACAGTCAAAACCGATGGCTTATTACCACCCTTAACCATATTACTCCTATGTATTGGTTAACAATGGTACATACATTCTCATTAATTAATTGAACCATTAATTAATCATATTATCTCAAATTAATTAATTAACCAATTTATTAATTAATCATACCCATTTTATCTATCAAGGTTAAAATTATTCAGCCATTTATTCTCATTTTCCATCATTATATTAGTCTCACAATAAGTAAAAATTGTTTTAGTTCAATAACTTACCCATAACTCATTTTACTATGTGTGACTAGAATGATTCATGTCACAATAACCCTGAGTTCCTAGAATGATGTATAAAGACTCAAGAATCATTCCTCTTTAGACCATGCAACAAAATTTAACAACTATATAAACAAATATCACATCACATCAAAAGTGCATCAGCCAAGGTGAAATAATATCCAATTGTAATAACAAATTGCAATCACAACAGTCCCACCCAGAGTACTAGGATTTTCCCCAATACATGGTTTTAAAACTCCCTAGCATGAGATCATTAATAGACCTAAAATCATCCTAGTATCCTTTAAACATTTCCCAAAATAGTAAAAAAAAGAACAATAATGAAAATAAAACTCATGAGATACCACATTGTGACGTCCCAACCCGGGTGCCACTAAACGGTGCCCCGATCCGATTGGCCATGTAATGCCCTGACCCCAGTTACCCAGAGTCGGTGCATTATTAAATAACATTGGCATGATCACAAGAAATATCAAGTCTTGAAATATCGATTAGTTTAGTAGCCTTGGAATAACTAGATACATTAATAAAGTTTAACATTATATCATAAAAATGAAAACTACAACAACATAGTCTCTATAGTCCACACTCTTATCCCCTCATACTATCCCTGAAGGTCATTCATAAATTACTTCTTCACATCCTGGTAAGAATAAAACATAGAAAAGGGGTGAGCTCAAATGTCCAGTAAGGATATCAATATAACAGAAACATTCATAAATAAGAATAAACATTTAAGGCAATGTATAACTAAAACAAAAGCCTTCTAAACTTGAACTTAAGCATAGTATGGAAAAAATAAAATGAAATAATTCCATTTACTTATTCACATGGATATTCTACTAATCGAATAATCACATGCAATATCAATAACCACTTTCATAATGATGGAATGCATAATGCCAGACTATCATAACCACATAGCCAAGGACTCGTGCCAAGACTACAAATAAGATTCTGTCAAGGCCTTGTTCCATGACACTAGTTTGTCTCATGAGACCTACCGGTGCATCGAGGAGCTATACCGGGCTCCACCCGTCACATATTAAGTCCAATGCATTCCCATATGAAAAGGTTTAAACATAACATAAACATTCGTATTAAAACTAGAATACGAAATGTAAATACTTAATCCATAAACCATGAATGGTATAAAAATAACACATCCATAGTCAAATATATCAAAAAACCTTCAATACAATATAGAAGTTTTGTATCGTAATAAATCAACTTCAAATAAGCGTAAAATCCATCAAAGGATGTTGACATAGATGAAATAAAAACTCTTTTAATAGAAATATCTCTTTCTATTTTGAAATCATTTAAGAATCATATATTTATAAAATAATTTTTTTTTTAAAATATTCTTATAATCTTGTAAGGTAAGCTTCGATGATTTTATAATGGGAAAAAATAGTCGCACCGGCCGTATATGTTAAAAAAACATTCTTACCTTAATTCTGTCGAAAAGGTTAAAAAGGACCTTGTTTGGAAAACGACGGAAAGATTCCTTTATAAACCACTTATAAAAGTCAACAAGGGTATAAATGACTTTAAACCATATTCTTGAAATTTGTAAAAATGTTTTGAAATACAATTTTTAAGAAACATGGATGTGGATGATAAAGAAATCCCAGTAGATTATTATGTATAAACAACCTCTGATAATGAAGAGATTGCGAAATAAAACCTTACCTTGTACTTTTCCTTGGTTGAGGGTAGGTTAACCTACTGTATAATGGTGAAATAATTTTTATTAAATTATAAAAGAATCATATATATTAATATGATATCATATATGATCTTTTAATATTGCTTTGTTAATAATATCTTAGTATTATCGTCGTTTGGGGTGTTAACTTACTCATTTTATTTTATATGTTTTGTTACGTAAGACATGTTTGTCAGGGATAGGATGTATCTTATTAATATCCATAATTATGTCAAGTCCATAAACAGTATTTTTAAGTCATAAAATGATAATTATACTTAAATGGATATAATGTAGAATGAATCTCATCGTGTTCGTGGAGACGGTAGTCCGTACGTACGTACGAGCGACAATATCATTCTTTTGAAATTAAAATAATATATAATTGGATGGTATATCATATATATAGAATCATTATCATGTTATATTTATTATTTACATGAATTACAAATCATTATTATACCCATCCAAATAATAATTTATTGAATAACAATTACACCATGACGTGGAGATGGTAAGCTGTACGTACGCACGTATGGTGACATGTTATTCAAAGGATGGATAGAATACTGAATATGGATGTACCATATTTATAGTAACATCACAGTATATATAAGATACTGGAGTTATTATTTTAGAATGGGAAATAAAGAAGAAGTTGAAGACGAAAGGAACTTGAAAGAGAGTGGTGAAAACATTACCTCTTCTTCGGGTTCTTCCTTTTGATTTGATCAAAAGGGCAACTTAGGATGGATTTATGACTAAAGGAAGGCCTCTAAGATGAAGTGAGGGAAGATGAGAGAGTATTTGGGCAGGGGTTTGCCGAACCAAAAGTCTTTGAAGGTGTGAATTAATGAGAAGGAGGAGTGCCGTTTTATAATAGGGGTGAGGGGCACCTTTGGAAAAGCTAGAAATATTATTTTATAATAAATTCATATTCAGTTTCTAATGGCTCCAAAGTGGATTATTGAAAGAATAAGGTGGGGATAGGTCGAAAACCACTCAACCAATATGATTTAGACAGGTTTGGGCTACTATATTAACATTATCCTTAAGTATTAACTCTTAGTTAATTAGTTTCACTTTTACAATGTCTCTTTGTATTTTTATATTATATGGTTAATAAAATTACTATATACATCCAATAGACCCCCCAAGTGGTCCATTAATGATACAACTATCACGATATAAGTCTCTTGGACGAACCTTAGATTTTTAGGAATTGAATAACAATTAATAACATAATATTTGTTTTCAAAACTCTTTAATGTCAATTTTGACACTATTTGGAAAATTGTTTATTGTGAAAATCATAACAGAATGATTAATTCGAAAAGGTCAATTAAATCAATCCTAATATGTCATATTATTCTAGAAAATGATTTCAATTAATTAAAAGTCTCAAATTATATTTATTTAGGTATTTATAATATCAATTGTTTTAATTTTTCACTATTATGATAATTACTGCTTCATCATTGTGTCATAAACAAATTAAATTATTTAATGTCTAAAAATTATAAATAAAATATCATTATTTTGGAAATATTTTTATATTTAAAATGAATATTTATAGTCTAAAATTAAATATATATTACACTTTTTAAAAAAAAATTTACCAAAGGATATATGCTTTTGTCATTTTTGTATTTATTTTAACTTAATTAAAATAATGTGTCCCTATCACCTATAAGTGGCTCCATGGGGTCTGAAAATTGACCCAAAGATGACCATGGTCGGACATGTATCCCCCAATAATGTTAGGACGCGTTTTAGGGTAATTTAGTATTATTATAATATTATTTTTAACCCTTATTTACCGGATTTACCCTTTAACCGTGGTAAATAAAATATTTACTGAAGTAATTATTCAAAATGACTAAAAATAAAAGTTAACTATTTACACAATTTGGAAATCCTGATTCCAAATATGGAATCCATTTTTCCAAATTCAAAATAGATAAGTGGCAGAAATTAATTTATAATTAATTCCCGTTGTCCAAACATAAAGCGTGTTTTTAGGATATAATAACTATCAAAAGATTGGTACTTGTTTATGTCTGGTTTAATTGTGAAATTATTTCCAATGAACAAAATTGTATTAAATGGTAAAAATATATTCTAAATATACTTTAAAACCACTCAAATTTATAATTTATCACTATTAATTATTTTGATTAAAAAAGGTGTTTTTAATTAAAATTTAGTAATTTTCACTATTCATCAAAATATTAAAGTTATCCGAAAAGTTCCAAAATTTCACCTTAGGCTAAATTCGATACTCCGAATCCAAAAATGAAGTCTATTTTGAGAGATAAATTTTTTAAAATTTTAAATTGTAGGTATTACTATTAATAATGGCTAGTTTAATCAGTTGTGGTGTGTGTTAGAACTCGATGTTGCGTACAACACATGCTATTGCATTATACAAAGGGAAACGTATCATAGAAGCTTGGGGTGTTACATTCTCCCCTACTTAAAATAATTTAATCCTTGAAATTTCTAGAATACTACCGCATGAAAAGACTTGGGTGTTTCTTCATTATATGTTCCTCGGGTTCCCACGTTGCCTCTTCCATCTTATGGTTTCTCCACAAGATTTTTACCAAACGAGTCGTCCAGTTTCTCAGTACTTGTTCTCTCGTATCAAGAATCTTGATGGGATCTTGACAATAAGATAGATCGGGTACCAGTTCTAATTCCCCATAGGTGAGTGCGTGCATTGGGTCAGGCATGTATTTCCCTAATAGAGATACGTGGAACACATCGTGAACTTTGGTGAGACTTGGCGGCATTTCCAATTGGTAAGCTACAACCCCAATTCGTTCTAGAATTTCAAAAGGTCCGATGTACATGGGACTCAATTTACCTTTCTTACGAAAACGTATGACTCCCTTCCATTGAGATACCTTCAGGAAAACATGATCACCGACTTGAAATTCCAAATCCTTCCTTCGATTATTGGCATAGCTCTTTTGCATAATTTGAGCTGCTTTGATATGGTTTTGGATTACAGTCACCTTTTCCATCATTTCCTCCACCAGTTCTAGGCCTACAAGTTTTCTTTCACCAACGTCATCCCAACAGGTTGGTGTGCGACATCTCTTTCCATATAACGCTTCATATGGTGCCATATTAATACTCGAATAGAAGCTATTGTTATAGGAAAATTCTACTAGAGGTAAATATTGACCCCACATACACTGAAAGTCAAGTGAGCAGGATCTCAACATGTATTCTAAGGTTTGAATAGTTCATTTTGAATGCCTATCTATTTGAGGGTGGTAGGCAGTGCTCAGATGAAGTTTAGTATCCATAGATTTCTGAAGACTTTTCCAGAATCTTGAAGTAAAACGAGGATCACGGTCAGAAACAATCGATAGGGGTACTCAATGAAGTCTCACAACTTCATCAATATATAGTCTTGATAGACGTTCCAGTGGTAGATCTTCTCTTATAGCAAGAAAATGTGCTGACTTGGTGAGACGATCAACAATAACCCATATTACATAGTTCCTTATAGGAGTCTTTGGTATTCCCATGATAAATTCCATAGTGATATTATCCGATTTCCACTCAGGTATGGGAAGAGGTTGCAATTATCCACTAGGATGTTGCCTTCTAGCTACCACTTGTTGGCAAACCATACATCTTGACACAAAATCAGCAATCTCCCTCTTCATTTTGTCCCACCAAAAATGTTCCTTCAAATCTCTATACTTTTTGGTGCTCCCAGGGTGTATAGAGAAATTAGAACTATGAGCATCATCCAGCAATTCCCTTTTTAGATCAGGTATATCGGGAACACAAAGTCTCTTCCCAAATTTCAAAATTCCATCTTCACACACAAAGTCTCTCAATATCCCATCATTCACAGCTTTAATATTCTTTAGAAATTATTCATCATCGGTCTAAGAACTATTAATCCTTTCTAGTAAAGATGGTTTGGCAACCATTTGAAAAAGCATTGACGTTTCACCTTCCCTGGTTATTTCTATGTCCATCTTCACTAGATCCATGAATATTGGATCCCTTTCAATTCTCATATTGTTTAAAACTCGATGATCTTTTCTTCTCAAAGCATCTTCCACCTTGTTTGCCTTCCCCGGGTGGTAGTGTATCGTGTAATCATAATCCTTGAGTAATTCAAGCCATATCCTTTGCCTCATGTTGAGTTCTTTTTGTGAGAAAATATACTTCAAACTCTTGTGATTAGTATAAATCTCACATTTTTCACCATAGAGGTAGTGCCTCCATATCTTCAAAGAAAATATCACAGCTATTAACTCGAGATCATGAGTAGGATAGTTTTGTTCATGAATTTTCAACTGTCATGATGCATGGGCAATAACCCTATCATTCTCTATAAGGACACAACCAAGTCCTTTCTTTGATGCAGCACTATAAATAACGAACCCATCATTCCCCAATGGTATAGTCAATACAGGATCATTGACTAATATTCTATTCAGTTCTTCGAAACATTCTTCACACTCTTTTTTACAAACAAATTTAACCCCTTTACGTGTGAGCTTTGTTAATGGGTTATCCAACCGGGCAAAATTCTGGACGAAACGTCAATAATAACCTGCCAAACTAATACAACTGCGTACCAAAATTATACTCGTCGGTGCATGCCATTCTTGGATTGCCTTGGTCTTATAAGGATCAAAAGAGATTCCATCTTTAGAGATAATATGGCCAAGAAAAGAAATCTCCTGAAGCCAGAATTCACACTTGCTAAACTTCCCATATAATTCATGTCTTCTCAGAGTCTTCATGATAATGCGCAAGTGATTTTCATGATCTTTGTAGCTTTTGGAGTATACCAAGATATCATCAATAAATACCACCACAAATTCATTAATATATTCCTTGAAAACTCTATTCATAAGATCCATGAATATAGAGGGTGCATTTGTCAATCCAAAAGGCATTACTGTAAACTCGTAATGCCCATACCTGGTTTGAAATGCTGTCTTCGGAATGTCTTCCTTCTTCACACACTACTGATGGTATCCAAATCGAAGGTCAATCTTTGAAAAGTATTGAGCTCTATTCAGTTGGTCAAATAAATCATCAATGCGAGGTAGGGGATACTTGTTATTTATTGTTATAGCATTGATCTCCTTATAGTCGATACATAACCTCATAGATCCTTCTTTCTTTTTAACAAAAAGAACAGGGGTTCCCCATGGAGAAACACCAGGGCTAAAGAATCCCTTATTACTCAGTTCCTCTAGTTGTTTTATTAGTTCAACTAATTCTACAGTGGCCATTCTATAAGGGGTCTTCGATATATGCCTTGATCCAGGAATTAAATCAATGGAAAACTCAACTTCTCATTCTGGAGGATGTCCAAGTAAATCTTTCGAAAACACATCTACATATTCATTCATAATAGGCAGATACTCTATTTGAACATTCCTTTCCTCACCCATTGTAATTTTATCCTCTTCCTCCCCAATAATTTAATTTAGTTGAGATACTGGGGGTGGATCTAGATAAGAATTAGGTGGTGACAATTCTTCTCTAATGATAAGGTGTTCCTTGTCATCATCATCAAAAATCATAACCTCCTTCTTCTTACAATAAATCTTCACATCATGGTCTGAAATCCAATCCCTACCGAGGATTATATCAAACTCAATCATAGGTATGATGATGAGATCTGCAGATAAAGAACATTTATGTGCTCTAATGGGGACTGATTCACAGAACATTGTTGCAATAATACTTCCCTTATGAGTTTTAACTGACAACACCCTTGTTAAATCAAATTGGAAATATCTAATTTTCTTGGAAAACTAGGAATATATAAAATAATGCGATGATCCAGAATCAAATAATGCATTTGCTAAACTTGAGGAAACCATTAAATTACCCGCCACCTTGTCTTTTGGAGCTTCTACCTCTGTATTAGTGATAGCATAAGCTTGGCCTTGATCCCTTGGCCTTTTCTGAGGTAAGTTCCCCTAATGCATAGGACATTCATTTGCATAATGTCACATCTCCCTGAAATTGTATCATTGGACATCGGTAGGTTCCTTCATCCCCTTCCAATCACGATCTTAGGGGCCTTTTTCACCAAACTTGTAACAGTCTCCCGTTCATTTTAAGCAAGTACCGGGGTGTTTCTTTCCACATTTACTACAGTATGGATATTCAACTTTTCCCTTCTTCCCTTTATTTCCATTCCTAGATTGATCAGCAGATCTCTTCTTCTCTTTCTTTGCTTTAATGTCATATGACATAGATAATTCTTTCTCTGTCTTGATAGCACATGAGACAATGTTTTCGTACGATGAGAAGGATTGTGAGACTAATTCTCAATGGAGAAATGGTTTTAACCCATAAAATAAACTATCAATCTTACTTCTTGGGTTACGTATATAATATCTAGCATACCTTGCTAACCTTGTAAATTTATCCCCATACATTGCGACATTCTCATCCTCCTTTTGTCTCAGACTCAGAAATTTCCTTTCCATATCTGCTAGATGGTCACGAGGAAAGTATTTTTCTAAAAACAGATCTTTGAACTCCCTCCATTCCATATTTGATACTTCATCATCTTCCTTCATGTTTTGAATCAATGACCACCATTGATCAAAATCTCCAATGAGGTGGTAAACATCCATGATAACTTTTTCCCTTTCACTAATTCCCAAAGCCTGAAACATTTTCTCTAGGGAACTTATCCATTTCTCAGCTACCAATGGATTTGTACTCCCATTGAACGTTGATGTTTGTTGCCTCATGAAGCGATCTAACATTGATCCTCCACATTGTGGATCAGGGTGCTCTATATGGGTAAGGTTATTTTTCATAAACTGAGTGAGTTGTCCCAGTATGGTGATTAGCTGATCGGCACCAGTTGCATCACCAGCTCCACTAAAATTATCTTGAGCAGGAGGGAAATCCCTACATGGAGTGCACACATTGATATAGTTTCCATTTCTTCCACTAGGAGCCATTTATAAAATATGGCATAAACTAGATCAGTTTATGAATCAAAATACATAATTTCATACTTATAAAACACGTAACATAAATTGAACTATTTATGGATATAATACATAATCATAAAAATGTTTACTTTGAGGAAGTATATACTCATAAACCCTTCATAATGATTTGTAAATAAAATGAGAGTTATCCTAAGCATATCCCCCGGGAGTGTTGTAACCAAGAGTGCAGCAAGGCCCGTTTTCGTGCACCAGTTCCCGTTTGAGTATAGCTCAAAGCGGTGTTTTCGGGTTTTACCCATAGGTACATCTATGCCAGAGCCGCCTCTACCTACTCGTATCTATACAGGGATGTATTTCTCGGAAAACTCACAAAATATCTACAATACCAAAATTCTAGGAAGTTATTCTATACTAATCATCAAAGTCCATCTTAGGTCTATGTGCTCTAATCAGAGTTTATCTAAATCTAGCTTCCAAGGTTTGTACTAAAATTCCTCTGATACAAACTGTAACGTCCCGACCCCAGTTACCCAGAGTCGGTGCATTATTACATAACATTAGCATGATCACAAGAAAGATGAAGTCTCTAAAGACCGATTAGTTTAGTAGCCTAGGAATAACTAGATACATTAATAATGTTTTAACATTACATCATAAAAATGAAAACTACAACAACATAGTCTCCATAGTCCACACTCTTATCCCCTCATACTATCCCTGTAGGTCATTCACAAATTACTTCTTCACATCTTGGGAAAAATAAAACATAGAAAAGGGGGGAGCTCAAATGCCCAGTAAGGATAACAATATAGAGGAATCTTTCATAAATAAGAATAAACATTTAAGGCAATGTATAACTAAGACAAAAGCCTTTTAAACTTGAACTTCAAGATAGTATGGAAAAAATAAAATGAAATAATGCAATTTACTTATTCACATGGATATTATACTAATCAAATAATCACATGGAATATCAATAACCACTTTCACAATGATGGAATGCATAATTCCAGACTATCATAACCACATAGCCAAGACCTTGTTGCAAGACTACAAATAATATTTTGTCAAGGCCTTGTTCCAAGACACTAGTTTGTCTCATGAGACCTACCAATGCATTGAGGAGCTATAGAGAGCTCCACCCGTCACATATTAAGTCCAATGCATTCCCATATCAAAAGGTTTAAACATAACATAAACATTCATATTAAAACTAGCATATGAAATGTAAATACTTCATCCATAAACCATGAATGGTATAAATATAACACATCCACATTCAAAAATATCACAAAACCTTCAATACAATATATAAGTTTTGTATCATAATAAATCAACTTCAAATAAGCATAAAATCCATCAAAGCATGTTGACATAGATGAAATCAAAACTCTTTTTAGAGAACTATCTCTTTCTATTTAGAAATCATTTAAGAGTCATATTTTTATAAAATAAAACATTTTCTTTGAAATTACTCTTATAAGCTTGTTAGGGATGCTTCGATGATTTTATAATGGTAGAAAATAGCCTCACCCGCCGTATAAGTTAAAAAAACATTCTTACCTTAATTCTATCAAAAAGGTTGAAAAGGGCCTTGTTTGGAAAATGACGGAAAGATTACTTTATAAACCACTTATAATAGTCAACAAGGGTATAATTTACTTTAACCCATATTCTAGTAATTAGTAAAAATGTTTTGAAATAAATTTTTTAAGAAATATGGATGTGGATGATAAAGAAATCCTAGTATATTATTACGTATAAACAACCTCCGATAATGAAGAGATTGCGAAATAAACCCTTACCTTTTACTTTTCCTTGGTTGAGGTTAGGTTAACCTCCTGTATAATGGTGAAATAATTTTTATTAAATTATACAAGAATCATGTATATTAATATGATTTCATATATGATCTTTTAACATTGCTTTGTTAATAATATCTTAGTATTATCGTCGTTTTGGGTGTAAACTTACTTGTTTTATTTGATATGTTTTGTTATGTAAGCAATGTTTATCATGGATAGGATGTATCTTATTCATATCCAGAATTATTTCAAGCCCATAAGAATTATTTTTAAATCATCAAATGATAATTATACATGAATGGATACGATGGAGAATGAATCTCATCGCGTTCGTGGAGACAGTAGTCCGTACGTATGCACGAGCGACAATATCATTCGTTTGATATTAAAATAATATATAATTGGATGATATATAATATATACAGAATAATTATCATGTTATATTTATTATTTACATGAATTACAAATCATTATGATACCCATCCAAATAATAATTTATTGAATAACAATTACACCACGACGTAGAGATGGTAAGTTGTACGTACGCACGTATGGTGACATGTTATTCAAAGAATGGATAGAATAATGAATATGGTTGTACCATATTTATAATAAAATCACATAATATATAAGATACTTGAGTTATTATTTCAGAATGGGAATGAAATAATAATTTGAAGAAGAAATGAACTTGAAAGAGGGTGGTGAAAACATTACCTCTTCTTAGGGTTCTTCATTTTGATTTAACCAAAAGGGCTCATTAGGATGGCTTTCTGACTAAAGGAAGGCCTCTAGGATTAAGTGAGGGAAGTTGAGAGATTATTTGGGCAGGCTTTGGCTGAAACAAATGGCTTTGAAGGTGTGAATTAATTAGAAGGAAGAGTGCCCTTTTATAAGAGGGGTGAGGGGAACCTTTGGAAAATCTAGAAATATTATTTTATAATAAATTCATATTCGGTTTCTAATGACTCAAAAGGGGATTATTTAAATTTTAAGGTGGGGATAGGTCTATAAACACTCAAAAAATAGGATTTTACAGGTTTGGTTACTATATTAACCTTATCTTTAAGTATTAACTCTTAGTTAATTAGTTTCGCTTTTATAATGTCTCTTTGTATTTTTATAATATATGGTTAATAAAATTACTATATACATCCAAGAGACCCCAAGTGGTCCATTAATGATACAAATATCATGATATATGTCTCTTGGCTGAACCATTGATTTTTAGTAATTGAATAACAATTAATAATATAATTTTTTTTAAAAAACTCTTTATGTCAATTTTGACACTATTTGGAAAATTGATTTTTGTGAAAATCATAACAGAATTATTACTTAGAAAAAAGTCAATTAAATCAATACTAATATGTCATATTATCCTAGAAAATTAGTTTAATTCATTAAAAGTCTCAAATTATATTTAATTGGGTGTTTATAATATCAATTATTTTATTTTTTCACTATTATGGTAATTATTTCATCATCATTGTGTCATAGATAAATTAAATTATTTAATGTCTAAAAATTATAAATAAAACTTCATTATGTATGAAATATTTTTATATTTCTAATGAATATTTATAGTCGAAAATCCAACATATATAACCCTTTATAAAAATTGTTTTCCTAAAAGATATATGATTTTGTCATTTTTGTATATATTTTAACTTAATTAAAATAGTGTGTCCCTATCACCTACAAGTGGCTCCATGGGGTCCCAAAATCGACCCAAAAATGCCCACGGTCTGACATGTATCCACCAATAATGTTTGGACACGTTTTAGGGTAATTTAATATTAATATAATATTTTTTTAACCCTTATTTACCGGATTTACCCTTTAACCGTGGTAAATAAAATATTTACCGAAGTAATTATTCAAAATGTCTAAAAATAAAAGTTAACTATTTACAAAATTTGGACATCCTGATTCCAAATATGGAATCCATTTTTCCAAATTCAAAACACAGAAGTGACAGAAATTAATTTAAAATTAATTCCCGCTGTAAAAACAAAAAGCGTGTTTTTATGATATAATATCTATCAAAAGATTGGTACTTGTTTATGTCCGATTTAATTGTGAAATTATGTCTAATGACCAATATTGTATTAAATGGTAAAAATATATTCTAAATATTCTTTAAAACCACTAAAATTCATTATTTATCACTATTAATTTTTTTGATTAAAAAAGTTGTTTTTAATTAAAATTTAGTTATTTTTCACTATTCATCAAAATATTAAATTTATCCAAAAAGTACCAAAATGTCACCTTAGGCTAAATTCGAAACTCTGAATCCAAAAAGGAAGTCCATTTTGAGAGATAATATTGCTAAAATTTTAAAAAGTATGTATTACTATTCATAATAGCTAGTTTGATCGGTTGTGGTGTGTGTTAAAACTCGATGTTGCGTACAACACACGCTATTGCATTATTCAACGGGAAACGTACCGTAGAAGCTTGGGGTGTTACATGCCACATTCCCAGAATCACATCTCCACGTATGCAATAGGGTGATGACTAGAAGTGAAGGTATGGTAAGTTAGTCTTGGAGAGACTATTCCCTCTTTTATGAGAATAATACACCAATGGAAGAAAACAACAATAACCAAGTGAAGAAGTGTATAAATAACCAGAATAATACCATGTCATTTGATATCCAAAACAAGATAATACAATACTCAATTGAAAGGTAAAACATTCTATGTAAATGATAATGTCAACTGTCTACAATGAGATTACAAGTAAAGACACAATGACTCCCAATCGCGTCTTGAACCACATTTGGTTCCCTCTTCCATTCTCCAATCCCAAACAGAAACCTATCCCATAGCCATTCCCTTATCCAGTACTACAACAATAAAGTCTATTTGGGTTCCGATCAAGCATCCTATGTAGGGTGTGAGTACAGCTAAGTAGTCCACCACCAAAGGAGTCTAAAAAATCCATTCAAAAGATAGTTTATGCAATTTTAGGAAGCAATAAATACAATGCATAATTTAACAGTTATCCAATTGTCATTTAATCATTAATCATCATATTAGTCGCAGTTTTAATTCATATTTTCCATTTTAATCATCATTCATTATTATCATTCATTTGGTGTTGAATATGATGTAAAGCACCCCAAATCTCATTTAGTGTAAGTCACCATTCCTATCACTCCATATCTTATTTTGTGTAGGTAGTAATGTATAGAACCCCAAAATATCAATCAGGGATAAATATTGGGGAGGAAAGTCATGTCCAAGTCCCAACATCTAATCGGCCTAGAAAACCATGTCCAGCACCCAAAAAATCTCATCCATTTAATCATTCTTTAATTCACAAGAATTATCCATATCGTTCCCTTAATAATACAATTATTAGTAGAACATTTTAACAGCCATTATTTAACTCAATAATTAACTATGCACATAAACCATTAAATAATAAAAAAAATTAATTAATCAATAAAAACAATTCTCATTCTGTAATTAATTATTTACATTTAATTATCCATATCAAATATAAACTTTTCATAATTAAATATCGTAATTAATTATCTTTGATCAACATCATGGAACATAATTAATTATCGCAATTAATTGTCTTACATTACAAAAAATCATTTCATAATTAATTTCCCCAAAATAATTATCTTAACAAAATCAATTAAATATATCAATTACAATATATCTACCCATAACCAATCTCCAAAAAAATATCTATTTGGGAGATCCCACTTTGTTTCTTTCGTAAGGAAATCACAAGCCAACTTCACATTCCAATTAATCAAGTTTCGGAAAACAATTATTAAGGGAAGCTTAAAACTCCATAAAATCACGTTCATATACCAAATCCACTACTATTCGTGTTATATTTAGACAACCTTCTTCGGTTTATATATGGAAGTTAGTGAAACATGAATCCCTAATATTCGAGCGGCACAAAATCATCAATCATTCCCTAGAACTAAATACCTAATCCAAAATTAGGATCAAAGGCATCAACATCATGAATTTATAGATCCAAATCCACAATCCAAGATCTAGATCTCAAATCATATGTTTAGATCCATTGAAATGGTGGAGATCATCCATTAAAAGAAAATTGAAATATAGAGGAATGAACATGAGGAGCAACCTGATGAAATCCACTTACTGGGAAGAGAGTAGATATTCAATCCTGGATTTAGATCTTGAAGAAAAATGGATGAATCACATTATAATCACTCTAGAAGGCTCTCGGATCACCAAGAATTTTTCAAGACTGGGCGAAGGTTGAAATATAAGAGTGTCGGGGGTTTTGGTGGTTTAAAAAAAATTCGATAATTAATCCCACATGCATGGTTTTATGGGTAGCGGAGCATGGTTTAGGAAAAATGTGCCCTAAGCATTTAGACCTCTCTATCTAGGTTTGCATGGTTGGCATGGATTAGTCCCATGGTTTTTCAATCCATTTGCAAACCATGTAGACCTCTCTATCATGGTTTTCATGGTTGGCATAGTTTAGCCTCACATTTTTTCAAACCGTGCGCAAACTGTGCACAACCCACTGTACGTTGGTTTTTCATAAAAATTCACCCAATATCACCTCATGCCACTAATACTAGACAAAGGTACATAAAAACCTCCAAAAGCACATGAAAAGGAACATGAGATTACTATAGAAAAGGTTGAGATCTTAAAAATTCCCCACCATATAACAGCTCTTCCCTGAGCTGCAATCCCAAGTTTCTCGAAGATTTAGAGACAAAAATATTGGTCCATTGAGACATCATATCTAAATCCCATTCCCATGTTTTCTCATTAACAATTCCTTGTTTCCATAACATATGAACTAACGACAGAGTATATCCTGTAACATATTCTCACTGTGATGCAACACACATATCAGATTCTCCTCAAAGGACACATCTATCTCAAGGTCAACCTCTTATATATCAATCACATGAGAAGGGTAGGGGTGATACCACCATAGTTTTGACACATGTAAGATGTCATTAATAGTGCTGAATTTATGTGGAAGGGCCAATCAGTACACCACTGGCCTGATTCTCTCCAACACCTCAAACCGTCCTATAGACCTGGGTGCCAACATGCCTGACCATTATATCCTATGGTGACCAAATCAATCCGACACTGAAAGGAATACACGATCTCCCTCAATAATCTCTTGTGGTTATCTTTTTCTATCATCATATGGCTTCTTACTACTCTTATTTTTAGTCATATTTTTTCGAATCAACTGCACGTGCTCTGATGTCTCCTGAACGAGACTCGATCCCAAAAAATCTCACTCAACCACCTCAAACCAACATAACGGGGATCTACAAGGTCAACCACAAAGTGCCTAATATAGTTCCATATGTATGGTATCCTAATAACTATTGTTATAGGGGAACTCCACTAAATCCATGTGTTTCTTCAAAGAACCACCAAAGACATAAACACATTATCGCAGAATATCCTCTAACACCTATATGGTACACTCCAACAAACCATCTATTTGTGGGTGGAAGGTTGTACATAAAAAAACCTGTCTACCAAGTGAATTCTATAATCCCTTCCAGAAGAGTGAAGTAAAGTTCAAATTGCGATATGAAGATATTGTCTGTGACACCCCATGAAAATGAACGGTCGATCGTATATACTATTCTCCCAAATGTTCTACCATAATGGTTTCCCTGATAGGAATGAAATGTGATAACTTCGTTATTCGATCGAAAATGACCCAAATAGAATAATTATTTCGAAGTTTCTTTGAATTTCCAACCACAAAATCTATAGTTATGTCATCCCACTTCCATTCCGGAATAGGAAATGACTACAATAGGACTCTAGGTCGTATATTCACTGCCTTCACCTGCTAACTGGTGAAACATTTTATTACAAACCCCACAATCACCCTTTTCAATCTAGCCACAAAAATTGTCATCGTAGGTCAAGGAATATTTTTGTTACTGCATGATGTATCGCCCACTTTGAGGCAATAAATTCTCGCATGAGTTCCTCTCGCATACTCGTAGGCACAACAACCCTATTTTTTCACATAGAAGATCTTTTCTTAATCTATTATACAGTTTGAAGGTGTATCCCCACCTGAATACTTTTCTATAAAGAAAAAAACTATGGATACTCATAATGCGTGTCCCTAATCCATCTCAAGAGTATAGACTCCACTACTACAGAAACCAGATTCATCCTCTCTTGAATCTCCAGAACTACTACATGAATTTCCGCCAGCTAAGTAATCATTTTCCACTCTTCACTTGACTCATATACCAACTGAGTCTGAGTTTTCCTACACAAGGAATCAGCCACACTATTCCCCTTTCCCTACATATACGTTACCATTATTCATTTCTAATGATTCAAGTCATGATGTGAAAAGATATATTTCAAGATTTTTTGATCTATAAAAACTGTAAACATCTCCTCCCGAAGTTAGTGTTTCCAAAACTTAAGAGCATAAACTACTGTTTCCAACTTGAGTTCATGCGTAGGGTAATTCGATTCATGTGTCCTCGAACTCCAAGACCCATAATAATTGAATCAATACCCTTACATCAACAAAACACCATGTCAGATCCTAGAAGTGTCACAATAAACCGTGTTCTACTCTCTCGACTCAGGGAAGATCAAAATTGGTGCTGATGTTAGGCTCTTCTTCAACTTCTAGATAGAATTATCACATTCATCTAACCAATCAAACTTTATCCCATTATTTTTCAAACCTTAATTCCATTATACCAATTGGGAATTGTTCTGGATATACCTCATGAAATAACTAGCTAATCCCAAAAAGCATCGGATATCGAAACAATTATTGGACTTCTCCCAAGGAATCACTAACAGCTTTCTTCTGGGTCCACATCTACACCATCTTCTCAAGTGACATTCCCCAAAAGTGTACCATGTTAATAATAAACTGACATTTAGATAGATTATCATATTGATGATTTTCACTCAATTTACCCAAGGTGATGTTAAGCTATTTTACATGATCTTTATGAGTCTTTGAGCACCCCAAGATATCAGGAAAAAACCCCATGACAAACTGATCTATGTATGTATGAAAGATCCGGTTTATCAAAACCATAAATACAACTTGAGCATTTTTCAACTCAAACAACATTACAACAAACTCAAAAAGGCCATAAATTCTCATTAAAGTATTTCATGGGATATGTTAGGTAGAAAATATCATCTAATGATATATTGATCTCAGATTGATCATTCAGGGCACACAAGCCTCATTCAGTTGGTCAAACAGATCATCGATACACAGAAGAGGATATAAGTTCTTAATAGTCATTTTATTCAACTTCTAGAAATCGACACACAATCCTGAACTCATATTGGCCTTCTTTTGTAAAAAATACAGGTTATCCCCAAGGTTACGTACATGGATAGATACACCATTTATCTTCTAAGTCCTCTAACTACATTTTGAGATCGTGAAACTGAGTTAGTTCCATTCTGAAAGGTGGAATAGATACTGGATCAACCCCTGACATGCTCTCAATAGTGAATTCCACATCTCTCTCAGGTGAAAACCTTGAAAAGTCTTCAGTAAAGACATACTAAAACAGCTCTACTACTGGTGGAAGAACCTCTTGCCTACCACTCCCATAATCTAGAAAATGACATGTAATTTGGTCTATCAAATCACTCAGTGTATGAGTAATTAGACTATCCCGGCATGCATGGATATCCCCTTCTCCATGATGAACATACTGGTCTCCCTAAGGAGGCACAAAGGCCACTTTCGTATAGTAACAATATATGTCGGCTTAGTATGTGACTAGCCAGTCCATTCCCATAATCAGGTCGAATCCCACTATATCAATGAAAAAGATATACCAAATAAAACAATACTCTTTGATCTCTAGAGAACATCCCTTTCATAATGAGATATCCCTAGACTGTGATCCCAATGTTGTATCAATATTCATCACCCTGCTTATAGTCTCCACCTACATGATCAATCCATTAACAGGATTTGCATATATAAAGTAAGGAGGGGCACCCGTATCAAACAAGGAAGTTGCTAATGTAGAAGAAACTAGAATAACACCTCTCAGTGTCAATGGACCAACGTCTCTGTCCATAAGTGTAGGCTGAACTGGATGTAACTATCCTACCCCTCTAGTCTATATTGATGTATGACTCCCTTGAGTAGAACCAATCTGATGTTATGGGCACTCATACCCTAAATAACCACATCCACTACTTCTACCGCCTCAGCCCATAGAGTTTGAACTGCTAGAACAATAGGGTGTAGAAGACCCCCTTCCAACACTCTGACTCTGTACAACTGCTCCCTCAGCCCCAGCTTGTCGCTACTTCCTACAAAACTCCGGTCATTGCCCCATCTTTCCACAAATCCCGCACTCCACCGGTGGTCAAGGAAAATGTGTATGATAGTGTCCTTGCCTACCTTACTGGTGGAAAATCACATGAGTATGATCCTGTGCAATCGTTCCTTCTGGCTATCCACCTTCCTTTCCACTGTCCAAACTATGGTTCTCAGAACAACACTTCCTTCTCTAGGAAGGAAAACTCTCTTATAGTTCAGTAACAGATACCTATTTTGTACTAGAATCCTCCTTCATGATACCCACTGAAATGAGAGCCTAATTAACAACATTTGAAAAATTCTTCTACCTAATGATATTTACTTGTGAAATAATTTTACACATATGTCTGTCTTGAAATCATTTTAACAAAGAATCCAAATCATCCACCAGAGATGGAGAAAACACCTTTAAATATATAAAACATTCAACATAATCCATTATAGATATGCTTCCTTGGGTTAGATTCATAAAATCTAAATCATTATCTTATCTCAGTGACTTTGGATAGAAGTGTACCAATAACTTCTGTGAAAATACCTTCCATAACATCTCATCAGTCTTTCTAGATTGTACATGAATGTCCCACCCGCGCTTCGCTAACCCCTGTAGCATATAAGCTTCCAACTTGTCCCTCATATCTTCTTGAGTCTCCAAATAGTCATATATCATCTGTATGGATTCAATCCATAATTCAACTCTCATAGGTCCTCCCTCACTAGTAAAAGAATGAGGGTGATTCAACTAAAACTCCTGTTTCAACTCAAACATGATTTTCAAAGCCTGACCTGGGTTTCTCTCCATGATTTGCAAGAAATGAGAAATTTTCTCTCAGAACTATTCCTCTTACACCTCAACATGAACTAATGGTTCCTAGATAACCCTGTCTGAATGTTTGTTCCAGGCCATACCCCTTGGTTTCTCCCTCAACAAGCATTTTGGATGCATATCTCTATAAAAGAAAAACACACGTCTTAGCTCTCATAACGAAACCTTATAAAATTTACATAAGAGTAGAAACTAAAACAAAAGGTTTCCACATGTCCTTTTCTATTTTTCTCACCAAATTGTCAACACTGAGGACTTATCACTACCCTTAATGATACAACTTAAATGTCTTGCTTAACAAGGTTACATACATTCTCATTATTTAATTCAACCATTAATTAATAACATTATATATAAATAATTAATTCAAAAATTAGTAATTTTATCAAACTCATTTTATCAATAAAGGTTCTTTTTATACATGCATTTATTCTCCTTTGGTAACAACATATAAATCTCACAATAAGGAAAAATTGTTCATTCTCAACAACTTACCAATAACCCATTTTCCCATGAGTGTGTAGAATAAGGCTTGTCACAATAACCTTGAGTTCCTATAATGATTAATGCTGACTCAAGTACCATGCCCCTTTAGACCATATATCAAA
The DNA here is from genome assembly GCA_963277665.1 of Viscum album. Taxonomy (NCBI): domain Eukaryota; kingdom Viridiplantae; phylum Streptophyta; class Magnoliopsida; order Santalales; family Viscaceae; genus Viscum; species Viscum album. Next base: position 1,224,486,761 of record OY728157.1, on the reverse strand, counting down.
AATCAATAACTGTCAAAAAAAATATCACATCACACCACATGTGCATAACCCACGGTGAAATAATATCCAACTATGACAAAAAAAATCACAACAATCCCACCCCGTGCACTTGGATTTCCCCCCGTACATGGGTTTGAAAATCCCTTTCATGAGCTCATTACCAAGCCTTTACTCTTCCTAGACTCATGTCTACCTTTCCCAAAACAGTAAGATAACATAAAAATATTGAATAGAAAAATCCTCTTATACCACTTTTTGATGTCCTAACCCGAGTTCCACTAAACGGTGCCCCAAGCTAGCTAGAGACATGCCCCTATGGGGTCATCCCCATATTCTAGAGGGTTCCAAATAGCAGCGAGGTTTTGGTAAGTCATTCATATGGAGAATATACCCTATTTTATTAGAATAAAACACCAATGGAAGAAAACAATAATAACCAGCAACATAAGCATATAAATAATAAGAACAATAACATGACACATGATATCCAAAATAAGAAAATATAATACTCAACTATAAGGTAAAACATGATATGAAAATGCTACTAAAAGTAAGGACACAACGACTCCCAAGAAGGTCCCGAACCATGCCCGGTTCCCACGCCAATGATACAATCCAAAATAGAAACCTGTCCCAGCTCCATTCCCTTATACTTTCCTGCAACAACAAAGTCTACCTGGGTGCCAATAAGGCAGCTTGATTAGAATGTGAGTACAACTTAGAAGTCAACCACCAATGGTGTCTAAAAGATGCCAAATAAAAATAGAGTATAAGTAGTTTTATAAACCAATAAATAAAATGCATAATTAAACAGTTACAACTTTTTCATTAAATATTTAATCATCATATTAGTCCAAGTTTCAATTTAGGTTTTCCATTTGAATCATCATTAATTATTAACATTCATTTGGATTTTAACGTCATGTATACCACCCAAAATCTCATTCAGTGTAGGTTTCCAGGCCTACCACTTCATATCTCATTTGGTGTAGGTCATCATTCCTAGCACCCAAAAAACACTAGCTTGGATAACTATTATGTAGGAACACCATGTCCATGTCACAAATTTAAATCAGTCTATAACACTATGTCTCAAACCAATAAAATATTATTCAGTTAATCATTATTTAATTCACTTGAATTATCTACATCATTACATTACTAATCCAATAATTAGTTTAACATTTCAAAGGCCATTAGTTAACTCAACAATTATCTAAACACATCACCCATTAATTAATTAAACAATTAATCAATCAATCAATATAATTCTCATTCAATAATTAATTCTTCAAAAATTATTTATCCATATCAAATCTCAACTTGTCATAATTAATTCTCAAAATTGATTATCTTTGATTAACATCATGGAACATAATTAATTCTCACAATTAATTTTCTTACTTACCCAACAAACATTTCATAATTAATTTCACCCATTTAATTATCTTTACACAATTAATTAAATATCTATATTACAACTTCTCAACCAATAACAAATATCCTAAAAAAATATATTTTGGAAACTCTCCCTATTTTTTACAGATTAAATTATCATTTAATCACCATGGAAATCACAAGTCAATTCTACATTCCTAATTACTCTAATTTAGGAAACCAATTATCAAGGGAAGCTAGAAAATCAATAAAATCACATTCAAATATCAAATCCATGACTATGGGAGTTCGATTTAGACATCCTACCTCAATTTATTGATGGATGTAAGCCCAATGAAAATCCCCAATATTTGAGAATCAAAGCATTGTCAATCATGTTCTGGATCTAAATCCTTAAACCAAAATTAAATTAAAAGGCATCAAGATCATGAAAATATGGATCTAGTTTCAAAATCCTTGATCTATATCTCAAAACATAGGTATATATCCATGGAAATGTTGGATATATTCCATGAAAAGATAAAATAATGATAGAGGAATGAACGAGAGAACAATGAGACGAAATCAAAATTCTAGGAAGAGAGCATATCTTCAATCTGGGATTTCAGTCTTAAAGAACGATGTTTGAATCGCTTAAAAACCCTCCGAAAGGCTTTGGGATCACATATATTTTGTCAAAACCATGAAAATGTCAATTTATGGGAGTCTTTTGGGTTTTGGTGGTTTTAGAAATATATTTTCAGATAATTAATCCCATGCGCATGGTTTCTTGGGTAGGGGCACACGGTTAGAGAAAATAGTGTGACCACCATGCAGACCAATTTTTCATGGTTTTCAAGGTTGGAATAGTTTAGTAACAAGGTTTGTCAAACTGTGTACAAGCCATCTGGACCTATTTATTCAGTTTTTCATGGATGGAAAGGTTTAGGGACTCAGTTTGTCAAACCATTCGCAAACTGAGCACAACCCACTATTTGTTATTTTTTCTTAAAAATTAACCAAACGCACCCCATGCCACTACTCCAAAAAAAAGGTACTTAAAAAACTCAAAAGTACCTAAAAATGTTCCCAAGATGATTCTATAATTGTTTGGGATCTTACAATTGAATGATTATATTGTTATTTTTAAAGAAATTTAGTCCTAAAATTCTTAAAATTCATTATTTTAAATTTTATTAAAAAGAAAATTATTTTATGTTTTAAAAATAGTTTTTTTTCATAGAGGAATTGGTATTTTACAAATAAATGTTTTAATTTTTTTTATATAATCCATTATATATTTTTCAAAATGGTTTTTAAAGAAATGATTTTTTAAAATGTTTTATGATTTAAAAATTGATATTCAATGAAATATTATTTTACTTATGAAATAATTCATGTGATCTTTAAAAATAATTCCATATAATTGTTGGTATACTTTGAAAGAGATTATTATTTACTAGGGATATGATCATACGACACCATTACTATTCTTTATTTGAATGGTTTATGTTTAAGTGGACAAGTTGTCTATGAATCCCTGATAGAGTTAATATTTTAAAAATTATTAATATGTTTTCTATGGTTTAATCCCTCTCAATTATTCACTTTGAGTTTATTTTCATCATTTATGTGTTTTTGGTGTATTTAGGGCTTAAATGTGAAAATGGGGTAATTCTGTAAAATTGACAGTTTTATATATCATATATTTTTCGGGCATAAATTTTATAACGCTGGTCCAATTGAAGTGAATCCCTTTTTTACGCTTAATATTCTCTTTGGATTCACATTTGTCTTCTGGACCAAGACCCAATTCAAAACCCAATGGTACAGAAAAATCAATCAAGTAGTGAACTCAGTCTGGTTGGCAGAATGGACCCCACCGCATTAAATCAACATTATCTCATTCATCCAACCTTAGAATGAGATGATTTAAGCTGGTGTCGATAGAAGACATCTAGAGTATGGTGAAAAAAAAATTTGATAAAATATTAATCTCATCAAAAAAAAATATATGGCTCATCCAAGTGGAGTGGGTGAAACAGTTTTTGGAGGCAAAAAAAGTAATGGTCATTGATTAGGCCATATATTTCGTTACACCTATTCAATGACTCCAATATTTTAATTGTCGATAGCCAACATTATTTACAACATTATATAATAAGGGACATTAGTGATTTTCAGCTAGGAGATGGGAATAATAGAGGCAAACATATGGAGGAGATATTCTGGAGGATCAAATTTCTGTTCTTTTTTTTCTTTGTTTTACACTTTTTAGTATTCTAATGTGTTCTTCGTTCCTCTTAGTCACAATTAAACTTACCATGGTGGGTTAAAATTATGTTTGATTGGGGAAGGAGAGGTTTTCCATGTTGTATTACATGATTTATTTCTATTAATTTTTTAAAATCCTCTTTTCTCTTCTGTGAATCAGTTTCAATTTCTCATAACAGTTTTTTATCATGTGAGATTGTATCTGATTTTAGATTATGTTGTTCATTTATATTTGTTCAATTATCAATATCTACCTCCACTAGGTTATCTTTTATAAATTATGGAATATACCAGGACTTAGTTGTGAAGTACTCGGTTATCACTGGTATGTGTGTGATGAGTAGTGAATGTTCTTGATTACATGGAATAAACAAGACCCGATTGGGAATTGCCTAAGATAACTGGGGGTATTTTCTACAAATCTACTAAAAATTGGATGTAGAGTAGACCAACCTAATATTTTAGTAAGGTTTATTCTCAAATTTTTAACTAACCAAGAAAGTGAGATGAAATGATTGTGGATTCACACACATAACAATTGAGTAGAAGAGAATTGGGTAAAATAAACTATGATAGAATTAAAATTGGAAAACCGAACTTAACCTAATCACCATTTCATATAACTGATTTAAATCACATCATTGTTCAATCTTTTTTAACACTTTCACTTAATCACATTACTTTATTTAGTCTCTTTCTTGTATTTTCCAAATCAAACAATTTCAAAAAAAAATCACTTCTTTCTCTTATTTTAAGTGACAAAAATTATTGTTGATCACTCCTCTCTATAGAAAACCTAGGTAACCCACTATAATTCATTTTAACATAGGTTATATTTTTTTTCCACACCCCATGACAAGCACATGTCAAAACATGGCGTCGTTACTAGGGAGGAAGCTCCAACATTTCTTTTCTATCCTTTCTCTTTTCATCTTTTCTGTTCAAAATTACATGACTCGAACCTCAAAAACTAATCCTTTACCAATAGAGATAGAAATTGAAAGAACCCAGTTGAATAAAATTAGAAACCTTAATTTGGAATCTGAATTTGACGAAGTTACCCTTGCAAACTCAAGTGAAACTTCAAGTGTTCACTCTGAGCCTGTCATCATGGCTCAAAATCAAAACCAAACACTTAGAGACCTCTCTTCACCACAATTCCTTAATCAAAACAATCAACATACCATGACAGTGTTAGAAAATGATTTTTAAATTAAACCTAACATGATTACTTTGCTTACAAATTTTAATGGTTTGGCAGGTGAAGTTCCAAACAAACACATTAAGGAGTTCACACATGTTTTCTCAACTTTCAGACCTCATGTAATTACTGAGGAGTAGGTAAAGTGGAAGGCATTTCCATTTTCATTGGATGGATCTGCTAAAGAATGGTTGTACAGCCTACAACTAGGAGACATATTACTGGAATGACCTGGTAAGATGTTTTATGAAAAATATTCTTCCCTACCTCTAGAAGAACAACCATTAAGAAGAAAATCTACACCATACAACAAACATCTAGAGAAACCTTGTATGAGTACTGGGAGAGATTTAAGAATCTATGTGCTAGCTATCGGCATCAAGCCATTGAGTAACATCACTTTCTTGTCTTCTTCTATCAAGGAATACTGGAAAATGACAGAAACCTTCTTGATGCATCATCTGGAGGTGCACTGATTGAAAAGTCGCCAAAAGAAGCCAAGGGATTGATTGAGAAGATTTCCCAGAACTCACAGCAGTTTAGAACAAGAGGTATTGGAACAAGAGGTATTCATGAGGTACGCACTTCTCATCCATCACTCTTACTATAAACTATGATTTAAGAGCTTACTAGTTTGGTGAGATAGATGGCCTTGAAGCATGTTAGGGACCAACATGCGCCATCTAAGGTATGTGGTTTATTCTCATCACCTGATCATTTCACTAAGTAATGTTATGAAATACATGGAATGGAAACATGTGTAGAAACCTTTCAGCCCAGACCATTTCAACAAAATCAAGGATGGATAGATCCTAACCAAGTCCAATATGCCATTGGAAATTAGCAGAATCAAGGTAGACCCCATACCAACACCAGTTTCAATACCAACCACCATTCTAGAATCAATTCTAGAACCCACCACCATTTCAAAAAAAATAGTCTTATAACCAGCCTTCATACCAAAAACCACCCACTTTCCAAAGATCCTATAAGTAGCCATCCACCATTGCACAACCTCTAATTCAAAACCAACAAAAATCTGAGTTTAAAGGACTGAAATACACTGTTAAAGATTTTTCCAACAAGTTTGGAAGTAACATGAACTTTCTGACCAAAAATCAAGGTAAAATCACTTCCCAAAAAATCCCAAACCCAAAATAGATTGTTAGTAATATATCTACATGAATTGGAAAATAACTCCAACCACCATCCACCATTGAACCTGAAACAAGAAAACCTAATCTGGGTGAGAATGAAGTTATAAATGATGATAATTCTATGAAAAAGCATCGGAAAGAAGATAATAAAGATGAGGATGATAAGGATAGGCCAAGGAAAAAGAAATAAGAAACACCATTTCAAAGGAAACAGAGGTAGAAAAAAGATATACCACCACCATTTCCATCAAGTATGATTGAATCAAAGAGGTTTCAAGTAGTAACACTGTCAATAGATATTCTAGACACCTTCTAGAAAGTGGAAATCAACATACCTCTACTTGATGCACTCAAAAAAATTCCAAATTCTTATAAATTTTTTAAGGATAGTTGCACTAAGAAGGGGAGACTTCACGGGAATGAGAGGATCAATTTGGGAAGAAGTGTCTCAGCCCTTATCGCACCACAATTGCCAAACAAATGTCAAGATCTAGGGACGTTTTTTATTCCATGAACCATTGGTTCATTAAATTTATCTAATGCTTTGTGCGATTTATGTGCATCAATTAATGTATTACCTCACTCGATATATAATCATTTGCATATGGGAGACTTGAATCCCATAAGAGTGGTGGTATATATTGCAAATAGATCCAGAGTATTCCCAGTAGGAGTTCTGGAGGATGCCGTGGTAAAATTCAAAGATCTTTTATTCCCTGATAACTTCAATGTATTCAATATGGAACATGATAAGATCCCATTTCACTGACCCATCATTTTGGGAAGAAATTTCTTGAAAACATCCAAAACCATCATCAATTTCCATGAAGGGACACTTACCATAGTGTTTGGAGACAAAACTATCAACTTTAATATTTTTGAATCCATGAGGCACCCATCAGATGATCATTTACTCTTCGAACTCTCCTATGTAGATGGTATAGAACCAATTGAAGAATCAGGTATGTTTCATGAATTCTTATCATTAGGGGAGAATTTTTCCCTTAATGATGTCATTGAACATATTGATTCCCAAACTCCTAGAGATTCTTATTTCCTATTTGATGATGAGGTAAAATATAATTTCTTTTATAATTTTTAAAATAAAGAGGAATATTATGTGATTTATTGTGTGCAGGATGTCAAACCATTGGATGTGGGGAACCTCAATTTAGTTTCATCCCTTGACCATCCCCTTGATGTGGAGTTAAAACCACTCCCCAATGATTTAAAATATGTTTAACTTATAGAGGGAGATAAATTACCAGTAATATTTTCTAATAATCTATCTGAAACTCAAGAAAAATCATTGATTGAGTATTTTATAGAGAATTTCAAAGCAATAGGGTGGAGTTTAGGTGATATCCCAAGAATAAACCCAAAAATTTTCTCACATAGAATCATTCTTGAGTGAGATTCCTAACCTGTCAGACAACCCCAAAGGAGGCTAAACCCCACCCTGATAGAGGTTGTGAAAAAAGAGATTGAGAAATTTTTTGATGCTGGGATCATATATCCAATATCATATTCACAATGGTTTAGCCACATACAGGTAGTCCAAAAGAAAATTGGCCCAACCATTGTATGTAATGGAAAGAATTAATTAATCCCTGTGAGAATTCAGAATAGCTGGAGAGTATGTATAGATTTTAGAAAGTTAAATCAGGTCATTCGAAAATATAATTTCGTTATCCCATTCATTGACCAGATGCTAGAGAGGTAGGCATGTAGAACTCATTATTGTTTTTTGGATGGAGTATCAGGTTATTTTCAGGTACCCATTGCTCCCAAGGATCAAGATAAGACTAAATTTACTTTTCCTTTTTGTACTTTTGCATACAAAAGGATTCCATTTGGATTGTGTAAATCTCCAGGTACATTTCAGAGGTGTATGGTAAGTATATTTTCGGATCACATTGATGATTTCTTGGAGGTTTTCATGGATGATTTCACACTTTTTGGAAATTATTTTGACCATTGTTTGAAAAATTTGGAAAAAGATCAAAATACATACATTGAAAATAACCTTGTTTTGAATTTTGTAAACTGTCATTTTATGGTTGAGAGAGGAATTATCCTTGGTCATGACATTTCATAGAAAGAAATTGAAGTTGATAAATCAAAAATTTAAGTGATAAATTCTTTTCCTTACCTAACTTGTGTGAAACATGTTAGATCATTTTTAGGACATGCAGGATTCTACTGGAGGTTTATCAAAGATTTTAGTAAGATTTCTCTCCCTCTCTCTATATTAATTTTAAAAGATGTTGATTTCGATTTCAATGGTTCATGTAGGTAATCCTTTTATGAGTTGAAAAGGAGATTGATTACACCATAAGTAATGCAGCCACCCAATTGGGAAGAACCATTTGAGTTGCTTTGTGATGCTTCAATCCAAGCTGTTGGAGTAGAACATTCTCAGAGAATTGAGGGCAGGCCACAAGTCATTGCATATGCTTCGAAAACCTTAGATGTGGCACAATTAAACTACATAATAATAGAAAATGAGTTTTTAGTAGTTGTTTTTTCTTTAGAAATATTTAGATCATATCTTCTTGGAAGTAAAGTCATTGTGTTTTCTGATCATGCAGCTCATAGGTACTTGATGAAGAAGGCTGAAGAAAAACCAAGGCTTGTGAGATGGAAGCTATTACTATAAGATTTCAACATAGAAATAAATGATAAAAAGGGGTTTGAGAACCAAGTGTCTGATCACTCAAGTAGACTACCTAACACTGTTGAAGTTGAAATTCCAGACCCTGAACCACTAAATGATCACCTTCCAGGAGAGTATTTGTACTTGATTAAAGGAGAAGTACATTGGTATACTGACATGGTCAATTATCTGGTAACATCCCACGTACCATCTAATTTAAATTCTCACCAAATTCACAAATTGAAAGCTGAATCTAGATATTACATCTAGGATGATCCATTTCTATGGAAGATTTGAAATGATCAAATGATAAGAAGATGTTTTCCTAAAAATGAAATTGATTCTGTCTTTATGTTTTGTCACACACTAGCTTGTGGAGGCCACTTTCGACATCAACGGACAACATGGAAGGTTTTAGAATCTGGACTTTATTGAACAACACTTTTTAATTATTCTCATGAATTTTGTAAATGGTGTGAAAAATATCAATTTACAGGAAATATTTCAAAGAGACAAGTAATTCCCCAAAATCCACTCAATGTTTGTGAAATATTTGAAGTTTGGGGGATATATTTTATGGGCCCTTTACCAATTTCATTTGGAAATTCTTATATTCTACTTGTTGTTGATAATGTTTCCAAATGGGTGGAAGAAAAAGACACCAGGACTGACAATGCTAAAGTTGTTTGTGATTTTGTGAGGGATAATATATTTTGTAGGTTTGGAGTTCCCAAAGCCATCAATAGTGATCAAGGGACTCACTTTTGTAATTGAAGAATGGATACTTTGATAAAAAAAGTATGGGGTGCATCATAAAACATCAAATCCTTATCATCCATAGAATAATGGGCAAGCTGAAGTGTCCAATAGAGAAATCAAAGGAATTTTGGAAAAGACTGTTAATCCAAATAGGAAGGATTGGAGCCAAACGTTGGAAGACACGTTATGGGATAATAGTACGGCCTACAAAACCCCAATTGGAATGAGTTCCTATAGGTTGATCTGTGAGAAATGTTGTCACATACCTTTGGAATTGGAACACAAGGCATACTGGGCTGTGATGAAGATGAATCTGGATCTTGAAAGTGCGGGGAAAGAGAGACGATTGTAGTTACAGGATATACAAGAAATTAGAAGGGAAGCATTTGAAAATTCTAGGATTTACAAAGAGAGAACACGAGTGTATCATGAAAAACTGATCCAACCAAAAGACTTTCATCCTAGAGACAAAGTGTTGTTATTCAATTCAAGGGTCAAGATGATGCCAGGTAAACTTCGTTCCAGGTGGGAAGGTACATTTATTTTTACTCATGTATATTCTTTTGGTGCTATGTAGATTGGTAAGGATGGAGTGAAGGATCAATTCACTGTTAATAGGCACAGATTAAAGAAATTCCTTGGGACCATGCCATCTGAGCCAATGGAGGAGATGACACTCCTCCAAACTGTTTATCAATAAAAATCATCAGGTCATACATCTCTTTTATATTTTCTTGATTTCTGTGATTCAATTTCAAATACTCTTATGTGTTAAATCCATTTGAATGCATTGCGGACACTGCATCATTTATATGTGGGGGATGGAACCTTTCTAGTTTAGGATTATTATGTGTTGTTTGTTTTCCTATTATTTTTTAAATAAACATGTGTGTGTTTCAAATTTTGTGTGTATATTTTTAAATTTTTCTATGTTTTTGAAACTTTAGTGCTGAAATGATTATCTTTGGAATTTTTGAAACCCATGTCCACGGTAGAAATAATTTATTCTATGAAACTGAGGTTAAATGAATGCTGAAAATGACATTGTTTCAAGTTCAATTCTTTGGGAATTTCATGAAAAATACTCTTCTTTTTGAATCCCATGACACATATCACTGTCTTTATATTTGAAATCACATTACCATGAGGCTTCTGAACCTTTTAATTTCATATTCTGTACATGCACCTCACTTCTTGAGAGAACCAAACCATGCTTCTTTTAACAAGAATTTGATTTATTCCTTTCAAAACATGGGGGTTTGGGTACATGTGTTTTAAATGATTGAGGCATTTATTTGGTTTGAAATCCCACTTTTAAAGATAATCTCTTTCATTGTGGCATGCATTTTAAATTTAATCCTTGTAGCCCATAGAAGCCATGAACATCCAATTAGATTAGCCACATTAAAAGCTAATCTTCCATATCCAACCTGCTCTTGAAGTGAAATTTCATGATCTATTTGAACTTAAGTGTGGGGGAAGATGTCCTGTGTTTTGAAAGATCATTTTCTACAAAATTGGGTGGAAAATAAAATTCTAAAGAGATATATTTCTATGAAAATAATCATTCTTCCGAAAGCTATGCCTTTTCTGGAGCTTTCACGTTGAGAGAAGCTATGCCTTTCTAGAGCTTCTAATGTAAAAAAGAAAGTTGTACCTTTTCTCGAGCTTTCAAAAAATATTATATTTAAGAAGATAGAAATGTTTGCTACTAAAATGATGAACTATGTTAACATTCCTTGATATTCCATGAAGAAGGAGCTTATTTTCTACTAAGGGGAGTGAAGAGGAGATCATACTTATGTAAAAATTAGAGTAATGCAATTTTGCTTCAAAAAGATCCAATCCCTCTTCATTCAGCCTCAGAATTTTTACATCTAAATCCTACCAACGTAAAGCCATAGAACAACCTTGAAAAGTCCTCATGATAAACATTTGTCTTTGACTCACATCGGTTGGAGATGTAGGAATTTATCAAGCCTATGGTGACCCTTGTATGAGTTTGGATGATAAAGACATTGCAAAAAAATTGAAAATGTGTGTGATGAGAGATAATGAAAGATAGGTAAGTGTTTGGTGTGCATGGGATGAGAAATGAAGACTAAATATATTGAATGATTGTAAATTAATAACATGAAATAATATATTTTGATAAGTCATGATATATTTTGTTTCTTGTTTTCAAATTGATGGATCTCATGGATATGTGTTTTGAATTTACTTCGATATTATTTTGATTCTGACTTGTCTAAGATTCCAAGTGATAAGTGTGGGGGAATTGATAGAGTTAATATCTTAAAAATTATTAATATGTTTTCAATGATTTAATCCCTCTCAATTATTCAATTTGAGTGTATTTTCATCATTTATGTGTTTTTGGTGTATTTTGGTCTTAAATGTGAAAATGGGGTAATTCTATCAAATTGACAGTTTAATATGTCTTCTGTTTTTCGAGTATAAAATTTAAAATATTTGTACAATTTAAGTGAATCCTTTTTTGAGGCTTAATATGCTTGTGGTATTCATATTTGTCTTCTGGAACAAAACCCATGTTGAATCCCAATGGTATAGAAAAATCAATCAAGTAGATAACTCTGTCTGGTTGGGAAAATGGACCCCACCACATTAAGTCAACAATATCTCATTCATCCGAACAAATAATGATGTTATTCTAGATGGTTTCGACAGAGTACATCGAAAGGACGATTCACAATAAATTTGATAAAATATTAATCTCATAAAGGCATTATTTTGGCTCGTCCAAGTGGAGTGGGTGAAACCATTTTTGGCGGCCAGAACAGTAATGGTCCTTGATTCAGCAATATATTTCTTTAAACATTTCCAATGACTCTACAATTTTGAGGTTAGATATTCACCTTCATTTCCAAAATTCTATAAGAAGCGACCCCAGTGTGTTTAGGTTGGGTGGTGGGCATAACAGAGGAAAACTAATAGAGGATAGATTCTGTAGGATCAAATTTATGTTCTTTCTTTTCTTTGTTTTACACTTCATAGTCCTGTAATGTGTTATTATTTCCCCTTAGTCACAATTAACATTACCATGGTGGGGTAAACTTATGTTTGATTGGAAAAGGAGAGGTTTTCCATGTTGTATTTCATGAGTTCCTTATATTAATGTTTTAAAATCCTTTTTTCTCTTCTGTGAATCAGTTTCAATTTCTTATAACGGTTTTTATTATCACGTACGATTGTATCTGATTTTAGATTCCTTTGTTCATTTATATTTGGTAAATGATCAATATCTCCCTCCACTATGTTATTGTTTATAAACTATGGAATATACAAGGACTAATTGGTGAAGTACTCAGTGATCACGGGTATGTGTGTGAGGAGTAGTGAATGTTCTTGATTACATGGGATAAACAAGACCTGATTGGGAATTGCCTATGATAATTGTGGGTATTTTCAACAACTCTATTACACATTTGAAGGATATTAGACCAACCTATGATTTTGATAAGGTTAATTATCACATTTTTAAATGACCAAGGGAGTGAGAAGAAACGATTGTGGATTCTCACTCTTAACAATTTAGCAGAAGAGAATTGGGTAAAATGAACAATGATAGAATTACAATTGTAAAAACTACCCTAACCTGATCACCATTTCATATCACTGATTTAAATTATATCATTGTTAATTTTTTTAAAACATTCACTTAATTACTTAACATTATTTAGTTTCTTTCTTGTATTTTCAAAATCAAACAATTTCCAAAACAACATCACTTATTTATCATATTTTAAGTGACAAACATTATTATTGAGCACTCCTCTCTAGAGAAAACCTAGGTAACCCACTATAACACATTTAAACATAGGTTATATTTGATTATTCCACACCCCACGACATGCACGTGTCAATCCCATTTCTGATTCATGGGTTATACCATGGTAAAACGATTATGAAACCCATTTCCTTTCAAAGGTAATTCTATGATGGAATGCTTAGGAAACAATTCTATTTTTACTAGGTTATTTCATTATTAAATATTTATAATATCCATTTAATTTAATGGGTGATGACATGATTTTTGTGAAACCCATTTCTTTTTATGGGTCAAAATATGATGAATGTTTTGTCTTATTGTGGAACATGCATGTATGATTTAATTACGTGACAGGAGGGGACTATATCTACCTAAAATTCATTAGGTAATGATAGATGAATCAAGTTAATATATGTTATGTAATAACCTCATTACCTTTTCAAAATTTTATGTATATACCTATTTTAATGTCTATATATTTTTGAGTGAACATGATTGCATGTTCAATATTGTTATGTGTGAACTTGATTACATGATCACAATGTTATGCATGGACCTGGTTTCATGTCAATATGTTTATTCATGAGCCTGATTAAATGTTGACAATGATATTATTGAACTATATTACCTGTTCAAAATGTTATTCATATAAATATTTTCATGTCAATAAATGTTTGAATGAGCCAGATTATAAGTCCACAATGTTATTTATGAATCTGATTACATACTCACAATTTTAATTGTGGACCTGGTTTCATGTCCATATTTTTATCCTTGAACCTTATAACCTGTTCATAGTGTTATGTGTGAACCTAATTAATTTTTTCACAATGTTATGCATGAACCTGATTACACGTTCACAATGTTACTTGTGGACCTCGTTTCATGTCCATATGTTTAAGGGATGGTTTGATTTCATGTACTAAAAAAACGAGTTAATCTATTTCTATTTAAAAATGTTCATAATGTTATAACATGTTGTTTATTCCACAAGTAAATATATTATTCCAATATTATGCTCCCATGACTCATGTTCTTTGATTTCTTTATGATTCATGTCTTACGAAATAATAAGCTTTATTCCATGATTCATGTTGATGATATTTTACATGGTGGGTATGGAACTATAATGATATGATCATGTTCTTATACCATCATTCTTATGTTATACTTTCACATCTCCCTTATTTACCCTTAGCTATCATCTAAACTCTCCCAATTATTATCTTTTCTTTCCCAGGTTATAAAGAAAGGTTTTATGTATGAGTAATAAATCCAAAGTTATTTATGGTAGATGTTGAATATATTTAACCAAGATAGAATATTATGTTTTCAAGTTTACAAATACAGTAAACTGTTATATCCCTTAAGATTTTACTTTATAATGTGATAAATATTAATCTAAAATGCTTTAATATCCACATATGTTAAGGCTCATTAATTATAGTTGGTATCAATGGGATGGTTAAGTCAACCATTCAAAAATAGGATGAGAAAACACTAGTGAGACACATAGGGAAATTTATAAGGATGCTTTTAGGGTTGTATCTATGGATAAGCATAATATTTCATAGATTTAAAAGTATGTGTCATGATTTAGGAATCATATAATAATTTTTCATGATTATTTGTATTTTACTAAGAGATTTGTTTCTTTCCCTATCCATTTTGGTTTTAGTAAATGGAGGGAATTAGAAGGAACATGGTTTACCTAGAATATTTTAGATGTATAATGTTTAATAATTATGAAAATGGATTTCCAAAGTGGAAATATTATAAAGTGAATCAGGAAGGTGGTACAAGTATTGTTAATAATGCTAAAGGTAAGAGGACTACAAACAATATGTGAAAGGCAAGGCATGTTATAATTGTATTTTTTAAATAAAATGTAAGAATAATGATTAGATTTAGTTTGAGGAACCTGAAGACATGATTCATATTTCAAATTCTATTAATGGATTTTTAAGGAATATATTGTTAAAGCATGTGTGATGGTTTTAGAATAATATTGTATTATTTAAGTGTATATGTTTTGGAATTCAAATATTATGTTATATAAATCTTAAAATATATAAGTATTTTCAGTATAAGTTTTTATTTATGGACTGAAAGGATATTTTGAATGGTGATGAAGACATAGAAAAGTGATTGAATTAAAATGTGATATTTTAATTAAGGTATTTTAACCCTTAATGTGTTCTTGAGGATGAGGAAATTATATTTAGTTCTGATAAAGAGATAATGATATCGGTAATGTAAATTGGATGGTATTTATGACCTCAAAAATGATAAATCAATTGATGAGAAAGTGGTTAGTGCTATCATGGAAGGAGATTACAACATTTAAGGAATACATCTAATGATCTTTTGAATTAGAAAGCATGTATGTTTTAAAAAAATATTTGTATTATTTCAAATTATTATCATGTTTCAAGAGAATATATGATAATGTTATTCACTTGTATGGAATGTGAAAACCAAGAACTACTTAATGATATGTGGGGGAATCAATGTTTTCATAACACTAATAAATTTAGTGACCTTCTTTATATGGTTTTGGATTTTCATCTTTCAAAAGGGATACAAAGATTACCATATATGGAATGGTTGATGATAATCTTTGGATAAGATTTTAGATATTGGAGTATTATATCTCAATATGATGATTTATCATATTGGATGAATTGTGCTAACCTTTTTATTGTGATAAATACTAATGGAATAAACTATCATTCTATATATAGATCTCATGATCAATTAATTATTTTAGAAATACAAAATCTCCATTATTTGATGGAATAGTAGATAAATTAAAATATTGATCAAGACACAAAAAAGGAATGGGTTGCCCTAAAAATTTTTAAGTATATCTTCTCATAAAAATTATTAAACTTTGAGAAAAAGGGTCTCAAATTAGTTTCTCTTATAATATACATTTTTATGATATTAATGACCTTTTCATGTATCTTTTTTTTATGAATTTGTGATCCTAAAATATCTCCTAACCATATTCTCTATAAATCTCCCTTAGAACGTGATTTTTTGATTTCTCTTTAATATAGTTGTTTTCAATTTACTTCTATGTTTTCCAAAGTGGAAACCTCGGTATGAGTCACTTTCGGTAACCATTATGTTTTTAACATTCCATTTTAGAAGATTGTTTTAGTATTAATTATTACAATATTGGTTTCTATTATATGAACATTTAATTATTTGACCATTGATAACCCACATGAGTCTCAAGGGAAGAATTTATTATGGGGTTTACTATAACACTCTAAGATTTTGTGTTTATTTATACTTAATTAAATATTTCTTATATTTTTCATTTCAAACAACTGGGAATATAGCTTGTGTGGATTGAAATCACAAATTTATTCTTGTATTCAAAATCAAACAATGTTATTCTTGAACTACACAAAATACTTATATTATATTTCAGTACACACAATACTATATTTGGATTCTCTTACACAAAAAGACGAGTTTCTTTGATATCTTGTGTAACATGCATGACCGAGTTTTACTATAATAAAATATACTATAAATATTGTTAGTGAAATATTAATATAGATACCACCTATCCATTGTAATGTATCTTATTAATAAGATTAAATAAATTTTGAAAATATGATTTACACCTGTATATAAAATGAAAAATTTGGTTATCAATTTTGAAAAATTCATCTTTTTATTTTTCTATGTACAGAAAAAATTATCTCAAAAAATTAGTCAAACCAATTTTGAAGAATATATTGAATAAAATGATACATTATATATTCAATCATTAATTTTTATACTCATCCAAAATATTTAATTGGAATAAGATCGGAATAAATCGCTTTATATTAATAAAAAGAAGTTTTTTTCTAAACGTTAATTTTTTTGCCTTTTGATACAGAACATTTATAAATATAATTTTGGAAAATTATATATTTTTTATTTAAAAATTAATACATATTTTTTAATTAAAAATATAACGAAATTACTTCTGCTTATTTTTTTGGTATTTAGCAGATAAGTTTCTTGTTTTGATAAATAATGAAAAAATATTGAATTTTTATTAAAAAATGGGTTTTCAACAAATTTATTTATTTACGTAAAATAAATTCTAACTGGATTTCAATTATATATTGATAAATTATAGAAAATTTAGTCTAATCTCAGTCATTTGAAAAAATTTGACATTAAAATTAGAAATCAATTCAAACCTTTGACCTTTTTACTTTAAAACCCCTCTTTCCCATCGCGTATGTGAGATTAATTTTAAATTAATTTTTTCTAATTATATGATTATAATTTTTTAAAATGGATTAAATATTTGGAATCAGTATAATTTATAATTTCTAATATATTCAACATAGTTTTTTACTAAAGATATTTGTGAAATCAATTAAAATTAATTTCAATTATTAAGGTAAAATATAGTTTACTTAGTAGTTCAACATTAACATAACTGAATAACTAACTTATGAACATGTAAAAATATTTATGGCCTTATTTAAAATTTATACTCCATTGTATAAAAAATATATCATTATTGGAGACACATTTGGTAAGGGAGAACTCTCAATAGTGGTTAAATTGTTTTATTTACAAGAAGGCCAATCCTCCTCCACTGCAAAAAAGAAATCACCCCTCACATTCTCAAACCACTCAAGACACTTTGGATCTTTAAAACCATTCAAAATTAAGCTCCAAACATCTATACTATAATCCTATAAGTAATAACTTGGCTATAAATTCAACAAATAAATCCCTTTGGTGCAATCCAAAAACAATTTTCCAAAAAAAGTGGTAACATTTTTCAACATGCATCTCAATTTTATTTCATTCACCACAAAATTTATTTATTATTATTATATTATTATTTAATAACATTTTTATCCTAAATATAATTTTATTTTTTTAATATAAGTGTTTGACCTACACCTATACTCTCTTCCATCAAATGTGTAAAGAACTTACTATTTGTGTGTATGACCGATTACTGCCTCGTGAAAAGATATCATTCGTTTTCCCATTATCAAATATCAGGTTTGGAAATTTTGAATGGCATGATATTTTTAAATTATATATATGATATTTACTATTTTTTTATTGTTCTGGAATTATTATATAAAACATACATTAAAGCATTCCATTATTTGTAAATGCAATTATTTTTTTTGTGGATGTGTGGACTACCACATCCTCAATACGAAGTTATTCTTTTACAATTTGCATGGAATTTATTAAGGATGGGTTTGGGGAATTAATATGATATTTATGAAATAATAATTAAACTATAATGAATATATATATATATATATAAATATATATTTCTCATTTACTATTTTTCTTTCAAAACAAAATGAAAACAAAAACATCATTCATACATACGCACGACCTAATATCTCTATGGGTGGTGTATTCCATTTCATATTTTTATATTTAATATATTATAATAAATATTTATATTACAAATATATATATGATATTTATGTTTTATATTCAATAAGTAATTAAATCATGATCTGTATAAGGGGATATATAATAACAAGTTGAAACTTATACAAAAAACAAAGAGAATATTAACTAAAATGTATCATTAACAAGAAATTTTTAATAAATGTATAATATAATTTCATAAGTACGTAAAATATGGTATGACCTAATTATATGGTTATTTGGTAGATTTATAATAATCTAATATTTTTTATTGAGGATGTTTTAACTTGTAAAAATAAAGTTAATACTTATGGTAAGGGTTTTTTAGTATAAATTCTATTTTAGTGGGACTTTATGGGTATTTACTTATCTATTTTATGATATTTATTTCATGGGATTTAGGGTTCAAATGTCCCGAAATCATTAAAGTAATTTTTTTCTCAATTTTCCCGGTTTGAGATTAATGCCATGTTATGCACCAATATTTTTCTATGAGGTGGACCTACTCCCCTTTGAAATTTTATATCATGTATCTTATTCTTTAAATGATATTTTAAGATTAATATAATTTTATTCTATAATGGGAATTATGATTCAGTGTTAGAAATGTTGTAGTAGTTTATTACTACATTCACATAATTTATCAGGATTGTTTATGATTATACTTAAATTAATGAAATGTTATGATCTATATCTAAAGAACTCCCATGAAATTTTTTCTACTATGGTTATTCATGATATCATCAAGCAATGGTACTATTTTTCACACATTGGTACTTTAGACAATTAATAGAGTGGTTTAAAGAAAATTTTACTTTATCTCTCTATTCGATCAAAAATCTATATTCTTTCAAAACCATATTCCCTAAAAAGGTTTTCCTAAATGCATTACTATGATATTTAAAATAAATATTAACCCATGGTTTACAGTTTTAATAAAAAATTGATTTAAAATGAATCATCATGTAATTTCCAATCAGTTCACCTTTACAACCTTTTTTATGGGAAAAATGAATGTTTGGAATATACGGATTTACCATAAATAATTAGTGTTATTTAATTAAAGCATCCATTGAAGGATTAAAAATTTATTTTTAAATAAAATGTGTTCATAATATTATTAAAATTCATTGTTTTAAAGTTGTTCTCAAAGAAAAATAATTTTAAAATGTTTTCTGATTTAATAAAAAATTTCAAAGTTGAAAGGATATTTTTTCATAAAATGTTTTAAATTATTCTTACAATATTCCATTAGAGGTTTTTAAAATCTATTTATAATGAAAATTAATTCGAAAATGATATTTGTTTTGAAAATTTGTTTTCAATGAAAGGTTATATTCCTTAAGAAATGCTTCATGGGATCATTCAATATTGTTCCCCATCTAAGTTGAAATCATTTTATATACACTATTCATTACTAGGGATATGATCCAAGGACACCCTTATTATTATTTCATCGAATGGATTATTTTTAATAGGGATTTTTTTTATGAATCTCATTTTACTTTTATGGGTTATACTATGATAAAATTATTAGGAAACCCTCCTCCTTTCATGGATACTTCTATGATTAAATTATTGTGAAACATATCTACTTTTCACATGTTATGATATGATTAAATATTTATAATACCCACTTCATTTCGTGGGTTATGATATGATGCTTATGAAACCCATCCCTTTTTATGGGTCATGATATGATGAATGTTTTGTTATCTTGTGGCACATGCATGCATTATTTCATTATGTAACATGTGTAACTTATATCTACATCCAAATAATAAGTTAGTGATGAATGAATCATGAGTATACATGTCATAGGTGAACCCGATTACATGTTCACAATGTTATGCATGGAATTGGTTTAATTTAAATAAGATTATGTGTGAGCTTGATTTCATGTTCAAAATGTTATGAGTTAACCTAATTAAAATTTAAAAATGTTATATGTGTACATGGTTGCATGTAAATAAGTTTATGAATAAACCTGATTAAATATTCATAGTTTTATGCGAGAACCTGATTATATGTTCAAATGTCATTTTTGAACCTATTTTCTTGTCCATAAGTATATGTGTGAACCTGATTAAATGATCGCAGGGTTACGTGTGAACTTGATTACGTGTTCGCAATGTTATGTGTGAACTAAATTACATGATCTTAATGTTATACATGGACCTGGTTTCATGTTCATTAGTTTTTTTAAGGGCCTGATTTAATTTGTAAACCTAACAAGTGAACCTATTTCTATTTACACATGTTCACAAGGTTATAAGTTGACGTGTATTCCAAAAGTATACATCTTATGCTGTTATTATTATCTAATTACTCATGTTCTTTAATTTCCCAATTATTCATTCATTATAAACTGCAAATCACTATTCTATGATACATGTTCATGATCTTTTATACAAAGGGTATGATCTTATAATGATACAATCATGTTCTCATACCATTATGCTCATCTTATACATACATATCACCCTTTTTACCCTTACTAGGCATATGAGATCACCCCTTTCTATTGTTTTATTTGCACAGGTTATGAAGAATTTTTTTAAGAATGCTTACTAAAGGGAAGATATTAATGGGATATGTTTAAGATCTTTTACCATGATAGAAGATTATGTTTCCATGTTTCCAAATATATTAAACTATTACGGTCCTTGAGCATGTAATTTTGAAATGTGGTGAATATTAAACTAAAATTATGTAATCTCCATGTATGTAAATATTTTGTCATCATATAAATATATCCAAAAAATGAGTTTTGGTCAGGTTTTTAGGAGATTTTAGCAATTTACTATTTAGTTTAACCCCCAAAAAATAAGTTTTTACGTTAACCATGGTAATTGAATTTTTACTAATTTTAATATTATTAATGTTCATACATTAATATGAACTTATTGGATGATATAAATTATTATTATTCAAAATGTAGGATAAAATTTTCCAAATTCATTTCATAGAATTGGCAGAATCTAATTTAAAATTACCCTTGCAAATGCTTTGAGAAATGTGTTTTCCAATGAAAAAAATTCCAATGGTTAAAAAGTTTTTATATCACAATTAAACAAAAAATAGACTAAAATGACGTATATTAGTTATATTTTAACATAATTTAACTAGTTTTATTTTAAAACAAATTTAGCACCCTATTTACTTTTGTAAAGAATTTGAATGAAAATTCTGTTTTCATTAGAACTCTGTATCATTCAATATTCATTAAAAAATAATATACTCAAAGAATTCTAAAAAAATGAACACAATTATAATTTTGAAATGTAGATTTAAAAATTATGTTTATTTTTTTATATAAATTTTCCAAAATATTAAAAAATAGTTTTAAATTATGTGTACAAAGCACGAGTAAACCACCTTTTAGAAAAACGATATTTTTTCAAAAAAAAATCTCTATTTATTTAAAATGATTACTATATTATTTATAATTAATATAAAAATAATTAATTTTTTATTCATTTCTAAACTGTTTACATTTCACAAATTTTATGGTGCTATTCATACTTTCTAACTTAGTGACTAGAATATAACGATCACATTTTAAATAATAATATTTTAATAGTGTATTTTCCTTCATTTAAATTTGATGTTTTGTGCATCGAAATCTATCAAAGAGATTCAATTTATATAAAAATAAATATATCATATAGTATTGTGGTGTAACATTCACTACTCTTCACAATTTCACATTCATAATACTCTATTAAACCCAATTTTATTCTTTTAAAATCTTAGGGTGTTACGTAAATAATCTTTTATATGAATAACTTTTATTTGAAAATGATGTTATACCCCCCAAAGGATTCATTACTTTGAAATTATTAACTGAATTTAATATTTTATAATGTATATGAAACCATAATAACTAAATCTACAATTATTAAGTATATGATATTCATGTCCCGAGGTCGATCCCATAAAAATAGGTCTGACAATTAAAATTAATTGAATAATAAGGTCTCAAAACTGTGTATGATTACAAGAAATAAAATACAGATTTCCAAGAATGAGGGTAGATGATAAATTTAGATGAGATAGTTAAAGCAAAGTTTACCAAGTATAGAATATATGGGTTCACATAATTAGAAACTTTTAGGGCCCATTATTCCTCTAAATTGTCATCAGAATCAAGTTTATGTGGGCCTCTTAGTCGAAGTGAATACTCTCTCTCACTTATCATCCCCTTTTTCAATGGTCATAATACTTAAGTTAATTTAACAAATAATTACCTCAAACCATTATTAATGTATAAATTAGGAAACCCAATAGTCATGGAGAAGACTTAGTTCTAGTAAAAACATTAAAATTATATATCCCTCACATCAGCATACAATGATAATTCATAGGAATGGGAAAATTAGAATGGGTGATTGAATGGAAACACGTATTTAATATAAACACAAATTAAACTTTTATTAATTACAATTAAGATTCATGTTATATAATTGGAAGGAACTAAATCACACATCATTCTATCCATAATAGGGTGAAACAATTAAACAATATAAAAACTATAAAGAAAAGTATAGTAATCTCGGTAAAGGACTCTACAGAAGTGAAATAACTTACCCCAAGATTTGATATCTAATTCCCCTAAAATTCCTACCTAGGACTGTATTAATAATAAATTATGTACTCTGAGTCATTATAAATTTCATATCTTTTCCCAAACACTGGGTTCAATCTATCCACTAGGGTTATGGAATCAATAAATGCCAAGATGAGGCCAAAAATATAGATAATCAGAGCCTCAAAATCCCATCCGTCTATTTCACAGTGTGATAAGGGGTTTCATTGTAATGACCTAAACATTTTGAATTTTATTTCTTTCATAAAAATGTGTGTTATATTATTTTTACTCAAAATAAATATATCTCTTTAAAAAAAGTGAGTATAATTGGAAATCTGACCAGAGGTTTCCGACTATTATAGAAATGTTGGTCAATTATAGTTACTGTTCAATATGTCCAACGGAATCTACACTCTTTATATTGATTTTAACGTTATAACTATAGTGTATAAGTAGAAATGAACAAGGAAAAATAATGCATAATTAAGCATCAATGGACTCATCCGGTAGAATTGTGATGTAAGAATCCCATTTTTCAGAGCATGGTAATGAGGTATCATCACTGGGCTTCACAGATGACCAATCCCAAATCGATAATTAACACGATAAGCATGATAGAATTATCCTACAAGATAATATTAGGTCAGTGGAAATTACTACATGGGTGATGTTATCTGTGACACCCCAAGAGTTTATCACCATATTACACCTTACACTTAGGTGGCATATAGGTGTTATAAGGGGTTATGTGTCGAGGCCCTAGTAATATAAATTGTAATCCCTTTATCAATTTTTTTTATTTCATCATTTACATTTTAAGAGTAGTTTTTAAAAAAAAAATTGAAATGGAATTTTGTAACACCCCAAGCTTCCACGATACGCTTCTCTTTAAATAATACAGTAGCATGTGTTGTACGCAACTTCGAGTTCTAACACACACCACAACCAATCAAACTGGCCGTTATGAATAGTAATACCCACTTTTTGAAATTTTATAAATTTAATCTTTCAAAATGGACCTCATTTTTGGATTCGGAATATCAATATTAGCTTAGGGTGAATTTTTGTTATTTTTCTGAAAACATTCAATTTTTGATGAATAGTGAAAAAACACTGAGTTATAGTTTAAAACCGAAGTTTTATTTAAATAATTATTTATTTTATTTAAATTTTATTATGTTCAAAATAGATGCATAATACCTCTATAAGTTAAATGTAATTCATTGGTGTTAGTTTATAATAATTTTAGATATATAAAAAGTTTATGAAACATTTCACCGTCTTTTACCCACATCCTAGAAGAATTTGGAAATTCACATAAAACATAATTTTACCATTTCTGTGAGTGGAATTTTGAAAATCTGAGTGACATGGTTAATATCAAGGTGTTAAATGTGGTTCAATAGGATAAAAATTATTTTTTTGGTGAATAGTAACTTTTTACTTTTATTTACCACGGTTAAAAGTAAATAGGGAAATTAAGGGTAAAAATGATATTAATATTACATTAACACATGTCCTAATTCTATTGGACAAGTGTATCTCAACTAAAAACAACACTATGAATAAAATATTATCATTTATGTCCACTAGGATTAGATTAGGACATTTATTATTATTTAATTCAAAGAAGAGTTAAAAGTGTTAAAATCAAAGTTTAATAAATAAAACATTTTTAATATAGGGTTATACATAAGATAAACTAGATTATAAATATTAATTAGTAAGATAAAACTAATTCCTACATAATTTTATTTTATTTATAATTTTTATAAATTAAATAATTTAATTTATTTATGACACAATGATGATGCGGTAATTACCTAATTAATTAAATATTAAAATAATTGATATTATAAATATCCAAATAAATGTAATATGAGACTTTTTATTAGTTACACTAATTTTATAGGTTAATATGACATGTTATTATTGATTTAATTATGTTTGTTCGATGTAATCATGCTGTTATGATTTTAAAAAAAAATCAAATACCAAATAGTGTCAAAATT
The DNA here is from genome assembly GCA_963277665.1 of Viscum album. Lineage (NCBI taxonomy): Eukaryota > Viridiplantae > Streptophyta > Magnoliopsida > Santalales > Viscaceae > Viscum > Viscum album. Next base: position 1,224,461,514 of record OY728157.1, on the reverse strand, counting down.
GACAGTAAAGAGTTTTTAAAACAAATATTAAATTATTAATTGATATTCAATTCATAAAAATCTATGGTTCATCCAAGAGACTTATATAATTATATTTGTATCATTAATGAACCACTTGGGTTTTCTTTGATGAATATGGTATTTTTATTAACCATACAATATAAAAATACAAAGAGACATGGTAAATGCCAAACTAATTAACTAAGAGTTAAAACTAAAATCTATGGTTAATTTATAGACCCAAACCTTTCTAAAATATATTGGTTGAAATGATTTCAACCCATCACCACCTTAGTCTCTAAAAAAGTCACTTTGGTGCCATTATAAACTCAATATTAATTTATTATAAAATAATATTTGTAGCTTTTCCAAAGGTGCCCCTCACCCCTCTTATAAAAGGGAACTCCCCCTTCACTCTAATTAACACCTTCAAAGCCTTTTGGATCAGCCAACACCTACCCAAATATTCTCTCAACAACTCTCACTTCAACCTAGAGGCCTTTGTTTGATCAGAAATCCAACCTAAGTTTCCCTTTTGATCAAATCAAAAGGAAGAACCCGAAGAAGCGGTAATGTTTTCACCACCGTGTTTCAAGATCCTTTTTTCTTCAACTTCATCTTTTTTTGTTATTCCCATTAAAAAATAATAACTCCAGAATATTCTATATAATGTGATGTTATTATAAATATTTTACAACCATATTCATTATTCTATCCATCCTTTGAATGACATGTCACCATACGTGCGTACATACGGCTTACCATCTCCCCATCGTGGTGGAATTGTTATTGAAAACATTATTATTTGGTTGGGTATGATAGTGATGTGTAATTGAAGTAATAAAATAAATATAAAATTATAATTATCTTTTATATATGATATACCATCAAATTATATACTATTTTCATATCAAATGAATGATATTGTTTCTCATGCGTACGTACGGACTACCATCTCCATGAACGCGATGAGATTGAATCCCCATCGTATCCATGCAAGACTAATTCTCATTTGGTAATTAAAAATAATGTTTAAGTACATGATATCATTCTGTATATGAATAATATACAACCAATACATAACAAACATGATATACATAACAAATAATATAAAGGGAAACGAGTAAGTGAACACCCGAAACGATAATACTAAGATATTATTAACAAAGCAATGTTAAAAGATAATATATGACATCATATTGATGTATATGATTCTTTTATAATTTAATAGAAATTATTTCACCATTATATAGGTGGTTAACCTACCCTCAACCAAGGAAAATTACAAGGTAATGGTTTATTTCACAATCTTCTCATTATCTCAGGTTGTTTATACGTAATTATCTACTGGGAACTCTTTATCATCCACATCCATGTTTCTTAAAAATGTATTTAAAATCATTCTTACAATTTTACAGACAACGTGTTAAAGTCATTTATACCCTTTTTTACTTTTTATAAGAGGTTTATAAAGGAATCTTTCTATCATTTTCCAAACAATGTCTTTTATAACCATTTCGACAGAATTAAGGTGAGAATGTCTCTTTTTAACTTATACAGTGGGTGCAGCTATTTTCCACCGTTATAAAATCGCCAAAGCTTCCCTTACAATATTATAATAATATTCTCAAAGTAAATGTTTTCTTTTATAATTATGTGACTTTTAAATGATTTCAAAAAAGAGATATTTCTCTCAAATAGTTTTGATATCATCTATTTCAACATCCTTGGATGGATTTTAAGCTTATTTGAAGTTTATTTATTTTGAAACCAAACTTACATATTGTATTGAATGTTTTGTGATATTTTTGATTGTGGATGTGTTATTTTTATACCATTCATGGTTTATGGATATGTTATTGACTTTTCGTATGCTAGTTTTAATACTAATGTTTATGTTATGTTTAAACCTATTCATATGAGGAATGCATTGGACTTAATAAGTGACTGATGGAGCCCGCTATAGCTCCTCGATGCATCAGCAGGTCTCATGAAACAAACTAGTTTCTTGGCACAAGGCCTTGACAAAATCATATTTGTAGTCTTGGCACAAGGCCTTGACTATGTGGTTATGATAATATGTCATTATGCATTCTATCATTATGAAAGTGGTTATTGATATTGCGTGTGATTATTCGACTAGTAGAATATCAACGTGAATAAGTAAATGGAATTATTTAAATTTAATTATGCCATATTATGATGAAGTAATAGTTTAAATGGATTTTGTATTATTTATACACTGCCTTAAATGTTTATTCTTATTTATGAAGTTTCCGCTATATTGTTATCCTTACAGGGCATTTAAGCACACCCCTTTCTATGTTTTATTTTTCCCAGTATGTGAAGAAGTATTTCATGAATTACCTGCAGGGATATTATAATGGGATATGAGTGTTGAGACAAGATGTTGTTGTAGTTTTCACTTTATGATGTAATGTAAACTTTATGAATGTATCTAGTTATTCCAAGGTTACTAATCTAATCGGTCTTTCGAGACATGATCTTTTGTGATCATGAAATTGTTATGTAATAATTCACCGACTCTGGGTAACTGGGGTCGGGGCGTTATAGTTGGTATCATAGAAAGTTTAGTACAAACCTTGGAAGCTAGATTTAGATAAACTCTGATTAGAGCACATAGCCCTAAGATAGAATTTTAGGATTAGTATAGATGAACTTCCTAGAATTTTGGTATTGTAGAGATTTTGTGTGTTTTCCGAGAAATACATCCCTATCTGGATATGAGCAGGTAGAGGCGGCTCTTTCACAGTTGTACCTATATGTAATAAGGAATTTATTCCCCCTTGTGTTTATCCATGGGGATCCCCTGTCCTTTTTGTTAAGAAGAAAGATGGATCTATGAGGTTATGTATCGACTATAGGGAAATAAATGCTACAACAATAAAGAACAAGTATCCCCTAAATGTTATTGATGATTTATTTTACCAAATTCATGTAGATCAATACTTTTCAATGATTAACCTTCAATATGGATACCATCCATTGTGTGTGAAGAAGGAAGACATTCTGAAGACAGCATTTCGAACCAGGTACGGGCATTACGAGTTTACAGTAATTCCTTTTGGGCTGACTAATGCACCCTCTGTTTTCATGGATCTAATGAACAATGTTTTCAAGGAATATCTCGATTATTTTGTAGTGGTATTTATTGATGATATCGTGGTATATCCAAAAGCTACGAAGACCATGAAAATCACTTGCGCATTATCCTGAAGACTATTAGAAGACATGAATTATATGGGAAGTTTAGAAAGTGTGAATTCTGGCTTCAGGAGATCTATTTTGTTGGCCATATTGTCTCTACGGATGGAATCTCTGTTGATCCTTCTAAGATCAAGGCAATACAAGAATGGATAGCACCATTGAGTATAACCGAGGTACGCAGTTTTATTGGCCTAGCAGGTTATTATCGGTGTTTTGTCCAGAATTTTTCCCGGTTTGCTAACCCATTAACAAAGGTCACACATAAAGGGGTTAATTGTTTTTGGAAAAAAGAGTGTGAAGAATGTTTTGAAGAACTGAAGAAAATATTATTCAATTCTCCTATATTGACTCTACCACCAGGGAATGATGGGTTCCTTATTTATAGTGATGCATCAATGAAAGGACTTGGTTGTGTCCTCATGAAAAATGATAGGGTTACTGCATATGCATCACAACAGCTAAAAATTCATTAGTATAACTATCCTACTCATGATATTGAGTTAGCTACTATAATATTTGCTTTAATGATATGGAGACATTATCTCTATGGTGAGAAATGTGAGATTCATAATGATCACAAGAGTTTGAAGTATATATTCTCACAGAAAGAACTCAACATGAGGAAAAGGGGATGGCTTGAACTACTCAAGGATTATGATTGCATAATACACTACCACATGGGGAAGGTAAATAATGTGGTAGATGATTTGAGTAGAAAGGATAATAGAGTTTTGAACAAGATGATAATTGAAAGGGATCCTATTTTCTTGGAACTAGTAAAGTTGGATATGGGAATCACCATGGAAGGATAAACAACAATAATTTTTCAAATGGTTTCTAAACCATATTTACTAGAAAGGATAAAGAGTTCTCAGACCCATGATGAAGGATTTAAAAAGAAGACTATAGCTGTGAATGATGGGATATTGAATAATTTTGTGTATGAAGATGGAATTTTGAAATTTGGGAAGAGACTTTGTGTTCCCAATATACCTGATCTAAAAAGGGAATTGTTGGACAATACTCACAGTTCCAATTTCTATATACACCCTGGGAGAACCTAAATGTATAAAGATTTGAAGGAACATTTTTTGTGGGACAACATGAAGAGGGAGATTGCTAATTTGGTATCAAGATGTATGATTTGTCAAAAAGTGAAAGCTAGACGGCAACAGCCTGGAGGAGCCATGCAACCTCTTCTCATACCTGAGTGGAAATGGGATAATATCACGATGGACTTGTCATGGGACTACCAAAGGCTCCTAGAAGGAATGATGCAATATGGGTTATTTTTTATCGTCTTACCAAGTCAGCACATTTTCTTGCTATAAGAGAAGATCTACCACTTGAATGTCTAGCCAGACTATATATTAATGATGTTGTGAGGCTTCATGGAGTACCCATATCGATTGTTCTTGATCGTGATCCCCGTTTTACTTCGAGATTCTGGATGATTATTCAGAAGTCCTTGGATACTGAACTTCGTTTGAGCACTGACTACCACGCTCAAACAAATGGACAATCTGAACAAACTTTTCAAACCTTAGAAGACATGTTTCGATTATTCTCACTTGACTTTAAGGGTATGTGGGATCAATATTTGCCTCTGGTATAATTTTCCTATAACAATAGCTTGCATTCAAGTATTTGGATGGAACCATATGAAGCATTATATGTAAAGAGATGTCGCAAACTAACCTATTGGGATGACGCTGGTGAAAGAAAACTCGTAGGCCTAGAACTAGTGGAGGAAACGATGAAAAGGTGAAGGTAATCCAAAACCACATCAAAAAAGCTCAATGTAGGTAGAAGAGCTATGCTAAAAACCGAAGTAAGGATTTGGAATTTTAGGTAGGAGATCATGTTTTCAAGATGGTGTCTCCATGGAAGGGTGTTATACATTTCGGTAAGAAGGGAAAATTGAGTCCCAGGTACATCGGACCATTCAAAATCCTAGAACGAATTGGGGCTGTAGCTTACCATTTATAAATGCCTCCATGTCTCTCCAAAGATCAAGATGTGTTCCACATATCACTATTGAGAAAATAAATGCATGACCCAACAAATGTACTTACTTACGATAAACTAGAATTGGAACCCAATCTGTCTTATTACGAAGAGCCCATCAGGATTCTTGATACAAGAGAACAAGTGCTGAGAAACCGGATGACTCGTCTTGTAAAAGTTCTATGGAGAAACCATAAGATGGAAGATGAAACATGGGAACTCGAGGAACTAATGATGAAGAATCACCCAAGTCTTTTCATGAGGTAAAATTCTAGTAATTTTGAGGATGAAATTATTTGATGGAGGGGAGAATGTAACACACCATGCTTTTACAGTACACTTCTCTTTGAATAATACAGTAGCGTGTGTTGTACGCAACTTCGATTTCTAACACACACCACAACCAATCAAACTAGCCGTTATGAATTGTAATACCGTATTTTTGAAATTCTATAAATTTTATCTTTCAAAATGGACTTCATTTTTGGATTCAGAATATTGAAATTCGCTTAGGGTGAATTTTTGGTATTTTTCTGAAAACATTCAATTTTTGATGAATAGTGAAAAGACACTGAGTTATAGTTTAAAACAGAAATTTTATTTAAATAATTACTTATATTATTTAAATTTAATCATGGTCAATATAGATGCATAATACCTATATAAGTTCAATGTAATTCATTGGAGTTAGTTTAGAATAATTTTAGATATATAAAAATTTTATTGAACTTTTCGATGTCTTTTACCCACCTCCTAGAAGAATTTGGAAATTCCCATAAAACATAATATTACCACTTTTGTAAGTGAAATTTATAAACTCTGAGAGTCACTGTTAATATCAAGAGGTAAAATTTGGTTCAATAATATAAAAATAATTTTTGGTGTATAGTAACTTTTTACTTTTATTTACCACGGTTAAAAGTAAACAGGGTAATTAAGGGTAAAAATGATATTAATATTACCCTAAAACATGTCCTAATTTTATTTGACAAGTTTATCTCGACCAAAAACACTCTTAAGAATAAAATATTATCATTTATGTCCACTTGGATTAGATTAGGAAATTTATTATTATTTACTTCAATGAATAGTAAAAAGAGTTAAAATCAATGTTTAATGACTAAAACATTATTAATATAGGGTTATACATAAGATAAATTAGATTATAAATATTAATTAGAAATATAAAACGATTTTCTACATAATGGTACTTAATTTCTAATTTTTAGACCTTAAATAATCTAATATATTTATGACACAATTGTGATGCAGTAATTACCTAATTAATGAAATATTAAAATAATTGATATTATAAATATCCAAATAATTGTAATTTGAGACTTTTTATGAATTAAACTAAGTTTAAAGGTTAATAATACATGTTAGTACTGATTTAATTATGTTTTTTCGAATTAATGTTGCTTTTATGATTTTCCAAAAAATCAAATACGAAATAGTGTCAAAATTGACATAAAATAGTTTATAAATCAAATATTATATTATTAATTGATATTCAATTCCTAAAAATATAAGGATCATCCACGAGACTTATATAATGATAGGTGTATCATTAATGAACCACTTGGGGTTCTCTTGGATTAATATGGTAAGTTTATTAACCATATAATATAAAAATACAAAGAGACATGGTAAATGTCAAACTAATTAACTAGGAGTTAAAACTAAAATCTAAGGTTAATTTAGTGACCCAAACCTATCTAAAATCTATTTATTGAGAATATTTAGACCCATACCCACATTAGATACAAAATAAGTCACTTTGGATCCATTATAAACCCAATATGAATTTATTATAAAATAATATTTCTAGCTTTTCCAAATGTGCCCCTCACCCCTCTTATAAAAGGGAACTCCCACTTCTCTCTAATTCACTCCATCAAAGACTTTTGGAACGGCCAAACCCTGCCAAAATATTCTGTAAAATTTCCTCACTTCAACCTAGAGGCCTTATTTTGATCAGAAAGCCTACCTAAGGATCCCTTTTGATCAAATCAAAAAGAAGAACCTGAAGAAGAGGTAATGTTTTCGCCACCCTCTTTCAAGTTCCTTTCTTCTTCAACTTATTCTTTCTTTATTATTCCCATTCTAAAATAATAACTCCATTATATTATATATACTGTGATGTTATTATAAATACGGTACAACCATATTCAGTATTCTATCTATCCTTTTAATGACATGTCACCATACGTGCGTACGTACGACTTACCATCTCCACGTCGTGGTGTAATTGTTATTCAAAACATTATTATTTGGATGGGTATGATAATGATGTGTAATTGAAGTAAATAATAAATATAACATTATAATTATTCTTTATATATGATATAACATCCAATTATATACTATTTTAATATTAAATTAATGATATTCTCGCTCGTGCATACGTACGGACTACCGTCTCCACGAACACAATGAGATTCAATCCCCATTCTATCCATGCAAGTCTAATTCTCATTTGATAATTAAAAATAATTTTTAAGGACTTGATATCATTCTATATATAAATAATATACAAGCAATCCATGACAAAAACGTCTTACGTAACAAAGCATATAAAGGAAAAAGAGTAAGTGAACACCCGAAACGATAATACTAAGATATTATTAACAACACAATGTTAAAAGATCATATATTATATCATATTAATGTATATGATTCTTGTATAATTTAGTAATAATTATCTCACCATTATACAGGAGGTTAACCTACCCTCAACCAAGCAAATGTACAAGGTAAGGGTTTATTTCACAATCTCTTCATTATCTGAGGTTGTTTATACGTAATTATCTACAGGGACTTCTTTATCATCCACATCCATGTTTCATAAAAATGTATTTCAAATAATTATTACTGTTTTAAAGACTATGAATTAAAGTCAATTATACCCTTGTTTAATTTTTATAAGAAGTTTATAAAGGAATATTTTTTTCATTTTTCAAACAAGGTCCTTTTTAACCTTTTTGACAGAATTAAGGTAAGAATGTATTTTCTTAACTTATACGGCGGGATCAGCTATTTTCCACCATTATAAAATCATCAAAGCTTCCCTTAGAATCATATAAGAATATTTTCAAAGTAAATGTTTTCTTTTATAATTATGTGACTTTTAAATGATTTCAAAAAAGAGATATTTCTCTCAAATAGTTTTGATTTCATCTATGTCAACATCCTTTGATGGATTTTAATCTTATTTGAAGTTGATTTATTATGATACAAAACGTCCATATTTTATTGAATTTTTTGTGATATGTTTGACTATGGATGTGTTATTTTCATACCATTCATGGTTTATGGACAAAGTATTGACATTTCATATGCTAGTTTTAATACGAATTTTTATGTTATGTTTAAACCTATTCATATGAGGAATACATTGGACTTAATTAGTGACGAGTGGATCCTACTATACATCCTCGATGCATCAGTAGGTCTCATGAGACAAACTAGTTTCTTGGCACAAGGACATGACAAAATCTTATTTTTAGTCTTAGCACAAGGCCTTGACTATGTGGTTATGATAGTCTGGAATTATGCATTCCATCATTATGAAAGTGGTTATTGATAATTCATGTGATTATTCTACTAGTATAATATCCATGTGAATAAGTAAATTGAATTATTTCATTTTATTTCTGCCATATTATGATGAAGTTATTGTTTAAAAGGGTTTTGTTTTAGTTATACATTACCTTAAATTTTTATGCTTATTTATGAAGTTTCCGCTATATTATTATCCTTACTGGGCATTTGAGCTCACCCTTTTCTATGTTTTATTTTTCCCAGGATTTGAAGAAGTAATTTATGAATTACATGTAGGGATAGTATAAGGGGATATGAGTGTGGAGACAAGAAGTTGTTTTAGTTTTCACTTTATGATGTAATATAAACTTTATGAATGTATCTATTTATTCCAAGGCTACTAAACTAATCGGTCTTTCGAGACATGATCATTTGTGATCATGCCAATGTTATGTAATAATGCACCGACTCTAGGTAACTGGGGTCAGGGCATTACAAATTTGATAAATTGATTTTTGTGGTTAAAATTATACATTTCTTAGATATATAAATTATTATACTAAACTATTGTTTTATTAATAATTTTTATTATAATGAAATTTTATTATCAATACACTATTTTTTAATTACAACTGATAAAATAATTTTGATTTTTCCATGTTTCAAAAATTTTACTATGGATTCTTTGTCCGCTATTTATTTTAATAAATAAGATTTTTATTGTTAAAGGTTATATTTTTCATATTTATATAATTATTATGATAAAATATATTTAATTTTTTCAATCAAAACATTGATTTTAGGTTATGTTGAATTTATGATAATTTTATATTTTTATTTATTTTTTTCGTTAATAGTAAGAATAATGTTTGAGTGTTTTGGTATGTTTAATGAAATAATAACTATGTAAAAATAATGTAATGAGTAATATAAAATTATGGTAGACTATAATAGATTAAAATAATGTAATTTTTGTCCCAAGTGTTCAATACCATGGAAAAATATCATAGAAAATCCTGTCATTTGGAAAATATCACTACGTAGGTGTCGAAGGAAATTAATAATATAATCCCTCACATTTTGTAACAATAACCACCCATTTATTCATTTAAATTAATTAAAAATTCATTATCTGTTAATCCATGATAATATAACATCCCAAGGATTCCTTCCAAGGTTTCGTCAAGAACCCAAGGTCTCAATCATCGAGTTTTTGTAGTAACTAATCATGGTATGTGAAATATCAACTTCTATTTTCCTTTCAAGTTATCTTTTTTTATTTGTTAGGTCTTTAAAATATTTAGACCGTGTTTTTAAAAAAATATTATTCTATCCATTTATTGTATTTATAGTCTTTTAATAATTGTAAACACTTTTCCACTACCTTTTTAATGTTTTCTAAAACCAAGTTTCATACCCGTTATTTTGCCAAAATTTCTTCTCAAAATTTATCCCTTTTTCACAAGAAATAATTCTATTTTCATTATGTAAAGAACCAAACAACATTATTTTCTAGGGATCTAATGAATATTTAAGAATAATTTATTTTAAATTGGAAATTACAGACATAAAACCCTCATTCCCTTTAGGTTGGTTATAAATGAAATAATGATCTTTTTAAGAACTTTTTAAAACACCATGATTTTGATACGAAACCCATTTATTTTATTATCTATGGGTTATTTTTAATATTCTTGATTATTACACATGTGGATCAAATTAGAATTATGAAATATTAAGGGTGTTCCTAGATATATCTTAAATTCATTGGGTAAATTATTTAACTTAAATATGTGACATGTTTTATGATACCTTACTGAATAACCTTGGTAACTATTATGACACCTTAGTGAAAAACCTTGGAGATATGGTTATGAATTTATAAAATAAATTTCATATCCAAATATCCATGTTTTGATTCATGTTATTTTATCTATGATATTCTTATTTTTCCATTTCTAAGTCATTTATGATATACCAAAATTTCTTATCGATATTTCTCATGATTACATGTAAACTGTTTTCCATGCTTTCTTTCATTGGTTCATAAGATCACCCTTTCCTTTAATGTGTGACCCCAAGTTATGAGATGCAATAAATTTACCTATGGAGAAAAAATTATGAATCTTTTCAAGTGGTCTATAATATTTATTTGGTTTTCTTGAATTTTATACCTTATTTACAAGAAAAATATCTTTAAAAGATCCTCCGCCTATACTGTGTAAATGAAAAGTTATATAATAATAAGAAATGATTCCATAGTTGGTATCAAATATATCCTTTGTTATCTGTTGAAATTAGGATTTTAAATCTTTATGAGGAACACTATAGTAAATTCTGAGTATTGGAAATCTTCTTGTAATTTAGATGTAATATTGTGTAAGTGGTTTTCTATAATCTAAATCCCTATCTAGATATGAAAAACTATATGTGGATCCAAAACATATGTTCCTAGGTGTAAAAACACTAAAAAGGTGTGTCACGCCTGACTTGATGTATCCTTGTATATGAAAATGACACTTTTTCACTCTTAGTTTGATACTCCGTGGGGATATATTTTGTTATGAAATTTTTTTATGAACTATTATGTTGGATTTATAGATAATGTATCTGTTGTTAAATAATAACATATTTAATCATGATGCTTTCGTATGTAAAAATTATTATAGTTATAATATTATTAAATGAAATATAATTATCATTATTTTTTTCTTCTTTTAGATAGTGGAGGGAAATTGGAGAAACCACATAAATGGCGAGTACAAGAAACCCGACCCTAACGAACTTCTGATATAAAATGGAATTGAATAATTCATGATAACGATGAATTGAATAACATGAGTTATGAGAAATGACATGACTCATTCTAAGATAACACATTCACCTTGAAGGGAATGAATTTATTTTGAGAAATTTATACAACAACAACCACCTTCTTTCAGTCAATCTATCGACCCATTTATTTATGAAAAGTGGATAAGCTCTATAAAAAAGATCTTTTCTGTTCTCTATTGTTCAAGAAAACAGGAAGTTTCACTGGTTGTTTACATCTTAAATAGAGAAGATTATCAATGATGGGTATTGATAAAGAATAATAATATAATAAGTGAGATTGAAGCTATGGGGTGGGACGAGTTCAGGGGATGATTTTTAAAAAAATATTTCTCAAGATAGATGCAAACGAAAACAGCTAATGAATTTATAGAGAATAATCAGAAGGAGAATGAATCTGTGGGATGTTATAAAATGAAAATAACAAGACTTTATTACTACAACTCTTTCATTTTCATGGATCCTATTAGAATGCTTAATAGATTATTTGGTGGACTACCACACCATCTATGGAAGAATCTTTCAAATCAATACTATCACTGCTATGATGAGATAATATGATGTTTTATGAAATTAAAAACAATATTTTGGTGAGAAACAATGGTCTAAAATATATAATGAAAATAATAGATCATTGTATGAATTTTTATGGAGGGGGTTTTAACTAGGAATGGGAGGAAATCAAGTGAACCTTTCCATATTAATATTTGTGGGAAGAAGCATTCATGGAACTAACTGATCTGGATAGGGAAATGTTAGAAGTGTGGAAGGGAAGGATATATTTATCAGAACATTTTCAATGAGGTGAAGCCATAAATTCTCCAAACCAACAGAAATGGGAAGATGGTGAGGACCCTACCAGAATTCCAATGCTTCATGTGTGGAAAACTTGAGAACATTTCCAATCCCGATCCAAATCTGATGTTAATAGAGGGGAATCACAATCAACCCTAGTATATGCCATGGTATCAAGGTTGTTCTTTTGATATCACAATGGCTGAAGTTGAAGCTCTAAATGATGTGGTGGTAGGTACTTCATTTTTCTCTCAAATCTCGAAAGTACATTTTTTATTAATTTTCTACACATTCTATTATTTCTTACATGATTGCACGGAACATAAAATAAATACCCAAACTACTAGAAGTAGAGTTATTAGTCAAGACTACTGAAGGGATTATCAAAGAACTAATAGTGTATAGAAACATTAGTAATTATTTTACTGAGCACAATATCATTTCAAATTTAGTAGTCCTTTACATGTTGGAATTAGGCATTATACTAGAGATGGAATGGATCTCAATATATAATGCTATGATCAATTGAAAAAGAAAATAAATCTTAGTAGTCATGAATGGACAACCTAATTTTTTTTCAAAGGAGAGATATCTCGACATGAGCTTTGTCTACAAGCACCACACATATCCTTCTTTATGAAAATGATCAGTGAATATAAAGGAGGAAATGAAAGTATACGAACAGAAAATGTCCCCAAAGGTTAGGAATACATTGAAATTTTTTCTAACGAGGTACCAAGACCTTACCTAGAAAGATACATAGTGTTATCTACAAAACATATTCCATGATCCAAGCCGGTATCAAAGGCCCTATATAGAATGGAAAATTTGGAGCTAGAGGACTTAATTAAACAACCCCAAGAACATTAAGAGAAGGGGATTATCTTGACAAGTGTTTCTCCATGGATAAAACCTATTCATTTCATAAAGAAGAGGGATTGATCAATGTGGTTAGGCATTGATTGTAGAGAACATAATGGGATCACATTGAAGAATAAGTACCCTCTTCCAAAAATTGATGATTTATTTTTATTGGATTTAGGGGGCTCAATTCTTCTCCAAGATTGATCTTTGATCTGGTTATCATCAATTGATGGGAAAAAAGAATATATTCCAACTACCATCTTCCAATAAAACATAGGAATATTTTGTCTGTTTTGATTCCCTTCATCTTGACTAATGTTCCAACTATATTTATGGATTTTATTATTTGATTTTTTAAGGAAAACCTTGATATCATTTTTGTAGTTTTCATTGATTATTTTATGATATATTAAAAATTCATGAGGAGAATTAGGATCATATAAGGTTCATATTACAAAAACTATGGAAGGAGAATATATTTGTAAAGTTCATCAAATTTTAATTTTGGTTACACAAAGTAGATTTCTTAGGGAACATTGTAACCAATTAAGGAATGTCGGTTGGTCTTTCGAAGAAAAAGGTTGTAGAGGAGTGGCCTCATCTTAAAATATTAACTAAGATTCGTAGTTTACTTCTATTATCCATGTATTATAGAAGGTTTGTGAAGTAATTTTAAAAACATTCTAATATAAAAATGAAATTATTTTGAAAAGGAGTTAACTTCATTTAGACAAATGAGTGTGGGAAATGTTTCAAAGAGCTGAATAAGAGACTGGTTACTACACCCATGTTAACACTACTCTTTATTAGATAATTATTTCATTTTTTTAGAGATGCTTCTCAAAATGGATTGGGAGCATCATCATGAAAATGATAAGGTGATTGATTTTACATTTTATGATTTAATCCTAATAAGACGAACTATCCTATGCAAGACTTGGAGTTGGCTGCAATTGTTTTTGCTCTAAAAGTATGGAGACACTATCTCAATGGCGAGAAATGTGATATATACATAGAACATAGTTTTTTAATGTATATTTTCACAAAAAAAGGAATTTAACATTATATATATGAGATATTTGTAACTTATTAAAAACATTTATTGTTAAATTCATCACCATCTTAGAAGAGAAAAAAAATTCACTAATGCATTATGTATGAAATACCATATTGGGATGGCAATGATGCATATTCAAGGATATCCTTTGATCAAATACTGAGTAAAACTAGAAATAGAAATCATAAGGGAATGGAAATCATCAATCCTATCCCAAATGATTTCTCAACCATCATTACCAGATAAGATCAATAAATATCCCAGAGAATATCGTTTGTTATTGAAGAATATAGAGGTTGTAAATAATGGGAAGTTTCCAGAGTCAAATATTCATCAAGAAGTTGTACAGAAATTTCCTAAGAGGATATATTTTCCATCTATTATGAAAATAAATACTATGATTATGGATGAATCTCAAAGATCCACATTCTATATTCATCATGGAAGAACAAAAAATTAATAGGGATTTTCATGATCATTATTGGCGGGATAACATAAAAAGTGAGATTACTGACTACACTAAAAGGTTCCTAGTGTGTCAAAACTTATAAGCGGAGCCACAACTTCCATAAGGGGTATTACAACCACTACCTTACTAGAATGAATTTTTCAAAATATCAATAAAGAATTTATCACTAGTCTCCTGAAAATAGCCAAATTATATAATGTGATATGGGTAATAGTGAACTGTCTCACCATGAATTCACATTTTATCAATATTTGCGAAGCATTATCACTTGGAAAACATGCCATGATTTACATGAATGAAGTTTAAAGGTGAAAAAAGTGTCACTTTCTGTCATTTATAATCATGATCCAAGGCTCACAGCAAAATTCTAGAGAAGTATTCAACATGCTTGTTTCAGACGCTTTGTCACGGTGTGCACCCATCTCTTTCGGAGGACATGCTGATTGTTGCCTGCATTACTACTTTCCAATAGAGAGAGACATTATTCACTTATTCTGAGAAATTTTCTCTATGATCGAAACAAGATGATGGGATTTAGGCTCCTCATTCTATGTATTCCTCCTCGAAAATTGTTACCTAGTCCAGGTCTCCCTCATAAACTTATGATTTTGTTTGTGGAACTCTTCCCAGTGCCATGCCTTCCTGGACATCGGTTCATTACACTACTTCATTCAGGAAATTCTAAGAGGTCAGGTTAGGGGAGAATACTTTGGTCTGGGGAGTAGTCACGTTGGACTTCCCGGGCGTGTTTTGACGTTGGAACACTGATGTGTCTGGGTTTTTTTCCTTATGAAAGGGCTTCTATAGGGTGTGGAAGCTCGAGGAATCCCATGCCGAATGTGGGGAATTTTATGCCATAGGAATGTCTCTGAGGTTTTCCTCAGCATCCCATGTTTAAAACGGGGTATGACATTAGTTTAACATCTAGTGGAGATGGATTAGACTGATTATAACACTGATGGGAGTGGATCAGATGAGTGCAACCACAGAAGGGATCGATGCTGTTGGGGATAATGTATGGTTATTTACCCAATTGTTGATAGAAGTACTGGGAAGGTGGATGAAGTGATCTCACTATGATGAGATGTCCTTAGTAATAATCAGGATGTATATGGATTATTGAGTGGGTAAAGACTGAGAGGGAGCCTACACGAGGGTGATAATGATGTTGGGATTGAGCCTTGAAGAGACATCCTATGTATCCCAGTGGTAGGGAATGAAAGTTCATGTAGATCAGTGTGGGGTATAGAATTTTGGTGTGTGTAGAGGAAAATGACCTGATGATACACTAGGGCTTACACATGGTTAGACGTCCGGGCTGGTTTGATGCCACGAGGGGGGGGGGGACTAGAGATGTGGGTCCCAACAAGGGGACAACAATATTTACCGGTGTTTGGGGTTGAACCTCTGGTTAGATTCCTATGTAACATGTCTAGGAGATGTGGATCAAACCCATGTAGTTCATCTTACAAAGGCTTACCACCATGTGGGGATGACAACAACTTACTACATGATGGGGGTATAATGACTCACCGTTGATTGGGGAATACAATGACTTACTATCGATTAGTAGAGATAATGTCTTACCATCGACTAGGGGGACACAATAGATTACCATCGATTGGAAACATAATGGCTTTCCATCAAATGGGAACATAATGGATTAATTTCGATTGGGAGCACAATGACATACTGTCAATTGGGAACAAAACAACTTACCATCGATTGGGAACACAATATCTTATTGTTGATGGGGAACACAATGACTCACTGTTTATTTGGAAAAAAAATATCTTACTATCGATTGGGAACACAACAGATTACCATCGATTGGGAACACAATAGCTTACCATTGATTGGGAACAAAAAGACAAACCATTGATTGGGAACACAAAAACATTCCATTGTTTGGGAACACAATGGATTATCGTCAATTGGGAACACAATGGCTTACCATCGATTAGGAACACAAAGGTTTACTGTTTATTGGGATTGGACCTCAGGGAGGCTTCCTACATACATTGCCTATGATACAAGGATGAAATCCCATGTAGTTCGAATGGGTACAGTTTAATGTCTTGTGGGAAAAAAGGGGTTTACAGTTTAATGTCACGTGGGAAAAGGATGAACTGATGTGAAGATCATCAGGACTAATGGGTGTTGGGATTGAACCTTAGGGAGGATACTTATGTACCTTGACATGGAATGGTTCAATGTACATGCACTACGGGTGATGGATATAGTTTAACGTCATGCAGGATGAAGGTGAACTGACTTGAAGGGGTCAGGACAAGTATTTGTAGGGCTTGAACCTTAGGGAGTCTTCATACATACATTGACATGGAAAGGAAAAAATACCACTTATTTCAGAAGGTATGGTACACTATAACATCATGAGGGATGAAGTTGAAATGACTTTAATGGGTTAGGACATGTAGGTTTTGGGTAGGAACCTCATGGAGTCTTTCCACATACCTTGCCTAGGAGACAAGGATCCATGTCTACGTAATTTGGGATGGTGGAATGAGGATTATGCTCTAGGGAAGCCAAGGAAGGATGCCATGGTCAATGCATATTCTAATCCCAAGAGAGTCCTACTCGGGGTGTTAATCAAGAGGCCGAAAAGACCTAAAGATCACGTCACAAATGGTGCATTCGCAGGAAATGAAACGGGGCTTACACGAGGTTAGTTTCCTGAAGAGGAAACAAGATATTACACATGATTAGCGGCCTTGGGAGATATATATTGGGACTTACTCTAGTATATAGGCCCAATGAAGATGAATCCAATAGAGAGAGGGATATGGTAACAAATGTCCCTATTCCCCTCTCACATCTAGTGTTTGGAACTAAAGTAGAAAGGAGGAGCAGGGGTGTTTCCTCTTGCAAGAAAGGCTAGGGACTTACACTAAAATGGTTACCATTCCCCACAGATAGATGTTTCTCCAACAAAGAGGATCTCATTCCATGTGAGAAATACCTCACTCTCATGGAAACATGCGGGCATAGAGAATGTCTTAGTGGGGCACTGCACGTGCGTTCCATGTGGTGAGGCCACAATTTAATGTCATGTACAGAGGATAATAGTGCTAAGCAGCTTAACATCATGTAGCTCAGATGAGGCAGGTTCACTTCGCACACCAAGGACATACATAACTAACATGCTATAACGCTTGGTGAATGGAAGGCACTGATAATTCCACAGGGAAGGGGTGTTATGAAATGATCTAAAGAGGGTCCCACATTAGTGTGGCTACGCGAAGAAGCAATAGACATTAGTGTGCCTCTGCAAAGAAGTATAAGGCTAAAAAACACAACATAAATCACCACCCAAGGGACCTTGAAATCATTTCGTACAATCCTAGAAGGTCATATGGGAGAAGGGTTTCCGAACAAAATTTGTTCAGAAGAAGTGACCTTGTGAAGCTCTGGTGCCTCATGTAGTAGAGGGGCTTTGCGAAGCGGTATGATTTGCAAAGCATGGTGGCCTAGCCTAAGCATAGGGATTAGGTTCATATGTAGGGTGCTTTGTGAATTGGAAAGGCTTTCACGGAGTAGGACTTCGTGAAGCAAGGCTACTTTTCCAATCATAGCTATGAGAAGCAATGTACATTGTGAAGCAAAGTGACCCTACCTTAGGATATGGTTCACATGTGCGTGGTGGGTACTTTGAAAAACATAAGAGCCTTGCAAAAACCCGAGTACCGTTGAGTGTATCCTTCCATTGTGGTGGACCATGGGTTATGTAAATTGAATCCGTACTTGAAGAGGGATATTTTTGGAACTATGGTGAGGGTACTTCACAATTCTCAAGTACAATGAAGAGCCGATTTTTCTAAAGGTTTCACAGAGCTGAATGTTCTTCCTGATTTGAGAGTAGGGAAAGTGAAAAGGCTGAGGATCATTTCTTTAGGTTCAAGGGGAGACTGGTATTTGTTGGAGAGGGGCAACGCGATTCTGGGATGGCTCCGTACGAAGCCATGTGGCACTCTGCGATCGGTCGTGGATTATGTCAAGTTTTTCTTAACTGCGGAGTCGACCGTTATCTCCTCCTCGGTGCGGAGCTCTTCAGGATGCACTGTATAGAGCTCACAGAGCCTTCTGTCTAGTTCGACTGGTCCACAGTGGTTGATTTGGCTCCCTCTGCAGAACTAAGCTCCTGTTCAATTGCATTGTAATAGTGGAGCCTCTAACCGCTTTTCATTACGGGGACCACAAAGGGTGCTTCGGCTTCATGCCGGGCACGGTGCTACAGGGATCCACGAATGGAACAGTGTTAAGTGGATCTGTGAATAGGCTTCACAAGGAATCCCATTTGGGATAGATTTCATCTTTCCGACCTATCGTTCTTCAAATATTTTGGTACCAACAAATTCCACACTCAGACATAGAGACAATGATAAAACGAGGGTCGAAGTATGAGGGAAAATCTCCAAAACATTGCGCAGAATCTCAAAGCATGATAGAAAAGTAGGGTCATGATACAGAGCGATGATAAGCGTGGTTGGAGCGCTGCGAAGCTCACTCTATACAGACATTCTAAGAAAAAAGAGGGTCATTGCTTATAAAAAGTGGAAGCTGACCTCCCTTTTATCCTTTCTCATCTTCTTGTTTTTTTCTATTGTTCTCTCGATTAAAAAATATTTGTGCCCTATGTGATTTCTATTTTTAATATAGTTCCTTTCAGCTTCGCGAAGCACTTTGATTCTTTCAACTCTGCGAGTGCGTGCTCTATGGCTTGAATCTGCAAGGTCACTGGCTGGGCTCCAAGACCCACCTCTACGATTGAGCTTCACGACCCATGAAAAATTTTAAAAAATTTAAACATTGAATAGCTCATCAAGAAGCTACAAGGGGGTCCTTGAAGATGCTTCCCAGAGAGAAAAAATGGAAAATAACATGGATATCAGGGAACATATATGGAAGCATTCAGACTATGAGTCGCTAGTATAGCTGCTATCTGGGGTCAGAAGAACTACCAACTATGAACAAAGTTGCCTATATATGCTTTTGGTTAGAGGTATGACATTTTCATTCCTAAAGAATGTAAGGATGAGCCGACATACTAGTTTGGGAGAACATTATGCCAGTTCATGTGGTTCAGGGCAGTTGATGGTCATGATTGGGAGGATTTCACCACTGTCAATGCAAATTTCCTGCAAAACCATGTGGATAAAATTGACGGGAAGGAAGTGTAGCCAGAGACATCCCCCACTATACCACACCATTATTAAGGTAGCCCTAGGGATCCTAGAAAATGGATAGAGTGATGAGTGGGTTTGGCGCCACGGTGGAAACCTCATGGACGACTGGGCTTGGGCCTACTGGGTATGAACCTCATGGGTGGAGTTTGGAGTGGAGATGAGGTGAGTGGGACTATATGAGGTGTCTCGGGTTTCCTAATTTCACATCTACCTGCCGAAGCAGCTAATGCTAGAGCTACTGAGTAGGTGGTCATTGAGGACCAATACCTTTCATTTTCACCATGGGGAGGTTGGTATCAGCCTCTAAGACTTGAACTAGATCTTTGGGGCCCTGATACTGGGGGCACTGTATGAAGAGTTCCTCTACACTATGAATACATGGGATGACCCAGAGTAGATGTCACCACTTATAAATGCATTGATGGGCCTGGTGCTAGGGGAGGAAAAGAAGTATGTGAGGGATGTCCACCTCAAGTGGTGGTTCATGATGTTCTAGAAATTACTCGAAGATATAAAGTTTCTTGTGTGTCCTTGGACTTGCCCAGGGTGGGTTCAATGAGGAATAGACTACATATATTGGTGAATCATGGAGGACAAGTAGTTGAAGATATGGGGATTCAATGTCAGTATTGTGCGGAAAATGGTGGTTAGGTTGGCTACATTCATCTTGGTGCTTATCTGCAGATTGATTCTACCAGTGAGGGACACAAACATGGCTGTGTTACTATGCATGTTCATTATGGAGTATGTGTTGGCCACAAGGGAGTGGGTCAACCTTGTAATCCCAATGCTCTCTAAGATGTATAAGGTGTTGAGGCACATAAGTGAAGGGAAGAATCCATAGAGGATATGTGGGTCGTTCCATCTTCTATATCGGTGGATAGAAGTGCATGTTAGGGGAATCTATGAATATCCTTACCCCATTTCCCCTCTAGGTTCAAACATTTAATTGGCCATTTTGAGCTCGCTGGGGATTTCCTAACCAAGATGTTCCTAAAGTTGGGGATGAACTGGATTTGAAAGGTGGACGAGTTCAACTTCCACCCACTTCCATTGCTAATAGGTGTGTTTACTAATGACATCCAGGGAACTGAAGATCATCAATCCTACCCCTTGGCCATTCAGGGTGGATTCTTTGTGGAGTGGGTCAACCAGGAGCCTCTCAGCGATACATACACCCCACATCACTTCGTGAGGTAGTTCTGATGCCTGTAGTGGCTGGACACATAGGTCTAATTGTGAATGATCCACAAGGACCACCCATGTTTGATGAGGCAGATATAGCTCAATTTCACATGGGAGGATGGGAAGATGCAGAATAAGCTACCTCTACCCACAACTGTCTATATGCTGGTGAAGGAATATGCCAAGAGTTTGGATGTAGTCTACCAGAGGGAGATGCTAAAGTAACATACCATCCATGTTAGTGAACAAGTGCCTCCCCAACCTCATGGATGGGGCCGAAAGGTGGTGAGGACATGTCATGGTGGTAGGGTGGCAATGGTAGTGAGACCCGCACCAATCGATATGCAAGAAGCAGTGGCGGACACAGTGGTCCTAGAAGAGAAAATTTATTTCTGGGGAAGGCCGCCTAGGGGATTCCATAAGATTCCCACCCTGGCCTTGGGGAAATGGCTGCACCACATAGACAGGCCAGTGAACCCTATATTCCCAAAGGCTTGAGATATCTTGGATGTCAATAGAAAATTATAAAACCCATTTTAGTTGTGGAAACATATGAATCATCTCAAGATGGATATTTCTGGGATTGGTCCTGTAAGGGCCGACTTTGCGGTATCCCAGGAAGAGGGGGAATAGTACCTTGCTGAGATGGAGGTCATTGATCACTCCCGAGGTACTCCGCATCTAATGATGGATCAAGTAAAGGTGTGGCTCGATCGAATGACCCATCCACAATTCTCTTCTTCCGAATTGAGAGAGAACTTCCTTTTACTGGAAGAGTCAGACGAGTCCTCCTTGTGGGAGGAGGCCAGTGGAGGGATCCCTCTAGAGGAGGGTGATGTCTGCAACTCAGACATAGAGTTAAAAGAGTTTGCAGAGGACCTTGAGATAAACCATAAAAATTTTCCCCATAGACTCTATCCGGGTCATTTAGGACTTCTCAACTAAAATATGAATTGATATGGAGGGCCTCATATGCAAAAATCACTCCAGCATGATGGTAGATGCAGTTGTGGGAACATCATGATCAATGCCTGTAAATATGAAGATCATCATGCCTGGTAGTGCTGCGACACCCAAGGTGGTCCCCCCAGAGCCTTCATACATCCCAATAATATATGGAGGGCTATTCCTTGGGGTTACGATGACAACAAACTTAGGAGAGAGACCAACAGTTTGATCACTGTAAGTACTCTTCATGGAATTTGTATCTATCATCCATTTATCAGGTTAACTGAATTTTGTGTGCCTTTTGTACGAACAGTTCTTCAAATGGCATGGGCCACCATGGAGAGGTTGGTTGGATCTCCTAGAACTGCATTTCCTTGGGTAATGATGATGGTCATGAAAGTGGACACCTGAGCTACCCAAACTGCGGTGCTCCCAATCACATGTGGGTCCATTAGGAGGACAGATCCTGAAATCATTGATGTGGAGTCAAAAAAGAGGATCAATCACCCATCATAGGTCCTGAACTACCCAATGAGACACTGGATGTAGACCTGGCCAATGAGTTCTTTGAGGCGTTCCCTGTATATGAACCTTCCGACCCCATTGACTGAGATGAGATGAATTATGATGAAGATTATAGAAAGAACGTCCATCATCATTCATAGAAGCTAATCAAGAACTTCATCAGGGAGACTCTTCAAACACAATAGATAGACCATATGGGGAGGAATGGTTCCCGACTGTGCGAGTGAAGTGCTGGGAGAGTTGATTCCCAATTTCCTCATATGCCCAATCGAGACATCATGGTGGAGAAGATTCAGAAGGATGATCGTGGCCTTGGTGTAAGTTGGCAGCAGAAGAAATTGGTGAATGTTAGGAGGCTCTAGGAAGCTAAGAATGAGATCCAACGATTGAGGGCGTAGGTGAATGAGAACTCCACCTTTATTGATACATAATGGAAGCTCACATCATGCCTAAATGACCATCTTGAAGAGGCCCAAGAATGGATGATGTGAGCCTTTGAGAGATTGAGATTATCTGAATCGACGAGGATGGTCCCAGATCAGGGCTGGGTAACTATGCCCCATCGCTACTAAAGAGGATCAGGATCAAAAGAGGAGATAGTGGATCCTGAATGCCACAAGTTAGAGAGTGACTGAGCTGTAATGCTCTATTAGAGATTCCAACACATCCATGGGATGGATCAATCCATTGTTTTTGTAATGCGTGTAAACAATTCAAAATTCATTCATGCTTCGATTGTGTATTATGGTTTTATACATAGTATCTATTATTTTTTTTGGATTAATACTTTTCTATCACATTAATGAAATATCTAGTGATCAATCCCTATGCTCGAGTTGGTTGTGCCCAATGTGAGAAACAAGGTATGACTGCTTTATTATCCAATCCGAATATAAGATTTGAAAACATGCTTTAGGCATCCAAGGTTTGAACAACCAATTCAGATTTCCATGAAGAAAGAGGGAGGCCTGACCGTGGGATAAGGTTCTCAGAATAGTCAAATTTAAATTTTCCCATTGTGCTCTAGTGCATGTGCAGAGTAATTCTAGGGGCGTTATAATCAATCCAATCACAGGGGAATGCAAAGTGTTATTCGTGATACCAAAAATTCGGAACACTAAGCACGTGGAGTTAAAATTTGGATAACTACTGACCATTTTCGAAACAAAGTATCTCTATTGAGTTAGCCTAAAATGGGGATGAAAAATGATGGCCGACTGCTAACCACGATAAAAAAAGGGGGACTGACTCAAAATGTCATCTCTTAGTCTTCCAGAACTTTAGCCTTGGATAGTAGGTAATCCAATGGCCGAGAATCCATACTATTAGGGGGTTCCTTTTGACGTGGAATAGGATGATGGTACGAATAGAGGACACACAAAGTGTGGAGTGTGGAGTGATGATTTGTTCAAATAGAGTCCAACACTCATGAAATTACACCACCGTGGTGGAAACACATTAGGTGGGTGCATCGGTCGGATCAGGGATCAAACTTTCTTCCGAACATGACCATTTTTAAGGACCTAGATTTCCTTTTAGTTTAACATCATACTAATAAATATGACAAACATGTAGATTAAACGTCACATGGTGAGGATGGTGCCCATAATTTTAAGGTCATACTTCCTGGACAAAGATCGGGGCTAAGGGGATATAAGTGTCAATGACCCTAGGGTTGGGCCTATGGCGAAAGAAATAGACATATCTATGTATCCTATATGGATGAGAATAAAGAGGAACATATTTCCTAAAGTAATATGTGGGAAGATAACATCGCTGGTAGGGGGAATCCTCTCTAGCTAAGAATTTAACACAACTAAAAATTAACATGGGGCATCATGAACTTGTTCAGGGTAGAACCATAGTTTAGTGTCATGTGTCGAGGACATATGGAGTCATGTAGTTTAACGTCAAATGATAGGATGGTAAGTGAAGGGGGGATCCAAAAAGGGGATTAAGTAATGTGGTAGCTGTAAACATGATGTGAATGAGTACATAAGGATTTTTCAACACACCACGTATCCCCAAACGAACTTTTTTAGTCCAAGGGACCGATAGTGAAATTTTGGATGGGCTCAGGGAAAAGTGATTGGGAATTCTTACATACCCAATTACAATGGTAATCATGCCACAAGTAGTTCTAGGATCATAGATTAACATCATGTGGGATGAAAGGCCTACATGGAATAGGTACACCATTACACGCCCCAACAAAACAACTAATACCACGTGAGTAGTGCTCGATGTGGGAAACAAGAAGTAGCAATGGGATTTCTCGGATACAGGGAGCCAAAAAATAAGAGTGATGGACCACTAGGTGATAGTTGTTATGGTATTACTGACCCTCCTTCTTAACGAACCAACATGCACGGGGGGGAATAGAACCGAGTGTGTTGGGGTTCCAGTTGAACATATAGGGTGGGCGATTTGAATCATGATGCCCGAGAACTACATCACAATGATAATGGTGTGATGATAGAGGATAACTACTGACTATGTTTGAAACATTGTATCTGCATTGTGTGAGATAAGAATTGGGACAGACAAATGATGGTTGACTGTTGACTCTATTCAAAACATGAGACATGTTGCAAATGTTGATTGAGGTCTTCAGGGGAATTGGCCCAAGACGGTAGGCGAGCCAATGTGGCATGCGACCAGGATATAAAAGGGGGCCCTTCTAACATGGAAGAGGATGTGGATCCAAATAAAGGGCTCATAAATCATGGATATGAAATGAGGAAATTTCCACGTGAAAATTCCACACATTGGTCTCTTTGTCATGACACATTTGAGTAGAACAATAAGATGTATCAGATAGAGGAGGTTGAATCCCTTTCCAAGGACAAGGGTCCCTGGGTTTCATGCTCCAAAGCTAAGGTCGTATGGTGGACCATTAATAGGGGAAATGATCTAACTAAAATCTCACTGGGAGGAAAAGTAGTCGCACAAGATTCATAGTACCCATAGGGAGATCATAGTTTAGGGTCATAGAACTCGGACCAAGCTGGGGAGAGATCAGGAAGAAACATGGAGTGGTTGTCGCAAAACCAGTCACAAATGAAAACCCAAGAGGCGATCACCACACCACATGATTCCAAAGGATTTAGTTCCAATGGGAAAAAGGGGGAAATGTTTAATATTACTTGGGCTATTCCTACAGACGGAATGTCTAGGAGTTCCATCACATCCCTTGAAAATGGGAATCAAGACACACATAGATCTGGATAATGTCATGTAGTTTGGTGTCCATTGACAAGGACAAGATGATCTTATTTTAATTGTCCTATAGCTCAGACCATAGATAGAAAAGAGGGAGGGAGACACATGGTGCTGTAATTGCAAAACACAATGTTAATGAGGATGTAAACACATATCACATCATGTTCCCTAAGGAGGTTTTTGGTTGACGGACTAGAAATGAATGTCGGGTTGAGCCCAAGGCAATGTGATCAAGAATTCCTACGTACCCAATTATTATAGGGATAAATCCATATATAAATATATAGTGGCATGGTAGAGTACCAATTCGATGGACAATATTGTCATGTGGGTCCAGCCCACACACAGAATGAAGCGGCATTTGATAGATCTGGTTTGTTCTTTTGGATGGATGTGTGTTTTTTGTGAAGCAATAAACCTAGGAAAAAGAGTCTAGGTATCTATACAAGAATCAAGACATATGAAGGAATTGAAAAATGTTATGGTGGATAACCACTACCCAACATGATTCCCCCACGAGTGAGGACATCACGATGCGGTTCTTTTTTTTGTCACACGGCCTGGACGATGATGTCATAGTTTAGGGTCATATGATAGGACCAACCAGTGAATTGTAACATTGTGAAAATAAAGAAGCAATGGATTAAAGTCATGTGGGAGTAGGAAGAATAGTTTAAGGTCATATATCTTGGACACATATAGAATAAATGAGGTTTTGATGGGAATACACTTTGTGGGATAAGGCATTCCTGACGTGAATGAGGATGAGGTCCACACCACACCATGCATAATTCCTGGGAAGAAACCTTGGGCCAAGGGGCCAGAAAAGGTCAGAGAATATAGGGATGGACCCAAATATGAATCATTTTGGTGTTCCTATGTATCTCATGAATATGTTAATCAAACCATACATAGTTATGATAGTGCAGTTCTTGCGTATTGTCGAAATAACACAATGAGATATTAGTTTTAGGTCTTAGAGATCAGACCATAGAGAAGAAAGACTCTTCAAAATGGGTGAAACCCTCTACTAAATCACTAATCCCACGTGATCTATGCTTGATGTGGGAAATAATGGTAGAGTATACCTTTTCAACACATGGAATATACGTAAATAAGAAATCGGTGTGGGGCTCCGAATGATGCCTCACCATGGCATTGTCATCCAATCGTGCAAATGTGAACATAGGGATAGTACCAAAGTGTTGAAATTCCACTTGGACATGATGGAGTGGAAAATGATGTGAATCATGAAACCAAAATTTAGGGATTAAGGGGGTTGGAATGATGATGGGGGATAACTATTGACCGTGTTCAAACCGTAATATCCATATCTTGTGACATGAAATGGGAACAACAAATGAGCGTCGACCACTGAACATATTCACAATGCGGGGCATGTATCGATTTTTAATTCAAAATTCTCAATTACATTAGCCCAAGATTGTAGGAGATCACTAAGGCTGAGCATCCATGTCATTTGGGGGTCCTCTATAAATTGAAAGATGATGAAAGCCAAAATGAAGGGGAACATGAATCAGGAAAAACGGTGATGACATGTCTGTAAAATCCAACACTCTTGGTCCTGAACTAGAGTGCTCTTGGGAACATTGGTGAACTAACAAAGAGGGTCGAGGGGCCCATCTGAAGAGAAGCCAATTTGAAAAGATGAGTACATAACAGGGGGCGAAGATCTCTTAGGAGAAAGAGGTATGTGGCATGGTTGTTACAAACCTAACGTGAATGAGGACATAAGACCGTACCACACCGCATGCCCCTCTCTTGGGAGAACTCAGCATAGGGGGCCAGGAAGGTAAAGAGGTTCATAATGAATAGGGATGGACCCAAAGTCTAAATGTTCGGGCGGTCCTATATATCTCATAAGGATGAGAATCTATCCACACGTAGTTCTGGAGTATGTTGTGTAGCTTTACGTCATGCGACAAGGACATAGATAGGGGAAAGGTATCTCAACTATGGATGTGCATTGGACAATGAGTAACCCAATGTGAATGGGTCATAAGACCATACCATACCGTACAATCCCAAATCATAACATAGGATATGGGGATGAAAATTATGGGGGATCAAATATGCGATGTCCCAGCCAGTTTGTACTCTAACATCATGTGGTGATCTTAGTTTAAGTTCATAGGGCTCAGACCATAGACACATGACCCTTAATGTGGGTATTTCCTTACCAAATCTCCTAATCCCACCTGAGCTACGCTCAACGGGGGTAACAAGGAATTTGATCAGGATCTCCCCAACATATTAGGGTACAACAATGAGGGAATGGGATTTGGCAGGGTCACCCTCGATAAGATTGGCACTCCTGATCGAGGTAGTGTAATGTTTTAAGGGATAGTCAGAAAAAATTAATCACATCAGACAATGATTGGGACATATGGGGGTGGTGCTAATGATGGAAGATGGATGTTGACCATGTTCAAAACAAAGAATTCATATCATGTGACAAAAAATTGGAACAGAAAATGAGCATTGACCTTTGGCCATATTTGCAACGCAGGACTTGTATCAATTTTTCATTCAAGATCATTGAGTAGGTTGGCCCAAAATTGTTTGAGAGCCCCAGATCCTAGAATCCATGTCGTTCGAGGGTCCTTTTGGATGTGAATGATGGCGAAGACCCAAATAAAGGGGATGTGTGAATAATGAATATGATGGTGGAGTTTGAAATCATGGGTAATGATAAAAGATGTGGATATATCCCTAAAGATGGATACATGGTGATGTCACGATGATCATGTTGTGAATGTGGGTAAATTTTTTTACTACACCATGTGTTTTGACCCAAGGAAAGATCTTGAGGTTGGGGCTGGGCCTACAAACAAAATATCTTGGTGTTCCTACATATCCCATGAGGATGGGAATCAAGCCATATGTAGTTCTGAAAGAGACATGAATTTTCACATTGTATGGTGAGGGAGTACGGGGATAAAAGAATGAGGAGGTAAAGATGGTGCAATTATCATCATCCCGACATGAGTGGGTCCAAAAAATCCTACACTATACCATTTGGGATCGTTGAAGGAAACTTCACCCAGGGGGTAGTAAAGGAGAAGAGTCCAGGGGATAGACTCGAGATGAGGCGTTTGAACATTCCTACGTATCCCATGAGGATGGGAATAAATCCTTATATAGTTCTTGATGGTTCCATTTAGTTCAATGTCATGTGGTGAGGATGCATGTAGAGTATTTTTACATTCTTCAGTTTGGACGAATCACACCTTCTGACATCGCGTGGAGAAGACAAAACTGTTTATGATTAAGAGGGACCGTATAGATCTTATT
The DNA here is from genome assembly GCA_963277665.1 of Viscum album. NCBI lineage: Eukaryota > Viridiplantae > Streptophyta > Magnoliopsida > Santalales > Viscaceae > Viscum > Viscum album. The sequence goes on along the minus strand of OY728157.1, from coordinate 1,224,432,320 downwards.
TTATAGTCATAGAGATCAGACAGTTTTTTAGTTTATCATCATGTGGGAAGGAAAAAAAGTTTAATGTCTTATGGGATGTAATATTTTAAGGTCATGTAGGACCATCACTGACTGAAGAAAAGTACTGATTGAGGAATTTGGAATTTGGGGGAGGAGTTATACACTCTTCATCCAAGGTGACCAAAGTGTATGTTCCATTGTGGTAAAACTTGCAAATGATGTAAGGTTATTCAAATTTGGGCTCTAGATTGGGTGGGTTCATACCGGGTATCACTGGTGTTTTTTGGGGCAACAACATGTCACCTAGTAATTAATATTGGAGGCAAACTCTCTTATTGAAAGATATGGATATCTTGTTCTGATGCCTTTCCAGATTGTGTAGGGCACAAAACCAGTTCTCATCAAGTGATTCCAATTCATCTAGACATATTTCAGTGACCTAATTTACTGATTTCTAATAATAGATAACTGTGTATAATGGATGAAATTAAATATCAATGAGTGAGATATACGTCGTTCTATACACCAGGGAATACGGGGTCACCTGTGTGTAATTTAATGTCATTTTCTGATAATCCCATTGGGCATTAGAGAGTTTTTGCAGACAACTTTTCTAGTTTTTTCAAAAAAATCCAGCAAAATTTTTTAGAGGGTTTTGTTGAATGCCTCGATCATCCCATTTTATTACGTGTGATAGTAGTAGTTATGGTTAGAATGAATGTTTTATTTAGCATACAGTTTATTCAACATGTTTGTCCAAAAGATAGTGTTGTAATCATTGAGGATGGTGTGAAGGAATAAGAATTGGTAGATGATGTTGGATCTCACAAATTCATGGATAGAATGGGCATTGATTTCTTTGAGTTTAATTTCCACTGCCCACATGCAGATGGAATTCGTAGCGGTCATGATGAACCTGAACTAGTGGGATTTCACCAGTGGATATGGTCCCATGACATCAATTACCCCAACCACATAAGGCCAAAAGTACTTGGTAGTGTGGAGAGGCTCTGGATGTCGATGAAGAAAGTTATCAGGAATTTGGAACACATGGACCCTCTTGGAAATCTTGATGAATCCAAGGATCATGGAGGGCTGAAAATACCCCAACCTATGGATCTTTCGATATTGTTTCGGACCAGTCTAGTAATCCCCTTATAAACTTGAATGAACCACCTACATGGATTGATAAATGTCACCTCCTTGAATTCAATGGAGTATAACCATATCAAACCTGCCTTTGTAGAGGAATTGCTCAAGACCGGGACCACTTTGGAGGGTAGGCTACAATGCATGGCATCAGATCTGCTCACACTCAGCTCGATCTATCCGGAGACTATCATGATGGAGGTACTCGATAAAGGGGTTTCTCCAGTTAGGAGTCACTTCTAGAACTGCATTAGGAGGACCTGGGGGCCCAGATGTGGAGGTGTTGGTGGTATGGTGGCTTACCTATGAGGTATCATCGTCATTCAGAGTGACAGGGGAGATGACTCTCCGATGTCGCATGTGGATAATAAAATCATCATGATCAGGCTCCACAAGAGATACATCTAGGCTCTCCAAGGATTCATATTGACCGTTCTAGGATCAAGGGATATGCATAACTTCTGGTCTATATTCGAATTGGTCCATCAGCAAAAGGGTGCATTCCAATAGTTGTATGAGCTCTGGCTTTGTAACGACATAGTCACCATTGATTTTCATGATGGCTAGGTTGAAGACCCCATTCACATGAAAATGGGAAATTCCAATATCAAGGGCTTAATCGAGGCCAGTAATGAGGTACTGATACTCTGCCTCATTATAGGTACAACCTACTGATAACAGAAATGAATATGGAAGTATGGCCTATGCTAGTGTAATGAGGATGATACACAGGCCTATCTGTTGAGTATGGGGCCATTGAGTCTTCTTCTTTTAGGGCTTCATGATGTGCCATAAATGATCATTTTCCAGCACAAAATTTCTTGGTCTACTGGGAAGTTTGCCTCATCCGGAAAATAAAAGTCCATGGACTGGTCTGCGGTAGCCAGATGGGCAGCAAGCAAGTCTGCCAATGCTTGCCCCTTAATATAGCGACCTGAACTTTTCTTACATTACTATTACTTCATTACAAAGATAAACAACATAATAGTATTACACATGGAGGATCCAAAGGTTTAGTGTCTTGGGAAAACTAGGACCACACATAACAAATACAACATCAACCATAAACATTTATTTAATTCCTTCTTCACTAGCTTCTTTGTGGAAATTGTCCTCTCCTTAGTACATGTAGCCACCTGAGGATATACATCAAAAGGGGTGAGCTAAAAGCCCAGTAAGAGGATAGATAAGAACAATATAGCATGGGGTGAGAATAATCATGACATAAAAAGAAGATCATGAACATGAGAGGATCATAACTAATAAACTTGAAATGTGGCAATGCATAAAAATGAAACATCATGTCTTAGTGGTTAACTACAACACATAATTGTGAAAAAATCTAGCATCATGTTCACAAATCATTTCACATTTACTCATGAGATTCATCACTTTACCCAATTCATTAGAGCGCTATATAATTCCGGGCGCACCCGTCACATTTAAACATTCATATTGCGCTATATAATTCCAGGTCCACCCGTCACATCCTAACATTATCATTATCATGATTGCCACATAGAACACATATCAAACATGTACATAAATAACCCATGGAAAGTAATGGGTTTCATCTGATAATAAAACATTCATAATCTTTGGGTTCCCAAAAGAAAGAGGGAACAATATACTTGATACAAGAACCATCAACCTTGAATGAGAGGTAAAAGGTGAGATCTTGAAAAAAGAGTTCTTTTGGAAAACATTTTGATGGACATAAAAACCAGTGAAAAATATGTATATCCCAGAAAAGTAAATTGAATGATGAAAAAATGATCTTTTATGAGTAACCATATAAAAAACGGAGTGAAAGAGGGAGAACCCGAAGGAAGAAAATTGGGTTCGAGATTTCCCCTTACCTTGTACTCGAATGCCTACTTCTCTTTAATGTCCTGTATAATGACATTACATTCATTAATTAGAAATTCCAGAACCTTTTATACGTTAATAGGGTTCATTCTGGTTTCATTATTTCATATTATTTTCCTTTGGATGACTTATAGAGTTTAAAAACGTTGATCGGGGATGTTTGTTTTCCTGGTTTTCTTGAGCGGTCCACTTGTATTCTTAATTTGATGTATGGGTAGATCATGGGTAAACATCCAGAACTGATATTACATGTTATTAATGATATTACATAAGCTTGAATGATTTTATAATGAGTTATATTAGATCCATGTGGATGAATCATTAGATAAGAATTAAATGAAGATTATTTGGGTTAATTTGAGAGGTTTTTTGATCACAACGAACTCGTTTTAACTTTTCACATAGTAATATTGCCATAGGTTATTTCCAGAAATTAAAATAGAACATAATGCATATAAAATATTCTGGTTCAACCATAAAAATGGTTTAATTACCATATTGGAGGTAGAATTGGAAGAATAGAGCATGTTGTTTTTGAAGGTGATAAATTATCACCGCATGAACAACGTTCTCTTTAATAAAATAAACGGAAGAGGGAAACGGTGTGGGGTGATATTATATAACATTAGAATCATAAGATTACAGTATATGTATTTTAATGGAGTTAAAAAATAGTTTGGATGAAGATAGTTAGGGAGAGATCAAGAAAGGAACTTGAACTTGAAAGGATATTAGAGGAGAAGAGGGAGAGAAATTACCTTTAGAATCCCCCTCTTAAGAACCTCCTTAAAGGCCTCTGTTTGGTCTTTTGATGAGACGAGGAGCTCTTGGACGTGGGGGAGAGTCTAGGTAAGGTGTTTGGGCAGAGTTTAGAGAAGTATTGGAGCTCGAGAGGTGTGTGGAAAAGAGGGAGTGAAGGGTGGCTTTTATAGTGGAGGGGGGAGGGGTTTCCTTAATATAAAATTGATTAGATTATTAATTTCATCAGAGACAAGTAATAGTGAATCTTGGATGAACAATAACAGTAATTTTATAATGTAATCCCGAACCAAGTGGGCTTACATCAGAAGAACATCATTGATGACTCAATTAATACATTATTTAGCTTTTATTGTGAATTATCAGATTCCACTATTCATCAAAAAATTCAAGTATCTCAGAAAAATCTCAAAAATTTACCCCAACCATTTTTATATGTGTAGAATCCAAAAATGAAGTCCATTTTTCAAAAATAATTTTCTAAATTTTATTAATTTAATATTTTATTAAAATCATAATTTACATAAAAAACAGTTTTAAGATTAAAACAGATTTTATAGTTCTTTCAAAAATTACGTAGGGTCTTATAAAATTATCTAAAAACTATTAGTCATTGATTCAATTATTTATGAATAAATTTTAGGGAATAAATATTCTTTTAAATTAATTAATTAATTATTTATGACTTATAAAACACCAAAAACGTTTACTAAGGTCAAATTGTCACTTTCTAAGATGTCTAAATCTTATTTTATTATTCATAGGTAATGTTCCTCTTATTTACTATTCATAAGGGTCATGTTAATATTCATAAGGGTATGTTACTATTCATAAGGGTAGGTTAGTATTCACCAAAAATTATTTTTGTCTCATTAGACTCCAAAAACCATCTTGAACACAACCGTGTATGTCGGAATTTTAAAATTCCAACCATAGGGGTGAAAAAATTATGTTTAAAGGTCACTTATCACTTAGTAGTTCATTATTTTGTGTTTTTATGACATAAATATAAGAAGGGAATTTTCAATTGAAAAACATTGGGTCGTTACCTTCTTCCCCCCTTAAGAAATTTCGCCCCCGAAATTTCACTTTATACAAACAGGTGAGGGTACTTCTCCTTCATTGACTCTTCTAGTTCCCAAGTTGCTTCCTCAAACTTATGGTTCCTCCACAACACTTTGACAAGGCGGGTTGTCTTGTTGCGTAGAACCTTATCACTTCGGTCCAGAATTTTTACCAGCTACTCCTCATAGGAGAGATTATATTCCAGCTATACCACCTATGAGTTTAGTACATGTGAGGGGTCTGGTATGTACTTCCTCAGTAGTGATACATGAAACACATCATGAAATTGAGCCATATTCGGTGGAAGTGCAAGACGATAGGCCACGACTCCTATATGATCAAGGATCTCAAAGGGGCCAATGTACCTTGGGCTTAGCTTCCCTTTCTTCCCGAATCTCATGACTCTCTTCCATGGAGATATTCGAAGGAAGACTTTTTCTCCAACGTCGAACTCCAAGTCCCTTCAACGGTTGTCAGCATAGCTCTTTTGCCGACTTTGAGCAGCTTTGATGTGTTTCTGGATGACTTGAACCTTATCTGTCATCTCCTGCACAAGATTGGGTCCAAGTAGCTTTCTTTCTCCAACTTCATCCCAACAGGTTGGAGTTCTACATTGCTTCCCATAAAGAGCTTCATAAGGAGCCATCTGAATACTCGAGTGGAAGCTATTGTTGTATGAGAACTCAACCAATCGGAGGTGCTGATCCCATCCACCTTTGAATTCTAGAGAGCATGCTCTTAGCATATCTTCGAGCGTCTGAATAGTCCTTTCAGACTGGCCATCGGTTTGGGGGTGATAGGTCATGCTGAAATTTAATTCAGTACTCAAAGCATGTTGAAGGCTCCTCCAGAACTTAGATGTGAACCTTGGATCACGGTCAGAGACAATTGAGAGTGGAACACCGTGTAGTCTCACCACTTCCTTCACATATATCTTTGCAAGTTGTTCAAGCGATAGGTCTTCCCGAATTGCGATAAAATGGGAAGTCTTGGTCAGTCAGTCAACCATAACCCATATTGAATTATTCCCCTTTGATGTATTCAGGAGACCCATGACAAAGTCCATAGTAACATTTTCCCATTTCCACATGGGTATAGGCAATGGCTTCATCATACCATTGTACTTTTGTCGCTCAGCTTTAACTTGCTGACATACCAAGCACCTTGATATATATTCCACAATCTCTTTCTTCATGTTATCCCACCAGAAGTGTTCTCGGAGATCACGATACATCTTGGTACTTCCAGGATGGATAGAGAAAGTTGAGATATGTGCATTATCCAATAGCTCCTTCTTTATCCTGGGTGATGAAGGCACAGAAATCCGCGTTCCAAACCATATCACACCATCATCGTCGATATGGAACACTTGCAGCTTCCCTTCCTTTACTGCATTCACCATTTTTGTATCTCCACATCAACCCTTTGTGCTTCCTTAATCTTCTCTTGGATGGATGGTTGTGCAATCATTTGGGAAAGGTAGGATGTATCCCCTGCCCTTAAGATTCCAAAATCCATCCTTTGCATATCCAAGAAGTTAGGGTCTTTCTCAATCCTCAACAAGGATAGAGTAACAGGTTCTTTTCTACTTAGAGCATCAGCTACCTTGTTCGCCTTTCCAGGATGATAGTGAATAGAGCAATCGTAATCCTTGATTATCTCTAACCATCTACTTTGACGCATGTTGAGCTCCTTTTGTGTGAATATATACTTTAGGATCTTGTGGTCGGTGTATATGTCACACTTCTCGCCATAAAGGTAGTGCCACTAGATTTTCAAGGCAATAATCATGGCTGCCAGCTCTAGATCATGCATCAGGTAGTTCTGCTAATGGATCTTCAACTATCGTGAGGCTTAGGCTATCACATTATCATTTTGCATGAGTATACAACCCAAGAATTTCTTTGAAGAATCACTGTATATCACAAAACATTCTCCACTTTTCAGTAGTTTGAGTACAGGTGCAGTGATCAGCCTTCTATTTAGCTCCTTGAAGCTCCCCTCACATTCTTCCGTCCATACATACTTTACCCCTTTCCTTGTTAACTTAGTTAGCGGGATTGAGAATCATGAGAAGTTTCTCACAAAACGTCGATAGTACACAGCTAATCCAAGAAAACTACCGATTTCTGTGACACTAGAGGGCCTGGGACATTCCTCAATCGCCTTTGTCTTTGAAGGGTCCACAAAAATTCCCTCTCTTGTGATCACATGTCCCAAGAACATGACTTGATTCATCCAAAAGTCACAGTTGCTGAACTTGGCGTACAACTTCTCCTTTCTCAATGTTGCTAACACAAGTCTTAGATGTTCTTCATGTTCCTCCTTTCTCTTGGAGTAGATGAGAATATCATCGATAAACACTACCACAAATTTTTTTAGGTAATTTATAAAGACTCTATTCATCAAATCCATGAAGATTGCAGGGGCATTAGTAAGTCTAAAGGGAATCACCAAAAACTCATAGTGCCCATACCTTGTACGGAAGGCAGTCTTCTGGATATCTTCCTTCTTCACCTTTACTTGATGATATCCAGAACGAAGATCCACCTTTGAGAAGTATTGATCTCCTCTTAACTGGTCGAACAACTCATCAATCAATGGGAGAGGATACTTGTTCTTTATGGTGATCTTGTTGAGTTCCCGATAATCGATACACAGCCGCATGGTTCCATCCTTCTTCTTCACAAAGAGCACTGGTGCACCCCAAGGTGATGCACTAGGGCATATGAACCCTTTGCCCAGATGCTCTTGCAGCTACTTCTTTAACAACTCCAGTTCGATAGGAGCCATCCTATAGGGGCACTTCGAAATAGGAGTAGCTCTGGGTATGAGTTCAATTGAGAACTCTACCTCATGATACGGGGGAATTTCAGGTAACTCTTCAGGAAATACATCACTGTATTCCCTCATGATGGACATTTACTCAAGGTTGGCACTTTCCTTCGACTCAACCATTTGGGCAAGGTATGCTTCTTCATAGGGAATCAACACCCACATCATTGAAGGATTTTTCAAAGGATATTCATGATCTTCCTTGCATTTGTAGAGGAGCATGGGATGGTTCGAAATATGAAAATATATTTCCTTTTCCCAACAGTTGATATGTGCTCTATATAAAGAGAGCTAATCCATTCCCATTATAGCGTCGAATTCCACCAAGGGAAGTATTACGAGATTTTCTGGAAGAATCTTCCCACATACGTCAATAGGAGAAGAATCAAACACTTGGGTTGCAATGATTTCACCACGTGGTGTTTTTACAGATATCTCTACTTCAAGGTTTTAGGGCTTCGATTCTATAGTTCTAGAAAAATTGCATGATATAAAGGAATGCGTAGAACAAGAATCAAATAAGACTTTTTCCATTCTTGAGTGAATAGTACGTGTACCTTGTATGACTTCATTATCATGTTCCACCTCCACAGTAGTGATGGCATAAGCCTTCCCTTGTTCCTTTGGCTTTGGTGGTTGTTGGCGCTGATTACCCTCGAGAGCTCGATGTTTAGTGCACTAGTTTGAATAGTGCCCTAGCTCCCTACAGTTGTAGCATTGAACCACGAGTGGTTCTCTCTTTTCATCAGGTACATTATCCTTCCTTTTCTTGTCTTTTCGACACTCGTGAGCTTGGTGTCCTTCCTTCCCACACTTAAAGCATTTCGCCGTACCTTTCAGGCAGTTCCCATGGTGCAACTTCCCACAGTTTTGGCATCTAGGTCGATTTTTCTTCCCACCTTTGTCACTAGATCCACCAGCTTGAAACTGCATATTTCTTTTCATATCACCATAGCCATGGGACCATTCTCCAAACTCCATCTCCACTTTTAGAGCACACCGAACAACTTCTTCATAACTACCAAAGTCTCGAATTGCAAGAGCCTTTCGAATATGTGGTTTTAATCCACTAAAGAATCTATCAATTTTGCTATCATTGTTGATAACAAAACTCGAAGAATACCTTGCGAGCCTTGTGAAATTTTCTTCATAGGTTGTGACAGAGTCTCCTTCCTTTTCTTGAGCTCTATGAATTCTCTCTCCATCTTCATGCGAAGAGTTCTTGGGAAGTACTTATTAAGAAACATTACCTTAAAGTCTTCCCATTCCATCTCTTCAATTTCCTCCCTTGGCTTGGTGTTCTTAATCAAAGCCCACCATTGACCAGCTTCTCCATCTAGATGATAAATGGCTAGAGTCACCTTCTCCATCTCGGAACAGTGAATAACAAAAAATAGCTTCTCCATGGATTTGACCAACAGTTCTGCAACTAGTGGATCAGAAGATCCACAAAACGTCGGTGGTCGTTGCCGCATAAAACATTCGATATCTAGTTGCTCCCTCTTTGGTGAAGGAGGAAGTTCCCCATTATTATGGTTATTATTCATAACCCGAGATATTTGGGTAAGCATCACCATGAAGTTTTGAACTCCACCTCCAAAATCATTGGGGATATCGTTCGGGCAATCGTTGCATTGATCCTTGCAAGAGTTGTTGGCCTGATTTCTCCTGGTTCCCACCATTTTCTAAAATATAAAAGGTTAGAACAAAAAATAAGTAAACAATTCATGAATAACTTATCCATTTAAACAATTATACCAAAAACATAACATATGGGATCCCTAGGTAAACATCCTTGTGTGCATATTTGTACTTAGTCTCATGTTGTAGGTTTTATCTAGGGTTCACTAATCATAATTCCCAAATTAACTAAACATTTCCTTTGATACCAAATATAGCGACCCGGCCATTTCATTCATTACTATTACATAATTACAAAGATAAAAAACATAATAGTATTACACATGGAGGATCCAAAGGTTTAGTGTCTTGGGAAAACTAGGACCACACATAACAAATACAACATCAACCATAAACATTTATTTAATTTCTTCTTCACTAGCTTCTTAGTGGTACTTGACCTTTCCTTTGTACATGTAGCCACCTGAGGATATACATCAAAAGGGGTGAGATAAAAGCCCAGTAAGAGGATAGATAAGAACAATATAGCATGGGGTGAGCATAATCATGACATAGGAAGAAGATAATGAACATGAGAGGAGCATAAATAATAAACATGAAATGTGGCAATGCATAAAAATGAAACATCATGTCTTAGTGGATAACTACCACACATACTTGTGAACAAATCTAGCATCATGTTCACACATCATTTCACATTTACTCATGAGATTCATCACTTTACCTAATGCATTGGAGCACTATATAATTCCGGGCGCACCCGTCACATTTAAACATTCATATTGCGCTATATAATTCCGGGCGTACCCGTCACATCATAACATTATCATTCTCATGATTGCCACATAGAAAACATATCAAACATGTACATAAATAACCCATGGAAAGGAATGGGTTTCATCTCATAATAACGCATTCATAAGCTTTGGGTTCCCAAAAGAAAGAGGGAACAACATACTTGATACAAGAACCATCAACCTTGAATGAGAGGTAAAAGGTGAGATCTTGAAAGAAGAGTTCTGTTGGAAAACATTTTGATGGACATAGAAACCAGTGAAAAACATGTATATCCCAGAAAAGTAAATTTAATGATGAAAAAATGATCTTTTAGGAGTAACCATATCAAAAATGGAGTGAAAGAGGGAGAACCCGAAGGAAGAAAATTGGGTTCGAGATTTCCCCTTACCTTGTACTCGAATGCCTCGTTCTCTTTAATGTCCTGTATAATGACATTATATTCATTAATTAGAATTCCAGAACATTTTATTCATTAATAGGGTTCATTCTGGTTTCATTATTTCATATTATGTTCCTTTGGATGACTAATAGAGTTTAAAAACATTGATCGGGGATGTTCGTTTTCATGGTTTTCTTGAGCGGTCCACTTGTATTCATAATTTGATGTTTGGGTAGATCATGGGAAAAAATACAGAACTGATATTACATGTTATTAATGATATTACAGAATCTTGAATTATTTTATAATGAGTTATATTATATCTATGTGGACGAATCATTAGATAAGAATTAAATGAAGATTATTTGGGTTAATTTTTTCTGTTTTTGGATCACAACGAACTCGTTTTAACTTTTCACGTAGTAATATGGCCATAGGTTATTTCCAGAACATAAAATAGAACTTAATAAATATAAAATATTCTTGTTCAACCATAAAAATGGTTTCAGGACCAGATTGGAGGTAGAAATGGAAGAAGAGAACATGTTGTTTTTGAATGTGATAAATTATCACCACGTGAACAACGTTCTCTTTAATAGAATAAAAGGAAGAGGTAAAGGGTGTGGGGTGATAAAATATACCATTAGAATCATAATATTACAGTATATGTATAATAATAGAGTTAAAAAGCAGTTTGGATGAAGATAGGTTGGGAGAGATCAAGAAAGGAACTTGAACATGAAAGGAAATTAAAGGAGAAGAGGGAGAGAAATTACCTTTAGAATCCTCCTCTTAGGAACCTCCTTAAAGGCCTATGCTTGGTATTTTGATGAGACCCAATGATCTTGGACGTGGGGAAGAGGCTAGGGAAGGTGTTTGGGCTGAGTTTAGAGAAGGCTTGGAGCTTGAGAGGTGTGAGGAAAAGAGGGAGTGAAGGGTGGCTTTTATAGTGGAGGGGAGCGGGGTTTCCTTAATATAAAATTGATTAGTCTATAAATTTCAACAAAGACAAGGAATAGTGAGTCTCGGATGACCAATAATAGTGATTTTATAATGTAATCTCGAACCAAGTGGGCTTACATCATCATAAAATCATCGATGACTCAATTAATACATTATTTAGCTTTTATTGTGAATAATTGGATTCCACTATTCATCAAAAATTCAAGTATCTCAGAAAAATCTCAAAAATTTACCCCAACCATTTTTCAACGTGTAGAATCCAAAAACGAAGTCCATTTTCCAAAAATAATTTTCTAAATAATATTAATTTAATATTTAATTAAAATCATAATTTACAAAAAAAACAGTTTGAAGATTAAAACTGATTTTATAGTTCTTTAAAAAATTACGTAGGGTCTTATAAAATTATCTAAAAACTATTAGTCATTGATTCAATAATTTATGAATACATTTTAGGGAATAAATATTCTTTTAAATTAATTAATTAATTATTTATGACTTATAAAACACCAAAAACGTTTACTAAAGTCAAATTGTCACTTTCTAAGATGTCTAAATTTTATTTTATTATACATAGGTAATGTTCCTCTTATTTACTATTCATAAGGTTCATGTTACTATTCATAAGGGTAGGTTACTATTCATAAGGGTAGGTTACTATTCACCAAAAATTATTTTTGTTTCATTAGACTCCAAAAACCATCTTGAACACAACCGTGTATGTCAGATTTTTAAAATTCCAACCATATGGGTGACAAAATTATGTTTAAAGGTCACTGATCACTTAGTAGTTCATTATTTTGTGTTTTTATGACATAAATATAAGAAGGGAATTTTCCATTGAATATTTCTCAGTGGAGACATCTGCCTGATGTCCTTAATCTTTTCCAGATTGATCTCAATGCCCCTATGTCTAACAACAATGCTGAGAAACTTTCCAAATGTTTCCCCGAAGGTGCACTTCAATGGGTTCATCATCATATGGTGAGAAGGGAGGAATCCAAAAACTTTCTCAAGGACTTTGAGATGGTCCTAACGCTGGCGAGTTTCAACCACCAGACCATCCTTATAGAATTCCATTAATATCCTAAGGAATGGCTTAAATATGCAGTGCATGGAATGGTGACTGGTGGCACCTATATTCTTTATACCAAAGGGCATTACCTGGTAGAAAAAAGTTCATTGTGGTGCCTCGATGGCTCTAGAATCTTCATCCTCAAGGGCCATTTGGATCTGATTATACCCTGAATACCCATCCATGAAAAAGAGGTCCAGGAACCTAGTTGTGGAGTCGATCAACAGTTTCGTCATAGGAAGGGGAAAATAATCCATTACATAGTGATAGTTGATATCCGGGAAGTCGATGCAGACTTTGATCTATATGTTCATATTCCTTATAGGCACAATGTTGGATAACCATATGAGGCACTGGACATCCATGATGAAATTGGATCTGATGATCTTATTAACTTCAGCCTTGACCAGGGCACCATGAGAAGGGTGCATCTTTATGGTATGTTGCTTGAACCCATGGTGACTTTTTGGAAGACTGAGGTGGTGGGTGGTGACATGGGGATGTAGTTCGAGAATCTCCTCATAACATCAAGAAAATATACCATGATGTTGATTTAGGAAGACCATATATTATTGTGCCTCTTCGACCGGCATAGTGCCACTGATAAATGTGGATTTTAGATCTGTCTCACTATTGAGATTCACCTATACCAATTCATCGACCGTGGTGGAGACACTCTCTTTGAATGTAGGAGGTGCATCCTCCAAATACCCATCTTCACATATAGAGGTGGATCCTTGTTGGGAGGAGGTTCGTCTGAGTCTATGGATCCCAATGGGAAACTGGTGAAAGCCTAAGTGGCGATAGACACTGCATCAGGAGAATCCATTGCTATTGAAACCATAATGATGAAAGTTGTTGATTCGATCTCATCTAGTCTTCATCCCAAGGGGCCATGATTGATGATATCACAAAAATATTGTTGCGTCAGCTTGAGCTGGTTTATCCCAACCTAGATAAAGAGGAAAGTTTGGCGTATTGCCATTACCACGGGGCAGACATCCAAATACCTTATGGGAGTATGGGGATCTAGGATCACCTAAGCCTGATATGTGTAGGAATATGTGGTGATCTTCCTGCGTCACGTAGACAAGGTAATGTTCTTCCACCTTCTTCCTGAAACCACGAATCATTGATCTATATCTGGGGTCGTAGCCTCTAGAAGATGGATTGGGAAAATGTAGGCATCATCCAAGTATATCCACAGTTCAATTTCTATCGTAGCGCATTCAACCTCATTATCCTGAATCTTCTTGTCCTTGCTCTTATAATAATTGGCATCCAGGTAGAGGGATTCACAAGAGGCAAAGGGAGATGTGTCACGATGTAGAACACTCACTCAACCATTAAGGGAGTACTAAAATCACCAGTGATATGATATAGGGACCTCCATATGCAGGTTAAGCCATGGCCTACACATCAATGAGTTGTAGGTGGAGTCCTAGGAGACAATCAATAACTCAACACTGGCTACCAAACCCCCAAACTGGGTCTTCAGGCAGATTTTTATGACTAGTTTCTATTCTGTTCTATCATAACCTATGATTTTAGGTCATAAGGAATCAAATCATCCTCCAACAACCTCGGTTTTTAATGTGTCTGTGTTGGGATTTGGTTGACCCCAGAGCCTCTGTCGACAAGGCAATGATGAAGCTCCAATCCATTAAAATGGATGGTGATATACAAGGAGAAGATGTTTCCCTAAATGGGAGATCTTTAATAATATTTAGAGAATTCGATAATGGAATGGAATTCACCATGCTCGAATACCTCGGCATGGAAGGCTTCTGCGGCTGCTACCACCACGTTGAACTAGAGGGGGCTTCATAATATTTAGGGGAGGGATTCACGCATATCTTCAGATAGGAAAAGGGTATCAATGATAGAGATCCTCATAATTATTCTATAAACATTCTTAATGACATTATAATTCATTCCAATCATAAACCTCTTCTTACTAAAGGTCATTATGCAGAAGGGGGGATGACTGGACCATCCGGCTGAACAGATGGCTAAGTGGTGCGGAGAATGTCTTGTTTCAATCTAGTTGAAGCTTGAGGAGTGACTACCAAATGTGGGCCAGATGACTATGGTTGGACTGTAACAGAGCGTGGCTAAGCATGGTGCGTTCGAGGAGGCTCCACCTGATCAAGTAACACCAACGACGATGAAGGCAGACCAGATGACCCACGATGAGAAGGTTGTGCATGATGAGATATGAATTGGGCATGCTGTTTGGTTTTGGTGGCATGCATAGCCTAGAAGGAATTACTAACTGAGGCACTATGACAACCCATATAGTCATGTCCCCATCGACGCTAAGAATAGTTGAGAGCATTGGTATGATCCTTCTAATGTTCCTCTCTGTCGAAAATCATGGAGGATTTTACCTAGTTTACAGTGTTAACCAAGGCGTACCCTTAATCGTCATGTATAGAATCACAAACTACAAGATGGATGTTTGGGGGAATATCCATTTCTAGGGGAATGATTCCACCATGAGTATTTGATGATAACGGCATCGGTGGGGGAATTTGTTTTCCCATGCGTCATCGATGCTTGCTCTTCTAGGAAGATGAATGTTGAGCCATTAACACATAATTAATGGCGGTAGGTGATGAGGAATCTCTTGAGGGCTCAGGTCGATTCAAATGTGCAAAGATAATACCATGGGAATGGGATGCTGCATTATGATCCATCCAATAATCGTACTTCTAGGACCCGCCATTAGAAACATGATTCCACTCACCTATAATATCACTGCCGATGTATGTCATCAAGAATACACATTCTATTTGTGCAGGAGGTGGAACATACCTGATTAGTTTGTTATCAACCTGGTCTTTAAGATTGTATTAAAACAAACATCACTATTTGAAGTTGTTCCCAATGATCTGGTGACAAGATAAATAATTGGTACAATCAGTTAGATCCACCTCTTATGGCCTCTTGCATCCAAAAAACTGTATAATTCCCTGCTCCATGGCACTTCAGAAATAACCAGGGTCCTGGGCATCGCTTAATTAGTATGTCCGATTTCCCCTGTTTGGAAAGGGTTATTTGGGATCCTGGCCCTGACGAGAGGCTGTAAGACCTTTTTGAGTAGGTAGAACCTGGTTGTCTTGCCTAAGTGGTGGTGGTGTATGGCATCCCTCCTTTTTATTACATAACTTTTCATTACATTTTATGAATAATGGACCTTTAAAGTGTAGTGTCATGGAAATCAGGAACATAAAACATGAAAACAACACAAAACATTATTCTAATCCACCTTTATGGATTCATCATAAGTTCATCCTAAGTACAATTTGTTCATCCAATAACCTGGAGATATACATCAAAGGAAAGGGTGAGCATAAGGCCCAGTAAGGAAATCAAGGGAATCAGTTTACTTAACATATGAATTAGAACTAGATGAAAACCACAAGAAATGAGCCATGGAAAAAGGGTCATATAATAATTTAAAGAACATGAATCACAACATGAATACGTGGCTACAACATTTCATTCAAACATTCATTAACTTATCACCAAGGATCATTCCCAATGTTTCATAAAAACATTACCAATGTTATTCACCAAGGTATTGTGAAACTTGTCATCTCTAGAGATTAATTATTCACACAATGCATTGGATCTCTATCATAGAACACCCTTAATATGACTTTTTTATGTAAGCCTCATAGATCAATATCAAACCTTTCATAAATAACCCATAGCGAAAAACAGAAATGGGTTTCATTTCAAAATTGTAATGTTTTAAATGTTCTAAAAAATAAGATCATTATGTCATATATAACCCATAGAAAGGGAGTGAGGGTTAAATTTAAGTCAATTAAATAATCAAATAGATTTATATTATTACTAGATTAATACCCATAGAAATTAAATATTATTTGGAATCCACATAAATAATACAAGAGACTTTCTTGAGAAAAAGGGAGATATTTTGAGATGAATAGTCTAATTCATAATGGCTTCATAACATCATTATATAAAACATTAAAAAGAGAGGGGAAAAGGTCGAAAACTCTTTAATAATTAATAATACAGTATTGGTACATAATACGTTCATGGTACATATATTTTAAGTACATACCACATGAAAAGGAAACATGAATGAAGGGAGATGATCCTACTTCTTTAACAAAAAATTTGGTAGTCTAACAACGTCGCTTAAAAATTCAGAAAATAAATTGATGAGAGTGGAAAGGGTATTTAATCATTCATAAATCAATTTTACAGTAATAAAAATATATAAGAACATACCCCCACATAAGAATATGGAAACTAGAAGACATAACATAAATAAAATCGTGACTAAAAAGCGGAGGGTGAACAGTTCCTTTTCCTTGAAGAGTATCTTTGAATGCTCGAAGGTTGGGACGTTGGGGGGCTTGAGGGAACCTTGGGAGGACTCCTTGGGAGGTAGAAATATCAGAGAATCATTGAGGAGGATTTTGGAATAAAATTAATGAGGTAATGACTTGGTATTTATAGGACTAATGAGAGAATATTTAATTAATTTTCAAGGGACACCTCATCTATGGTATTTGCTAAACCATGTGCTTGCTCAAGGTATTTTCAAATGGTATTGGACACTTGGGACATCTCATAACATATATTACTATTCAAAAGTCTACCAGGTTTATTATATCCTTATTACATCATCAATGATGACATTAGACCCCCGAAACTCAAAACTGTATTTTTACTATTGAATGAAAATTCTTCTAGTTCAGAAAAATCCCAAAAATTCACCCAAACCAAATATTGATGCTCTAAATTCAAAAATGAACTCCATTTTATAAAGATAATTTACTAAATATTTTTAATTTTAATTTTAAATAAAATAATTATTTATTAAAAAAAAACAACTCAAAAACTATAACTTATTTTGTAACTTCTTGAAAAAGTAATGAATGACGCATAAAATTATCATATAACCATAATAAAATAATGTAACAATTTATGATTACATTTTATGAAAATAAATTTTTTATTTTAAATTAATATATTAATTATAAATATATTAATTAAAACATTTATGACATTAAAAATTACCAATTCTTATATTTGGCCATTTTTTCTCTTTTAAGATATCTAAATTATATTTATCCATTCACATGTAAAGTTTCTATTTTTTCAGCCAATTTACTATTAATTACTCTTCATAAGTGTATAATACTATTCATACATTATTATTCACCAGAAATTCGGTTGATATTATTAGAATATAAATTTCTTATTTGTCACAATTTTAGAGGACCATTTTCTGAAAATCATTTCACATTTTTAATTATTTAATGTTCGCCTAAAAATTTTAAAATACCCTTTTCCCAAAATCATCAATAATATTCATCCCATATTATACAAACATTTTAAAATCACAAATTTAACCATAATAAGAAATAATAATTTTATTTATACCAAGGGATTACAAAAAGTATCTAAGGCCTCGTTACATAACCCCTTATAACACCTGCATAGGACTGATGTGTAAGGTGTCCTATGGTGATAGAATTTTAGGGTGGCTCGGACAACATTTCTAAAGTGGTGATTTCTATTAGCCTGAACTTCTTCATTAGGAGATTCTGTTTAAGCATCACATGTTGAAGCTCAGCTTGGGTTTGGTCCTGAGAAAATCCAATAGATGCTACCTCCTTCCCAGGCTTGGACAGATGAGCTTCTTATGGCCCAAGTCTACTGGATGAGGCCATTGACTCTTCTTTATGTAGTAATTATCAAATATCACATGTATTTATAAACAATAATTGTAATTTTATGAGGTAAGTTTCCAACATTCATATTGACCAACGGTCATATAATAGTCAAAACCAAATTCTCTCATTTAATTACACTCACTTCATTAATTTAAGGATATAGTTTTGTTGAGTATAAAATAAAATAACACACAAATTTTGGAAACAAATATTATTAAAAAGTTCGGGTCGTTACATTATTCCACCCTTAAGAAATTTCATCCCCAAAATTATATCTCATACCCTTAGAAGAGAAAAGGTGTGGGTACTTCTACCTCTTAGACTCCTCTGGATCCCACATGACTTCTTGACATTTGTGGTTCCTCCACAATGCCTTAACATGGTGGGTAGTCTTGTTGCATAAATCCTTGTCTCTACGATCCAAGATCTCCACCGGCTACTCCTCATAAGAGAGGTCAGGTTTCAGTTGTACCACCTCTGGATTTAGTACATGTGAAGGTTCAGGTATGTACTTTCCCAAGGGGGATATAGGGAAGACATCATGAACTTTTGCTATATTTGGAGGAAGTGAAAGCCAATAGTCCATTGATCATACATGATCAAGAATTTCATAGGGTAAAATGTACCTAGGGATAATATTTCCTTTATTCCCAAACCTCATGACTCTCTTCCATGGAGAAATTCGATGAAAGATTTTATCCCCAACATCTAACTCCTAGTACCTTCAACGGTTGTCAGCATAGCTCTTTTGCCGACTCTGAGTAGCCATAATGTGTTGATGGATGGCATGGACTTTTTCTGTCATTTCTTGCACAAGATCAGGCCCACGAAGCTTTCTCTCACCTACTTCATTCCATCAAGTTGGAGTTCTACACCGCTTACTATATAGAGCTTCAAAGGATGCCATTTGAATGCTTGAGTGGAAGCTATTGTGGTAACAGAACACAACTAATAGGAGATGTTGATCCCATCCACCTTTAAATTCCATTGATCATGTTCATAGCATATCATTGAGTTTTTGAACAGCCTTTTCAAATTCTCTATCAGTTTGGGGGTGATAGGACATATTTAAATTCAATTTAGTTCTTAGAGTATGTTGAAGACTTCTCCAGAATTTTGCTGTGAACTTAGGGTCAAGATAAGATACAATAGAATGTCAAACTCAATGAAGCCGTACCACTTCCTTCATGTAAATCATGTCATGTTGATCAAGATAGAAATATTCCCAAATGGAGATAAAATGGGAAGTCTTGGTGAGATAGTCCCCATAACCCATATCACATTCTTTCCCTTGGAAGTTCCCAGGAGACCAATGATGAATTCCATTGTGATATTGTCCCACTTCCATGGTGGTATGGGTAGTGGTTACAATACCCCTTTATAAATTTGTTGATATGCTTTTACATGATGAAATATTAGGCACCTTAAAGTGTAATAATGAGTCTCCATTTTCATATAATCCCACTAATAATGATCACGAAGGTCCCTATACATTTTTGTGCTTCCATTATGTATATAGAAATTAGAGTTATGAAATTCATCCATCAGATCCTTATTTATTTATATAATATACAGAACACATAGTCTTGTACTAAATTTTAGTACACCTTCTTGATGAATATTGAACTCAGGAAACATCCCATCCTTCACAGCCTCAAACATCTTCTGTAACGAAGGATCTTTTTTCTGATCTTTCTTGATCTTCTCTTCTAATGAATGTTACGAAATCATTTAGGTTAGGATTGATGATATACCTTCCTTTCAAATACCCATGTCCATATTTACTAGGACATTAATAAAATGATCTCTTTGAATCCTCATCATGGAAAGAACAATTAGTTCTTTCCTTCTTAATGCATCTGCGACTTTGTTTTCTCTTCCGGGATGACAATGAATTGAACAATTATTTTCTTTGAGAAGTTCCAACCATCTCCTCTACCTCAAGTTCAATTCATTTTGTGTTAAAATACACTTCAAACAGTGATGGTCTATGTATATACCACATGTATCCCAATAAATATATTGTCTCGTCTTCTTTAGAGAAAAAACGACTGCAGCCAGCTCCAGATCATGTGAATAATAGTTCTGCTTATGATTCTTCAACTATCGAGATGCATAAGCAATTACTTTATCATTTTTCATGAGGATGCACCCAATCCCTATAATATAATCATCACTAAAAATAACGAATCCTCTCCACTTGAGGGGAGGGTTAACATGGGTTCCATACCCAATCTCTTCTTCAGCTCTTAGAATCATTCCTCACACTCAATTGTCCAGATGAACTTGACCCCTTTTTGAGTTAGCTTGTTTAATAGATTATAATTTCATGAAATGCTTTTCAAAAACCTCCTAGAATGTCCCTATAATCGAAGGAAACTATAAATCTCAGTTATTGTTTTAGGATAAGGCCACTCCTCTACAACTTTTTTCTTTGCAGGTTCAATTGTGAATTCTTCATTGGTAAGAATGTTCCCCATAAAAGAAACTTGTTTCAACTAGAATTCACATTTATTGAACATCCCAAAAAGCCTTTCCATCCATAGAGTTGTTAAAATATCCTTTAGATGATCCTCAAGCTCCTCATGACTTTTGGAATATATCAGAATATCATCAATAAAAACTACCACAAATTTATCATGGTTGTCCTTAAAGACTCTATTCATCAAATCTATAAAAATAGCAGGTGCATTAGTCAGTCTGAAGGGCATAACAACAAACTCACAATTCAAAAATGTTTATTGGAAGGAAATTTTTGGAATATCTTCTTTCTAAACCCTCAATTCATAATAACTAGATCAAATATCAATCTTATAGAAAAATTGATCCCCACAATGTTGGTCGAATAAGTCATCAATTCTTGGAAAAGGGTATTTTTTCTTTACTATGATCCCATTAAGTTCTCTATAATCAATGCATAACTGCATCAATACATCCTTCTTCTTCACTAAGAGAACATGTGCTGCCCAAGGAGACACACTTGGTGAGATAAAAACCTTCTCCAAAAGAGATTGGAGTTGTTTATTTAACTCTTATACATCCACATTTTCAATCTTATAGGGGGTCTTAGATATTAGATTCTACTCGAGTATGTGTTCAATGTAGAAATGTACCTCTCTTTTTGGGGGAGGTCTGGGTAACTCCTCAGGAAATACAGCAATGTATTCTTGGATGATGGGGAAATTTTCTATCCTAAAACACTCATTTGCTTATACTTCTTCTCAGATAAAATCCATAAAGAAGGATATCAGTGGTTCTTCTAGACAAATAACAGGTTGAGATATCTCTCCTTGGAAGATAACTGACGGTTTTCTATTCAAGACTACAGATATTTTCTTTCATTTACATTTTATCTTAGCCTTATAATTTGAGAGCCTCTCCACCCCTGGTATAATGTCGAATTCCCGCATGGGAATCACTACTAGATTCGTGATAATATTTTTCCCACTAAAGTAAATAATAGAGTTTCTAAACACTAACGATGCTTGGATAACCCCACCAGGAGTCTTAACAGATATTTCTACATTTAGAAAATCAGGGGATGATTCTAAATTCTTTGCAAACATGGAGGAAAAAAAGGAATGTATAGAACCAGAATCAAACAATATAATTACTAGATTTAAGAAAACAACAAGAGTACCTGCCACCACATCCTTCAGAGCTTCAACGTTAGCTGTCGTGGTAGAAAAATCCTAACCTCGATCCCTTGGCCAATTATGAGGCTAATAGAGATTCCCCTCCACTACCCATGGATTTGGACAGTGGTTGGAAAAGTTCCCAAGTTGTCCACACTTATAGAATTGGACATTAGGTAGGGCCTTCACCAACATTCCTTTATCGTTAGTGTTGGGAAGTTGTTTCTTCACCTCACTATGAAAATTGTGTGTGATATGGCTATCTCTTCCACACTTTTAGTATTTCTCTCTCCCGGGTAGGTAGTTCCCCAGATGCTTCATCCCACATTTTTTACACGTGGGACGTTGCAATTTTTTTCCTCCTCTTCCCTAATCGAAGGTCCTCCCTAAGCTTGGCTCCATCGATCTCTTCTTGTCATTGGATTTATGAGACCACTTCGTCTCACCAAACTCTAGTTTGACTTTCATCGCTCTTCGCACAATCTCCTCATAGCTATCATAATCTCGGTTGGCAAGATTAGTCTGTATATGAGGTCTGAGTCCACCAATGAATCTATCCTCCTTAACATTTGGATTCACGACAAAGCAATAGGTATAATGTGGAAGCCTTGTGAAGTTCATCCCACATATTCCCACATATTCATTCTCATTTAGATTCTGCTTGAGAAACTTTTTATCCATTTTTGTTCTCATCAATTGATGGAAATACTTCTTAAATACTATCCCTCTAAACTCATCCCACTCCAAAGCTCAATCTTCCACTCTTGTACTTGTGTTATTAATCAGTTACCACCACAGATCAACTTCTCCCTCTAAGAGATAATCATATAAGGTAACATTCTCTTATTCATAACATCGAAGAACAAAATATATCTTCTTGATAAAGCAGGTCCACTGTTCATCAATCAATTGGTAAGTAGATCCACTAATGGTTGGTGGTCATTGAAACATAAAGGATACAACAAAATGTTGTTCCCTTTGTGGTGAGATCGGACACTCATCTTGATTCAAGTTATTTTCCACAACTTGAGTAAGTCGGTTCATAATTCACATGAATTTTTCCATCCATATTGAATCGGAGGGCTGCCAGCGCATGGTCCATTGAGGTCACCATTTTCACGGTTCCTCCAATTACCCACCATTTTCTAAAAGAATAAAACCTTTGTAAGAAAGTTATTTCATTTACTAATCTTTTAATAATAAAGGATTTTATGTCTTAAAACATCATTAATCAATTAAATTTCTATATAAATCCTTCATAATGATTCATAAAAAGCCTATGATTAACCAAACATATCCCTAGAGAGTGTTATAACCAAGAGTGTATCAAGGCCCACTGTCTTGTACCACGATACCTTGGGTGAAGAGCGAAACTCCCTGTCAGAGTTTTCACTCCTAGGTACATCTGTGCCAGTGCCACCTCTAGCTTCTCGTATCCAGATAGGGATGTGTTTCCTTTATAAATCACTTACTCAATACTCACCAAAATACAATGAAGTTTTCTTAAAATTAATCTTTTCTGTAGGATTATTCCTATTGTTTTCATATCCTATTTTCCATAAATAACTAATCTTCTTTTTGAAACCAACTATGGAATACCACCTTTTTATTACATAACATTTCATTACATTTAACAAAGATAGGACCTTTAATGTAAAGTTTCTTGGAAATCTAAAACCTAAAACATGAAAACAACATAAAAAATTATTTTAATCAACTTTTAATGTTGCATCATAAAAACATCCCATGTACAATTTCATCATCTCATGACCAGGTGACATAAATCAAAGTAAAAGGTGAGCAGAAGGACCAGAATGGAAATCAAGTGGATCAGTTTACTTGTGATATCAATAAGAACTAGATGAAAACCCCAAGTCATGACCAATGAAAAAATAGGAATATAATAATAAGAAGAACATGAATCACAACATGAATATGTGGTTAAAATGTTTCATTTATAAATTCATGAACATATCACCATGGTTCATTCCCAAGGTGTCATAAAAACATTACCAAGATTAAATCCCCAAGGTATCGTGAAACTTGTCATCAGTAGACATTAATTATTTACTCAATGAATTGTAGCTCAATCCGGGTGAACCCTTAATTTTTCTTTTTCATGTGATCCACATAGATAAATATAAAAAATATCATAAATAACCCATTGAGAATAATAGAAATGAGTTTCATTTCAAAATCGTGACGTTTTAAACTTTCTTAAAAATAAGATCATTATGTCATTTATATCCCATAGAAAGGGACATAGGGTTATATTTATGTCAATTACAGAATAAAATTGATCAATAATATGTCTTGATGAATATTTCTATAAATAAAATAGTTTTGGGTATCCACATAAACAATAAAAGAGAATTTCTTTCGAAAAAGAGAGAGATTTTGAGACTAATATTCTACAGTATAACGACTACAAATCATCATTTTAGAAAACATTAAAAATAGAGGGGATAGGGGTAAAACAGTCATAAATAATTAAAAATAAAGTATGGGTATATAATAAGATCGTGGTATGGATAATTTAATGACATACCACATGAAAAAGAAACATGAAAGAAATGATAAGATGCTATTTCTTTTACAAAAAATTCTGTAGAATAACCACATCGCTTAAAAATTCAAAAAATAAATTTCTAAGGGAGGAAATGTCTCTAATAATTTGAAAATGAAATGGAAGGTAATAAGAATATATAATAACATACCCCAACATATGAAAATGGATACTAGAAGACATAGGATAAAAGAAATCATGACTAAAAAGTGGAGGGTGAACGGTTCCCTTACCTTGAAGAGTATCTTCTAATGCTCAATGGTTGGGACCTTGGGGGGCTTGAGGGAACCTTGGGAGGACTCCATTGGAGGTAGAAATACCAGAGCTTCAATGAGTTGTATTTTCAACTGAAATTAATGAGTTAAATGACTTTATATTTAAAGGAAAATTGATGGAATATTTAATTAATTTCTATAGGACACAACATTTGTGGTATTGGAAAAACCATGGGCTTGCCCATGGGATTTGTCCATGAAAGTGTCCACATTGAACTCCTCATAACATATCATACTATTTATAAGTAGGCCAGAATTATATCATCATGATTACATCATCAATGATGTCATTAAACACACGAAACTCAAAACTGTAATTTTACTATTCAACAAAAATTCCTCTATTTTTGAAAATTCCCAAAAATTCACCCTGACCTAATATCAATACTCTGGATTCAAAAATGAAGTCCATTTTATGAAAATAATTTTCTAAATATTTTTAATTTATAAATAAAATAATTAGTTTCTAAAAAAACCACTCTAAAAAAATTACTTATTTTCTAAGACCTTGAAAAAGTAATCAAGAACCCATAAAATTATCATATAACCATAAGACAATGAAGAAACAATTTATGATTACATTTTATGAAAATAAATTTTTATTTTAAATTGTTAAATTAATAAAAAAAATTAATTAAAATATTTATGACATACAAAAATGCCCATAATTATATTATGACCATTTTTTCAATTTTAAGATGTCTAAATTATATTACTACATTCATGGGTGAATTTTCTATTTATTTTAGATGATTTACTATCATTACTATTCATACGGGTATATAACTATTCATACTTTACTTTTAACCAAATATTATGTTGATCTTATTTGACTCAAAAATTATTACCGGTCACAATTCTAGAAGACCATTTTATGACAATCATTTCACATTATTAATTATTTAATGTTTACATAAATATTTTCAAATACACTTTTTCCAAAATCATTAATAATATTCATCGCGTATTTATCCAAAAATTTGAAATTCACACATTTTACCATAATAAGAAATAACAATTTTATTTATACCAAGGGATTAAAATAAGTATCTTAGGCCTCGTTACATAGCCTCTTATAACTCCTGCATAGGACCTAAGTGTATGGTGTGCAATGTGATAGAATCTTGGAGCGTCTCAAACAACATTTCCTGAGTGGTGATTTCTAAAATCTTGAGATTCTCCCTTATGCGATTCTATTCAAGTTTCCCATGTTGAATCTTAGCATGGGCTTGGTCTAGAGTAAAGCCTAGAGATGTTTCCTCCATCCCAAGCTCGAATAGAAGGGCTTTGTATGGCCTAAGTCAACTGGATGAGTTCATAAACTCTTCTTTATGTATTAATTCACCAATATCACTTGTATTTATAAAAAATAATTGTAAGGTTATGAGTTTAGTTTCCAATGTTCTTATTGACCAATGGTCATATAAAAGTTGAAACCCAACAGTCTCATTTAATTATACTCACTTCGTTAATTAATGGATATAGGTTTCATGGGTATAAAATAAAATTACACACAAATTTAGGAAACATATATTATTAAAAAGTTTGGGTCATTACATGGCGCATTATGTGGGGGTACCTGCCGATTCTGAGGTGGGTGTTTCTAGGCCGAAGGATCTACCAGAGGTGGAGGGCCCCTGAGAGGTTATGGAGGTGGCTCCACTAGTAATAATTCCAATTACCTAGGGGCCTCTATTTGGGCCACTACGGTGGGAACATCCTTAATGGATCATCACTTGAGAACTGCAGGAGGCAACAGACATGCCTGCTTGGCCTTTTATAAGAATTCCTCTAAATGTTGTGCATTATCAAAGAAGTATCAAAATATCCTTGGATAATTCTGAGTAATGAGATAGGGGACCAATTTTTTCTTGACATTCCCCACACACATTGTAAGCTACTATTCTTGAGTCAACGAAAAATTCAAGGAGTAGGTGAGGCCATTCAACCGGGCGTCAAAGTTAGTGACACGCTCATCAGCCCTCTGCTTACACTTGAAGAGGTCTGTAATACACATCTTATAGGTGGTATAGAATAAATCTTAGAGAAACTGTGTATAGAGTTCTTCCTTGTCATAAAATGACGCGATGGGTAGCTGGTTGTACCAGACGAATGCATGCCCTTCCAATGTCTGTACGAAACACCGGAGTTTGGATGCCTCCTTATGCATCAGAGTTCCTAGAATGGGTCAGCACCTTGATATGAAGTGGGCTAGATGTTTTATTGGGTCTCTCATCCCATTAAAGTATTAGAAGGTGATATTTTTTAAACCCGAGGGTGCGGGCATATCATCAACCCCCACCAGATATGGCTTTCAATCTGGCAGTATTTCCATCTATCGAGTTTCCAATACCTGAAAAAGAGTAATGTGGGCTCCCATCGAATAATCTGTGCTGGGGTTCCTATCATGGGGAGGATTTCTAGCCACTAGTGCATTGGAAGGCTCCTCCACATGATTAGAAGGCCCTGTAACTCGTGGAGCGGCTGGGGGAACTAGAGCTAGGTCTCTGGGATTATCATACCACACAGGTGGATTTGGAGATACATACTGCACCCACTTTCTATATGTTCCGACCTCTATCCTGCATACATGGGTAGGATAGTTAGGGTCACCTAGGGGAAACTCACTGGGGGGAAGTTGTACCTGCCCCTACTACCCCAGCCGAGGATAATCGTAGTCTCCATTCCACTCTACGACTCATTCAGCAGGGAGGTCATTAACCATCTTCTTGTTCTCTAGGATCTATTGGCATAAAACAACTTTTTTTGGATCATCCTCCATCATCTTCACTGAGCTAAATGGGTCAGAGTGTTTGACAGCTCCAAGATTCTCCATACCCTTATTGGGATTCCAGGTGTGGACCAATTCCCAGGTGGCCACAAGATGAAGCTATTTATTTATCTATAGGCGAGTAACCCTTCCCAACGGATCCAAAAGTTGTGGCACTCCCCCAAGGTTTAAGTTCTCATTAAGGAGATCCAACTCATTCTCCCCCACAAGTAGATTAGCAATGGTAACCATGACTCTACTGGGAGGCATATCCTCAATATCACCTAGAAAGTATGGCTAGGACTGGATGGAACTGAAATGGGGGGGAAACATACATCCATAGACCATAAACCATTGATGGAAAATGTCCTGAATGTGTGCTTGAATCTTGGGATAAACCACTCACTGATAATAGATATGGATGTGCATCTCCCGTAGGGTTTGGCAAGATCACATGACTTCCTCCTAGGTATGAGATTCCAGTGCACTAATGTTAGTGGTCTCAATTGGCCAGAACATTTCTGCGAAATGATCCACTACCAGAATTTCACAAAATCTCCTCGGCATAGACTCAGGAACTGGACCTTGGTTTCCTCACTCATCAACTGAGGGAGGTTATGGGAATGGTAGAAGCACTAAATCATATCACTGAGACGGTAGACTAGCCAGTGGAGAATATGGAGAACATTCTACCAAGCCGTCGCATATCGGGCTGTCCTACAATGAACGTGATGACTGAGCCCCTATATCTCGGTAAGATGGGTTGGCAACCCTGGATTCTAGCAAAGAGGTTGTGGTCCGTAATGGTGTTCCATATTGTAGTTAATCATATACCAGTCCCTGGAATAACTCTCCATGATCTCTAGTTGAGGTATAGAATGACCTTTTTGACGACAGGGAGGATTGCACGGAAAGACCCTGGGAAGGGGTCCAATCTTCTTTCTACTATATTTATCTTTAGAGGGAGGTGAAAATTTGATGAACCACACATTCTGGAAGGATGAAGCTGATACATCGTGTTCCTTCCCCATCCCTTGACACAGAGGATCGATGTGGGGGTTCCATTGCTGAAGCACATTCTGCCTCGGAATCTGAGAAGCAGACGGGCTTAATTTAAGTATGAGTCTTCTCAGCACTTTTTTATGGAACCGAAGACCCACCCTCTTTCCCCAGGATAGATTCTATGGATAGAGAATATTTTAAGATCTATGTCGACGTTTGGCTGAATTAATGCTGGGGAGGAGAGGAATTTCTCCTAGGTGAGATGGGGTGCGAGGAGCACATGGACAGATGTCAAAAGAAACATGGGGATGACCTCTGTGTCCCCTGAATGAAGTGGGGAGGGAAACTCTGCTGGGAGTTCTGGAGCAGGTAGTACCTCTACTAAATCTAGTGGGAGCATGGGTAGGGCCTCTATGCTTATTTCCATTGGCAGCATTAGTGGGGGGAGGGTCCTCATTCTGGAAAAGCTACACATGGGTAATACCTCCGAGTTGGGTACCGTTGGAGGGAGGAAAACCTCTACTTCTCTGATTTTTGGAATGAGGAGGACCTTCCTTTGTCTTAGTAAGGATATGGGGAAGAACCCCACACTGTCAGTTGATCGGACTAGTTGCATCTTCGCATTGGTGACATATGATAGGAGGAACACCTCCATACCCGAGTTCATTGGTGCATAGCTCACCATCTCCTCATCCCATTGGGCTGGATATTGGTGCCGACACAGCCTACAGGGAGCCCTCCTTAGGATCCCCCAAGATGGGATTTCATCTAGGATGGCCTGGACATCCCTCACCTCCCTAGAATAGTGTAGAGATTCATCGAAACACATTGGGGAGAGGCTCCCAAAATGATTATACGTCAGTTTGGGGAGTAGAGGCTCCCTACGTGGACCTTGGGGGCGATGGTGGTGATAAGGCGCAAAAGCCTATAAGTATTGTCAGGACATATCCGGGGTTGGGAAATTATCCTCCTCCTTGTATAGTCAAACGAGGTCCTTAATCACCATTCTATTATGGATTTCAGATGGGGAGATGGGGTGTGAGAACCCAGTATTCATGGACGTGGAGGCTTCCATGGGGGATATGTGGCCGTGTGGAATTACTGCGTTGATGTATCCCCTACTCCTACATCAGTGGGAGGGGAGTGATTTTTTTTCTATCATGATAACTTGGGTCCTGAAACCCAAGGATATTTAACCATTAGTGATGGAAAAAATAAAAGAAATGTCCTTCTACCCAATTCCATCTACCTTCCATGGTTTGTAAGAAGGATCCATGCTGACAACTTCATAGACTGAGTTTTCCAACATTCAACTACCCTAATTTCTAGTGAGTTTCATGCCAGGTCTACTATTTTCTTGGTGGGACCTATTTCCAGATACATATATCTGGTGACTTACTAATCCACTAGTGTCCTGAGCTCTACTAATCTCAAAATTGAGGAGAATAATTTCACATAGGGTTCACCATTCCTGTTTCTAATTCTTTCATTGGATCACACACCCGTCTATTTTGGAAGACTCTCTAATGGTTTTCCTTCATTCCCTCTTTCAAAATTCCTATGGAATCTGTTGCTTATTCATTTATGCTTTCTCTCTAATTGAAACGGGATGATGGGATATCAGCTCCTCCTTATGGGGTTTCCTCCTAGCAACTCGTTACCTAGTCCAGGTCTTCCTAATAGACTTAAAACATTATTCGTGAAAATATTTCAAGTGCTATGTCTTAATGGACACTTGTTAATTATGATACTTTAATCGAGACATTCCAAGGGGTCATGTCAAGGAAGTGACCTTCGATTGAAGGAGTAGTCACATTGGACATCTTGGTCATGTCTGGAGACTGGAACACTGATGGTTATGGGTCAGTTCCCCTTATGATAAGGATTCTCAAGGGCATGGAATCCCAAGGAATTCCATGTCAAATTCAAGGAATTTTATGACATAGGCATGTCACTAAGGTTTTTCTCAGATTAAAATATTTAACACGCGGTATGCCGCGAATTTAATGTCTACCAAGGACAGATCAGACTGATCAGAACACTGAAGGGAGTGGATTAGATGGGTTCAACCCCAAGAGGGATCACTGATGCTGGTGCTAATGCATGGTTACTTACCCAATTATTTCTAGGAGAACCAGGAAGGTGGTTGAAATGATCTCATCGAGATGTGGTGGCATAGGTAAAAATTAGGATGGATATGTATTTTTGAGTGGGTGAAGACTGAGAAAGAGCTGACACGAGGGTGATGGTGATGTTGGGATTGAGCCTCGAAAATACTTCCTACATATCCATCTGGTAGGGAATCAAACTTCACATAGTTTGGTGTGGGTATAAAATCAGGGTGTGTAGAGGACAATGAACCAAAGAAATACTGGGGCTTACGCATGGTTAGCCGCCCGGGTTGGTCTGACACCACGAGGGGGGGGGGGAATGTGGGTCCCAATAGGGGGTACACCCAAGGTTATATATGTTTGGAGGATTCCTACGTACCATGTCTATTAGATAGGGATAAAACCCATATAGTTCATATTAGAAGGACTTAAAGTCATGTGGGGATAACAATGGATTACTGCTAGATAGGGTATTACGCGTTATCGTTGACTGGAGAACACAACGACTTACCGTCGATTTGGAGAAACAATGGCTTACCGTCGATTGGGGGACACAACTGCTTATCATAGATTGGGAACATAAAAAATTACCATTAATTGAGGAAATAATGACTTACTGTTGAATGGGAACACAGTGTCTTTCTATCGATTGGGAACCCAACAGATTCCTATTGATTGGGAACACAACGCCTTCTCGTCGATTGGGATCACAATGGCTTACCAACAATTGGGAACACAACGTCTTACCATCGATTTGGAACACAAAATCTTATCATCGATTGGGATCAGAATGGATTACCGTCAATTTGGTACACAACATCTTACTATTGATTGGGAACAAAACAGCTTAATGTCGATTGGGAACACAATGTCTTACTGCCGATTGCGAACACAACAAATTACCGTCGATTGGGAACACAATGACTTACCATCGATTGGGATTATTCCTTATGGAGGATTTCTATGTACCATTCATGGGAGAGAAGGATAAAACCCTACATAGTTCAAATGTGTACATTTTATCATCTTTCAAGTCAAAAAGGGGTGTACAATTTAATGTCATATGGGACAAGGATGAACTGATGTGAATATGGTCAGGACTGATGGGTGTCAGGATTGAACCTTAGGGAGGCATCCAACAAAACCTGCCTTTACAAGGATCAAAATCCACATAGTTCAGGGTGATGGATAGAGTTTAATATCATTTGGGATGAAGGTGAATTGACATGAAGGTGTTGATACAAGTAGGTGTCGGTCATGAACTGCAGGGATTCCTCCAATGTTCATTACCATGCCAAGGATCAAATTCAATATACTTAGGACGAGAGGATATAGTTTAACATCATGAGGGATTATGGTGAAGCGACGTGAAGGGGTCGGGACAAGTAGGTGTCGAGCTTGAACCTCAGGGAGTTTACATATGTACCTTTCTTCGGAGAAAAGGATCAACATCCATGTAGTTTGGGATGGTTGTCTTGGGGATTAACAATAAGGAGGCCCTGGAAGGATTCCAGGCTCAATTATTACTCTAATACCATTGGATTCAAGCTATGTGTGTGAAACATGAGGCTACAAAGACTTGAATATCACATCGCAAAATGTGAGTCTGTGAGAAGTGGAATGTGGCTTACATGTGGTTAGTAGGCCAAAGAGGAAATAGGGGCTTATGCATGGTTAGTGGCCTAGAGAGATGGAGAATGGGACTTACTCTAGGATAGAGGATCGATGGAGAAAAATATTATAGGGGGAGGGATGGGGTAAGGAAGTTCCATGTGCCCCTCTCACCTCTAGTCTTTGGTACCGAAGAAGAAAGTAGGAGCAGGGGTGTGACCTACTACAATAAAGGCTAGGGGCTTACACCAAGATGGTTTCCCTTACTAGTGGATAGACACTGCTCTTGAAAATAGGATCTTATTCCATGTGAGGTAGATGTCACTCTCATGAAGATGAGTGGGAATAGAAAATGTATGAGACAGGGTACCCTGCGTGTGTTGCATGGGGTGAGGCCATAGTCCTATGTCAAGTGCCGAGGACGATGGAACTTGGCAGTTTAGCATCCTTCAGATCAGATGAGGCATGTTCACTCTACACCACTAGGACATAAATAACTGGAATGCTTAAACCCTTGGTGAAGGGAAGGCACCAACAATGCCATAGTGATGTGGTGTTGTGGAGTGATCCACTGAGTGGTCCACATTAGCATGGCTATGCAAAGATGAAATATCCATTAGCGTGCCTATGAAAAGAAGCATAAGGATATAAAATTAAATGTAAAGCACCACCCGATGGATATTCAAATCACTTCGTACAATCCTAGTGGGTTTTACGGGAGAAGGGTTTTTGTAGAAAATGGTTTCACAAGAATAGACCTTGTGGATCTTTGGTTACTCATGTAGTATAGGTTCATTGAGAAGGGGTATGCTTCATGAAGAGGGGTGGACTAGCCTAGGCATAGAGAATATGTGCATATGAAGGGTGCTTAACAAAGTGAAAAGGCATTCATGGAGTAGGACATCGCGAAGCAAGGGTACTTTTCAAATCATAGCTATATGAAGTAATGTTCTTCACGAAGCAAAGTGACCCTGCCTTATCATATTATTCATCTATGCATGGATGGTACTTTGAGAAGTAAGAGTGATTTACGAAGACTTCAGTCCCCTTGAGAGTATCCTTCGTGGTGGCCTATGTGTTTTGTGAAGGGCATCCTAGTTTGATGGGGGGTTGTTTTTGAGCCAAGGGGAGGGCACTTCGCAATGATGACGTACCTGGAAGAGACCATTTTTCTCAAGGTTTCATAGAGAAGAAGGTGAATCGTGATTTGAGAGAAGGTAAGGTGAAATGTTGGATGATATTTCTTTTAGGATTAAGGAGATCCCGATATTTAGAGGTGATGGGAAACGCAAAGCTGGGATGGGTCAGTGCGAAGCCATGTGGTGCTCTATGATTAGCCACAAATTACGTCAGATTCATCGTAACTATGTAACTGACCATTATCCCCTCTTTGGAGAGGAGATATTCTAGATGATATGTGCATCACTCGCGGTGCCTTCTCTCTAGTTTTACTGGTTTGTGGAGATTGATTCATCTCCCTCTACAATATGTAGGTCCTGGTCAATTGTATTGTAACCGTGGATCCTCTCGCTACTTTGCTCTACGGAGACTCCAGAGGGTGCATCATCTTCACACCATCCACAGTACTGCAGGGCTCCACGAATGACGTGGTTCTATGGGGAACCATGAACAAGATTTACAAGGTATCCCTTATGGGATTGATTTCTTCTTTCTGACAATTCTTTATTCACATATTTTGGCACCAACAATGATCTAAGTACCGATTTGAATTTCAGTATATCCTATCACCCTAAAAATGATGGAAAATATAAAGGAACAGTTCATACATTTGAATAACTGATAAGAAAATTATTAATAGATTTTAATGTTTTATGAGATCAACATCTCCCATTACTTTAGTTCTCAAACGAAAAAAAACTATTTGAATAATCAAATGGAACCTCATGAAGTTCTATAGGGAAATAGATGTAGAACTCCTACATTCGGGGATAAAGATATTGAGATAAAGTTTCAGGGGTACGATATTATACAAGAGATGATAGAAAAGGATCAGGCCATCCAACAATACATAATGTATTCTCAGAGTTGGAAGAAGATCTATGTAGTCAACCATCAAAGGGTATTGGAGTTTGATGTTAGAAATAATTTCATCCTTCAAATTTCATATTGGAAGTGAGTCATGAGGTTTGCGAAGAAAGGTAAGCATAGACCTTGGTATATAGGCCCATGCAAAATCCTTGATCACATAGGAGAAGTTGCCTATCAGCATTTACTTCCCCTAAATTTATCTCATGTTCACGATGTATTCCACATATCTCTCTTGAGAAAGTACATACCTAACTATTTACATGTACTAGATCCAGCGATAGTACAACAGGAACATGACCTCTGTTATGAGTAGTAGCCAATAGAGATCTAGGACCGCAAAGACAAGGTTCTACATATCTAAACGACTCACCTTTTCAATGTGTTGTGTAGAAACCACAAATATGTAGAATTCATGTGGGAATGAGATGATACAGTGAGTAAAAAGTAACCACACCATTTTAAAACTGAGGGAACATGTTAATATTTTAGGGATGCAATTTTTTGTGTGGAGAATAATGCAACGACACAAATTTTTTGAATAATAGTTGTTTCTTGAAAGCATGTGTTATATTATTTTATAATCAACATAAATATATCTCTTTAACAATGAAGTGAGTATATGTTGAAATTTCGCTATTGGGTTTCAACTGTTATATGATTATTGTTCAATTGTGACCATTGGTCAATATGACCATTGAAAACATTAATCTAAATAATTATTTTACATCATAACTATCATTTATAAGTATAAATGATATTAGAAAATTAATGTAAAAAGATGAGTTTATGGACTCATATAGTAGAATCATTCTATACGAAGCACATTTATCTGAGCTTGATAAAGAGGTAGTGTCATTTGGATTTTTTCTTGACCATTCCCAAGCCAAGCATCACCATGTAAAGATTGAATGAAAGCTCCAATGGGAGAAGTTCATGTTAGTTGAAATCACCAATCAGGTGATGTTATCTGAGATTCCCCAAGAGCTTATCACCATCTCAAATCTTACCCATAGGTCGTATGTGGGTTTTTTAAGGGGTTATGTGTCAAGAACATAGTTACATAAATTTTAATAATGTTTTAACTCAAATTATTATTTCACCATTTCCATTTTACGATTTTAAGAAAAAATTGAGATGAAATTTGATAAATTGCTTTTTTGGGGAAAAATTTTACTTTTCAGAAAGATATAAATTATTATATGAAACTATGGTTTTATTAATAATTCTTATTATAATGAAATATTATTATATAAAAACTCTTATTTAATTAAAAATGATAAAATAATTGTATTTTTTCATGTGTCAAAAATTTTACTACGCATTTTTTGTCTACTATTAATTAAATTAAATAAGTATTTTTATAGTAAAAATCCAAATTTATCTTATTTACAGAATTATTATAATAAAATAATTATATTTTTTAAAATCATAACATCAATTTAATGTTCTAGTGAATTTATGATAAATTTATAAAATACTTTCAGTTTTCAGAAATAGTAAAAATACAACTTCAGTATTTCGGTATGTTCAAATGATATCATAACAATATCATAATGATATAACGAGTAACAGAAAATTCGAATCAACTATTTTGGATTAAAATAATATAATAGGTGTCCCAAGTGGCTAATACCATGGGAAAATACCATGGTGAAGCCCATGGTTTTGCAAATACCACTATTGAGGTGTCCAAGGTAATTAATAAGAAACTCCAACACTTTTTCTAAAAAGCCTAGATATTTATTCATTTATTTTTATTAATAATTTATTATAAACAATTATATAATATCATTACCTCCCATGTAGTCCCAACAAGGTGTCATCCAGACCCAAATATCTCAATCGTGAAGTTTTATGAGTTACTCATCAAGGTGAGGAAAATCTCAATTTCACTTTTTTAAGTTATCTTTTTATGCAGTATGTCTTTCACATTTACATACCATGTTATTATATCAATTTGATTCTACTACTTTACAATATTTTGAGACTTTTATGAATGGGATTCACTGCCCCCATATTTTTCAATATTTTCTAAAAATATTTTTCGTACCCGTTATGCTGGGGAATGTCTTCTAATTTTTTTTCTTATTTTCTAAAGGAATTCATAAATTTTATTTAGGTGAATACCCAAAAATCTTTATTTTATGGGGGTATTCAATGTAATGAAAAAATTGTTTATTTTATTCTGCAACTCACAGGCATAAAACCTTCATTCCCTTTATGTGGTTTATAAATTACATAATGATCATGTTTTTAAGCACGTTTTAAAATGCCATAATTTTGATATAAAATCCACTTATTTTATTATCGATGAGTTAGTTTTGATATGTTAGATTATTATCTATGTGGGTTACATAAATATTAAGACATATTAAGTGTGGACCATGATAGTTCTCTAATGCATTATGAATAGAAGTTAATCTCTAGAGATGTCATGTTTTACAATACCTTGGTTAATAACCATGACAACTTTTATGACACCTCAGTGACAAAACATGGTGACATTCATATAAATGTCTGAAATAAATTTTGTAGCCATATATGAAAGTAATTATTAACGTTATTTTATATTTGTTATTCATTTTTTCTTTTCTCATTACATTAAGATATACCATAATTTCTTATCAATATTTTTCATGATAACATGTAAACTGTTTTCCATGATTTCCGTTATCAGTCCTTAAGATCACCCTTTTCATTGATGTCTATCCCAAGGTTATGATATAAAGTAAATTTAATTTGGATGAATCTATTATGAATCCATTAAAAGGGTTTAGAATATTTTTTTTGCTTTCATGTATTGGGTACCTTATTTGTAAGTAACTAATCTTTACAAGATCATTTATTTATATCATGTTAATGAAATGTTATGTAACAAAAAGTTAGGATTCTATAGTCCTGCCAAGATAATTTTTCTCCATATTAATTTAAAATAATTAGGGCATGGGTTTATGAATTTTATCTAGGTGATAAAATTTAATCTTTCACTTATTGAATATAATTTTCATGTCCGGGAAGATTTCTTCACAACCTTTTTTTTCTTAGGATATAATATTAATACAAAAATAAATAACTATGAAATAATAATAAATTTAATTATAAAAACCATGAATTTTATATTGATACATGTATGCATGAAATGTGGTTTTCAAATCATCCCACACATAAACTCATTCTTATCATCAAGAATTAAATCCCAAAATATTACAAAGGATTATCACCCTTATAATATTAAAAAATCAATTTCAAGAAAATAAATCGAATAAATGGATTATTAAATGTTCTTTTGTCAAATAATAAATTTTTAAAAAATAGTCATTTCTCAATGAATCAAGTCAATAATGTATTTTATTCATTCTCTTTTGAACTAATCATGATTTTCTTTTCAAAATATTATATTTTTCAATTCATTATCAATGTATATTCCACTTGAAATTCACATCACATTGATTATTTTCACTTATTATCATGGAAAATGAAGTAAATGAACTTATGAATAGTCTCATTCCACTCTACATACAATATACCTATAATAAATATACATTATCCACCACATAGGGATAAAAATAAATACTAATCATGAGGGCCACACTGTTAGGATAAAATGTCTCTAAGGAATCTTGGTAGGCAGGTAATAATGAAAAAACAATTAAATATAAATATGATTTTAATATCTTGTGAATTTTTCATGATAATAAAAAGATGAAAAAATGTTGATAATCCCTTGAAAAATAGCATCTCCCCATTTCCCAAAAAATCAAAGAAAGTTAATGAGTCACAAAAGTATTATAAATGACTCACCCTTTTGATTATTTTTCGTCTTTTTTCATTTATTTGAATGTTTCTTCATGGAATAGTCTCACATACACCTCCCAATGATAAATGGTGAAACATATTGGAAATAAAATGGTAAATTTTTACCCACACAAACACAAACAACTTAATTATTTAATTTTTTAAATTATAATAATAATAATTATTATTATTAAAATATTACATTCAATGAAGTTAAATAAGAAAAATCAT
Source organism: Viscum album (assembly GCA_963277665.1). Lineage (NCBI taxonomy): Eukaryota > Viridiplantae > Streptophyta > Magnoliopsida > Santalales > Viscaceae > Viscum > Viscum album. Next base: position 1,224,394,019 of record OY728157.1, on the reverse strand, counting down.
ATTCAATTTTCATATATTTACAAGGAAACACTCCCAAACTTGTCTGATTCAGTACCCATATCCCTTCTAATATGGCACCATCACCCCCACACACATTTGTTCTGAAAATCATGAAAAATATATAGAGTAGGGTTGGAAATGATAAAGTAGTATTTTAACATGGATCTTACCTAACAAGGATATTCATTACTTATATGGGTTAGTTAAGGAACAATATAAATGTAGGGACATAGATATGGGCTTAACAAAAACTGCATAAATCATATTAAAAGATAATTTGTACAATTAAAAATTTGATATGATGAAAAAAATTTCTATAAGAAGGAATTTCTAAGTCTCTCAAGGTTTATTATCAAGAATATAATGGAAAATATTATACATAGAATATTTTTCAGGAATGAGATGATGTAATTTGGGTAATCACTCATGGGAATTCACACTAAATAAAAATATTTCAAATAAATTTTTTGAATTTAAATCATTGAAAATATTAGAAATTTTTTATTTATTAAAATATACAATGCCCCAAACCATGATTTGTCAAATAAAAATCCCCATATTAATCCATATTATATCCTTCCATAATTTTTTGTATCAATATATTGAAGAAAATCTAAAACATGGAATAATGATTATCCTACGTAGTTTTTATCTCCTCAATCATAAAATCATAAGAATTTATAGTGGTGGGAAGGAATTTTCCCATGAAAAATTCATGAGAATTAATATATGGGAGTATAAAAAATAATTATACTAATAAATATTACTCTCCTTTTTAATATGTGTTATTCATCTTGTAATCACCTCTTTTTTTTACTCTGTGAATGTGATTTCATTTAGGACATAAAAAATCATACAACACATCAATGATTATGGTCTATTAAGTAAATATCCACAAAATAATTGTAATTGAAGCAAAATTTCTAGTAAAAACTATTAAATTATAGTAATAAAATTGACCTAAATTGAAAGAAAGGAATAAAATACTCTAGTTTCCTCTTGAAAGATTCTCCTTTTTATTGTCCATTTATATTAATCTTTACATTTATTAAATTATGAGTGTATGATAAAAAGATAACCTTATGGGGTTAACCTAATTATACCTTTAAAGAACATCATGCTTAGTTCATCTAATCCTCATTTAAATAGGCTAGAAATTCTAAGGATGAGTCAAAAATATAAATGATTTGAACATTCATAGGAAGAATTTAGAATTAGTATAAATTTGGTGATGTTCTTATTTTTCATTTACTGTCTATTATTATTTCAATTATTCAATTATCAATTAATGTTAAATAATAATCTTTCTATCTCCTTTATTTTCTAGTGTTCCCTATTTCTATTGCTCTAAACCTATAGTGTTTATGGAATTGTTTATTGGAAAAACTATTTTATATCCAGGATGCGCCACTTCAAAATATAATTATAGGTCTTCGAGTTTCACCTAATCCTAGCTTTGGTATGGTTGTTTTAATATTTATGTTTAACTATTCATTCTTATAAGATAATTGACTTGATGTGTAGGATCCATAATAAGGTTGATGAATTTGTCTTTCATAGTTAAAACACTTTGTAATCCTACCCTCAGAACAAAAAATACCCATGTTTAGAGAATTTTCAAAATATGAAAATCATAAACAAAAAAATCTGTAAAAAAATAGATGAGATAAGAATTTATTAAAATTATTTAGATACAAATAATTTTCACACCTCTCTATATAAATGATACAAAAAATTTATAGGCTAAAGTCAGTATTAATTAGAATAAGGGTACCAAATTTAACAATTTATATAAAGTAAAAAAACATGATCACTAAATCTAAAATTATGTTTTATAGGATTTTTTATTCCAAATTTTGATCCCTTGGGAACGTATTAGAGAATTAAAGTTAATTTAATAATAAATACTTATATCTATGTATGATTGTAATAAATAAAATATATATTTCTAAGCAAGAGGATTTTCAACAAAGTGGGTATAAAAAATGAAAATGAAGAACACCAAGTATGAATGATTTAGATACACATAATTACTAAACATTAAGGGCCATGATTACTCTATATTTTAAATGGAATCATGTGTAAGTAGGTCCTTCATTTTTGGGTGATAAAATATCTCTCACAATGCATCCCTTTTCCCAATTTCATGATTCCTTTTTAATTAATAAAATAGATAACCTAAAACCATTTTAAAATGAATAATTCATCCAAAAAAGTAAAATAAAAAATATTTAATTCTATTAATCTCTTTTAAATCTTATCTCCCTAACTTTTTATACAATAGTCTATCATAGAAAATTTAAAAGAAGAGAATCAGAAAAATTGATGAAAAAAACCAATTTAAAATAAAAATGAACCAAAATTTCATTAATTAAAATTACCCTTCACATTTTATACATGGAATAAAATAAATCACCCATCATTATAACCATTATTGTAAAATAAAATCCATTATAAAATGTGGAGTAGGGCCCGATGAAGAAAACTATAGAAGCACCATAATTTTACCCACACTCTAATCTTTAACTCCAATATAACACCTCAATATAATTTCCCGTATTGGGGAAAATTCACCATAGGGACTTATAAATTCAATACATTCACCCAAATAATGGGTCTAATTCAGCTTTATGGGTTACCAAATCAACAAATGCATACACCAGGCAAATATTGTGGAAAATAAGAGCTTTAAAATCCTACCAGTTAGTTTCATATAATGAAAAAGGATTTCATGAAATTAATTTCCATGTATATAATCCATTTAAAAATATCACATCATAGACTTTTTCTTTCCTCTTGGAAGGGATATTTGAAATTTCATGATGTGAAAATAATTTTACCACCAAGAATATGTGCTTTGCTACCCTGTTCTTCTTTTTTATTTCCTGCAACCTCCTCTTTGAGAAACGAATTCATGCTATAAACATATCACTACATGAATTATCATTCCATGATATGAATATATTCATCTCAAATTCCTGTCCTCAAATTAAATATTTTAGTGTATTATAACATTATATAATAAAAATGATAAATAACTAAGAAGGGATAATAAATTTATATATAAAACGGTTTTTATATTCAAATATATATGAATGAAATTCAGCTATCATGATGCCAAAATATATAGATCATCAGTATCAAGTATGTGAGTCACATCAGTAATTATTATTATACATTCCTCAAAATTTTTTTCTTGTATCTTCATTGAACAAAACCACTTCTATTTCATCATAATGACTCAACCATTGGAGTAAAAAGACAATATTACCATCTTTTTTAAAAAATCCAAAAAATGATATATTTTCATATCAAGGCCTACTATCGGACTGACTGGACTAATAGTATTTTATATCAATGACCATAACATGACCATGTTATGTTCTTATGTTCACTAATTGATCAGTGATATTAAATTTGTATCCATTGGAAACAATTTATTTTCATTTACGAAAAACAATTATGACAAAAATCCAAAACTCTTATTTCTTTAGATATAGAGCCTATAGAAAAAATCAATACCTAAAATATATATGAATGGTTTTTTTATTTTATTACAATAATCCATTATAATTTGATTTCAACAAAGAAGGACACTATTTTCTATTAAAAGTATCATTAATTCTCAATGGTATTAAACAATGAGTTTCTATTATAATATGAATATGATCCCCCTATTTAATGATATAAATAGTTCAACATATATGTACAATTACATGGGATGATAGAATATATTCATGTTCATTTTACTTACTTGATGGAGTCATTGATCAAATCACATTTAAACAAGACTATCAGATATGAATATATCTCTCTTCAAGGCATAATGAAGCTAATGTATAAAATCTCAGAATTCCCCATTATTGGGGAAGTGATGGAAATATGGGTTCCAATTTATTATTCCACTCTTATTCATAGCTCATTTTTAGTTACATATCACGGTCACATTAGAAAGATATGTATTAGGTCACATGCAATAGTAGTAGTTACTAGAAGGGGGGAGGGAGAATAGCCATTATTAATTTTTGTAAAAATACTATTATATCAGTGTTTGAACAATGTTAAATGTGCAAAATAAATAAAAATAGATAACACATATTTTTTTATAGAGGTTTCAATCACCAAGATCTTAGTACAATATTCAATATCCTCTACTCTGCAAGGAGATTGATATTAACTAGATCCTCAATTTTAAAAGTGAGTGATAACACAATTATATACAAATAAAATATACCTTTTTCAAACATGGTGGTATAACCCCTGACTATTGAAGCATTCACAACCTAATTTCCATTTCTCTTGAAAGAACAACCAAAATTTAATTTTAGATGGGAGGAATAACCTAATGAGAAAACATTTGAATGAGAAAATCGTAAACCAAACACTAGAGGATGAAGAGAAGGTATGTATAATTACAATGGAAAAATAAAATAAAAAATCAAAATAACAACTGAACAAATGATGTATAAATTTGGTGCACCTCATGTTGTTTGGTCACATTAGTGGTGGAATAGGAAGACGAAAAAGATATTTTGTGATCATAAAGAAATAATTGATGTCGAAGAAGTTTCTTGATTTTATCATAATATTAGAAATTGGATCATATTTATCAGTCAAATCATCTAATCACAAGTTGATTTATCCCCTTGATCACTTTTTTAATTAATTAATCTCGATTCATTAATCGCAAGATCATAAAGGAGCATCTATATGTCCAAAAGATACATGCCAAAATCAATCATAAAATAATAAAATAATATTAATGTTAATTTATTGTAAAAGAAACGATGAAAAAAATAAATCTTTCTCACTATTTATTTAATCATGAAATGTCAGAAAAAATATACTACATGTTAAGAAAAAATAAAGTATATAATTTATGTCATAAATTTTTTTAATAACAATAAAAATATTCAAATTTGTAACATAATAAAACTATAATAAAATAGAGCAGTGTAAAAAATATTAGATGCATGTTAATATAAACAACAAGAATACATAAAAATATTTATAAACAACATGAAATAAAATTTTTAGCAAAATGAAACAAAATAACTATAAAAATATTTATTTTAATAACAAAAATTAAATTAACAAAAATAATTTTCTTAATAAATACATTAAACTAACAATGGAAGAAAAATCTTATCTACTATTTGAATGGAGCATCAACTATTATTGTCCAACTATTGGAATACAATGTATCTACAATTAGAGATCAATAATAGAAAAATAGTGTATCTACCATTTGAATCAAATGGTTTCAAAACAGAGTATCTATACTTGGAGTCTCGTAGTAGATATGATCTAAAGTTGATTCTTGAAGCTTCAGAATATAGGATGCTATTATGGAGGTTTATGCTTTAACAACCACGCTGAATGAAGAATATGATAAGTGAATATTATAGTTCCCCTATTGAATATAATGAGATGATCAGTGAAAAATAAATTAATCAACCAGTGATAGAAACAAGGAAATGATGATGAAATGGGGAAAACAATAGTGAAGTAAAAGATCTTTCATTGGTTGATAGAGAACGGTCAAACTGTAGTGTTTCAAAGTATCCACCATTGGAGAAAAACAATAGAATATGATCTAAAATTTGATATAGAACATTATAAAAATAGAGATAGATGGATGATAAAACGATACTAGTGAAAAAATGGTTCATCATTAAGAAACAGTGCTACCGTCAGATTCCAGCAGTCGACCATAATAAAATTTGGATGGACCATGATCCAACAATGAGAAGTAGTGATTCCATCACAAGAACTGATGAATATAGACCCATTAGTGCTTCTATTATGGTCTATGGGTTCCACCATTGAAGGAATAACCATTCAAAGTGATTAATTGTGATTTTTTAAAAGTATATATTCTGGTAAATGAAAAACCAATGGTGGAACAATGATCCTCTGTTGTCATTGTACAAAACCACATGTAGAAACCAGTGAAATATATTTAAGGGACATGATAGGTTGAAAAAGTTCCATGAGATTTTTCAGAATTTAGAAGACCAATTAGATTATTAATTATTACAATGACAATCATCACCATGATAAGTATTGTTAGAATTCCAATGAAGAAGATGATATGAAATTTCAAACTAGAGAAGCGTGAGAGATAAAAAGATACCAGAGAGATCAAAATGATATTGGATGGTTCATGTGTGATCGATCAGATGGATAAAAGAGATTCCAAGTTTTTAAATAATTAATTAATAGTAAATAACACCCACTATCTCAAATTAGATACGTAGTGTGGTGTTATACTGATTCAACATACAGGCCACTCTTGCCTTACTTCGGGCTGTCAGTGGGGGATGAACACCTACACCCCACTACTCACCCAAAAGGCCTTATATAGAGGCCCAACATTCTTAACATAGCCAACCAATTCACCTCTTATAATCACACTCTTGCGGGCCTTAAACATGGGACCATATGAAAAAACCATACACTATGTTCATGATCTCAACCATGAGTGGGATACCTATGTTAGGGGATTTTTTAGGGGTGACCAATTGGGTATCCTTATAGAGGTTGAGGGATAGCCTTGGTGGAACACAAGGATTATAAAAAAATTTTGTTAAGAAAATACTAATAAAAATTATCAACAATAAGATAAAATAATCATTTAATATTCAATAAAAAATAAAATCCATAAACATGTAAAAATGAATCTTGGTTTTAAAAAATATTGAATATAATTAAATGCAATGAAAGAGTAATTTATCAAAAAAATAATGTAGTAAAATTATTTATTCATTATTAAAAACAATATACCCTAATTTTAAAATTTAAAAACATAAAATTAATTAAAATCTTATATAACATTAAAAAAATTTATAAAATTTTAAAAAACATTTCTCAATATTTTTAAAAATTATGAAAAATGACATTAGTATTCATTATTTAAATTTGGTTTCCTTCTTTAGAAATATATATTAATAAAATGTGATAGATAAAATTGAAATAATGTTTAACAAATTTTAATAGTATGAAATTAAATGGTGTACTATAATTATCATTAATTAGATTATAATAACAGTTTCTAAAATAGAACACATATAAGAAAGACAATTAAAAGAGAGAATAGGATGTTCAAAACAATTATACTTAAATAGAAATTTTTGTCTTCTAGCATAAATAATTCAAATTTCAAATTTTCAAATTTAAGAGAATATAAGGGTTTTGTGAAAATTTTATCTTGTTTTTTCTCAGTAGGAACTAATTCTAAACATATATCACCATTACATGCATGGTCTCTAAAAACATTAAATCTAACAACTATAGTTTTTGTTCTCAAGTGTTGAAGAGGCTTTTATAAATTAAAATGTCACTTTATTTATTTCAAAAAAGTTGGACTTTTTATAAATAAATATCAAACTAAAATATTGTTTGTTTAGTAGATCAATATTATGAACATCATCAAATAGTTGGAACATACCTAATCTCAACTATTGAGAAATATTATGAAATTTGTTTCTCATTACTACCTAAAATATAACTTTTACCAAGAAAATGAGACAGAAATATAATAAAATCAAAATGTATTCTAATATAGAAAACATGAAAAATTAAACAATTTAAAAAATAACATTTTAAAAATCACTAAAAAGTTTTAAAGCATGATTATAAAATTCATTATTTTCAAAAGATGAAGGTTAACTTACCAAAACCTCTTGTAAAAATAAACCACTTAAAAATAACTTTTTAAATCAATTAGAAATATTATAAAATTTTTAAATAATGAAAAAATAAAAAAAATGGATTATAATATAGAAAATGATGAAAATGAATCTTTACAATAAATTAATAATTATTGAATAAAACCTTGGGAAACTAATATTGCCTTATTTATAACTATATTACCAGGCTCATCTAATTTATTTTAAACTAACTATTTGCTTCATAGAGACAATTTATATTAAGGAACCCCAACTATATTCTAGACTTTATTACTATAGAATTTCTTAGTTTTATCATGCATGGAATAAATCTATCTATAATCATTCATTTCTTATTTAATATTAGTATGTACCAAATTAACTTCAATAGAATAATTATCATAGACATTTAAAACATATTTTATAGTCATAATTAAAGAGTCAACATTTCCTTTAACATTTTCTTAATATAGATATTTTGGAGTTTAAAAAACTAAAAGATAATATTGAGATGATATCTTCTCCCCCTCAACTAATATATTCTTATTTTCAAGTATATGATTATCAAAATTGAATTCATTTAATTATTCAACATTATCCAATAAATTAGAACTATATTTTTCATTATTTTAATAGAAATTACTTGAAAATATTATTCCATTTGAATGGTACTATTATTATATACACTATAAGCTTTAATTTTGTTACATTATCCTATAAAGATAGCATAATAAATTTTAGAATCAATATTTTCTAGATTATCTTTATTATTTAAAATATAATTTGTATAACCAAAAAAATTAAAATAAACATTTTTGGATGTTTTATTCTAAAATAGTTTATAATGAAGTTTCCTTAAAAATGTTAAGATATAAACTATATTTAAGATATAATAATCAATTTTAATTGATTCATCCTAAAAAAATTGGCAGGTTGAATTCATTAAGAATTTTTATTTATATTTATGGAATAGTTCAATTTTTCCTCCCCACATAACCATTTTATTTTGGTTTTCTAGGGATGGGAATGTTATGAAAATATTTATTAATTTGATGTAACTTTTCAAATTCACGATTTTAAAATTCTATTCCTTTATAATTTATAATTGAAAAAATAAAATGACCATTTTTTTTTAATTTTCATAAAAAATGTAAAAAACATGTTTAAGGTTCAACTTTTTAAGTTGAGAAAATAGTACAAGTAACAAAATTAAAATAATATAAAATTATAGGATCATATCGTTAAATCTAGACTAGTAGTTCACATGGGTCCAGGAAAATAATTATGAATCAGTTTTAATTATCTAGAAGTATTATACACATTAACATATCTACTTGACTCTTTGTCCTCTTACATTTTCTAAAATAATCACATACATAATACTTACATGTAATGAATTTCGGAATTTTCATAACATGTTCACGTTTAGACATCCTATAAAACTATTAATGTTGAAAAACATTTAAAAATATATTCCAAATAATGTGACCTATATCTATAGCATTTAATCTAATTACATTATTATAGGTTTCTTTAGAAAAATAAATAGAATAGATACATTTTGTACTATTAGATTAACATAAAATAATATTATCTTTATAAAAAAGAAAATTATTATCTTAAAATTTTACACTCACACTATGATCACACTATTGTGATTTGACTATTAAATTGGGGGGTTAACTCCTGTACAAATAAAACATTAGAAATCATAGTAGATGTTAATATACTAACATCTCCAAACCCTTTAACCAGACCTTTAGAGTCTTAAATGAAAGTTATAATGGCTTCATCACAAGTGATAAAAGATAAAATGTTAGGGATATTACAATTCATTTGATTTGAGCACCCATATTCCATATACCATGTAGCTTTTATTCTTTTTAGAGAGGCTTCAATGAAAAAAATCAAGATGATAGTTGTTTTGATACCTAATCTAGTTTGCGTCCAACTGAATTAATAGAAAATGTTTTAGGATCCTATACAATTTTTAAAAATGTATTATAGGGAGATATAAAATAAACATTTTTATAAATAAAATCTATCAATATCCTAATTACTTAGTAAACATTAATGAAATTTTTTATTTTAATGCCCTTTCATTTTAAATATAATGCATTTCACATTTGAAATATTCCCAATACTTCTTTTAGAAAAATTGGCCCTTTAAATATTAAAAACAATATTATAATAACCCCTTCCTATTTATCCTTTTTGAGTTTATTTATAGCTAGAATATTATCAAATTTCTCTTGTCCTTTAACAAAAATAGGCACGAGTTTCTTTAATATAGTAATTTTAATTTTATAGTTTTAATTCTCTTTTTAAATAACATATAGGTCATCTCATATATTTAATATTTTAACACGGTCACTAATTTTTTAGTATCATATTTTCATTTTTGGGATTATTAAATATCTTTTTAATTTTCTCAAAATGATTATAAACTAATTTAAATCTACTTTGTTGATCTTTATCAAATTTTTACTTGAAATCCTTTATTGTTTTATTATCATCTTTAACATTAAATAGTTCAGAATCTACGTTATTTTCCCTTCTATATCAATTAAATTAGGATTATTTTGTTTTTATATTATTCATTAATATTCTTATCTTCTCATTGATATTCCTTATAAAATTCAACCATTCCCAAAATACCTCTTTTAAAAAATTCATTTTGAGTAGTTATTTATTTAACATCAGTTTCAATATTAGATTCATAACTAGAACTATAACGGGAATGGGAGCATTGTTCTTTTTTTAATGATTCAATATAATTTTTTTCATTATATTTTTTGAGTGAACCATTATCCTAGCATTAAAGTATAAGGAAATGTTCCATTATTTTTTATAGTAATATAATAATTTAGGATATTGAATGGCATATAACCAGCTAACTTCAATGTAAGTGAATATTTTTACAAAAAGGATATGATGGTGGTATTTATTAAAAAATATAAGACTAGATTTTTGGTTTATAATTTCAAAACCATATAAACAGCCTGATGTCGATTTAGAAACTCATACTAGTAATGATTCTATAAAATGTGTTTTTAATTATAATGTTATGGACTAATTATAATGTTATTTAAGAATAAATATTTATAATAATATCTATTTCTTTAAAACTATTTTTTACATCTAGATGTATTTAAAATTGACACATTAATGAACATAGAAGTCTTAGAGAACAAAAATAGGTATTCATAAATATGTTTTTCAATAATTTAGATTGAATGGTCAAGAAAGTAGAAAAGGGTTGTACAGTAGATTCAAGAAAATTTTTAATAGTTTGGTTTCACTAAGAGAAACCATGATTAATTAAGTTCTCATTTAAATATTACCTCAAGATATACTCAATTGAAGGAGGTAAGATTACCTTACTATTATAGAAATCAATTGTTTCACTAAGTAAGCAATGGATGAGGTGATATGATCACTTCTTCAATATGAGATGGAAATTAAGAATTATGATGTAGATGATGATGATAAAATAAAATTTATATCAATTAAATATAATATTAATGTTTTTTCTTAATTACTCTAATTTATAGTTACAGATTAGTGAGAATGATGATGTATAAAATTTCACCAGAGGAGTTTATATGTACATGACAAGAAAGAAGGGATTCTTAAAGTATCTTTGAAGAGATCATCAGAAGGATAAAAAAAGGAAATTAAAGGAGGTAAAATTAGTAAATATTAGGTTTTAGAATTTATATTATAGGACTGTGGGGAGAAGATAAATATACAACTAGATAATGAAAATTTGAAATAATATTTGAGAGACAATAAATACATGAAATATCTAAAATTTTCATTTCATGATGGATGGTGTTGCTTCATAGTTGTCTATGAAATAATTTTATCACGAGTTGAGTTATCTCTTTGATAAATTCTATAATTTCTTAATCTAGGTTCATTAATTGAAATATATTTGGATGGTGTTTATATGTCAAATAGTTGTATTTATATGTTTTCATAGAAAAATAAAATAATACTATGATTACTTGATTGTAAAATCCTTGCTGATTAACATATATATTTTGTAATCATTATTTCTTCATGAAATATCATAAAAAAATCAAACATGTTAATCACAAAAAAGTATATAATTTATGTTCTTAAAACAATTGAAATAATAATAAATATTAAAATTGTTAAGGCAATAAATATTTAATGAAACAAATCATGGGAAATAGTTTTATATGCATGTAATTTTGAATAGATAAAATAAAATAAAAATTTATAACCAACATAAATAGATTATTTAGGATAAATAAATAAAACTAATAGAAAAATATTTATTTTAATAAAAAAATTAAAATAAGAAAAACAATTTTGGAATGAAATTTATTTATCTAACGGTGGATGTAAAAAAATATGATCTACCATTATAATAGAGATTCTACCATTAGTGTCCAATAGTAGAAAACTAGGTATCTAAAATTGGTGTCCAAGAGTTTGAAAAAAATTATCTACCATTGGAGTGCAATGGTGGATATGGTCTATAATATATGAATGAAGTAACATAATATATGCTAATGTCAAAGGGGTTGTAGCTATAATGACTATATTGTTGGGAAAAGATGATATGAGAAGATGTTGTTACTAATGTAGAAGAAAAGGAGACGATCAGGGAATGAAAAGACATCAATTAATGATAGAAAGAGAAACTACTAATGAATAGAGAAAATAGTGAAGAAAAAGAACGTTCATTATTGTAAAGATAATGAAAAAATGGTTTTTTATAGAGTATTCACCGTTGGAGTCAAAAAGTAGAAGACGATCTACTATTGTATGTTCAATGTTGTCAAAATATAGATTAGTGGATAAAAAAGATATCGAGGGAAAATGATCAACCATTAAGAAACAATTATGCTTTCAGACTTAGATGTTTGTCTATTTAAAAAAATACTAGTGTACCTTGATCGACTATTGAGAAATAACACATCCATCATATCCACTGAAGACTTCGAACCCAAAAAAATTATATTTTGGGCTGCTAGAACCACCATTGAAAAAAAATGCTCACTAGGATGAGTGGTTCTTTTATTAAAGGTGAATCTTCAGGTGAATAGATAACGAATGGTGGAATTACGATCCACCATTTTTGATATAAAAATACAAGTTAATAACTAATGAACTACCTTTAATGGATAGAAGAGTTTTAATAAGTTCTATAAGTATGGAATAATTTCTGTATATTTATTAGATTGTTCGTTTATATGATAATCTTTACCGAGCTAGAGATATGTAGAAGGCCAAAGAAGAAGATTATACAAAATTTTTAATTAGAGAGGCATGATAGATAAAAATATACAAATGAGATATAAAATATATCATATTTTTCCTATGTGATTTATCATATGGATAAAATAGCATATGAGTTTTTAAAAGAATAAATGAATAATAAAGAAACACCCACTATCCCACATCAGATATGTCATGTGGTTTTCCACTACTATAACATACAAGCTGCACTTTCCACACCTTGAGATACTAGTGGGGGATTAAAACATGCACCCAACTACTCACACACATGAGCCTTATACATAGGAAAAGTGGTCTTACCTAGCCAAACCCATCCACCTCATGGGGGTGCATTCAATCCAGAATTATAAAGTGGCCCACATGAAAAAAAACATACACCATACACAAGCTTCCAAGCCTACAGTGGGATTCCTAAGGAAGGCCCTCACATGGGGTTGACCCATTGGATATCGTAAGGGTGGTTTAGTGCTATCCATGGTGGCTCACAATGATGGCTCAAATATATTGTTAATAGAATACTAAAAAAATATCAACATTAAGAAAAAATAAAAAACATAACACTCAATAAAAAGTATATGCAATAAACATTTAAAAATGAATATTTGTTTTCAAACCAATTTGGGATTTAATTAAATTTTAAAGATAAATTGATAAAAATAAGAAATAAGTTGAAATCTCAATACCCAATTAAAAAAATACAATGAAAAAAATCCATATATTCTTGATCCATGAAAAATTTCATAATGGAACCTTCATGTTGATTAATGTTTTAGATGCCAGACTTTAATGTGTAAATTTTTATTTTAGTTAGATACATACAATTGAAAAATAGGTCCCCCAAGAAGTATTTTAGTTTTAAGATGTATAGTTAAGTGCAACATTCATATAAAATGTGATGGAGGAAACATTATATCTAATTCAAAAAAACAAGGGATCCTCTTACTCTATTGTTTGCAAGAATGACTTGGATGAATTTTTACCATAGATATAACTATAAAAAAGGTACAGTCGAATCTCTATGGGAATTACATTATTGGAAAATAGATATAGGATTTCTATTTTAATCAACTCATAATGAAGGATTTGGTAATCATGAGTTTTCATAGATGTTAGCATCAACTATATTTTATTAACAATGATTGATTGATTTATTAACTAATGTTTTAAAAACATGATAGTCTCTATAACTTCTAGAAATCAATTTTTTAAAGTTTCATCACATAACAAGCCCAAATAACTTTCCATTTATTTTTACTGATACACATAAGATGAAATTTTTTCTTGACACCCAATCCACTATGTCACATCAAGGATGACAATTATGTTTTTTCCCCTTTACATTTCGAAAAATTGAAAGTAACATTTCACATATTTGTTTTCAATTTTTATTACACCAAAATAATGACGTAATAAATTTGTTATCCAATAAATCAATTTAAAGAAGGAAATTTTATTCTTAAAATTATTGTTGGATTAAGGAATGAATTCATCATCTTTCTTTATTTTATATGTCCTTTACTGAATGAAGGAAAAAAACTTTAATTCATTAATAACTTCAGTTATAGACCTATAATGAAGTTTATTTTTGGTCTCAATGGTATCATCAAACCATCAATGATTTTCATATATATAAAATCCATTGGAAATAAGTACTTATGTCACATAATACTAAAAATATGATGATATTTAGGTCTTCTTGATTGTGTATTATTCATATTAATAAGAAAACATAGTTTTCATTTCAGTATTGATCTAGACTTCATTTGATAAATAGGAAATTATTTTATTGTCCACACAAGTGCAATATGCATCTAAATTTTTTCTTTTGAAAATGAATAACATGTGCATATACTAACATTCCAAAGATTCCTAAACTCTTTTATTAAAGGATGAAATGCACACGTATACCATTTTCAGGATCAGAAGGTCCATATATGAATATACTAAATAAAGTGAATGGTTTTTTCGTACACATCCAAGGAGTATTGATATAACTGTGAATGAAAACTATCCATGTGATGTGTAATGTATGTATCTGTCCAAATAGGTTTAAACCATTACATGATATAACCAAAATCACATTACACACCTTAGCTACAAAATTATGATATCCAGAATCAAATGCCCACCATGATAATCTATCTATAAGATAAAAACATATCACTATCCTTATTTATTTTAAAATAGTTCCATCACATATTTATTTACATTTAATCATACATGACAATATTCCATAGACTATAAATAATTTTGAAGTGACACTTTACATTCAATGAAACACAATACGGTGTTACGTCAATATTTGGAATCTATCAAGATGATCCACATTTTATATAATCATTTAGGCCAATGGTTACCTTTTAAAATAAGATGCACTTTTTTTCATAGGGATTAATTTTGCCTTTTAAAAATCTATGTTGGTAAATTTTCTTTTTTCCTATAACACCCCAATATTCCACACTTTATTTCACTTTAAATAATGCAATAGCTTGCATTGTACGCAACTTGGAGTTTTAACACACCACGACCAATCAAACTGGCCGCTATGAATAGTAATAACCACTATTTGAAATTTTATAAATTTTATTTTTAAAAATGGACTTCATTTTCGGATTTGGAATATCAAAATTAGCTTAGAGTGAATTTTTGGTAATTTTCTAAAAACATTTAATTTTGATGAATAGTGAAAAACACAACGTTATTGATTAAAAACAAATTTTTATTTAAATAATTATTTAGTTTATTTAAACTTATTTTAAGTAAAAATATATACGTAATACCTATATTAGTTCAAGGAAATTCATTGGAGTCATTTTATAATAAAATTAGATGTGTAAAATTTTATTGAATTTTTTAACGTCTTTTACCCACCTTCTAGGCACGTTACCTAATTTGTATAATACGTATTTCTAATACTTCTGTATATTGAATTTAAAAAATCTAAGAGGAATGGATGATATTAGTAAGAAAAACATGGTTGAATAAGATGAAAATAATTCTTGGTGAATATTATCTTTTGAAATTTATTTACCACAGTTAAAATTAAATAATGTAATCAAAGGAAAAAATGATATTATTATTACCCTAACACATGTCCTAATTCCATTGGATAAGTTTATTTCGACCAAAATCAACCTTAGGAAATATATATGATCATTTTGGTCGACTTGGATTATATTAAGACATTTATTATTATTTTATTTAAAGAAGAGTTAAAAGTGTTAAATTCAAATTTTCATAATTAAAACATTTTTAATGTAGGGCTACACATAAGATAAACTCATCTATATAAAATAATTACAAAGAAATTTTTTTCCTAAATAATTATATTTTATTTATAAATTTTAGAAATTAAATAATTTAATTTATTTATGACACTAAGATGATGCAATATTTACCTTATGAATGAATGATTAAATTAATTGATATTATAAATATCCAAATAAATATAAATTGATAATTTTGATTAATTCCACGAATTTTGTAGCTTAATGTGACATTTTAGGGTAGATTAAATGAATTATTCTCAAATTAATCATGTTTTTAGGGATTTAATAAAAATAAAATACTAAATAGTATCCAAATTGACATCAATGAGTTTTTAAAACCAATACAATATTATTAAATGACATAGTAGACCTATAAAACCAAATATTGGCCAAAAACATATATAATAAGATATATTTCATTAATGAACCACTTGGGGTTATATTGGAATTTTATAATAATTTTATTAACCATATAATATAATGATACAAGGAGACATGATAAATGTTAAACTATTTAACCAAGAGTTAAAGCTAAAGGATATGGTTAATATTGTAACCTAATCATATTAAAAACCTATTGGTTGAGATTTTTCTGACCCATCCCCTCCTTAGACTCGAAATAAATCAATTTGGAGCCAATATATACTGAATATTATTGTATAATAGAATAATATTTCAAGATTTTCATAAAGTAACCCTCACCTGTCCTATAAAATGGCACTTCCCCGTCATTCAAAATCACTCCTCAGTGCCATTTGGCTCATCCAAACACTAAAAAAATATCTTCCCAACTACACTCAATTCTACCTAGAGGCCTTACATTTATAAGAATGCATACCTATGGAGCCCTTTTGATCAACTCAAAAGGAAACACGTGGAAAAGAGGTAATAATTTCACAACCTCTTTCAAACTATATTTCTTCTTCCACTTCCTCTTTATTTTTTTCCATACCAAAATAATAAATTCAGTGCCTTAAATATACTATGATGTTATTATAAATATCTTACAATAATATTCATTATTCTATCTATCCTATGAACGACCAGTCACAGTACGTGCATACGTACAGCTTACCGTCTCCACGTCGTGGTGTACTTTGTTATTCAAACACTTCATTATTTGGATGGGTATAGAAATTATTATAACTAATGTAAATAATAAATCTATACTTTTAATGATTATTTATATGTGATATACCATCCAATTACATATGATTTCACCATAAATAGAATGATATTTTCACTTGTGTGTATGTATGGGTTACCATCTCCACGAACATGATGAGATTTATTCCCCATCATGATCATTCATGAATAATTTTCATTATATGATTAAAAATTAATGTTTAATAATTTAATATCATTCTGGATGTGAATAAAATACATCTTATCCATAACAAACATGCATTACATAACCATGCATATAAAAGAAAATGAATCAATTAAGACCCGTAATAATGATACTACTGAAATATTATTAACAAATCAATATTAGTAGATCATATATGATATCATATTTATGTATGTGGTTATTTAATAATTTAATAATAATGATTTAAATATTATACAGGAGGTTAACGTACCCACGATCAATGAAAAGTACAAGGTAAGGGTTAATTCTACAATCTATTCATTATTCGAGGTTGTTTATAGGTGAGTGTCTACTGGGACATCTTTATCATCAGCATCCGTGTTTCATAAATATGTATTTCAAAACAATTTTACTATTTAGTAGACTATGGGTTAATGTAATTTATATGATTTTTTGAATTTTTATATAATTTTTACAAAGAAATCATTCCATTATTTTCCAAACAAGGTCCTTTATGACCTTTTCGACAACATTAATGAAAGAATGATTTATTAACATATACTACAGGTGCATCTATTTTCCAACATTAAAACATCATTGAAGCTTCTCTTACCAGCTTATAAGAATATTTAAAAAATAAATGTTTTCTTTTATAATTACATTATTTATAAATGATCTCAAAATAGAGTTATATATTTCTCAAAAATAGTTTTTATTTCATCTATGTCAACATCGTTTTATTGTTTTTAAACAAGTCTAAAGTTGATTTATTATGATATAATCCTCCATATTGTTTTGAATTTTTTGTAATATGATTGACTGTGGATGTGTTATTTTTATACCATTCATGGTTTATGGTTAAAGTATTAACATTTGGTTTCCTAGTTTTAATATGAATGTTTATATTATGTTTGAACCTTTTCATTTGAGGAATGCATTGGACTAAGTATGTGATAGGTGGAGCCCGCTATAGCTCCTCGATGAATCAGGAAGGATCATGAGACTAAAAAGTGTATTGGCCCAAGACCTTGCCAAAATATTATTTGTAGTATTGGCATGAGTCCTTGACTATGTGGTTATGAAGTCTGGAATTATGCATTCCATTATTATGAAATGGGATATTGATATTACGTGTAATTATTCAACTAGTATAATATCCCAGTGAAAAAGTAAATGGTATTATTTTATTTATCTATGACATATTATACACTTGTTTAGGTTAAAAAATATTATCTTTTCACCTTATACATTTCTTTAAATTTTTATACTTATTTATGAATTATTCCACTATATTGTTATCCTTACTAAGCACCTGAGCTCACCCCTTTCTATGTATTATTTTTCCCAGGATGCAAAAAAGTATATTATGATAGACTTGTAGGGATAGTATAAGGGGTATGAATGTGTTAAAGATGAAAATGTTATTTTTGTTTTTTCATTTTATAATGTAATGCAAAACTTATTTATGTATCTAGTACTTCCAAGGATTATAAAATGATTGGTGTTTTCGGATTTGATCCCTTGCAATCATGCCAATGATATGTAATAATGCACTGACTCTCGGTAATTGGGGTTGGGGTGTTACATGTCCCATATAATGTTTTGAGGTAATATCTAAATCATCATGAAGTTATTCCTTAAAAAATGTAATAATATAATTTATGGATGTATTAAAAATTATATACATGGGTTTTACATGAAAAAGTCATATTAAAATTAGATCTTTTATATTTATAGTATTTCCCATACACTAGGGTTTTGGTACCATCCTTAA
The DNA here is from genome assembly GCA_963277665.1 of Viscum album. Taxonomy (NCBI): domain Eukaryota; kingdom Viridiplantae; phylum Streptophyta; class Magnoliopsida; order Santalales; family Viscaceae; genus Viscum; species Viscum album. Next base: position 1,224,374,720 of record OY728157.1, on the reverse strand, counting down.
TTTGTTTCACCCTCCTGACTCATTCATTTTCATTACATTCATCATTTACCATCATATAATTTTCTTCCTGAAATGTAGTACATTCTTGATCATGACTATGAATAAATATAAACCATTCCTATAATAAATTCTCAAATATTGTCCTCTCATTCATATCTTGAATATTTTGAAACATTATTTTCTCCCCATTGTGATACAAGACATAATAGTTTGTTTGAAAACTATTTTTTATATGGAAGTTAACAAATTCATGAATTAATCATAGTCTTCCAACACAATTATAATTATCAAAGTGTATAAGAGTTATATTTAATGCATTGTTTAAAGAGAAATCTAGAAAATAATCCATCCTTTTTTATATTAATTTGTGATCTGATCAAAATCATAAATCTAACATTTATCCAATTCTTAAAAAAATATAAAAATGTTATATGTTAGTCAAATATGAAATATATTTAACCAAATGAGAAATTTTTACGTTATTTTGATTATTTTGAATAAAAATTTAATTAAATTGATATCAAATCCATTTTAAAGCACTCCCAATTTTCTTTCATCCAAAAAAATGTAACAAACAAGAATAAATAATTATAAAAAACTTATTTGATCATTAAAACCACAATTTGAGAAGGTAAAATACCATTTTAAATCATTCACACTATATATTTATCACATATATCCTTACATTTATTACTCTACCCCATAAGATAACACAATTCTATATATATAAAACTATAATATAAAAATAAAATATATAAATGACTATTAACTAAAAATAATAATATAAAAAATATTCAAATACAGTTTCAACATACAGTTTTAATCATTTTAAGTGAACAATTAATGGATATTTTATTCAAATATATTTTAAACCTAATTAATACATTAATAGAATAAATTTTTATAATTTTTATTTAAAAAGTCAAAAAATAATTTATTGTCCCAATAAAACACCATTAATTATGAATCATATCATGAAATAATGAGAAATTTTGTTATTTGAAATTAAAAATAAATCATAAAAATCTAAATTTTGTTATAAATATATAGAGTGCATGAATTGATGCTTTAAAAAATAATGTTTTCAGAATCCATTAATACCCGGAATATATTATAACAAAATAATCACGAATTTTAAAAAATAAATCATTTATAACTGAAACTATTTTAATTAAATCAAACAAATTATATAAAATGTCTTTATACAAACATTGATTTGATATATTTAATTTGATTCATAACTAACCACATGGAAAGAAAAATAAATTTTATGTCATTCTAAATTCAAAGAATGAAATTCAAAAAAAAAACAAGGATAAAATAAATTGTATCATTCAAAATTATAGATATGAACTCAAAATTTTATAAATCAAAACTATGTATATTTATAACATAAATTTCAACTAGTCCATATGTGATTTTCAATATTAAAGACAATAATGTATATCAAATAAGAACCGTGATATATTAGGGTTTATATATCACAAGTTACAAACCAAATATGGAATTATTTCAGGCTGGTCAATAACTAGATTATATTAATAGTAAACTAAGAAAGTCATTATTTTGGAACTGGACATAATAAATTCATATGTAAAACAACCCACGTATGAAATAAAGAAAAAAAATTATATATGTAGATATATCATAAAAAAGGAAATATTTCTTTGTATAAATATGTTTTCCATATAATTAACAAAATTTTAAAAATATATTCATGTACAAAAAGTGTACCATAATATTTAACATTGCAACACCAAAAATTTTAAAAGAACAAAAAACTTAGGAAAAGTTATATATTTATTTTTAGGTGAAAATTGTATTCTATAAAAAACTATTTTATTGTATAAAATGAATACCATAATTGAAATATTTTTGAGAAAAATTATACTAAACAAAATTCCTTGTAAAATTAAATCAATATTCAAACATTTATAAAACCCATATCATTATATATGTTGAAAACATATATTAAATTTTAAATCCAAGCTCATTGAATATATAAAATAAAAAATTCTAATTATTTATGTTTAACATTGAAATGATTTATTTCATAAACCCTAATTACATTGAAAAAACTAATTATGTACTATAATAATTAATTATAGATTTAACTAAAATATCACACAAAATAATAGGTTTACATTATATTTATGTATACATAGTGAGTAACTAAATTTTAAAAATAAATCACCTCTAAATATGTTTATTATGAATTAATAAAATGAATATAAAAAAATGAACCATTGGGAAATGAATCTAGAATAATCATAACAAAAAATAATATAACATAGTGTTTTATACCATTAATGACAATACAAGTTATGTTTGGATGAAGTGATTATGGATTTGTAAGTCAGAAATTCTATGTTAAACAATAAAGTGTTTACAACACCAAGTGGGGAGAGATCACTGAAAGTCGGAAATATAAGGGAACACCACTTATGGGGTCGAATCGAGATTGGAGTAAGATGGGAGGAGGGGAGGCCATACAGTTGTCGATTTAGTTTGAAGGCTAGACAAATGGTTCATTAAATCCATTTCTATAACCAAACACTATATCAATATATTTTTTAAATGGTTGGTATAACATTTTCTTAAAAAGGTTATACCAATGATATTTCAAAACCATTTTTGTATGTATGTAAGTATAGATCCCATTTCTAGAAGTGTTTCATTTATAAATTTTCATATTTAGTTAGTTACCTACATATATTAAAAATTATACTTTAAAAACAATTTTAATACTATTCCTATTGTGTACAACTGTCTTCTCAAAATTTACTATGAATATATATAATATTACATTCAATACACACAACCCATAGGTCACATCCCCCCTTGAAATTTCGCCACCTCAATAATATTTTTTAAATTGAACACATGGGGAGAGTTTTATATCCCCTTGATCCTCATGTTGAGGAATATTATTTGTTTTTATTTGTGAAGACTTAGTTTCAAACTCTCTTCACATCCTTATTTACGATTATCACTTGAGTGAAACCACTTTTATAAAATACTTTCTTAGATAATTGTATTTTCATCTATTACCTTCTTTGACTTAACATGAATCTCTATTATGTGATTTATCCCACTAATTAGTGGTCCACTTTTTATACTTCTTTATTATACTAAATATTTTCCTCCATTATTTGAGATAAAATCCTCGAGTTATAATATCTTTCCTTGAGGTGGAATTTGTTAATACACTATGTAATAATTAATACACGTCCAATTAAATATCCATTAAAACCACTAGGGATTTATCTATCTTTTATAAGTCATTGATCAAGTATCCATCCTTGTTTTTTTGAAAATATCTTCATTATTATTTAGTATATATTCATGAATTCATTGATTCCAGGATGGTTGTGTGACAACCATATCCAATGGTGCATGATGCAATATATATTACATTCGAACTTTATAATTTTCCAATTTTATGAATATTTTTTTTCAAGAATAATTAATTTTTATTCATTCCATTCATTACTCTCCTTGACCTAGGAATGTGGGATTTCATTATATAATCCTTAAAATCCTTTTGATATAACACATTATTTTATTTCCAACATTTTTCATATATAAAAAATTTTCTGATAAAATCATTCCCAATGTATCTTTTCCTTAGTTAAGATTTTATAGAAGGTGTCCTTACTTTATTGATATATTTTTATTCTAAAAACACCCCAATAAAATATTTAGTTGCCCTTCAATGTTATTAGTTAATTTCCACCTTCTTTTAACAATTAATGATTCATTATTTAAAAATAATACATCTTTTACACACTAATTTTATATTTTTTATCTCTTCAAACTATATTTGTTTAGGTTTCCATGGGTGGGATCTCATTCATTGTAGATTTCAACCTTATTTCAAACATCATTATTTGAATATCCTCATCGTTAATTTGGAAAACCATCTATAATATTTTCTAAAATGAATCATTTATATATTTTGTCGTCACTTTTATTTGTGTTTTAATGGGGATCATTCTCACTTTATATCTCTTTTCCTTGTAAATAATTTATTCAACTTCATGTGTATGTTTTAAGAGTAAATCTCTTTAACCCTTCATTTATTCTCTCATCCTTTTAACTCATTATTTCATAGTTAAACACAATTTATTATTTTTAATAATTTCTATAAGAAATTATTCTATGAATATATAATCTCCAACATGATTTATCAAAAACTAATTCACCTTTTCTTATATAGATTATATTTCTTTGTGATTTTCATAAGAACATCCTTTGGATTTAAAACATGATGTTGTTTTAACATATCCATTAGAATCAAACATTATTTCTTTATTTATGAGGGAATATAAACTTTCAAATTTAAAATGATCTTCCAAAAAAATTTAACATTATAAATATATTAAAAATAATAAAAAATCACCCTTATTGTGGTGTTTTTATTCTCAAGATTAATATTATTTTTAATCATACTCATATTTATTACTGATATTAGGTCATTTTTACCAAATTTATTCATTGAAAACTTATTATCAATTAGTTTTAAATCATATGTTTATATAAGTTTAAAAAATTCATTAGCTTTAATTTATTTTCGATATATCTGCTTTGATGTTTTCCACATCTAAAAAGAAATCGCACAATGAATGGTTTTAATTTATAAATTATCGGTTGTTGAATAAACCAAGATCCTTTTAAATTTTTCATCATGTAGACTTTCACCATGCCTCGTGAAATTAGAATCACGATGTATATATTCTATAATATCTTATTCACAAGAAAATATAAACTAAATCATTTCCTTTTGACAACCATAAAATTTAGTACCCTTAAAAATTGGAGGATTCATTTATGATTCCATATTATCAAGAAAATCTAAATCAAGATATGATAGATTGAGATCCAGGATTAACCCATTAGGATCTAACACAAATTCTTGGGAGAAATGAGTTATGATGTGAAAAAGAATTCACCATGGTTGGTGAGGGTGATCTAGGGGAATAAAAATATCAAATTTTACTATTAAACTCAGAAATTTTTAATATATTTCCAATGTTAATAGAAAATATATCCCCCATTTCCTCTCTCATTCCAATTTTATCAGATCTATCCAAAGAGACCCCATTTCCTCTCTTGCTTGAAAAAATTCACATTGAAAACACAAACCATATAAATAATGTAATGAAATCAAATCATATAGAGAAGGTAAACACCTCAAGAACAAAATTACATTACATAGTTCACCCTTCATAAGATCAATTCATGTATAATACACATAATTATTTTTCATTGTTTTAAAATCCATTATTATAGAAAATTATTAGTATATCAATGAATTTATACAATGAAAAATCCATTAAAAATTTCACTGGCCATGAATGAAAATTATTTATGGATGTTATACTAATTATCAATGAAAACATACTCGTGTACTCTCTCCGAACACTACTTTGATGTGGGTTTTAAATATTTTATATAATTGAGGGTATATAAAAAATTAACATTGTTAAATGAATGTATATCACATTATAATTTTAGGTCTAATTTATTTTTATCATCCACTGCTCACTTCATTGCTTCATAATCAAAATATTATAAACTTTATAATAATAAATTTGTTCTAGTTTATTTTATGAAATCCATACAAAAACAACAACAAATTTCATCATAAATTATCTATATTATCTCAATTCCTAGTTAATAGAAGTTCATAAGTTTATATCTATCTTCATATCAAACATTCACATCATTAGATATATCAATGAACATCCTTGAAGAAGCCTCTGTCTACAGGTACAAGATTTTTCTTGTATGAACTGGTCTTTTTTATTAAATTTACTTCTATAACATCCAAATAAATTTAGTATGTTCACCATTAATACGTAACATTAAGATATATATTTTTTTCATACCATATAAAAATTTTCTATCTCCATTATAATGAATATATTCTACAAAAAATATAACCTTTGAAAACCAATCATATCGTAGTTATATATTTTCTATCTACTTTAACGATTCTATCATTAATATTACAAAAAATTATCAAGTTAAATATTTAATTATGAATATATTCTAATGTTAAAAATTAATATGTAAACATCATCTATATTTAGTCAAATATTAATTTCATTCCAATTGAGCTCTAGGTATATTTTCTACCGACATAACCTATTTTTTTTATAAATTGATCTATAAAATGTATTAATCTATATTTATACATGAATCGACAAACATGTAAAAATTTAATCATAGAAAAGGTTCCATAAAATATTTTCCTATAATATATTATTGAATTTACTTGAGTCATATAACCACAAGTTAAAAAAAATGAGTCCTAAAATTCATCAAAATAAATGAGAAACACTTCCTATAAAAATATTGTAACTTTTTTATAAATTTAAATTGAATAAAATATCCCACACCTATATTATTCAAGATTAAAATATGCAAATAAATATTTTTAATTAACCTTCATGAAATCTCATGGAAATATTTTATTTTACTATATACATTTTACCTCATTTTAATTCCATAAAAATGATATAAATTTCATTGAAAAAATTTACTTGAAAAAAAATCATGTTGATATAACATCAAGTTAATATTATGTTTCTAAAATTCACTTATATTAAATCATAGTTTAATATTATGAAATATGATATTATTCTTATGTGATCTTTAAAATCGTAAATTTTATGTTATTTGATTTCCTCTTGATTCTTAAGTGGACTTTGAATATTTTTAATGAATCATATGTTGGTATTTGAAGAAATATATCACTATTAAAAATATTATTTTAGATTTGAAAATTTCTATATAAAACATAAATGAATTAAAAAAATACTACTACACTAGTTATTTGAATTCCGGAATATAACTATCAAGAAAAAATCTTTTCAAAAACATTTATTATACATTTCCAATTGAACTTTCTATTTGAAATTATGCCACCTTTGAATTAAAAATATTAATTTTATTTATTTATAATTTTTTTAATTCTCCACTCTTTTGGAATAATCCAACCAAGTAAAATATCATCCTTGATCATTAATTTAAAACTAATAAACACAAATCCATTCACCAATGATAAATCAACCAATACATTTATTCCCAAATTATATTATTCATAAACATATCTTCCAAAATATTTCATTCCTTTAATAAACATTTCTTGACAATCCATCAATGTACTTTAACCATTCCATTTAATATAGGCTCTATGTAGTCGTTGTGCTGGCTCTAATTTTTCCACTATTGATCTCTGATGTATCAATATAGTCAACTTTGGATACCATGTGTTTCCTTGATCATGAATTCTCAAGATATCATTTATATTTATTTTATATATGTGATTTTTGGTATATATCGTCCTTATAAAAAATCTATTTACAATATTTTATTAAAACTTCTATGTGTAATTCATAAGAATTGATATGTATAATCACTATATTCACTCAAAAAGTCACATGTCTTCACAATATCCATGTTTTATCCCTTTTAATATTGACAAAAACCATCTATAATTAATAAATAAAACTCTTAATATATGGTTGAAATATCTTTTGAGTCACTATATGTTGATAAAGGGGCCACTAAATAATTCTTAAGTTGAATGTGACTATATAGTTAAAATTCATTATGCATCAGTAGTAGTTAGTCTGATGTATTGTTCACACTCAACCTGACATAATACCTGAAGTGTAACTTGTTTTAAGGTATATATAATATCTAGTAATACAACATACGATTGATGTTAATTGTGTGATGATATAAAAGAGGATAATATATTATATACCGATGTACATTAATATAGGGATGCTTTTATAGAGAAATTTTGATGAAAACCAGGTTAGTGATACTGATAAAAAAATTATTACAACATATTATGATTATAAATATGGTTGAAAAAATATGATTTATGTGTCACAATTTATATATTATTGTTTTATTATCTATAACAAAGGAAAGATATATTGTTTTACCAATGCAAGCAAGAATATGATGTGTATAAAGAGTTTTATAAACAATTTAGGTAAGGGTATGGTAAAAAGTGCAATTTTTTATGATAGGATTGGTTAAATAAATTCTATAACGAATTTTGTATTCAATTTATTGATTAATCATATTTTGGTAAAACTTTATTTTATTAGAATACATTTTATGGATGGATATTTAGAGCATAAGAAAGAATCAAGGAAGCCTTTATCCCATTGGTATGACAACACAAGTTACGACCATTGATAAATTAAGTCATATTTAAGCCTCATTTGTGGTTCAAAAATAGTAAAGTATTGTGGGAATAAATGGAAAAAGATCCATTACTAGAAAATACGACATGGGAAGAATATATTTTGAATAAATATCAATGGTAGATGTTGTTGAGATATGTATGGATCCATATTTTGATATGGAAAATATAATTTTAAAAGTGGATAATTTGTTTATTTTACTGTGGTGTTGAGGTCAAAAGGAGTTATATGGGTAACCCACCCTGCCAAAAAGTCTAGGGTTTGAGGAGTTGGATGGACAAAATAATTTATTTTAAAAAATATTAGAATGTTCATGTAATATAGATTTTGTAATATAATTTTCATGTGGTACTCATGGTGATCCCCTACAATAATTGTTACATGGGATGTACATTGAAACGTGAAGGTAAAATATTACATTAGAGTTCAAATAGATATTTTATAAATTTATTTTATGTGGAAACCTATTAAATGTGGAAATTTATTACTCGATAGAGTTTTTCTATCATCAAATTTATACATCATAGTGGTCACATAATATTTCACCAACAACTTCCATTATATCTTTCATATAAGAAGTATTAGAAGAACCACAATAAAATTATATTTGTTTATGTTTCTGATGACACTAAAGAGAAAACACATAAAATAACAAGAGGGATATTCAAAATCAAATTACACACATATACCTAATCCTCATTGCGTATAAAACCAATTGAAGATACATTCCACTATAATTCATAGTGAACATGGTCAAAGTTTCCCCTAGGACCTTTAACTATCTACCTCGGGACTTTGGAAATTACATGAAAGATAATTTTTCATACATAAAGAATAAAATAAATAATCCTTGAAATTAATATTTCCTAATAGAAACAATATTAATAAATTCATTTTGAAAAACATCCACCCATATCCACTATGTGTAATAGCTTAGAAACATCTAGTATGTTTGATCACTATAATGGAAATTATAATGGTTTGAACACAAAATATTTAAACCTAAAAAGAAGCATCCTCTACACAATGTCAGATAAATATTGTTGCATAAATTCCCCATGGGTATGATAATATTGAAAATATGTTTTGAGTAGATATATTGATCTATGAATACTAATAGAATATATGTTCCCTAAACACAGTTATAATCTATTAATACAAGGGAAATGGAAATTTTATCCCAAGACCCTTTGAAATGATGATAATATAAATACTTTATTTTGATTTATCAATGAAATTTGAGAGTTTATATAATTATGTAATTTTTTTTATTAAATGATTCTCACAAAAAACAATCATTATATGCTCACCACCTATCACTACATAAAAATAAATTAACCTCACATCTAAAGGTATGATTTATAAAAATAGGGAAACATATAAGGAAATTTATATCCCATATAAACTATCTATAAACATAATGAAGAATCAATCAAGAAAAAAACAACAAACCATCATATGAAATAAAAAATACAAATTATTTGGGTATAACTAATCATTATCCACCACCATTCTAAAAACAATGAAAAAATATCACCAAAAAAATGAAACTTTTAAAAAAACATCCATGTTTCAGATATCCATTCAAAATCTCACAGAACACTAATATAAAAACATCAAATATAATGGGTGAATCAGTATGATAACAATAAAGTAAAAAAATTATAAATCAGAGAGGGTTGAACCGTCATAATTCAACTTTTAATAAAATAGAGAAATCAGTATAGGAACTCAAAAAAGGATCATACATACGAAAATAAAAAAAATTATAAAACCATTAAAAATAGAAATGGGAAGTCAAAAAGGGCCTATATATCTATTGAAAAAATGTGGGGTAAAACTATTGAGAATAACACACCAATTTCATACACATGAATTTAGGTAATAAAAAACATGTTATTCGAAACATATTATAAAAGGAACTCTAATGACCTAAATCTAACAAAACAATAAATCAAATATTTTAACATGTCACTAGAATAGTCCAACACAATCTATGCATTTCACTAATAACTCACTATAAATATAGACAGGCATAAAATGAAATGAAAAAATCACAGAAGTTGTTTTATGTGGTAGAAATGTTTAGTCATAAGTCCATGAGAAATAAATATTATAATTTCATTTCAAATAAATATCAAAGATTATAATCAAAGTGACTTGTAATCCACATAAATCATTAACATAAATGATTACTTTACAAATTAGAATGATATCCCAACCACTTATATTGAGCGACCTATCCAATCAACTTGTTTCACTGACCTCCTTCATTTGAAGAGATCTATCTATTATTAATAGTGACTGACGATCACACGTAGCAGTAACATGTTCGACCTATGACCTATGGCAGAAAAAACCATGGGCCTTTTGTTGATAAGAGTGGATCGTCATATTTAATTCAATCAGCCAATTATCATATAGTTATTTGAACAATATACACTTGAAACTATTGGAATATAGTTCCTTCCAACAAGAATTATTGATACATCATCATGAAAAGCATGCCCCCTACCGAAGAGATATCGTTTCTCCATCTAATAGATTGAAGTATTTTCCATTATTTATCCTTTTGGTCAAATGAATAATGGGATTAAAGATTCAAAATACCAAAAAAGAAATAAAACATCATTAGAAAAACTCATCTCTAGCATCTCTCCAGTATGAGACATATCATCCTTCATTTGGTTATCCACTATTAAATAATATTTGACAAGAAAGATGGTGTAGGTCCCATATAATTGGTTCCATGGATGAATTATTCATTATCCAAATGTTTAATAATGTTTTAAATTTTTATGGATAAATACCGAATCATCTTAGATTCATTTATTTAAAGATAATTTCCTAAATATCATAATACCATAATAAAAATGAATCTAAAAAATATTGATTTGCTTGTATAATATAAAAGGGATAATATTAGAAGATATCATTAGATTTTCTTCACATTCCATCCATAAATATTCCTATTATCACAAATATTATTTAATAAAAAAATGAAATATCATTTATATGATACGTATACTAATGAAATTATAACCTGAAATCAAGGATTTGAGTAATTGAGTTATTTAGTAAATAATAATAACTTGTATATAGGAATGCCAATAAATTGACAAAAAAACATCAAATATGAAAAATTTATTTCTCTAATATATATTTCTTATAATGTATAATATAAAATATATACTTGTAAAACTCCATTATATTACACAGATAGAAAATATTACATATTAAAAACTAATATACTTGATAGAAATGAAAAGATTACAATGGGGAAATAAACACGTGTAAATAATAAAACCAGAACATGATATTCAAGTATGTCACAATTCGCTGAAATTATCACCGATGGAAAAAAAATAAAATAAAAAATAAAGCAAATTTTTAAAATCTGTTTTTGATTTTTAAAATGAAGTATAAATAACATTGATAAAAATATTAGAGAATGTATAATGAAAGAAATGCTATGTATTTATAAGATGCTTAGCTATTATATGAACATTGGAATAGATATGACCACAGTGAATAAAAAATTAATGTATAAATGGTAAGAAGATTTATGAGAATCGTAAAATTTATGAAAATTTTATTTAAAATGGGTAAAAATATGTAAATATAAATATTAAAATCCTCATGTTTGATAAATTAAGTGACAAATATGCTTAAATTTCAATAATGCATGTCTTAACATATTGAGTAAAATAATAATTACTATAAAAAAATTAAATTATCAATTTTTGAAACCAATTATTTCTAAAATATATATAATTAATAAATATCAATCTTAAAATATTTATTATTTATAAAAAATAGAATGTTAATCACTTTTGAAAAAATAAGCAGTATTTTTAAAGGTAAAATTAAGTTTTCCATTCAATATATAATTTTATATGAAATATTAATTTATAATATTTATATATTTAATTTGGTAAAATTTTATTTAATTTATAATTCATAAAAATATTAATTATATTAGATTGATTTTTTTGTTATTTTTATAACAAATTTGATTTTTAGTGATTAATAAAAATATTGTTTTTATGAATATTGCATGATTTATGAAATCATCATGATATAAGTACTGTTAAAAAATTATAAAACTTTATTTCTGTATTAAAAATATATGTATCTATTAAAATAATGCATATAAAAGTAATATTTTTAATTTAGAATCCTAATTTTAAAATATTTATGATTAAGTTATACTTTATTCAAATAAAAATATTCTTTTGATTATTTACATTTAATTATGTATTTTCACGTTTCCATTCATTTTTTTCTGGTTTAAATGTCAAATAAACATCCTTTTTTAATCATAAACTACTAAATGTTATAGTAATCAACACTTTTCAACGTATTAGGCCCAAATATAAAACTAATCGATACTTTATTTGAAAATACCACTACCCCTTTGATATATAAGAAAAAATCAGCCAACCCTTTATCCTCACATAAAAGATTCACTAAATTTAAAAAGATATTCCCAAAACCAACTCTACTCTCCCCTTTGCATGACTCTAATCCAATATCATTACCCAATTTCTCTCACCTGAAGGATTTAGGATTTGTGCAAGGGAGGTGACTTAAGGTGCGAGTTAAATGTTTCAAAACAAATGCTTCCATATGAATTATACCCTTACACATTATATAACATGATGTCATCCATAGATATAAATATAAATAATATTATTTAATATAATATATTTTTTATAAAGCTCTAAAAAATTTAACCTCTTATTATTCAATATTTTTTAAAAATACAATTTAACCTACAATTGTTTTACATTACTAGAGATAATGATGATATTTTATATTTAGATTATTTTTTTAATGTATAAATAAAATTATTTCATATTTGAATATATTATAATATTCAAATAAAATATTTTCTTTTTTTATGGAATTATTAAATATTAATGGTAATAATTACATTAAATGTAAACATTTTTTTCATTTTTAACTAAAACAAATTGTTGAAGAGGATTCCATGAATTGTAACTATATATGTTTATATTGAACGATTTAATTTCCATAATTAAATGAATGATATAAAATGATAATTATTTATCATATAAATCCATTAGATAATAACTTTTACCTGTTATATCAATATTTTAGCAGTTTTGGAATTATAAATAAAAAAACATAAAAATAGTTGACATGGGAAAATTAAATTTAATGAATAAATAATAAATTATAAAAAATTAAAATAGTGGAAATAAATATTAAAAAGTTTCATAAAAATTTAATTTAAATTTTAAAAATGACTATTCAAGATTCTAGAGGTGCATCTGATGAAAATTCAGAATTTCGGTTATGGTACTTTTCTACTCCTTATAATTCTTGATTATATATTCTCTATCACCCTCTATATATCCCTTTATATTTATATATTTTTAGTATGTTTAATTTTTGATTTTAAATCCTTATTTATTCTTTTTTTGGGTTTCTACCTTCCATTATTTTGTTATTTTTATCTTCATTTTATCCATTATGAATCTCAAACGGGAATCTTTACAAGTTTCTCTCTTTTCCCAAATTCTTCTTATGTTTTTTATAATATTTTTAATTTTATATCAATGATTTTGAAAGGAAATAATTATTATTTTAAATTAAATTATTTTCATTTTTAAAAAATTCTATTCTATCAACCCTTTTTATTGTTTCCCGTTTCATAAAATAAAATAAAATTAATTTTATTTCAAAAAGAATTTTTCTTAGTTAATTATGTATTCTACATGAGATCAATATTAATAATCAATGATTCATTTTTTTATAAATGTTCAATATTTATCAATCCCTTATTTTCTCATAATCCTATATGATACCTTAATATTTAACATTTTGGGGAATAATTTTATTACCCCTTTATCTCTCATGGATCTATTTCATGTTTTTTCATCTTTATTTATTATATATCAATCATATGAATAAAATATTTTGGTGTGATATGTGCGACATGAACTACATATACCCAAAATATATTGGGTAATGTTTTATATCTCAGGAGATCCTTATGTGAGAGAATGATGCAATAAGATTTGTTAGAAATATTATGCATGGGTATGATGTTGTTACCTTTGTCAACAATTTTATTCAACGGAATGATGTGGTTTTATTTACCTATATTGTTTTTATTTATTAGTTATGATCCAAGAATTAGGTTTATGATGAGATTCTTTACGTTTTAATAAATCTTTATAATTTGCTTGTCTACCAGGATTCTATTACACTTTAGCACTTATACAATGTTTTTATGTAATGGAATTTGGTACTTAATTTATTATATCCATGGTATTATTATTGAATATCATGAAATTTCACCCCATTTTTATAATTTTTACACCCATATTGGGTTTTATTTGTTAAACCTTCATTTAAATATAACCTTATGATATCCTATTTTGGGATAAAAGTGTAGTGAGATCTAAGAGAATGTTATAGAGAATAAAAATATATGATTATGTTATTGAAGATACATTATGATGTTTTTTTAACAATTTTTTTTGACATATAATTGTTTTAAATAATTTTTTTCTTAAAGGGATGAAATTACTTAAATAAATTTGTTTTTAGAGTTTCTAGATTTGAATAGAGTTGTAATGTCTAGATGTAAGGAACGTTGGTAAGTTGTAAAACATTCCAAATTATGATAGATGATTATTTTTTGACTTTAAAGTTCTCAATATCATGGAATCCCACATGATGTAATCTTTTAAATAATGGAAGTTTTTGAATCTCTATGGCCCTTATTTATTGGACATAGTAATTTAGATGCACTTACCGAGCATAGCCACAAACAAAAATATTATGTAAAATATTTATGTTACTTGAAAAATAATTCTAGACATATTTCTCAAGAATGAGAAATTTAAAGAAATATATATGGTTTATGTTTTTTAAGTTGAATGGAGTATTACCTTCTACAAATCCAAAACACTCTGTAGAAAAATGTTTTAGATGATGTTTTCTTTTAAAAATCACATGTTTTTTAAAATCACCGGGTTCATTTAGAAAATTTGAAAAAGAAGATTATGGTTTAAATACATGATAATAAGAGAGATTTTATATATGAATACCCAACATTGAAACATTAATTATCAGATATCCCCAATCAGACTGATGCAACATACCGATCAAACCGGACGATGTATATCATTTTTAACGGAGAAGATGCACATGACATTATTAATTTGGAAATGGATTTATATGAATATTGATGAAGAGATAGAGGGGGGGATCATCTTTTTTAATTGTTCACCATGCTCTAGAAATAGACTATTGGACATTCCCGAAAGAGATATTTAATAATGTTTTAATTTTCTTCATCAGACATATGATTCATAGTTTAAGGGAATTTTCAAAATACTTATAAAATAGGGAATTATTTTAGTTAAACACCATTCTCTATAAAAATAATATCATTATTAGTTTTACTTAGTGACCAGATGATATTTAGTAGACATAGTCTCTAGATAGAGAAAATTTCTGTTTTTTTGTGTTGTTACTATACAGTGATTGTGATACCCATTGATGTATATATAAATTTAAACATTGTTTCCACCCCTCATAGAATATTTTAGAGGTACAATCATTGGAATGAGTTGAGTTTCTATATATACAACTTGTATGATGTTTGAAGATCAGAGTTTTGTAACATGCAGTATAAATTATGAATTCTTGTAAAGTTATAAAGTATAAAATAAGAAACAAAGGCCAAACTAAATCAAGGCATTTCATTTCAAGTGGGTCAAGATAACATGAAAAAAACATAGTTATAGATAATTAATCTCTATATAGAAAATTTGGAAGAAATTAATTATGTTCTTTCTTGACTAAGGTATATAATTATGACATTTATAAGAATTTATAAAGATTAAAGAAGAATAAAAAAAAATTTAGAAGGATTCATAATTACTCAATTGAAGTTAAAATATTTGATAAATTTGGATTTGATTTTTTGGATGATTAGGATATCATTTTCAGTTTCCCACATTTATAATTTACAAAGCACAAATAAACATAGATGCAATGTATAGTGATATTTTTCACTATTCTCCTAGGCATAAAAGGTGGAATTTAGTAGTTTTGGTTACAGAAAATTTTTTCCAACAAAATATACATTTGGTTTTGAGGAAGATATTCCAAATTAAGGCATCGATCATAATATTGGATGATAGATAGTTTCGATTATCAAATAGTGGTTTCTGAGATAGAGAAGACTATACAATGTTTCAAAAGAAGTTAGTGAGGCACTGATTCATCTAATCTGACAATACATAGGTTTTCAAATAGTTGTAGGTTTATTGTAACAACATTATAAACATTTCATTAAACATAGGACCATAAATCCTAGTGCCATTTGAAATAGTTCCCAGATAGACTTTTTGTGGAGTAGTTTGAAAAATGATTCTTATTTTGTAGTGGAAAAAATTTTGTAAGATTTTTTTTATAATAACTAGAGTAAGTATAATATTTTCCATTATCATATAGAAGGTATCCAATGGTATTTGACACAAAATTTTAATTCCCTTATTCATTATACTAAATTTCGACAAACCCATGGGAGTGGATATCGAAAGGATAAAGTGCCTCACCCTCAGGCCAATCATTTTAAAAACTACATTATTTTTTTAATTTTATATTGTTACATTCATTTAATTATAATGTATAATAATAAAGAATAAACTCAATCATGTTAAATGAGTTATTTTTACTAAAGTTTAAATTTTTAATTATTCAATCATTGCTTCGACCCCCTCTAAATGATTCAGTGACTCATAGGAGATTCTAGTGGTATCAGAGGGAAGGATACCATATTAAATTCGTATCACGGAAAATTAAACTTATGTTAATATTATAGGAATTCATAGATTCCCTAGAAAAAATTATCATGGTTGGAAAAATAGTAAGATTACCTATATTCCGCCAATTGACCTAGATGTTGTTGATGATACCATAATTGGGGTTGCAACCATTAAGAAAGGAAAACCAATAAATTTTTATTATAAATGAAATAAATATGTTTAGGGGACATATTGAAAAGATATTAATAGGTCATAGTTTGAAAATATTTACATAAATGTTATGTGTCTCAAACTGTTAAAGATAATACAGGACATTCCCAAAAGTATTTATGAATGAAATAATAACGTAAAGGAAGAAAAGAAAAAAAATATTGCATTGAAGGTTTGAATTTATAAGAATAAGAGATGAGTAAAAAATGTTTGATTACTCCACCATAGTCAATTATGTTGTTTAGAACATATGATGATTTGAAGATATCCGTGAATATTCAATAAATGTTATGAAACAAATTTGAAAATTTCTGAATATGTTTGATTCTAAAATATATAATTTTGAAGATGAAGAAGATTTATACATTTATTAGTTGAATGAATTTATTATTTCATAAGAAATGAGAAAATCCCAGGATATCAAAATAAATAACAAAGATGAAATAAATTTTGATGCTATGAAAAAGATGAAAATTTTAGATGCTAAAGATGCAAATCATTTTGACTGAGAATATAAGGAGTATGTTGAAGTTAATAAAAAATAATGTCACTTATATCTAACAATTATTAAATATGTATAGTAAAGGATGAAGGATACTCCAAAATGTTTTCATTGTGGTGAAACACTAAATTTTTCTAACAATTCCACAAAATTGAATGGATGTTAAATAATTATAAAGAAAAACCTCACTCAAATAAGTTTGATAAAAAATTACAAGAAGGAACATAATTATATTGGTTGATATAGAAAGTTAAATATAAATAGTGGAAAATTTTAATGTAATAGTATCGAATATGAATTAGATGATGTTTGTTTATAATAATATGAATGTTCAGAATGAATAATACATTGTCTGCATAAGTTGAAAAAAACAAAGATTCATCAATCAATTAATAAGAGTGAGGAGATGAATATTATAGAGAGTATCATATCAGATCATAAAATGTTTTATGAATTTATCAAAACATAACTCTGAAGTAGGATATTATAATGATGAATAAAGTTAGTGAAAAGTATTTGAAGGATGAAATGATGTTACTAAGAAGGAAGAAAAAAACATCCCTAAGATATTAGGATACAAACTACGAATTGTTTCATAAAGAAATATGGTTGAATACCTATATAATAAGTTGGAATACATGGAATATGATGTTAAAAAATCAATAAAAAATCATTGAGGCTGAATTAAACAATCATTTTGACAGAAATTATAGAGAGGTCTCAGAAGTAAAATATGAATCATTTAAAGATGCTGAAAAGGATCATTCCAAGAATTATGTGAATTCTCCACGGTACAGTGACAAATTTTCATCTAATATTTATAAAATTTGAAGTGTTAGGAATGGTTTTGGGAAATATTTGGTTAATATTGTTGGGAAAAAATCTATCACATTCCTAAAAGATCAAAATTCCTTCCATAAGGGAGATGGTGCGTGCCCTAAATTTTTTTAGAATAGAAAGATGTTATGAAACTCAAAAAGGTTCTGTAAATAAAATCTCAAACTTATAAATAAACCCAATATTTGATAGTTTTTGGGTTCTATATTATTAATTGTGACAATACATTAAATTTTTGTGATATTGTTTCACTTCTTAGAATAAGGTATGAATGAACTGGAAGAAATGGTTGAAAAAAGAGTAAATTTCATAAAAAATAGAAATCTTGAAATGTTATTTATCAAGATGTTGGAAATATTAACATGGAAAAAAAATTTAAATGTATAGTAGAATATAATGGAATATTTGACAAGGTTTAATATCAAGGAGAAGAATGTATGACAATTTATCTAGGGAAAAATTCAAAATCTAGAAAAGATAATGAAGTTGGAATGAAGAAAGTCAAGCAAAGATTATTTGCTATTAAGACAATTTTATTTGAAAAAAATTTATCAAAGAATGTACACATTATAGTGGTTTTTCTTCACACTTGGTGAAATATTTGTAAAATATTTAAAGATGTATAAAATCAATATGAATAAGTAGTTACCTTTAGGTATAATAATTTATTAAAAATTCAATGAATTAGAATGGATGAGATTGAAAAGATAAAGTTAAAATCTACGGAAGTTATTTTTTTAAATGGACTAAAACAGAACAAACATTTTTTATGTTAAAAGTTTGACGGTGAGAATGATGTTAAATTCTCTAAATATTTTTTTATATTCAAAAGTATAATATATGTATTTTTTTTACAAATGGATAATGAACTAGTGGAAATATTTTGTAGATAGGTACAAATTGTGACTAATGTTATATTTTTTATGATGTTGAAGATACATTGTTCTATCGTTTAATTGAGAATAATGGGAATAAAATCACAAAAAAAATATGAAGTTGAAGTTTTATGATATTTTATAACATATAAATGAAGATAATATGTTGTATTTATAACGTATTACAAATGTAAAATGGCTAGTAAATATTATAAGAAATGTGAAATTTATTATAATAGACCACTACAACATATTCATTCAGATATATTTAGATCATTGAGACATCAATTAATACAAGGATATTTGTTCTTGGTTACTTATGTTTATGAGTTCACTCGAATAAACAACATCATCATTATAAAATAGAATTTGATGAATATATAAATGTTTTTATTTTATTGAAAATATGTCAAGAGATAAATAGAGGATTATATAAAGAATATAAGAAAATATAAGGTTATATAATTATCACATAATGATTTTGAATATTATATTAAAAATATAATCAAGCCTTTATATATTGTATCTTTCACCCTATAACAAAATAATGTTCTAGAAAGGTAAGATATATGTTTGCTGGAAATGGGAAGATGTATGTTATAAGAATACAAACAATCGAATTTCTATTAGAGAGAAGCTATTAGTATTGATGTAAATGAACACAAATGATGTTTGTTAAGGCCCAAATAAACATGGTTTCCTATGGAATATGGTATAAAAAAATATTTGCAGATATATTCCATGGTTTTTATCAGTAACGATATACTAAAAATAAAAAATATATATCTTGTAAAATTTGATGATAAATATGTGGACGGAAGTTACATTGTATATTCACCAAATGGAAGGTTTTAAAAATTTTGGAATAAAAAATTACCAATGGTGATGGATTCCTATGATGTAAAAGTTATTGAAAATAATAAATCATTAGGAAAGGATGTTGAAAATTGCGAGGAATACAAACTAAATATTTGTAAAGAAATTGAATGTGATACAAGATAGATATATCATCAATCAAAAGAATAATGTGATGAGGGAAGAGAAGCTAGAATATTATCCTTTAAATTTACTAACCTAAATAAACATGTTGAAACAAAAAATATACATGGATATAAAAAATATCTGATTTAGACTATATTAATGATGATATTAGAAAATGATACATCACTCATTTCATATATTGAATCAAATTCTATTTCTAATGTAGCACGACACAAATAGATGGATTATATAAGGAAAGAAGACGTGGATCATATTCAGTCAATTGAAACATTGTATTCTATTCAATAACTAGAAGGTAGAAATTTTATTGCAACAAGATGGGTATATAGAAAGAGTTTTAATAAACTATGAGAAGTTTCATGAAATAAATCATGACTTATTTTTAAAGGTAGTTCACTTTGGAAAGGTGTTAATTTTAATGTATCATTTTCCCATATTTAACAATTAGAAACTATTAGAATGTTTTTATTTGTGGATATACATCAAAGTTATAATGATAATCAAATTGATGTGGAGACATCTTTCCTCAATTCTGAGATTGAAGAATAATTTTATAATCAGAAAACTTGTGGGGTTCAATTATATTAACTTTGATGAAAGGTTGGTAATTTTAAAAATCTCGTGTATGGGTTTGAAAAATCCCCACATGCATTGTATTCCAAACATGATAAATTCCAAAAAATGATGGATTTTACTATGTGGAAGAATTACAATAACGAATATGTGAATGAAGTAAATTATAATACCCTAATTTTAATTATTTATGTGAATGATATAATTTTTTAGGGATAGATAAAAAGTTTCTGAATATTTTTTAAGGAAAATGAAGAATAATTTTGAGATGTTAATGTTCATATAATTTAATTTCATCCTTGGTTTAAATGTTTAAAAAAAGAAAAACTACATTTTCCTATGACAAGAAATGTATTCAAAATAATTTTTAGAAATGTTTGGTATGGAGGAATATATAGAATTTTAAACTATTATTTTTTTAGATAATGATGAGTAATGATGATGTTGAAAAATGTGTAAATCAGAATTTTTTTGGAAAATTATAGGAAGTTTTATTTAATTACCAACATTAATACTTGATATGGTATATTCTGTTGTAATGTATTCTAGATACCAGAGTGATCTTAAATAATCTCATATGTTAGTAGCAAAGAGAATTATGAGGTATGTTAAATAAACAACTTAATATTGGCTGATCTACAAAACATGTTTTATATGAACATTCATGGTTATACTGATAATGATTCGGATGTAGATTGTAATGATAGAAAATCAACTTCAGGAGGAATGTTTTTCTTGGGAGAATGTTGTGTGACTTAGAAAAATAAGAAACAATGTTTAGTAACATTGAACATAACAAAATTATAATATGTTGCAACTACATACGCTTGTACTCGAACTTTGTGGATAAATTATTAGTTAGAGTATTTGAAAGATGATGTTCCTACACCAACCTCGATACTTTTTTTTAATTAGAGTACAATTGATATTTCTAGTAATCATATCAAACTCTCATGATTAAATAACATTAATATTAAGTTTCACATCATAAAATACAAATGTTTTAGTGGATATGTCTTGATAGAATATATTTCAAAGAAAAATAAATTTATTATATTTTCTCAAAATCTTTGAAAAATGAAGTATTTTAAGAATTACGGCATGAAATTCATGTACATCATCCAATAAAATAATATTAATCATTTAAAGGAAGCACATGCGCTATGATTTGGATTATGTTAAAAAGGTAGATAATATGTAAAACTTGTCACGACAAGGGAGAATAAGATTAATTTTATGACATATATGAATCATAATATGTGTTTATCATAAAATGGGAGAGAGAAGAAAAAGTGGGAGAAAAATAATACTGAGGGAGAGTTTATCTTAACATGGATAGAAATATGACTTTCATTGAGGGTGATATTTTCTCAAAACATGATATTATCCAATAGTCTAGTATTATAAAACTGTCCTTTGGGAAATGATATATTTTGGTAAAGGTATAAATATTTGTGTTGTTATAATTATTTTTTTAAAAATATGAGAGTTAAAAGATACTTATTTGGAAAAGTTATTAACAAGAGTTTCCCAAAAATAAAATGGGGAGATTTAAGATCCTTAGTGGTGTTTTTTTGAAAATGTATTTTTTTAAAATAACATTTGTAAATAATGTTTTTTTAATGTGAATGTTCATAAATGAGTCTTTTTGATGAGTTACTAGAAAAGAAGAATGTTATATAGTTTTTATTTGAGGAAATTTGGGATGTTGTAGAACATTCCAAATTATGACAGAAGATTATTTACTGATATTAAATTTCTGAATTTCATGGAAAACCTCAAGATATAATTTTTTAAAGAAAGGAAATTTTGGAATAAATCTATAATAGTTTTCTAGAAAAATGTTTTTGGACTCTATGATTTAGAGATAGTTACCAAACCTAACAAAATAGGAGGTGGTCGGTAAAATATTGAAGTTTATGGGCTCATATTTTTAAAAAAATTTCTCAATCCCGATAAATTACAAGAAATATGAATGATTTTGATGTTTCTAATGTTCAGTGTTATTCTAAATTTTTTATAATTAGAATAAATTTTGAAAATAATTTTAATATGATGTCTAAATTATAAATTATAGGTCTGAGAAATCATTGATATCTTAAAAAATTTGAGAAGACGAAGATTCTTGTCTTCATCCAGGTGGATAAGGAAGAATTTTTTATAAGAAGATCTGATGTTACAAAATTTCTTATCAAATATCCCAGATCAGACTAATGTAGAAGAATGAAAAGAGATCAATATTTCTATAGGTTTTAACCAAGAAGAAGAGAATAACATATTTCATAGGAAAAAGAATTTATTTGAAGATTTGAAAATAGAAAATGGGTGAGATCAACATTGTAATCATTTAAAGCACTCCAAACATAGGCCAGCTAACAAACCTTGTCAGATAGAGATATTTGATATAGTTTATAGTGGATTCATCAGACTAATGTTTATTGGTTTAAGGGAGTTTGTAAAATAATTTTACAGGAGATCATATTAGTAATGAGAAACTTTTCTATAGACAATTTGGATCACATGTTTTTTTCCTGAGTGACTGGATAAATTTGAGAGGATCGAGTGACTTTGAATAGAGAAAAAGTTAGATGTTTTCATGTTCCTAGTAGATAGAGATTGGAAAGGAAACTAAATTATGTAGATGTTATTACAATGTAGTCAACCATATTCAGATTTCTTGGAGGAACATACAGATGCAGGAAAAGAGTTTATGGACATGAAGTTTGCGTAATGTTTGAGGATCATAATTTTTTAAAAGGAAGTATAAATTTTGAATTCTTATAAAGTTACCAAGATTAATATATGAAAAATTACTCGACTGAATAAATGATTTCTATTTGATGTGGTTCAAGAGAACTAAAAAAATAAGAGAGTTTTGAATTGAACATTTGGAAAAACATTTTAATTTTTTTATTCAAGTAAGGTTGATAAATGTGATGTATTTTTTGAATTTTACAATATTAAGTGAAGGAGATAGATTATTTGATAGGGATTGAGAAGTTCTAAAATAAAGTTATAATATCTTATATTTTTTCATTTTTTATTTTGGGTGAGTGGGAAATCATTTTTGGTTTCCAAAATTTACTAATTTCAATGAGTCTATAAATATAGATGAAAAGTACAATGGTACGTATCACTGTAAACCTATACATAAAAGTAAAAAAATCTGATTCTTTGGTGTCAAAAATGAGTTTTTAGCTAATGTTAAGACTCTGGTTTTAGAACATTATTACGACAAAGGGTTCGATAATAAGATAAATAATTATATAGTTCAGATTATTAGATATAAGTTTACCATATAGTGAATATCATACAGTGTTTAAAGAAAAAGTTAGGGTGTCACTAAATTTAGTAATTACATAAAAAGGGGAATTTTAAAAGGTGTAGGTTTAAAAATGTTACATTAGACTAAGACCATAAAATTCAGGATTATTAGATATTGTTTCATCAAGCTGAGTATATATATAATTTTTATGGAGGAGGTCGAACAAAGATATATAAATTCAAATGGCTCAAATTTTGTAACATGATTTTTTATACAAAATAGAGTAAGTATAATTATTACTATTGGGATATAGAAGGATTCCAATAAGAATTAACAGAAAATTGGAATATATTTCTTCATTATAGGGATCTTTTAAAGATCCATAGAAGTGGATTTTTCTGGAATGTAGGTTATCACACCGAGGCCAAACATGATAAATCTTTTGTTCTCTGTTCACATCCATAATTTTTTAAGAAATATGGTCTAGAAAAAATTTACAAGGGAGATATTCTAACAAGTTATTGGGGTTACATTTCATAATGTTTAATTTTTTATAAATTCAATAACAAATTAAACCCCCCTTCCATGTGATTCAAAAATCCTTATAACTTCAATTTTCATGGTATTTTTATTGAATCTCATAATATATCCCCCCATGTTTATCCTTTTTGCAGCATCATTAGTAATTGGGAATTATAACATCATTTATATGTGTCCTTATGTTATCCCTACCACGAAAATAATTATACTGAGCTCTAGAAGAATGTTATGAAGAATGAAAATAAATAATATTTTTATTAAATTAGATATGTTTTATACTGCACATAATTTATGAATGTTACTATAACTCTTGATTTATAGTATTAATTTAGGATATTTATGTTAAAAATGATGTAATATTTTGGGTAATAGATATATGTCGTTATAATTTGTAACACACGAGTATCAATTATAATAATATTCTCTTTTAATGAAACAATAATAAAATGAACAAATATTTATTCAAGAATAAGATTACTTCCTGAATTCAAAAAATTTATAAATTAAATTTGATTAAAATAATTTAATTTTGAATTCATTATTTCAAAATTATCCTGGGGTGAATATTTCTGTCTTCTCAGAAACAATTTATTATTGGGGGAATTGTGAAAAATAAATTATGAAATTATAATGATATAAGAATAAATTGAAATTTTTTGAAAACTTTTTTACAGATAAAATATATTTTTAATAATTAATATATGTCATATAATGATATAATTCTAAACATATAGAAATTTTCTTAATGTTTTAGAAATATAAGTAATGTTTTCGGTTTAATGAAAACTATTTTAAGTTATTCACTATTAAATAACTATTTATAAGGTTTATTTAGGTTTTTTGTTTTTGTCTAAAAGACAAATAATTATTGTTTTCTTAACATAGTCCAATTAATTTAGTTATAATCTAGAATATAATTTACTATTCAATAAAATCATGTTTAGACATAAATACAACATTTTTTGAAAAATAGATTCATTACACCTTATGATAATATATTAAAATTAATTTTAATAACATTGATAAAAAGAATCTTGTAAAATGGATATCATATTTTTGGTAATAAAAACAAATTTTAGGTAATAAATTAAATTTTATTTTTGTTCATAAGGAATATAAACTCTGGGAAAATATTCTTCACTTTGCTTAATGGTCAAAGGAGTTAAAAGGGTTAAAATAATGGGATAAGGAATCAATATTACCAAAAACACATGATTAAACCTAATTGGATTTTTTTATTTCATCCTTACCCTTATCATCTTCTAATAGATAAGATTTTGGATCCACTTCACTTGTGAAAGACATATTCATTGTAATAAATATTAATTTATTTACAAGTTATCCACCCACATTAATTATATATGGGAACCCCATATCCTATCTTTTATACACTACTTGAGGAACTTACCTCAACCCATACCTAAATAAATACCTTTCCAAAATCCCTACCCACATTCTAGATATATTGGCCTCACCAAAATTCCATTTCAATAAGGCATAAAGTGTAAAAAAAGGATATTACCAAAATAAGTTGTATATATTCTTACCTCAATTTTATGGTTTATTTCTTATTAATCATCTTACAAATATTAAATAAACATATTGATGTAATTAAATTATTATTATTTAAACTATCTTTTTAAACATAGATTCGAAGGATAATTTTTTAAAAATAAGGAGTTATAAGTTTAATGGGTTTTTACATTAGTATCTGTCATAAAGGGAAATAAATTCAGAAGGAAGATCATACAACCAAGTAATATTCATAAAAATACCATTGTTTGGAAGTACATGCCCCACATGATTATTCCCTAGGAAATAATTTGTGATAATTTAATTGTGTTTGGAGAGAAAAACCATTACATTCCATCCATAGAGCCATGATCTCTCATGAATTATGGAACAAACCATTTCATTTATATTTAACAATGGTAGAGGAGTCACTTTCAAGCCATAAATTATTCCCAACCTTGAATTTTTCTACAGACACCCCATTAATGAATCATAACACGTTCGATTCTAGATTTTTCACTAATCCACATGTTCTATAAAATAATCCAGGATGATTCCCACAATGATAAATATATAAAGTTCAATATCTATAGGGATGAGGGTTCCCTTTATATGGAAAATCAAAATTAAATTTTATCAAATTTTGAAAATGAGGATTTCAAAAAAAATTACATATACCTAATGTAATCATGAAATTCAAAACAGTATCAACTCTTCTCAAAATAGTGAAATCATGAATGATATTATCTAAAAAAAATCATTGGAGCACAATAGATTCCCGTATTGAAGTATTTATAATTAAAATGGATGTTTCAAGGATTAATGAAGTGTTTCAGTGACTCAGAACAGTATGGACAAGCCAGAAAGATATAAAACATATCAAATGTTGCCACATAAACGATATTTGTGAGCTGTAGAGATATAGATTTATTGTTATGGTAAAGTAGTGAATCGAGTGATTCCATGATCAAAACTGTCAATTCAGTAAATTTATTGATTTACTAAAACAAAACTGAAGTAGTGGAAGAACTGAGAAAAATATGATTGGACTATTTCCTATATTGGTCATATAATTTAGACTTGGTAAAGAGTGGAAAAACAAATTTTTGTAATCAAGAATCTATAAGGAATCCATTATGTACTAATCTCTAGATGAATTTGAATCATGAGGGCTTGATCTAGTCATTTTTATATATTTTAATCCCATCAAAATCATTACTGGAAACAACAATAGTTTACTTATAATTTAATCAACCATTAATAATTATACTTTAACTGGTTCTATGATAATACCTTCTTTAAATTCATAAAATGTTTACTCTTAGATTATTTAATTGATTTTAATTTTTATATTCTATATAAGAGTGTTAAAGAAACACTTAATTGGTGTCATTAATTAGAGGAGATCTTATCCAATTATTCATTTAAAATTTGAGTGTTATGTTCCAATTTTCAATTCATCTAGATCAAAAAATGATTCCAGAATACGAGTTTTTAATTGAAGGACAACGTGATGTATCCATGTAGGCACTATTTCTAGGATATAATATTTAAATAAATCATAAAATGATAAATCATAGTGCCACCGGATTTATTTTAATAAGGTTCAAAGTTAATATTTCTTAATAAGGTTCATTAATATTTTTTATCATCGTGATGCCAATTCCACCACTGGTGAGAGAGTTATTAGATTTTTCAAGTGACAGTAAACATACTCTACTCAATAAATATTCCAATAATTTTTTATAGGTTTTTATATATTTAATTTTTTCCATGGTCCATTTATATATCTTGAAGGTGTGTGTGATCTTTGAGATAACAGTGGACTTGAAATGATAAATACGAAGAGGCATTGTGATTTATATTCCATTTTAAGATGTGAGCTAATTTTTAATATTATTAGCAAGTCTAAGCATGTAGCTCACTTTATTCTCCCCAATAGAAATAAAAAACCAAGATAATGGAAGGGAGTAAACTCCTCTCCAAATTACATTCCCAATATAAAGATGTAATTTGATGTATAAGTGAACCTCTTTCTAATTTAACTGAAATATTTACCATAGTTGATGAATTTTCCAAATATTACTTCATAATGGTGGATCATGTCTTGGAGATTATGGATATTCTTCTGGGTGACTTATAGAAAATAATAATGTAATCTACATAGAGAAGATTGGTTAGACCAAGATGGCCCCTATAGGCATGGAAGGGTTTAATATTTTCTCGTTCCCCCATCCAAGTGAGGAGTCAACATTGTTAATCTTTAACAATTGAGAATAATAGAGTGGAATGACAGTCACCCAATCAAAGAAATTGAGAGCTCTAGAAATGAAAATTATGAGAGGCAATAATGGGAACCAAAATATGAGATGAAATTTAAATAGATTCCACATATTAAATGAATTTTCTTTTGAATATATATTTTTTAAAACATTATAAATTATGTTCTAATACGAGGTGTTAAAGGATTTCATTATATAAAGTTTGAGAGTAATGTAAGCATATCTGTTATAAATTATAAGAATTTTGAAACACATTAATGTAGTATCAATGAAATATTGGATGGTCCTGCCTTTAACAAATCATAATTGATTCAAAGTACTGATCTTAATAAAAATAAGAGAATTCATATCATCAAAAATCATACTAATAATCATATAAATAAACTAAACAGAAGAAAGGGTACTAAAAAATTTATTTCTGAATAATTATCAATCATTTGTATAAGGATGATTAATTGAGGATTGAACCCCTGAGGAAGGAACTTTGATGAAAAATGAGGTAGCTAGTTTATAGTTATCAACATGTATAACATCCCAATACTTTTGATGAATGAAATTATACAATCCATCCAGGCTAAGATAAATATTAGGATTAAGGATGAAAATAATATATTTTATTAAAAATTAAATAGGTGTACTAGTGAGAAGGATGTTATCTTCAGGGATCAAAAGGATATGAATAATTCCATCAATCAAGTCCCCATATATTCCAAGCCCATAAAAGGTTATGGAATAGTAAGAAACAATGTGTTAAATATAGAAATATTTATTATGAATGACATTTCTATACATTATCATAAAATAAAGTGTCCTAAAATATTTTTCGGACCTCTAAAGGGAATTATAGAAATTTTAGTTCCTATATTTAACCCATTTTATATTGAATGATTCTTATTAAATCATTTATTTCATTGATAGAAGAGTATTAATCATTAAATACAAGAAAATATCTTGGGAATCATCAAGGATTTAGACCATATTAGTGTTAATATCCAGCACCTATTAAATGGAGGCATCACTAGAGGAAATATTCATGTCAGTTCTACTGAAATTATACTGAAAAAATATCATAATCCTGTATATCATCAGTTTCTGTATTATAATGAATTTGATAACATCATTTCCACAATACATATAATTCCATAACTCTTGAATAATACTATCACATTAATTATGGAATTACAATGCATTATTGGATCTAAAATGCAGTTGAAACATCACATCACTGGTCCAAAGATTGACTAGAATAGGGTGGTGATCATAATAATTATAAGGAAGAGTAATTATAGAGATAGAGTCTGAATTCTCAAGATCCATTACTTTGGTGAAATAAAAAAAAGCTTGTTTGAAATTTTTTTATTAAGTTTCCTACTGTAAATGGTGTATATGGTTTTAACAATGTTAATATACCAAGACCATTTACCTTAATGTAGGACCTAAAATCCATAAGATAGATTGTGGTATGGAAAAGAAAAAAACATTATCTATGAGAGATGATAGTGTTAAAGTATCCAAGTAAAACTAGTGGGCTAGAAATTTTGAAATTCGGATGGTCAATTTCCGATAATTATCCTATTTGGTCTAGTTATCTATTTTCATTATGAATTAAAAAGTTGAACATTTTAAAAACCAAAATATTTCATATCACATTGATGATCTATACATCAATTCTATAGTAAGAAAACTTCCCCATTGTGTAATGAGAAAAGATATAGAGGGTTTCCACCCATCCCACGTCACTATTAACAGGATCCCAGTGATAATTGTTTTTCTAGGACAACTAATCCAAAATAATAAGCCTTATTTGGATCAATAATTCCTAGGAGCATGGATTTATTGATGTATATGTACCGATGAATAGAGTTGTTCATTTCATAATTTGATACTCCTTCGAAATTAAAAAAAATAGAAGATTTATTTTGAACTGAAATTATATTTTGAGTTTCACTTATTTTCCCTTCACTTTGATTTTTTTCTGGAGGAATTCTTTTATTTTCAGCCATTATTGACGTTCTTTTGGTCAAAACATGGGACACATGACCAACACTGACATTATTAGAGATATGGAAAGGACTGAACATACTCAATCCAATGATATCCAATGTGGTCTTCATATTGTTGGGGGGATTATATTGAAGGCTGCTGGCAGCCAGGGGAAGAAGAGATGAACTCCTATTAGTCATCATCATCTTCTACCATTTTACTCGAGTGTTTTTTAGTTTCACATGTCGAAGCATTATTATAGTTTGGGAAATATGAAGAACCTGAATGCTCAACACCATTTTAAAGATTTAATCCTTTATAAATATCAGGGATAAACATTCTTGACCCTTTAATATAGGTTGAGTAATAGTGTTTTCTAGAAAAAAATTAGATACCAGGCCATAGGATACGAAGAGTCAAATGAAGGAGTCATTGAAAAATAAAAAAATTAAATCTTGAAAATTATTTTTCATGAATCATCCTTGACATCACTGAAATTAGATGCAATTACCCTTCCAAAAGTATTCCAATGTCTATTATTAGTCTCCAATGAAGTCCCATCAACTATAACAATGGGTTAGAGGGTTGTGATACAGAAACCCTTCCATTAATAGTAAAGAATTAATTAATTTAAATTGTTTTCTAGATTCATCTAATTTAAATTTGGGTGTGATTAGAATTATATATACAAGAAAATAACATTTACAAAGAATGTATGGTATTCCTTCATCCTTTATTGAATCATGGTTTTGTGGTCATTAATTTTTGGATGATCATATTCTCTGTTGATATCCATCATTTCATTGGAAGTTATTTTATCACACATTTCCATATTTTTAGTATTATTGATTTATATTTAATTATTTACACCACTTAGATCTTTTTTAGCGGTATTCCAAATATATATACTATAGCATTTGATGGGGGTTTATTAAAAATGTTATTTGGTTGACTGGGAAAATTTTCATTATTTTTTATTCAGTATAGATAAATTTTTATTTATAAGGAATATTGAGAATGAATTATATCAATCATTTAAAATATGAGGAATACAACAGAAATGAAAGTGATGGGTTGGGACTAAATATAAACATATCCTTGATTCCTTAGTAGGTATCATGAGACAAAAAAATACTCATTCCATATTTGATGGGTATATAGTTCACATGTAATCATTTATTAATAATTTCATGTATAAGGCGTTAGGGTTAAAATCAAGAATGTTTGGAAGTATGAATTTCCATAATTTATAATTCAATCTCTTATATCCATGTGATTTCTATGTAGACATTATCCCTGGATTTATATTAATCTGATTTTGTTTTATGGGAATGTGTTTGAAATATCCACTCTTCTATATTTATTATACTATATTTAATTATGATAGATTATATTGTATGAAACCCTTATTGAGCCTTTAAGATAATACTTAATTTTATTTCCCTTCCCTAGGATATAACAAAATATATTTTCATTGTTTTCAAAGATAAAAAAATACTTCTTATGCAATATTTTTATATTTTCAATGTAATATACAAACATTTATTAATCTTTTTTTACAAGACTACATAACTGATAAATTGAGAATAGTGTGATCCCTTGTATTTCATAATAATTTATTAATGAAATAAATTTATATGGGTTACTACAATAGGTATTATTATATTTGTTATCAGAGGAAGTTAAGTTTTAACTTTTGGAACTAGATTTTAAAAAATAATAATTAACAAAGTAATTTCGATAACCCCTTTTGTTATTTGGGAACTATTACCACTAGATGAATTTTAATTTTATATCTCAATATTGACAATTATTTTGTGCTATTATAGTATGAGGTGTTGTTTAGATATGGAACCTAGAATACGGAATGGAATAAACACATGTAGTTTATGTAGGGATTCCCCAATTATAAAATTGAATACAATTTATGTTATAGTTTAAGAAATAATGGCCATAATGGGGAATATGGCTGAATGTATAACGAATAACCTTTCTCTAAGAGATAATACTACTATTCCACAACATGATTCACCCATTTTTCATTTCTACAAATGATTGAATACTCCATCTTTTAGTGTAATTACTAATCTATTGGTAGATGAACCATAGATTTACTCACTCAAAAATATATTTTTAATCTTTGAATATAATGAAATGGTAAAGGTTATTCTATAATTTTTTTATCTGAATGAAGATTCTAAAAAATGGTGGAAATTGATCTAGGAAAATAAATAGGATTATTAAATATAAATTATATAATATAGAATTTTTAAATGGATATTCTTTGAAAAATGTTTTCTTATGGAGAAGAGATATAAAATATATAGGATGTTCAACACCATAATATATATAGAAAAAGAAAGTGTTAAGGATTATTATTATAACATTACATGATTATATAGAAATTATTCTTATTATATAAATAATTTAAAGAGGAATATTGACCATTTCATTTATGGTATTAACTAGAGTATATGAAGGGAACTAGAATATAAAATATTTTCATTGTATGAAGATATAGTATCAAGTGTCCTAAATAATGAGAGATAATTTTATAGGTATAATATATTTAAGGAAAATCAAGAAAAAATTAGTAAATTTGAAAAATATGAAAAAAAATAAATGTGTCAAAGAAGAAGAAAGGGAAGATGATATTCCAAAGATGTGATTATTATGGAGAGAAAAAACAAGGAACTTTAATAATAATGGGAGAAGGTGTTTATTTTATGTGTGTATAATGGGGTCATATGGCCAATTAATGATTGGGAAAGAACGAAATTCCTACTATCTAGTTCTTCAGCAATAAAGAGACATATAATTATTCAATCCAATTTAGCAAGTGTTAAGGGAAACACCTTTTAAAGAGGATATTAGGAAAAGAAAAGAATATATGATTAATACTGCTGGGGTTTGGGTTCCAAAATATGTGTATATAGGAGCTTTCATCACAACCTCAAAATTAGGTAATAATTTATTTGATTATGATATTTTAATAATTTTATATCTTATATGTTTTCCAAGAAAATTAATTTTTTCCAAGAACCGTAGGAATAATTTTTTCAATCAAAACTCATAGTGGAAATCTGTTTAAAATAATGTTATTTCATTCAATTCTTAATATGAAACATATAAACTCCCTATTTACAAACATGATTATCATACCCATGGTTTAATTTGATATAATATTTAATATGGAATTGCATTGAAATTATAATGTGAAATGTGTTTTCTCATAGATGGAGATTATGATTTTTGATGGAGATGTGGAATCAGTTATCTTCAAATGGGAGAGTATATTGTATGAATCTTGTCAGGATCCACATAAAATATACCTCTTTAAAGATATTCATGGATAATATTATTTGAATCATCCAATGAATGGAAAATATGTCCTTAAAATATATGTTATATCTATTTTATAGGAATACACTAATGTTGTTCCTTATGAACAACCTAGATATCCAACATAGTATGAGGTTGAATTTTCAATTGATCTCACCCATAATAAAAAACTGATATCTAAGACTCATAATATGATAACTATAGTAGAATTAGTATAATTTAGAAAAAATACAGAAGTTATATGACTATAGATTTATATTTCCTGGTATCTTGAAAAATGGATCCCTTATTCATTTCTCTGATATAAAATATTCGTATATCAAGTTTTTCTTTATTTATATAGTAATAAATACCATTACTATAAAGAAAAACTATCATTTCCCTCACATTGTTGTCTTGATAGATCAACTTAATGGAGATTAATATTTTTCAAATATTGGTATACATTCTAGGTATCATAAAATTTAAGTAAATAAAAATTATATTCTAACTATGAAATTTTTTATGATGTATAGAAAATATAAATTTACATTAAATCCATTAGAATTGAATAATTTACCCTATATTTTACGGATCTGATGAAAAAATTATTCAATAATTATGAGGAAAAATTTTAGTGGTATTAATTGATATATATATAAATATATACTGGTATAATCAAAAATCCATGATGAATATAAGAATTTTTTTAAAATAATTCGTAATAATTTTATATAAAAAAGATATTTAGAAAAATTATAAAATAGGAATTCTGGATTTGAGAAGATTATTTTCCTATCTATGTTGTCTCTAAGGATGGAATATTTGTTGATCCTTTAAATTTAGAAGTAGTAATGGAATTTATAATTCCAATGAATATATCCATGTTATGAATATTTCCTAGATTAATGGTGTTCAATCAATGATTTGCCCAAATTTTTTCTCAATTAACTGGAATGTTAACCAAGTTGATGCATACATGGGTTATGTTTATATTTTCATAATAATGTAAAGAAATTTTTGAGTGGTTAAATATGCTCTTTTTCAGTGAAATGATATTTAAATTAAAATATGGAAGGGATGAATTTACGCTATATTTTGATGTATAAAATAAGGGACTTGGATGTGTCATTATACACAATAACAGGGTTTTTCTCTATGAATCAACATAGTCAAATATTCATGAATATAATTTTAAAACCCTTGACATTGATTTCGATGTCTTAATCCTTGTATTGTAGATATTAATAAATTACCATTATTGATACGAAATGATAAATATATATTGATAATTTTTAAGTGTATCTTCTTATAGAAAGAGCCCAACATGAAGTAAAATTGATTGCTATAACTACTCATGGGTTATGATTTATCAATACACTACCACCCATTGAAGGTTAATAAGGTGGATAATGAACTGAGTAGTAATAATCATGGGGTTTGGATGAAAATTAGTATTAAAAAAGAATCTATATTCATGGATTTATTAAAATTGTATATGAGATTAATTAATGAAGGTGAAACATCACAAATATTCTAAATCATTTCCAATCCATACATATTATAAAAAATAAAATGTTCCCATATTGATGATAAAAATATTTAAAGGAAAATAAAATATGTTAATGATGGGAAGAAGTTGTAATTCATATTTCGATGCGTGATATAAAAAGGTAAATATTATATGAATCACATAGAACCAATTTATCTTTAAATTATTGTATCTGAAAAACGTATTTGGATTTTAAGGAACATTTTTTGTGGGATAAAATAAAATTGGGAATTGATTACAATGTATTAATAATCTTGGTTTGTCAATATGTAAACGTTGATATATAATATACTAAAGGATTCATGAAACCTATACCTATTACAAGAATTAAATGAGATGATATTACTATATAATTTTTTAGTAGATTACCAAAATATCATATAAATATAAATTAAATAATGGTTTCTATTGACAAACATAAAAATTATGCACATTTCCTCACAATATGGTAAGATATACCTCTTGATCACCTAACTTAGTTCTGTATTAATCAATTTCATACACTTTATGGTGATCCAATTTCAATTATATCAGATAATGTCTCATTGTTTACATTAAAATTCTAGAACAGTCTTAAGAAGGATCTTGATTGTAAAAGACATTTAAGAAATACAAATTATTGTAATATAATTGGAAAATCAGAAAGAACTATTAAAACCTTATAATATATGTTGAGGTTATGGCCACATGACTTTCAATGTTTGAGTGATCAAATTTGGGTTTAGTGGAATTTTATCTTAAAAATATCATACATTTAGGTATTCTAATGGAACCGTATAAATTGTTGTATAGTGAAATATGTCATACAAAAAATTATTGGGATAAAGTTAGTGAAAGGAATCATTTAGTATCAATTAATGTTTAGGAGAAAACATTGATTGTGAATACTATTTAGAGTCAAATAAATTCATATAAAAAATAAAAAAGGGTTATTATTCTAACTAAATGGAATATTTAAAATTTCATGTTTTAGGTTGCATTTTCTTAATGGTGTATCTATGGAAGGGTGTTATATGGATTTATAAGATAGTGTAACTAATTATTAGGTATATAATGAATTTTTAAATATTATAATGAATTGGTTAAATGAATTACAATTTATAAATAATGCCACATAGAATTTATAATTCTCAGGATGTGTTACATATCAATTTATTGAAGAAGTAAATTGTAGAATCATTGCACGTGATCACCTCTAATAAAATATAATTATCACATGATTTATCTTATAATGAATAGCTTATAAATATTCATAAAACTAGAGAACAAGTGCTGTGGAATCTAATCACAGGATTGGTGACATTATATTTGAGAAATACTAAAATTAAAGACTCAACCTATGAACCTAAAGATGTCATGATAGAGAACCACCCAGATAATTTAATGATGTGAAAAGTATTTATTTTTTGGTATCTTCATTTGGTTGGAGGGAACAATGTAACACCTGATCACCAATTATAACAAGAATTTCATTGTAATGAAATTATAAAATATCACACATTGATTTATTCAATAGTTTCATTATCCCCTAAATTTAAATTTATTAAATTTAATTTGATTTATTAAAATAAATTTTTGAATTAGTCTTGTAAAATAAATTTACCGTAATTTTTTGAGATTTTTCAGAAATAGTTGATTATTATTATTTGGTGAAATAAACACATTTCACCAAAACTGTCACTTTTATGAAATTTAAATGATATAAAAATAACATTAAATTTTATAAAATAGTTTTTTAATAAAAAAATACATTTATTAAGCAATATAATTAATATAAAAATTTATTTTTTACATAGAAATTAATTTTATCATTTTGTAAATCCTAGTAATGTTTTGGTTTTACTTATTATTTTTAGTTCTTCTCTCATAACCAAGTATTTACAAGACAAATTAGGTTTTTGGTTCATTTTTAATGAAAAAATCGGCCTTTGATTTTATATAATTCAATGAAATATGTTGTTATTTTAATTATAATTTCTTTTCCTATAAAATCATTTTTATGCTTAATAAACAATATTCTAAAATGGTTTATGCTATATTTTACAAGAATATATTCAAAGTAATTTTTACTAATAATGGAAATTGAATTCTGTAAAATGGATTACAATTTTGGAGTTATAATTATAAATTTTATGAAGTAATTTCCACTTAACTTTTGTGAATAATTAATAGTAACTAAGATAAATATTTATCACTTTTGAAAAATGGGTTAAAATTTTTAAAATAAGGGGATAAGGATTCAAAATAACACAAAATAAAATCCTAAAAATCATTTATTTTTAGAATTTCATCCCTAAAATTACTATATTTAAAATTTTAAAAAACATCCTAGGTAACTTGAGTAATATAAAATATCAATATTTAAAAAGAAGACAATGTTTGATAGCTTATGAGATATGCAATACTGAGAGTAATCAAATAGATAAATATCAATATTTAAATATGAATGGTATAACCTAGAAACTAAATTTGTCGGTATGAATAATATTAAATATTTTCTTTAAATGTATATAAATTTTCTAGTCAATAAAAATTTACTTATTAATAGTTAGGAAAAAATCAAACAATTTTTAATAAATGATTTTTATTAATAAAAAATATGTTTTCTTCAGAAATTGATTTAATTGGTCTTTGTGAGTTAATAATATAATATTTTTCTTGAAGTTTTATAAATTTAATTTTTGAAAAAGATAACTTTTTTGAAATTAAAAAAAAATTACAGTGTGATGAAATTTTAATTTTTTTTGAAAAGATTTAATTTTCTAATTAGTGTGAAATATATATTTTTATTAAAAACACTATTTTATTTTAACGTATTTACAAAGAAAAATATTATTCTGGATTATTTTTAAAATTTTACTAGTTCATATTCTATTAAAATAATTCAATTATTATTTTAGAAATTACTTTTATAAATTAATTTATTATAAATAAAAAATTTATTTTAAAATTTTATTTTTCTGAAAAATTATTTTTCATCACAATTTTCTAAATTAATTTAAAATTAAACTCTTCGACTTTTTTTTGAATATTTGAAAAAATGGATTCCATATTTGGAATCCGTGACTTTAAATTTATTAAAGAGTTTCCTTTAATTTTGGATATTATGAATAATAACATTTTTGGATTTTTGTTACTATGGTAAGGGAAAATCAAGTAATTAAGAGTTAATGAAAATATGATAAGGAATATTAAATGACCATAAAACTTTTCTCTAATCAATTTTCTGAATAACTTCAATCTATACACATATGAGATTTGATTATTTGTTGTTTTGTTCAATTTTTATGAGAATTTTACCTTTATAATGTTTTATGTAATCAAATCCTAAAAAATTACTCACTCTTGTTTTTAAAAACTATAATATATTCAACATGAAGAATAAAAAAGGTTATTCTATGTTTTAAAAAATATTTTTAATGGAAAAATATTTATTTTCATTAGGAGAGTTTTTTTTAATTTTTATTGAATAAATAACCATATTAAATTCTTACAAAATATTTACATTGTAATTAATCATTGACTGAAAATTGATTTTTTTATTTTTTAAAACACTTTTTGTTTAAGTGAAAACCAAACAAGAAAAACAAGGTGAGGAAGCATGTCCAAGGGGATCCACCATTGAAGACATTAGCCAAACATACCCTGTCCAAGACCGAACTCGTCTACAAAATACCACGAAAACACGTACGACCACGAAAACCAAAATAACACTCAAAAAGTTCAACATTCACTAGGGACACCTACACCATCCAAAGAATCATGGAATCCATAGAAACCAACCAAATTGGAGTTGTGTGCGAAGAAGAATGACACAATAGTAGTGGGAAATAAGGAAATGAAAAACCATCTAGGTGTAGAAACACTTGACATCTCCAGAAGCAACAAAATGGTCTCAGGTCGAACTGTCGTCATCCGTGAAAGCACCTGCATGCGTTCTACACCGCGACTGCCCAAAAAAACCCAAGGCTACGAACCTGCACACCAAATGAGCTAAACTGACGTCCAAGAAGAAATCAACCATGAACACACCAGAAATGAACAGAAGGCCAATGCTGGAAGATCTGCATCGGCGCCAAGAAACCCTCCTCGTCGCTCGCTGAAGGCTAACGCCGGAAGACCCGAGTCGACAGAAATAAATACAGCCTCACTACCTCTCTAATCTCACCAACACTAGAACCCGCATCATAGATGAAGGCCGATGCTGGATCTGGAAAGAGGGGGACCAGTAGTGCATATCACATCAACACCAATAAACCCTTCCCATCACAAAAGGCCGATGCTGGAAGAACCATGCCAAAAACCCATGTCACTACCTCTCACCTTGAACCTCTTCGGCACAATGAAACCCATGCCGTCGCTGAAGGCCGATGCCGAAAGACCCAAGACAACTGAAATCCATGCTACCACGCCGGCACTCGAAAATCACTGGGTTAGAAACCCTCAATGACGTTGAATGTTGATTCCAGAATACCCGAGCCGAGAGAAATCTGAACCATCCAATTTCCTAATGCAACCACAAAGCACATTCGGGACCAGATCCGCAAGACGCTCCTCAAAAAGGTGTCGAATCTTCTTGGATGCTAGGAGGAGGAGTCGTACCGGGATGAGGGAGTCTAAGTGTTAATGATCTATCACTTTTGAGATGAGAAGAACCCTAGGAGATGAGGAGGTAGGGCAGAAGTGGCGGTAGGAAACCCTAGCACCGAGGCAGGTCTCGCTCGCGTTCCACCCCTTACGGGCCAATCCCTCCATTTTACTGACATTGTAATTATTCAATTATTAGAAACATTAAATAAATGACATTAATAATATTAAAATTAATATATTTTAATATAATAAATTTAAAAATGATTTATCTAGATTAATATAATATATAAGGCCCCAGCCTTAAACCTTACATAATCTTGAGTTATTACAAGATTACATATTGAGAATCTTTTCAGGTTTAGAGTTTTAGATAATTAGATCATAAAACTTGCATTACATTCCACATATAAACAAAGTGGTTACAATAAAAGATAGTATTCTTTTTCCCATCAATGGAAACATATTGAAAATAAAACATGGATTCTTTCTTGACACTTCCTTGATACTATCATCTTATCATTTACCTTTCCCGTGACCTGTGAAAAACATTTCAATAACTTGGGATGAGCATAAAAAGCTCAGTATGTGTTATATAAAAAAACAAGAAAAGGAAACATGTGTTCATATATTTATAAGAATGAAATAATAATTTACCCATAAAACATAGGCACTTTAACATAACTCATAAAATCATGAACAAATCATAGAAATCATAAGACATAAAGGTAACATGAGGCATTCATAACATTCTTACGTTGGGAGTAACCCTCTTGGTTACGTTTGGAATACCCATCACAGTATATTCCCTAAATCTCTTTGGAGAAACCTTAACGTTTCACTCCTTCGCTTTACCCAATGCATTCGAGAGCTATAACGGGCTCACCCGCCCATAGTTTATCACGGAACCACCCATCCTCATAATAATGCCCAAGAACCATAACATAATCATATCACATAAAACATGCATAAAGGAAACATAACATTTCCACATTTCAATCACAAGATATCATTACAACACATTGATATAATAAAAACATTATGAAAACCATTTTCAATACCAAAGTAAAACATGGTATTTATTTTTCATTTAAAAAAAATGGTATGGCTTGTAGAGGAAGCCGGAACTCAAATAATGGTCACGACGGCGGAGAAGTCGTTATCACCGCATACGTACGACAAAAACATTCCCTTTTGACATTTAGTAAATGCTTCGTATAAAAAAGATTCCTTTTGGATAAACGTAAAAGTCAAATGGGTTTATACACAGTATAAAAGAAGGATGTGTATAAAACAAAATATGCCTCAATGAAAGGAGATTGAGACGAAGTCCCATACCTTGTATCCGACTTGACCCGACCGTTCTTTAATCTCCTTAATAATAAACTTGAGTTAATCTATAAT
The DNA here is from genome assembly GCA_963277665.1 of Viscum album. Lineage (NCBI taxonomy): Eukaryota > Viridiplantae > Streptophyta > Magnoliopsida > Santalales > Viscaceae > Viscum > Viscum album. The sequence goes on along the minus strand of OY728157.1, from coordinate 1,224,333,231 downwards.
TGCTTAAGAACCTTTTTCAATTTCATTATTCCTTTTATACCATGTTATGAACATCATGTAATCATTTAAGTTAATAATGTTCATTTTGTCGGTATTTGGTTCTTAAGTCAAAAATAGACTTCTTACACTTACATGTTGTTAATTTGGTCAAAGTTTCATTATATCCAGAATTCTATTAATGATTTGTATAACATATATATTATATATATTCATCATATACATTTATTTATAATATTACATCACATTTAGAGGTAAGAAATGAAATGCACCGTTCATGGAGACGGTATCCCGTACGTACGCATGAACGCTACTTCCATTTCTATTTCGTATTATCTAGAATGGAATGATAATTATATAAGAGTATATTATAATTCCAGTATAATAACATATATAATATCATTAACTTTATCCTTTACACATCCCACATATGGTATTAACGAATCAAATCACTTTCAGGGGGCGGTAGTCCGCACTTCCTAAAATGAAGATATCGTGTTTACCCATAATGGAAACAATAATGGTATGCCATAAATAAGAAATACAGAAGCTTAAGGAAAGAATAAACATATCATATATCATATATAAAAATAGTGACATCATAATGGCCACCTTTGAAGGTGTTAAATGAGTATTGAACAATCATCGTTTCGGGAGGCATAATTTCGCCATCCACGGAAACCATATGTTCTTTAACCATTTGATGTAGTTGTGTGAGAGTGTAGCTAGAATAAATCTTATAAAAACATCCTATTATATTAAATATACTATTGGCGTTACAAAAGAAGTAAATAAAAAGTGTTTAGGGTGTTGGAGAAGCAAAATAAAACAAAAGGACTCAAAAGAAGACATTACCTTAAAATCGGGTAACACCCTTTGGTTTGAGCTCAAAAGCTTCCTTGGGAAGACTTCTGCCCAAATTGAGGCTTCAAGGAGTAAGAGAGGGAAGTGGAGAGACAAAATGGTCAGGTTTTGGCCGAGACAAAGGCTTTGGGAGTGTGGGTAATGAGGTATAGGTGGGGGCCTTTTATAAGAGGAGATGAGGGGCACTCTTGGAAATTAAAGATAAGTCACTTTATTTTAAAAAGCTTTCCGGATTCAAAAGGTCCCACATTGATATAATTAGAGGATAAGGTGATAAGGGTTCTAAATACACTCATCCAATTGGTTTTGGCCATGTGTAGGTCTTATATGCTACATTATCTTTCCATTTTATTTAAATCGTCAAATAACGAGGTCATCGCTGCATTATCATGATGTCATAAATACATTTATTTATTTAAAGTCTAAAAATTATAAAAAAATACTACGATGTAGGAAATCGTTTTATCTTTCCAATTAATATTTATAATAAAAAATATGATCTTTATAACCCCATTTAATAATTGTTTTCGTAAAACATATTATGTTTGTGTCATTTTTACTTTTACATTAAATAAAAAGTTATTTATGTCATTTCCCAACCATAATGGCTCCATGGGGTCCCCAAGTTTAACCATGGATTTTCTTGGTCGGACATGACACAACCAATGAGGGTAGGACATGTTTCAAGCTCATCTCATTTAATTAAATCATTATTTTTACCTTAAACTACACTAATTACTACTAATCGCGATTAAAAACTTAATAAGTTACTATTCACCAAAAAATTATTTTAATCACATTGAACAACATTTTACTTCTTAATGACAACCATGTATGTCATATTTTTGAAATTCAAAACACGATGATGGAAAAATTTTCATTTAAACGGAAAAATCAGTTTTTATAAGTACCACTTAGTGGTTTCACTATTCATCAAAAATTGAAGTTTTTCAGAAAATTACCAAAAATTCACCCTAAGCTATATTTGATATTCCGAATTCAAAAATGAAGTCTATTTTACAAAATTAAAAACATATAAGTCACATTAATTAATTTAATAATTAATTCCCGCTGTCAGTGCAAATAGCGTGTTTTTATAAAACAATAAGTATCAAAAGGTTGACACCAGTTTAAGAATAATTTCAAAGTGAAACTGATTCCAATGACCACCATTGGATTAAATGGTAAAAATATATTCAGATTACACATTAAGACCAATTCAAATAATAATCTAATCATATAAATAAATTAGATTAAAAAGAGGTTTTAAATTAAAATACAACATTTTTCACTATTCATTAAAAAATGAACTTTATCGAAAAAATACCAAAAATTCACACAAAGTAAATTTTTATGTCCTGATCATAATGAATACATTTATTTTGATAAACGTGGCTTATAAAATTTTCAAAAGATAGATTTAAAAATGGTTTTCCATTAAAAGGCAGTAAAACAATCTTTTAAAAATATTAGTGTATTCCATGCTTAAAATTAGATTTATTTTCATTTTAACCCTCTAAAACACTATCTAATTCATTAATAGAAATAGATAAAAATATCTATTATACATTACTTGGGATGTTACATCCTTCCCCCCTTTAGAAAATTGCATCCCCGCAATTTATTTACTTATCGAATAAGTGGAGGTATTTATCCCTCATAGCATTTTCAGATTCCCATGTTGCCTCTTCAACCATATGGTTTTTCCATAAAACCTTTACCTGATGAATCACCTTATTCCGCAATACATGCTCCCTGTGGTCAAGAATATGGACCGGTTGTTCCTCATAAGATAGATTCTCTTCCAGCTGAACTACCTCTGGACTCAAAACAAGAGATGGATCTGGCATATACTTTCTCAACATCGAAACGTGAAAAACATTGTGTACCTGAGATAAACTCGGAGGTAAATCCACCCGGTATGCAACTGATCCAACTCTCTCTAGAATTTCATATGGTCCAATAAACCTTGGACTCAGCTTTCCTTTCTTACCAAATCTCATCACACTTTTCCAAAGAGAAACCTTGAGAAAAACATGATCACCTACCTCGAAAGATAGATCCTTCCTCCTGTTATCCGCATAACTCTTCTGCCTGCTCTGAGCTTTTCTCATGTGCTTCTAAATCAGCTGAACTTTTTCTGCCATCTCTTCTACCAATTCTGGTCCCATCAACTTCCTTTCACCCACTTCATCCCAGAAAGCTGGAGTTCGACACCGCTTCCCATATAATGCCTGAAATGGTGCCATCTGTATACTGGAATGAAAACTATTATTATATGAAAATTCAACCAAAGAAAGATGTTGGTCCCAACTTCCATGATAATCCATAGAGCAAGAATGTAGCATATCATCCAAGGTCTGAATTTTTCGTTCTAACTGCCCATCTGATTGAGGATGAAAAGCTGTACTAAAATTTAATTCATTACCCAACGACTTCTGAACGCTTTTCCAAAAGTTAGAAGTGAACCTGGGATCACGGTCAGATACAATGGAGAGAGGAACTCCATGTAACCTGAATACCTCTTTAAGATACAAACGGGAAAGTTGATCCATAGAAAAATTATCTCGTATGGAAAGGAAATGAGCAGATTTAGTCAAGAGATCAACAATAACCCAGATTTCATTATTACCTCGAGATGTCTTCGGTAATCCCACAACAATGTCCATGGATATATTATCCCATTTCCACTCTCGCACTGGTAAAGGTTGAAGTATCCCTTTCGTTAACTACCGCTCTGCTTTAACCTGCTGACAAGTCAAACACTTCACAGTAAAATCAGCAATATCTCTTTTCATTCCATCCCACCAGTAAAACCATCGCAGATCTCTGTACATCTTAGTACTGCCAGGATGAACTGAAAATGAAGAACTATGAGCTTCACATAACAACTCTCTCTTCAACTGTGAATCACAAGGCACACGCAATCTCTTCCCAAATCTCAAAACACAATCATTATCAATGTTGAATTCAGGCAACTTACCTTTCTGAACCAGCTCTACCTTTTTCTGCAACTCACTGTCTTGCTTCTGTGCTTGCTTGATTCTATCTGATAGAGATGATCTCACTGATACCTAAAACAAAACAGAAGAAATTCCTACACCAACAACTTCCATGTCAAATCTCATCAAATCCTTAACCAAAGGATCACGTTCCAAACGCAACATTGCTAATGAAGCATTACTTTTTCGACTCAAAGAATCTTCCACTTTATTTGCTTTTCCAGATGTTAATGAATTGTACAATCATAATCCTTGATTAATTATAGCCATCTCCTTTGTCTCATGTTCAATTATTTCTGAGTGAATATATACATTAAACTTTTGTGATCGGTATATATTTCACACTTTACTCCATACAAATGATGCCACCAAATTTTCAATGAAAAAACAACAACAGCTAATTCCAAATCATGTGTTGGGTAATTTACCTCATGTGTTTTCAATTGTCGTGAAGCATAAGCAATTACCTAATCATTCTTCTTTAGGACACAACCAAGTCCTTTCAATGAAGCATCACTGTATATAACAAACTCACCATTCCTGGAAGGTAGTGCCAAAACTAGAGCATTCACCAATCTTCTTTTCAGTTCCTGAAAACAATAATCACATTCTTTTGTCCAGATAAACTTAACACCCTTCCGAGTTAGCTAAGTCATTGGACCAGATAACCATGAAAAATTTCTAACAAACCTTCTGTAATAGCCTGCCAAACCAAGAAAACTACGTATCTCGGTTACATTTGTGGGTCTTGGCCATTCTTCAACAACTTTTGTTTTAGTAGGATCAACAGTTATCCCATCTTTAGAAACAATGTAACCAAGGAAAGAAATTTGTTTCAACCAAAACTCACACTTGCTGAATTTTCCATATAGTTTCTTTTATTTTAAGGTTTGCCAAACAACCCTTAAATGACTTTCATGCTCCTCTTTACTTTTAGAAAACACCAAAATATCATCAATGAAATCCACCACAAACTTATCCATGAATTCATGGAAAATTCTATTAATTAAGTCCATGAATACATCAGGTGCATTGGTTAGCCCAAAAGGCATAACTACAAATTCATAATGGCCATATCTAGTACGAAAAGCAGTCTTCAGAATGTCTCCTTTTTTTACTTTCAACTGATGGTACCCTGACCTCAAGACAATCCTCAAAAAATACTAAGCTCCCTGGAGCTGATCAAACAAATCATCGATATGAGGAAAAGGATATTTGTTCTTAACAGTAATATTATTCAAGGCTCTATAATCAATGCAAAGTTGCATATAACCATCTTTCTTTTTAACAAATAAAACAGGATCACCCCATGGTAATGTGCTAGGTCGGATGAAACCTTTCTCTAATAAATCATGCAATTTCTCCTTCAACTATAAAAGTTCAATTTGAGCCACTCGATAAGGGGGTTTTGTAATTGGCTTAGCATCAGGAAATAATTCAACAGTAAATTCAACTTCCCGATCTAGTATTATTCCAGGCAACTCATTAGGAAAAACATCAGGATACTCATTTACCACTGGCACATCATTAATCTAAACAGTTCCCTTGTTTTCAACAATGTGTGCAAGGTAACATTCATTTACATATTTTACAAGTTTCTCGGCCTCTTGATATGTTATCAACAGTAAGGGTTCATTCTTGTACACAAACTAAAAGTCTTTCTGAAAAGAAACTTCTTTATCTCTACAATCAATCTTAGCATGGTAAATAGAGAGCCAATCCATACCCAGGATAACATCAAACTCTACTAGAGGTAGAATAATAAGGTTTGCAAGTAGGTTCTTTCCACAGATAAGGATAGGAAGATTCTTATAAATTCTTTTTGCCTCAACATTTCCCCCAGGTGTTTTTACCAAAAGTTCAGGAGTCATTTTTTGAGATGGTATTCCCATTTTACTAGAAAAGGTTTCAGAGATGAAGGAATGTGTAGACCCCGAATCAAATAACACACTGGCATAATCTGAAAAAATGAACAAAGTACCTGATACAACTTCATTTGATGCCCCGATATCTGCTGAAGTAGTTGCAAAGGATTTCACCACCCCTTTCTGCTTGTAGTCTAACTGCTTCCCATCACTCAAGCTCTTTGTTGGACACTCATTTGCATAGTGACCCATCTCATTTCACTTAAAACATTTCACTAACTATAAATAAAATTTGGTTTTACCATCACCCTGATCTTTTCCAGTGCAATCATGAGCCTTATGTCCCATCTTACCACTTCGATAGCACTTTCCATTATTCAGAAGACATTCCCCAGCATGCCTTTTACCACAATTACCACAAACTGGAAACTTAGTTTTCTTACCATTAAACTTTTTTGATGAATTCTTTCCTTTCTCCTGCCACCTCAGTCTCTTCTTTTGCTGGTTGTTGCAGAACACTTGATCATCAGAAAACTCCATTTCTACCTTCTCAGCACATCAAACAAACTTTTCATAACTTTTAAACTCACTAGAAGATAAAGCCCTTCGATATTTTGGCTTTCATCCTGAATAAAAACGAATGATTTTTCTATCAAGGTCTCGGATAAAATTTGGAGCATACCTTTCCAATTGAGTGAACCTTTCTTCATAGGTAGCCACTGAGTCTTCCTCTTTCCTCAATTCCATGAATTGTTTTTCCATCCTAAGTCGAACAGCCTTAGGGAAATACTTCTCAAGAAACATACCTTTGAATTCATCCCAGTCAAGAGAATCAATCTCATCAGCGTCCCTGATATTTTTAACCATCGACCACTACTAATCCACCTCACCCTCCAAAATTTAAATAGAAAGACTAACCTTCTGATTGTCTGAACACCCCAGGACATCGAAAATCTTCTCCAGTGCTTTAATCCACCCTTCAGCTAGCACAGGGTCAGATGATCCTCTGAATGATGGGGGATGTTGCCTCATGAAATGTTCCACCACTGACATGTTCCTCTGCGGTTGATCTGGCTGATCTCGTGCATGGATACCACCACCATTTATAGCCTGAGTCAACTGCGCCATTACTGCAACAAACTGTTCAGTTCCAATTCCGACCATCTCAGGATGCGGATTCGGAAGGTTATTTCCTTCTGTATGCCTTCCTAGCACTGCTTCCCTGTTTCCTCTGCGGAAAACCATTCAGAACAAACATGTCTTAGATGAAGCAACATGGTAATCTTTAAATGCTATATCATTTCAAAAAAAAATATTTTTAGGTAATCATTTAGTAGAATTCTAACTCCTAAAGTTATCTAAAACAACCTCTGATACCAACTATAAGGCCCCATCCTTAATCCTTACTTAATCTTGAGTTATTACAAGATTACACATTGAGGATCTTTTTTGGGTTTAGAGTTTTAGAGAATTAGATCATAAAACTTGCATTATATTCCACATATAAACAAAGTGGTTACAATAAAAGATATTATTCTTTTTCCCATCAAAGGAAATATATTGAAAATAAAACATGGATTCTTTCTTGACACTTCCTTGATACTATCATCTTATCATGTACCTTTCCCGTGACCTGTGAAAAACATTTCAAAAACATGGTATGAGCATAAAAATCTCAGTATGGTTTATATAAAAAAACAAGAAAAGGAAACATGAGTTCATATATTCATAATAATGAAATCATACATTACCCATAAGACATAGGCACTTTAACATACCTCATAAAATCATGAACAAATCATATAAATCATAAGACATAAAGGTAACTTGAGGCATTCATAACATTCTTACGTAGGGAGTAACCCTCTTGGTTACGTTTGGAATACCCATCACAGTATATTCCCTAAATCTTTTCGGAGAAACCTTAACGTTTCACTCCTTCGCGTTTCCCAATGCATTGGAGGGCTATAACGGACTCACCCTCCCTTATTTTATCACGGAACCACCCGTCTTCATAATAATGCCCAAGAAACATAACATAATCATATCACATGAAACATGCATAAAGGAAACATAACATTTCCACATTTCAATCACAAGATATCAATACAACACATTGATATAATAAAAACATTATGAAAACCATTTTCAATACCAAAGTAAAACATGGTATTTATTTTTCATTTTAAAAAAAGGGTATGGCTTGTAGAGGAAGCTGAAACTGAAATAATGGTCACGGCGGCGGAGAAGTCGTTGTCACCGCATACGTACAACAAAAACATTCCCTTTTGTCGTTTAGTAAACTCTTCGTATAAAAAAGATTCCTTTTGGATAAACGTAAAAGTCAAAGGGGTTTATACACTGTATAAAAGAAGGATGTGTATAAAACAAAATATGCCTCAATGAAAGGAGATTGAGACGAAGTCCCATACCTCGTATCCGACTTGACCCAACCATTCTTTAATCTCTTGAATAATAAACTTGAGTTAATCTTTACTTGCTTAAGAACCTTTTTCAAGTTCATTATTCCTTTTATACCATGTTATGAACACCATGTAATCATTTAAGTTAATAATGTTCATTTTGTCAGTATTTGGTTCTTAAGTCAAAAATAGACTTCTTACACTTACATGTTGTTAATTTGGTCAAAGGTTCGTTATATCCAGAATAATATTAATGATTTGGATAACATATATATCATATATATTCATCATATACATGTATTTATAATATTACATTACATTTATAGGTAAGAAATGAAATGCACCGTTCATGGAGATGGTAAGCCATACGTAGGCATGAACGCTACTTCCATTTCTATTTCATATTATCTGGAATGGAATCATAATGATACAAGAGTATATTATAATTCCAGAATAATAACATATATAATATCATTAACTTTATCCTTTACACATCCCACATATGGTATTAACAAATCAAATCACTTTCAGGGGGCGGTAGTCCACACTTCCTAAAATGAAGATATCGTGTTTACCCTTAATGGAAACAATAATGGTATGCCATAAATGAAAAATGCCGAAGCTTAAAGAAAGAATAAACATATTATATATCATATATAAAAATATTGACATAATAATGTTCAACTTTGAAGGTGTTAAATGAGTATTGAACAATCATCGTTTCGGGAGGCAGAATTTCGCCATCCACGGAAACCGTATGTTCTTTAACCATTTGATGTAGTTTTGTGAGAGTGTAGCTCGAATAAATCTTATAACAAAATCCTTTTTTATTGAAGATACTGTTGTTGTTACAAAAGAAGTAAATAAAAAGAGTTTAGGGGGTTGGAGAATCAAAATAAAACAAAAGGACTCAAAAGAAGACATTACCTTAAAATCGGGTAACACCCTTTGGTTTGAGCTCAAAAGCTTCCTTGGGAAGACTTCTGCCCAAACTAAGGCTTCAAGGAGTAATATAGGTAAGTGGAGAGACAAAATGGGCAGGGGTTTTCCGAGCCAAAGGCTTTGGGAGTGTGGGTAATGAGGTTGAGGTGGGGGCCTTTTATAAGAGGAGAGGAGGGGCACTCCTGGAAAGTAAAGATAAGTCACTTTATTTTAAAAAGAGTTTCAGATTCAAAAGGTCCCACATTGATATAATTCTAGGATAAGGTGATAAGGGTTCTAAATACACTCATACAATTGGTTTTGTCCATGTGTAGTTCTTAGATTTTACATTATCTTTCCATTTTATTTAAATCGTCAAATAATGAGGTCATCGCTACATCATCATGATGTCATAAATACATTAATTTATTTAAAGTCTAAAAATTATAAAACAAATACAATGATGTAGGAAATATTTTTATCTTTCCAATGACTATTTATAATCAAAAATCTTATCTTTATAACCCCATGTAATAATTGTTTTCGTAAAACATATTATGTTTGTGTCATTTTTACTTTTACATTAAATAAAAAGTTATTTATGTCATTTCCCAACCAAAATGGCTCCATGGGGACCCCAAGTTGACCCATGGATTGTCATGGTCGGCCATGACACAAACAATGAGGTTAGGACATGTTTCAAGCTCATCTCATTTTATTAAAGCATTATTTTTACCTTAAACTACACTAATTACCACTAATCGCGATTAAAAACTTAATAAGTTACTATTCACCAAAAAATTATTTTAATCCCATTGAACCATATTTTACTTCTTAATGACAACCATGTATGTTGGATTTTTGAAATACCAAACACGATGATGGAAAAATTTCATTTAAACGGAAAAATCAGTTTTTATAAGTACCACTTAGTGGTTTCACTATTCATCAAAAATTGATGTTTTTCAGAAAATTACCAAAAAATCACCCTAAGCTATATTTGATATTCCAAATTCCAAAATTAAGTCTATTTTAAAAAATTCACAACATATAAGTCACATTAATTAATTTAATAATTAATTCCCGCTGTCAGAGCAAATAGAGTGTTTTTATAAAACAATAAGTATCAAAAGATTGACACCAGTTTAAGTCTAATTTAAAAGTGAAATTGATTCCAATGACCACCTTTGGATTAAATGGTACAAATATATTCAGATTTCTCATTAATACCAATTCAGATAATAATATAATCATATAAATAAATTTGATTAAAAAGAGGTTTTGAATTAAAATACAACATTTTTCACTATTCATTAAAAAAATGGACTTTATCGAAAAAATACCAAAAATTCACACAAAGTAAATTTTGATGTCCCGATCATAATGAATACGTTTATTTTGAAAAAAGTGTCTTATAAAATTTTCAAAAGATAGATTTAAAAATGGTTTTCCATTAAAAGGCAGTAAAATAATCTTTTAAAAATATTAGTGTATTCCATGCTTAAAACTGGATTTATTTTCATTTTAATCCTCTAAAACACTATATAATTCATTAATAGGCATAGATAAAAATATATATTATTCATTAATTAATTGGGATGTTACATAATAACTTTTATGTATGAAATAATTTTATTAAAATTTAATTTTTTATTAATGTTACTGAAGTCATTGTAAATGAATAGTTCGACAAAATGATAGTATTTATATTTTATGTTAATAATATTTTATTAAAATATTTGAAATTCATAAAAATAAAATATTAAGTAAAGTGATTAATATGTATTTGAAAATATAAAACATGTCCTATTTATGTATCGTTCGTTCATTTATATTAACTATATTGATCCTGAAGTCATTAGAACATTATTATCCCGATAATTTCCCAAGGTGTAAAATGAGTTAAAATAAAAAAATAACTCTAAAGACCTAATCTAGAATTCTCCAAATTTAATTATATGAGATTATTTATTTGAAATGTTATATTATCATATAATAAATAAATTAAGAGCTATTTTAACATCATAATTATTCTATAATAATTTAATATTTTACGAAATACCATGATTGCCCCTCCCCTCTATTAAAAATTGGAAAATCTTCACCTCATTTTTTTAAAATTAAAAATCCATTTGATTCATCCAATACAAAGCCAAATGTATTCCTAAAATACCTCGCTAAATTAAATATACTTTATTTTTGATATAATAATATTCTTAATGGTCATTAGTATTTAATAAAAGGAGGTTGTCTTAAGAAGAGGTATCTTTCTTAACCAGGAATTTTTGTTTTATTCTTTCTTTGACTGCCCTTATAACTTCTTTAAACACAAATATATAATATAATTAGAATATTAGACAAAAATTTTATGTTATTACGTTAATTTCTCTAATATATCTCTGTATACAACCTTCATTAAATGGGAAATGAATTCATCGATCATGTGTACGGTGCACTACCTCCTCAAAGAACGATATAATTCATTTTCCATTTCTAGTTCTCACAACTAGATATAATTATGGAATCAGTATTAATATATGTTATTAATGAATTATTTATAATTTTTAAAATTCAACATATCATTTAATTTTATAACATTCCATTCACTGAAAAATGATAATTTTGTTCGGGAATACGTGTGGACTAACACCTCCATGAAGTGTTGATATTTTTTTATTAATCACATCACATTGATGTTATGTATAAGTTTGTTTGAAAATCTAATATAGTATTTATGTTATAATAATCATTCTAAAAGTATAAAATATTACATACCTTATTTCAAAAATGATCAATGAAAATGGAAATCTTAATTTTGCGTACGAATGACATACCATCTCAATGATTGTAAAATAGTACATTTTACATAACCATACATAATTGTTGGATTTAAAAGTGTTATTTATAAAAAAAATTTATAATTATTTCAGGATTAATATTATATAGATGATGGAATAATGGCCTCATTCACAATACTGGACCAACCAAAATCCTTTTGAACATATGAGCTGAATATCATCAAAACAGTCGATGTGAAATTAAATGGTTAATAAATTATATATAACCTTGTGGAAGTGAAATAAATGAAACAATAAATAAAATAAAAAGAATTTAAATAAAGTATATAATTAATTTATGAATATTATTTAGGAATATAAGGAATTCATGTGATGATTCTTGATCGATGTAAACGAAATTAGTTTAAAAATCCAATTTTAATGTTCCCACAAAAACCCATTTTTTCATACATTTCCATATTTTTAAAATTATTTTAGTGTATTTTATATATGGAAAAAAATTCTATAGGAAATTTTATTATTAATTTTGAAAGAATTTTAATGGTTTTTGAAAAGAAATATTTTTATGTAATATTTTGAGATTCTTAACAAAAGACAAAAGGAATGTTCTAGTTTAGTGTATATGGAGACCACAACCTCTCCCACCACCATAACTACTAATTTATTTTTTGATTCATTTACAATAAATATTCTTTTATTTAAAGAAAAGAGTTCCTCGATATTATAAACACTTTTAAAAAGTTTTTCTAAATGGAATAGACAATTCAATATGTGGAAATGTTTTCTTACGTGTGAAAATAATATTTTTATTAGTGAAATATAAAAAACTAAAAACATATATATTTTGATAATGTTTTGGTTCTTTGGAATTATTATGATTTTGAGAGGTTATGTTATAAACCAAGGATGTTTGGTTACATTTCTGACCAGTGAAGGTTGGTTTCATGATAAACCTAGGATGAGGGTTTCTATGATATACTACTATTTCACTAGGTATATAAGTCGAAAATATGGTTATTCAATTGGAATGAGTAATTGAAAGTGTCAAATAGAAATGATGTACCATGTAACCCTCATGTTTTAAATGTTATTTCTAGGATTTTTTAAATTTATCTTGTTATTTCTCAAGGTAATAAAATTATCTTTTGTTTAAGGAATGTATATGCTATTTTTTATTGGTGAAAAGTTTAACTTTAGTAAAATGTTATTATGTGTTTTCATGGTTTAAAAAAAACCTATATTAATTTTATTTCCAAGTAATATTTACTTGGTAGTGGTTTATATAAATATTTTATTATATAAGGTTACTTTATGGGAATACAAATTTTATATTTTGAGAATAGTTTTTATTTGGAAAAAGGAACAATTTTATAAGTATTCATGGATAACCAAAATAATTATTTCTTTTTATATCCATTTTTGATAATTTCATGCTAATACCATGTTTTAAAAAAAAATCATAATTTTTAACGGATTAATAAGAAAAATAATGTTTTCAATATGAAAATGTTTAATATATTTTTTGAAAATAAAATATATTTCTGTTTAAATGGTTTTTTGGAAAAAATGTATAATGACAACACGTGTAAACAATTTAATATATAGGCAGGAATATAAGAATTATGAAATTAATATATAATGTTTCTCGTATTTATATGTTTTCAAATCACATAACATATAGAAGGGAACCAATTATTCAATCATATCTACATTACATTACACCGTCGTATCATAATTTTCATATACAAATACATTACCAATATCCCTCCACAAAATCTAGAAGCCATGCTCTCACCAAATTATAGATTCAATAAGGTTGAAGGTGTAATCCAAATGATGTTACCAAAAGAAGATTTATATGTCATCCCATAGATTTTTCATGCCCCATTTATCTTAAACTAACTAAAAATCATCAATAACCGTATTAAAATAAATAAATTTGTATATTCAGCATTTTAATTTTTTTTCATATCAATGGATCATCTATTTTACATCGCATTTCCATCCTTTGGAAAATGGAAACACCGCTTATCTGTATATAGGTCCTACCATCTCTACGTAATGGTGTAATGTATTTTTCATGAATAATTTACTTCGATAGTTATGAATATATAATTATGGAATATATATTATACTTATGAAATAATATTATTATGATATTATATTATATCATCAACCTTCTTACCCAATAACTGTTAAAAAAAGATAAGGTTACTTGTCTAAATGTGTGGACTACCACCTACTTGAAGTAATTTGAATAATTGTTATATTATCACCATGAATGGATGAATAAAAAATTATATATAATTAATAATTAATATATTAAAAAATTAGAATTTTTCTATATGATATAACCATTTCATAACACATGTACCCATAAAAGATATTTCAATGTAATGTTCGATAAATTATACAAAAACATTAAATAGTTTTTGTAACCATAAAATATTCTATGAATTAATTTAAAATGATTATAAAAGGACCTTGAAAAATTAAATATTGATGAAAAATTTTCTAAATAAATTATATAATTAATTTAAATTCAAAAAAATAACAGGTTCAAACATATTTTACCATATGGAGACCCAAGGTAAGGGATATATTTTACAACCTCATGTTACTTCATGATTTTTAATGTTCATATTTTCATTAAGAATATTATATAATAATAATCTATTAAACCCATTATTGTTTCAAATATTATGGTTTGGTTTTTGGTTTTTAAATTTTTATATTATATTTCATCTCTTATTTAATCAAGAATAAAAAAGTGAGATATAATTAAGTTATTTTATTTTAAAAATTCATTATTGAATTTTTTCATTCCAAATGTTTTTCTTCCTTTTAAATTTTCCATTAAATGATTAAATAATATTTTTCTTTAAACAAAAATGTTTATTTGAAGTCATTTCCAAACTTATGATAATTTATTTACAATGTCTAAAAATTATTCTTCTCATAATTTATAAAAGGAGGATCTTTTAGTATTTTTACCAATAGTGTTAAAGAAATAATTTTTTTTCCATTTACCCCATGAACTAAACATTCCAATGTGATGTGAATTTTTAGTTATTAACGATGTCAAACCAAAAGGGTGTTATTTTATTACAATAATGATAATAAATTTTAAAGTTAATTATAACATCATTATTACACAATGATACATGGAAGTCATTTTAAATTTGTTTCTTATATTTTATTTTCTATTTCTGAAAGGATTTGTTTTACTAAAATACGATTATTTCTAATGAATGGATGAGCTTATTTCTTCCTTTAATGATTCATGGTTTTGTGGTGATTAACATTCTAAAGATAAAATTTCCTTTCACTCTCTATAATTTCTATGCAAAGATATATAAAGATCTCATATCATAATAAAAAATACTAAAAGACCATATATGCATGAAAAAAAATATAGTATTAAAATTATCAAAACCATGAAAAATATATTTTTATACCTGTAATTAAATGATTTTTTGGATATTGATATACTATAAAACATCCTTTTTAAGATTCAAATTCCCAAAAAATAGTTTTTTGGTTTTTATTTTATGAAAATATGGAATCCTATAATGGAATCCACACATCAAATAATGGTTACTATGCTGGGAAAATCTATTAAAGTCATATATGTTCAAATAGAACATTCCTTTTTCCCGCCATTACAAAAGGAAAAGTGAATGTCATATTTTAATGTATATGATGTCAATAACTTTTACTACCACCATAAAAATTATTTTATTTTGGGATTAATTTATAAGATTCCATATTTTCTTCTAAGAAAATCCCACCATCCTTTTTTTCATGGAATATTAGTTTTTAAAATGTTGTTAATAGAAAATGGATATATCAATATTGGAAAATGATTTACATAAGAGTTAAAAATATTGTATTTTGTGTTTGATGATTTAAATTAAATATTTTTGTGTCTTAGTTATGTTATGGACCTTATACATAGTTTATGATGATTGTTAATCACAATATATCTCTTTTATGCACTTGGAAATGATTATATTCTATAAAGAATTATGTTGTAATTAACCATATATGTTATTCCATATGTTTTGTTTATTATAAGGGGTATATGAAGATTATGTCCCAAGGAATCCTTATGAATCTTATATGAATATTATTTATAATTTATTGAAATATTTTTATTTCATAACATAAGATAATTTTATTCAGATTAATGGCTTGAATATGAACTTATAGGGTAAACGAATATGTTTTTATGATTTTTATTGGGTTCTTATGATTTCTAAGAAACTCTCATGATTATGATTTATCCTTTATGTTTTATAATAACATATATTATGCAAAAATAGAGTAGTAAAGGTGATTTCATGTGTCAGTAAATTATTATTTTTTCTCAATGATTATGATGTTAAAGTAAACCTGTCTTATATAATATCACAGTTTTTAAAATGGACTAATGTGCTTAATTTAATTTTTTTATAGGTCCCTAACTGATATATTTGTTCTTATACAAAAATTTTAATTACTTTTCATTAGGTTTAAGGATGAGTATGGACAATGATGAAATAAATTTTAAAATGATGAATACTTTTTTTAAATAAATTTGGATTTATTTTAAAGGACTTGTATTGATGTAATAATATATAGTAAAAGGAAGTGTATATTTTTTGATGTATGTGTTTGTTACATTAGAGTTATAAAATTATTATCCAAACCACTAAACCTAAAACGATATTTGATAATGAGTGAAAATTAATGGACTCCTATAAATTAAATTTTTTGTTGAATAATGAACAAGTCCTTATATTTTATATACATGATATCAGTTTTGGGGAGTTTACTAACAAATTTATATCATAGATTTTTGTAAATAATACATATTCTTGATTCAATGAAGATTAATTTTGTTATAGAAGGAATTTTGAGAATGGGTTATACTGATCATTCAAAATATGAATAATTCATAAGAAGTTAATGAGATTAGAGGTTCTGATTATAGGTTTTTTAATGCATTGACATGTTTAATAATACAAAATAAAAGGACTAAAATATTATAAGATTATCTAGCACACACCTACCCTTTTTATGAATTTCATGTCTAATGTCGCGATATTATGATCATTGATATCTTCGATGAGACCTTGATGTTA
The DNA here is from genome assembly GCA_963277665.1 of Viscum album. Lineage (NCBI taxonomy): Eukaryota > Viridiplantae > Streptophyta > Magnoliopsida > Santalales > Viscaceae > Viscum > Viscum album. The sequence continues at coordinate 1,224,316,235 of OY728157.1, read as the reverse complement.
TGAGAAAAATGTGAATATTTATTAATTAATTTTATGGAGAATATAGTTTCTATTTTCCATGTGATTTATATATTCATATTTGCAGTGAATGTAAATTGAAACCAATTTTGTTATGGAATGAAATGTGTTTTCATTATACACTCCATCATATTGATTTTTACTTATTCACTCATGATAGCTTCCACTACATGTTACTCTTAATAGGTATCTAAGCTCACACTTTATTTGTTTTTCTTTTACAAGGATATGCAGAAGGATATTTTGAATGATTTCAAGGATTGATGAATTATTATTAGGTTATTTTTAAATATATTGAATTTAGTATGAGAATAATTAGTGTATCTATTGTTTATGACTTCTAAAATGATTGATCTTTCACGGTGTAATCCCCTATATTTCATACAAATGTAATAAAGTAAACATTTGACTTGGGTTTTTGGAGATGGGTATACTATGTATTTGGTATCATAGTAAGGTTTAGATATTTTTGGGGCTTAATTAGATAACCCAATATAAAATGTTCAATAAAAACTATATTGATACATATGAATGGTAATCATGGACTTATATCTAATTTATGAGTATTTTAATTTCAAGGTATATAATTTTCATATTAATTATATTTAATTCATGTTTGATTAACCCTGTAATTTTCCTTTTTTTAGTAAATAGATTGAAATAGTAGGAATCATGTAGAAACTATTGTGTTTTTAATGTAATTGTTCCATTAATTAGGTACTTAATATTATAGTAGAATGTGTTATGAATGACATATAAGTACATTCTAAATTGACTCAAATTATTATAAATAGCCTAAACCATGGGGAGAACTCAACACCACCAAAGAAGGAAAATGTTTTGGTTAATTACATTATGAGATAGTTACCAACATATTTGCATGGGTCCTCTAATGATATAATCATTTTGAACTAGGTATACATCATTGATAAAATATTCTCTATGACTTAGTGCTCTGTTTTAGATAATGTTCTCTTGTTATTTATAACATAGCGAGAGAAATCAATAAATTTTAAATACCAATTAAAATTACCAATGTAATATCCCAATAAAAAGAAAAAAAATATTTTATTTTTTAATTTTATTAGGTTCTAGGGTTTTTGAAGTTGGTTTGGTGATTTTTTTCTGAACCTATAGTATGAAATTATTACTGTACACAATCACATCATGAATAGATTACAAGATGTGAATCAATTTTTTAGTATATTATATGAGTTTTATTTGGAGAAAGGGAAATTATGGGCATTAAAACATGTTCAAAACAATAAAATTTCTAAAATGTTTTTTAATCTGATGCAATTTATTTTTTGTTATATAGGGATATTTTAAATTTCACATCATGAATTTGGAATCTAGGTAGTGAATTTGTTGCTACTTTTCAGTTTTTATACATAGAAAAACAAAAAATCAATTAATTTTTTTATTTTCCATACTCGAACAATATTTTACCTCAAAGGATATTTTTTGTATCTTTGATTCTATCAGATCAAATCATTAGATGCTTGATCTCTGTGGGGATTGTCCTATGACTCTTCTATTATGAGAAATTTCTTCTTCATTATTTCCATTAATCCTAGGAGAACCATTTCATTGAGATTTTATATTCTTTGATCTTGTGGTAGTTGTATTCTTGATACTTTCGAGATCTATTGTGTAATTTTTTCTTGGGGTTAGTCCATTTTTTGTTATGGTGCAACAGATGTGTGGTTCAGAATTATTGACCAAATCACTATTCTGAACATTTAAATTAGGGAATAATATTATAATGTGTGAGAATCATGGATAGTTCCCATATATATTGTTTTTAGTTCCTTTTTATGGTTGTGGATCCTATTATTGTTAGTGTGAAACCTGATTTTGAGGTAGTTGGTTATATCTCTAGCATATGTTAGATGAACCTTGAATTCTCTAGTTTTATGAAAAAATGTATAATTGAGTTGGCATTATTTACAGATTTATGTATATTGAAATTTATTTTTGAGATAATATGGGGTTGCCCATTTTATTGAAAAGAAAAAAGGTATTTTCAATGTATTGTAAAATGGATTTATGAAAAGGTTTTCAACGAATGGAATTGATGATATTATTTGGAAAATGAAGAATATGATATGTCCTGGGTACTCTAGGTTGAAGGTTTTGTAATGGTCCTCATCTGTTGACAATATCCAGGGGATTCAATCATGTGGTGTTCCTCTACTCCTTAGGCCATGTATCATAGAGAGTCGCTAGACACTATTTTAGGGTTCAATTTTTAGGGTGTTTCTGCTCTTTATATATTCGATGTATACAAATTGGGACTTCATGTATGTTATTGTCTATGTTTGGATATGATTGGTCTAGCTAGTCTGACCTATAAGGATTTTTGGTGTGATTTTACCTATGCGTTTTGATTTTCAATGTCTTGTTTTGATTACCCACAATTTTATATGGGACATTATTTGAAACTATTTGTACTGGATTAGTTTGAACCATTAAAAAAGGATAATATTTTATCATGTTTTTTAAATAAAACTATGTAACTAATTATCAATAATAAATGTCTTTAATGTTGATCATGTTTGAATATTAATTTTGAGACTTATTTTGGATTAAATGGTTGGGATCTTATAGAGCCTATTTAGCTCCCACACTCCACACCATATCAGTGGTGTGTAGATATTGTAATATATTTTGATATAGGGAGAGAACATGTGTAGTATTGAGGAATTGAGGTTTTATTAATATTTTCATGGGTATCTATTAGTGAGATAGTGGGATTTCATCCATTTATTACATATAGTAGTTGTTTCTCATTTTAGGGGTTTTCTATTACTATTGAACTCATAACTAAGAGTTTTCAATTTATGTTATTGAGTTGTATCAATAATTTTATTTTATATAAATTATGGAATATATATTTCTTGTTTTATCTTCCACTGTTTTGTTTTATTATGTATATATATGACATGTCTTCGATATCTCATTCGGAGAAGTCATTCCTTCTAGTTTTTTATGATGATAGGGTGCTAGTCGCCAGCCCAAGGGGATAAAAAATTTCCTTCGAGTATGCCAAGAATTGGGATGGTTGTAAGATTAGAAGGATATCCAAATCCAGTTCATGGAATGTTGGTATCTTAGACCAGTTTTTCTTGATGATTCCTTGTCTTAGTATGTCTGTTAGGCTAGAAATTGGATTTTTGGGACATGGAAGGTAGACTACGGTTAGTGCATATGTCTCTCTTTCAATGAAGAGACCTAAGTTACCATGGGATGTCGAGATGTGTGTATACTATGTTGGTTTCTTGATCTTAATTTCATTCTCAACTAATGGTTTTCTTGTTTCATTAGGGATTATATAGTTTTCTAATCATTTATTTTGTTTTCTATTTATAGGGATATGCACCCAAGACATCTTCTATAAGTCTAGCAATAGGTTGTAGTGGATTATCCCCAATGTTATCCACCTCTATATTAGAATCTTATAAATTTAATCATTCTATTAGTTCATTTAATGGACTAAAATATTCAAAAATTCTAGAACATTGTTTCTAGGTAAGACTAGGAGTAGGAGGAGAAATGGGTTGTTCTTGGGAGTTTTTATGAAAGAATTCCCCATCCATTAAGGGTATGTATGAGACTCAAGAGGTGTATGACATGATATAAATGATTCATAAAGTCTTTAACTTCCTAGACACACTTAAAAATATGAAGGTGATGCACACAACATTTGTACTCGAGGGTCCTAGAAAAGAATGGTTGGATTCCATAGTACAAAAAGATTGACACGTGGATTAAATTTGGATGGTTCTGAGAATCTATTCATATGGTTATTATATCTAGAGTCTTTGATGATGGAAAAATATCTATACATCCACTATTTTTAGTAGTGATAGTGATTAGTGTTAAAATTCACCAATCGATATGTGAAGCTATTTTGTTTTCCTCTTGAGGTAATCAAGATAAATCTGCTGAAGGAAAATAAGTATCAATAGGTGTTTTGTCCAAATGTCGTGTCAAATGTATTTATGATGAATCATTCCACCTATATAGAGATGATATATAGGGATATGATGGTAAACATGGAAATGAAAGGCAAGAAGGGCCAGTCTTCCCCTTCTCTTCCACCCAATAGGAGCTCCAGTGGCATGCATGGAAAGAAGAGAAGGTTTCATGAGAATAATAAGAGCGGTGAAAGTGATTTGTAGCGTTATGACTCATATAAACCAATAGATACATCTAGTAGTGTTCCCCTAAGTAGACACTAATGTTGAATGATCGGGCACACCCAACATTCTTGTTCTTCACTTTTGAATATTTGTAACAGTTGTGTCCTCTACATATATTTATAAATATTTTTCTAGGCTATGTCAATGTCTCATTATGGTCAAGGATCATTACATTTAAAGGCCAATTTAGTACTATCAGATGATTCATATACTATAGGGATCCAACCATAGGCCTCCAGATAGAATTACCTTAACACAGTGTATGAGTTTCTGATAGATGTTGATATGAGTCCAACAATAATGAGAGATTCCATATTTATATCATCCTTTGTAGAACTTTCCTTATCTGATACTACTTACTCCAACTAATTTATATTTTCATGTTTTTTTGATTTTTTTAAACTTATATTGGAGCTAATGTCCCATTTAATGGACTTAGTGACACATCTAGGTTAAGGGAAATAGAGGGGGTTCAGGTGTTATTGTTCACCATCGATATCTAATGAAAAGCTAGTCTAGGATTTCCTCATTCATGATCTAGATAAATTTTTTCATCGTTATTATGATGGAGTGGCTTGTCACTCATCATTATGAGGTTGATTTTTATCATCAGCATGTCTAATTCACTTTAATTGAAGGGATACCTCATGTATTTTAGTGAGAGTATGATCTGAGTTATGGTAATATAAGTCTTTTATGACATGATATAAGAATTTTTTTCTAATATTATTGTTTATAATAATGTTTCTTTATTGGTGATCTTCCATTGGTTTTCAAGGATTTTACTGATTTCTTCCTAGATGATTTATCTAGTTTTACTTTAAAGAGGGAGGGGGGATTATTGATTAGTCTTGTTCCAGATAAATAGATGATATTGATTTAAACTTATAGTATAAAACTCATGTAGATGAGAGAGATCAATATTAAATTCGATGACCAGTTGGTTAATAGTTTCATTAACCCTATTGTTTCACTGAGGGAAGCCATAGTTCACATTTTCTAAGAAGACTAATAGTTCATTTATATTGGGCATAGAATCTAAGAATTTAAACAAGTTGAAGGATAAGAATATGTTTCCTATACCCTATAAGGAATATTTTTTCGATCAATTACAGGGAAAATATCTTTTAGGATATCGATGTTTGGATGGGGTATCATCCACTTTGGGTTTGGGTGTATGATATTATGAATATAGGTTTTAGGAGTTGGTAAGACAATTATGAATATATTCGAATGCTATTTGGTCTTACTTTCACTTGTAGGTTCTTTATGCATGAGAAGAAATAAATATTATATAAGTATATCAACAATTTTTTATTAGTGTTCGTGGATGATATTTCTTTATTCCACATCCAGAAAATAGAATTAGAACCCTCTGTGTCTGGTTTTGTAAATAATGAGGATTAACTAATTGACTGAATTATTTTGAATTATAGTTTTTAGATCTGAGAATTGAAATTCTTGGGATACATTATTTCTAAAAATAAAATATTAGTTTATCTTATAAAGGTTAATGTTATCATGTACTGGGAGGATCCAAAAATAATCTTTGATATTATAAGCATCCCTAGTCCAGCTAGACACTCTCATTAGTTCATAAAAGATTTCAGAACGTTGGAATAAACATTGGATACTCTTACAATGTATGAGGTGAAATCGACTTGGGAAGTGAAATTTCAATATTCTTTCAACATACCGAAACAAATTCTGAAATATAATTATATTATGATTTTACATGAGACTGGTAATAGGTATACAGTATGTTGTGATAAATCCTTTACTATTCTGGATTGCATTCTTATAACGAATGGTAATGTTGTGGCTTATTTTTATTTTCATCTTTGGATATATGATAAAAATTATCCCATACTTTATTTAGAGATTCATATATTAATGAATTCATTTAAATGTGGAAAGAACTATCTCTTTGGGTAGAAGTTCATAGTATTATATGACAATAAGAGTTTGAGATATATCATTTTTAGATAAACATGACTATTAGGAAGATAAGATGGGTAAAATAACTTCATAATTTTTACACTGACATCTCTTACACCCTAGGGATGGATAATATCGATGTAGATTCTCAAAGAGAAAAATTTCCATTGTAGTCTGTAATGGAATAAAAGGAGGAGTTGGCCGTGAAAGAGATTTTTCTTAGATTTTTCAGGAAACTCAAGAGTATGTTTTAAGCAAGGTTCTAACCAATGTTCTGCTATCGTAATCTCTTCATAAGTCTATTATATATGGTTGGTAACATGATTATGTGTGTAGTGGAATTAGAGAAACCCAATATAGTGTGGAGGCTATTTCTTTTTGGTCTCTGCCTTCAGATGTTTTTATCCATTTTGAAGAGTGCTTTTCATCCGAACTTTTATGAGGATATTTTTATAATACCATGGTTTTTTATGGGATATTTTTTAAGTAACTATGGATATGTATTATGAAATAAAAAATTTATTTTGGTGGATGAGTATGAAGTGTGACATTATAGATATCTTTCGTCCAATTCCACCTTCAAACAAATAAATAGAATATGAAACCTTCTAGTTTTCATTAGACTCTTCTGGTTATAGTTTTAAAATGTAATGAAATGTCTATTGACTAAATTTTTTGGGTTACCCATGAATCCCTACGAGAAAAATGTTATTTGGGTGGTCATTGAAATATTGATGAAATATGATCATTTTATTCTAATCAGGGACAACACTAATTTTAAAGATCTACATAAGAAGTATACATAATATATCATGAGGATTAATCTAGTACCACATGTTTTAATCTCAGCAAGGATTCTAGCTTTACTTCCAGATTCTAGAAGAGTCTCTAAGTTGTGATGAGAACCCAAGTTAGGATGATACCAACTTAATATCAGAAGATATATAGATAGGTAGTGTATTCTATTTAGAACTTGTATGATATTTTCTATGCATGCATTTTGGATTTAAAAGGATCCTAGTATATCAATATGGTACTTTTCATGCATTAATATTGTACCAATTATCAGTCATCGATTAGAATGGACCTCTTCGAGGCATTGTATGGTCACTCATGAACATTATCTCTTTTTTGGGAAGAGGTGAGAAAGGCATATCTTGTGGGTCTAAGTATCATTCAGGAAACATCGATGAGGATATAAGATATATGTGAGTATCTAGTTATAGCTCAGAATTGGAAGAAATCATATGTGGAACATTAATTTATACATTTAGAGTTTTCCATTAGTGATCATGTTTTATTGAAAGTTTCTCCTTAGTTCGCTCACTACTAACTTAGAAAATATGGAAATTGGGGTTAGAGATACACTGGACCATTTGAGTTCACTGAGTGTATTGGTATGGTTTTGTATTGGTTTTAATTACCAGCTCATTAGGATTTCATGATATTTCCCAACTATCATAGCTCAAGATGTACCATTATATACCCTATAATGTTCTGAGTTTGAAAGTTATTGAGTTAGTGACAGAAATTTTACTTATAGTGAATCCAATGGTGTTTATTGATTCATAGGTGATAATCCTTCATGGAAGGCCTATTCCATTGGTGGAGTATTATGGTGACATAGATCATATTTTCCTGAGACTTGGTAGTGCGAGTCATCAGTGAGTGAGGAGTGGCCTAACTACTTTCCATATCCCCCTTCTTCCACATGAATTCATTGGGATAGAAGTATTATCTTTGGAAGATTATAACGTCAAGGTAAAAATATACACCTTTGTTAGTTTTTGACAGTGTTTGTTTTTGTGTTCTGAACGAATTGGAGTTTTTTTCATGATTTTCTGCAGAACCTAGATTTTTAACTACTTGTTGTACACATTCACATAGTGAATTGATAACACAATGTGAATCTATCTCTATGATGATTCCATCAGTGTTTTTTAGAGCGTGAAATATTTATCAGTTTTGAATCATTTTTATGAAATCAAAAGGTTTATTATGTTATTTTAATCTGAGTTGATTCCGTGTTACGTATATATGGATTTTTTTGATTTCAAGTAATGAATACATGATTCCCGTAATGAATTGACCATGAAATTTTGGTTTTTCTGTACGTAATTCTTGAAATATAATTTCATTTGGTTTCTTTTTCCAACCTTGAAATCTTGGTTCTATCGTAAGTGATTAATGTATCTATTCTCCTTCCAGATCTCCTTGTTCGATGCTCAATCTCCATGGTGGTTCTGCTATATTTTTTTGGGTAAGAAACCTCTCATGTTCTTCATTTCCATTGGTCTCAAAAGTTCAATTTCACATAGTTTGAGGATTCATTTATCATTTTGTGATGTTCTTATTGATCAATTCTAGAGTCCTGGATTGATCTTCTTTCAACGGATAGACCTCTTTTGGTTGTGGTGCAATGGGTGCATGGTTCTCAAGGTATGTGTGACCTAACATGTATTCCAACCCTTAATAATATTGAATAAACTTATAATGTGGTAGAATCATTGATAAGTTGTGTATTTTTTTTTCTGAATTCCTTTTACTGTTTCTATATCCTGTCTCTTTTGGTGTGTGAATTGAGTTCGAGGATGTTGGTTATTTTTCTCTCTTATATTGGAGATCATTGAATGCACTTGTTTTATAAACCAATTTTATAATTAATTGGCATGATCGATAGATTTGAGTGTGTGGAAACATGTTTTTTAGGAAAGGTGGTTTCCCCCTCTACTGGTAAAGGAAAAATTTATTTTTAAATAATTTTGAATTGGTTTTCAAATCATGGATTTGATATAATGATTTGTAACCTTGAGCATGTGGGATTCCTTTTTTACTTTTGAAAATGGTTAGGTATTGGGAATTGTATTTTGATACTATCTCGGGGTTCAATGATTGAGATTTCCTCTACTCTAGTGGTAATGTATTTTGGGGACTCATTTGACACTTTTAGGGGGTCCACATTATGGGGTTCACCTATGATCTCAATATTTATTTATATATCAAGGTATGTGATGAACATGATTGTATTTGTTTGGGTATGAGTGTTATTTCTATCCTAATATCTAGTGATCTTTGGAATGATTTTACTTATTATTTTCATTTATATTACTTGGTTTAGATTTCCCAAAACTATATATATGATATGTTTTGAAACTATTCTATCTAGATTTTTTAGAACCATGGAAACATGGGAATTATTTTCAATTATTTCAATAGATAATTATTTAACTAATTTTCATGTATTGGTTTAAATAATTTTTATTTTGATATTTTGGATTTTCATGCATTGATTTTTTATGAAATACCTTGGTGGGATTGTAACAGCCCAAGATTTTATGAAAAAAATTCTTTTTAACTTCACTAATGTCTTGTGTTGTACGCAACACAAAAAGGAGCTTGCACAACACGCATCCTTGACTTGCCTTGCATTACACGCAATCGCAACCTTCCTCGATAGCATGTGTAGTACGCAATACTGAGTTTCACGAAACAACGATATGCTATTAAAATATTATTAAAACTAGCCGTTATGAATAGTAATAACCACTTTTTAAATTTTAGAAATTTTAGCTCTCAAAATGGACTTCATTTTTGGATTCGGAGTATCGAATTTAGCCTAAGGTGAAATTTTGGTACTTTTCGGATAACTTTCATATTCTCATGAATAGTGAAAATTACTAAATTATAATTAAAAACAACCTTTTTAATCGAAATAATTAATAGTGATAAATCATTAATTTGAGTGGTTTTAAAGTATATTTAGAATATATTTTTACAATTTAATACAATGTTGGTCATTGGATGTAATTTCACATTTAAACCAGTTATAAACAAGTGTCAATATTTTGATAGTTATTATCTCTTAAAAACACGCTATTTGTTGTGACAGTGGAAATTAATTATAAAATTAATTAATGCAACTTATATGTTGGGAATTTTGTAAAATAGAAATCATTTTTGAATTCGGAATATCAATTATAGCTTAGGGTGAAATTTTGGCATTGTAACAGCCCAAGATTTTATAAAAAAATATTCTTTTTAATTTTATTAATGTCTTGTATTGTACGCTACACCAAAAGGAGCTTGCACAACACACATCCTTGTCTTACCTTGCATTACACGCAATCGCGACCTTCCTCGATAGCGTGTGTAATACGCAATACCGAGTTTCACTAAACAACGATGTGCTATTAAAATATTATTAAAACTAGCCGTTATGAATAGTAATAACCACTTTTTAAAATTCTGTAAATCTTATTTTTCAAAATGAACTTCATTCTTGGATTCGGAGTATCGATTTTAGCCTAAGGTGAAATTTTGGTACTTTTCGGATAACTTTCATATTCTGATGAATAGTGAAAATTACTAAATTATAATTAAAAACAACTTTTTTAATCGAAATAATTAATAGTGATAAATTATTAATTTGAGTGGTTTTAAAGTATATTTAGAATATATTTTTACAATTTAACACAATGTTGGTCATTGGTTGTAATTTCACATTTAAACCAGACATAATCAAGTGTCAATCTTTTGATATATATTGTTTCCTAAAAACACGCTATTTATTTTAACAGCAGTATTTAATTATAAAATTAATTAATGCAACTTCTATGTTATAAATTTGGTAAAATAGATTTCATTTTTGAATTCGGAATATGAAATATAGCTTAGGATGAAATTTTGGCATTGTTCTGAAAAACATCAATTTTTGATGAATAGTGAAACTACTAAGTGGTAGTTAAAAAAACTGAATTTTTCATAAAACTTAATTTTGCCGCTTCTGTGAATGGAATTTCGAAAATCCGAGAGACACAGTTAATATCAAGGACTAAAATGTGGTTCAATGAGACGAAAATAATTTTTTGGTGAATAGTAACTTTTTACTTTTTTTACCGCGGTTAATAGTAAATAGGGTAACTAAGGGTAAATATGATATTACTATTACCCTAACACATGTCCAAATTCTATTGGACAAGTGTAATTCGACCAAAAACAAACTTAGGAATAAAATATGACCATTTAGGCCCACTTGGATTAGATTAGGACATTTATTATTAATTTATTTAAAGAAAGGTAAAAAATAGTTAAAATCAAAGTTTAATAAGTAAATCATTTTTAATATGGGGTTATACATAAGATATATTCGATTGTAAATATTCATTAGAAAGCTAAAAAGATTTACTACATGATGGTATTTTATTTGTAATTTTTAGACATAAAATAATTTAATTTATTTATGACACAACGATGATGCAGTAATTATCTTATTAATGAAATATTGACATAATTGATGTTATAAACACCAAAATAAATGTAATTTGAGATTTTTAATGAATTCCACTAATTTTCTAGGTTACTATGATATATTAATGTTGATTTAATCAACTTGGTTCGAACATTTAATTCTGTTATGACTTTCAAAAAAATCATATATCAAATAGTGTCAAAATTGACACAAAATAGTTTTTAAATAAAATATTATATTATTAATTGTTATTTTATTACTAGAAATCTAAGGTTCGGCCAAATGAATTATATAAGGATATATATATTAATAATAAACAATTTGGGGTTCGTTTGGAATGTTATAGTAAGTGTATTAACCATGTAGTGAAAGAAAACAAAAAGACACGGTAAAAGTCAAATTATTTAACTTAGAGTTAAATCTAATTGATAAGGTTTAAAATAAGATCCAAACATGTCTAAATTTGATTGGTTGATGATATTACAACCCTATCTCATCTAAGCTTCGAATATGAGTCATTTTTGGAGGTTTTTAAGTGGGCTTAGATTTATTATAAATTAATATTTTTAAGAATTCCTAAGGTGCCCCTCTCCTCCCCTATAAAAGGACACCTCATCCCCCTCCTCCTCACACCAATTTGAGCACTCAAGCTCGGCCAACCCCTGCCAAAATCTCCTCTCCACTTCCATAGAAACATCCTAGAGGTGCTGGTATTCCTCAAAGACCAATTCTAGTGCCCTAAGAGGAGGTCTAAAAGAGGCACTTCAAAGAAGAGGTAATTACCGTTACCAATTCTTTCATCTTTATTTCTTCTTCCACTTCTTATTCTTAGGTTGTTTCATTATGAAGTAATAACATCAGTATCACTCATATACTGATATGTTATTATAAGTATGAAACAACCCTATTTCACCATCTATCCATCCTACGGAAAAAGAAATCACCGCGCGTGCGTACGTACGGAATACCGTCTCCACGCCGTGGTGTAATCTATTTTCCACCACCACCTTACATGGATGGGTATAATGGTGTAAAGAATAACTATACATAGTTATTACAACATCATATTGATTCTGATATATTGTATAATCCACTCCAATTCAATTCAATATTTATAGAAATGATATCATCGCTCGTGCGTACGTACGGACTAACGTCTCCACGACGCGATGAGATTCTTTCTCCATGTTAACCATTTAAGAATGATTATAATGTATATATAAGAAATATTAATGAAATATATGACATTATAAAGCTACTGGATTTATGTATATATATACATATGTATGTCATCTACTTACTTCCATTTCAAGACAATAAGGAAAGAAAAACAGCGTTCATGCGTACGTACGGATTACCGTATCCATGAACGGTGTTTTTCATTTTATTTATCTATCTATTATATATATATATATATATATACTGAATATATATGATATATAAATCATATTTTATATTCTGGAAGTAAGTAAATCATGATATAAGTAATAATGATGTCAAGAACAACAAGTCAAAACACCTACGATAAATGAAACGATTTTACCCAAAACGCTTCTTTAACATGGAATTTACAAAAGAACGGGTAATATAATGTCATAAGTGAACCATATATGATATCATAACAATGAATATGATTCTGTAATAAGTCAATAACATGATTTAAATCATTATACAGGAGGTTCGGACACTTACAAAGCAAGTCGGACCTAAGGTAAGGGAAATATCACAATCTCATTTTTATCCGAGATTGTTTATTCGTAAGTATTTACTGGGGTGTATTTTATCATCCACATCCATGTTCCCTAAATATGTAATATTATTTCCATCCACCTAAAAATTTTTAAATCCAATTTTACCCTTCTATGAGTTTTTAGTAAAGGATATGAAAGGAATCTTTTTTCGTTTTTCGTACGAGGTACTTTTTGACTTTTCCGAAAAAAGTACGAAAAATGTTTTTTTTAACTTATACGGCACGAACGGATTTATACTGTTTTATAAAGCCTTATTTTCATGAAGCTTCCTCTAAAAGATTTCATAACTATTTTGAATAAAATCTCTTCCTTTTAAAATTGCATGATGTTTTGTGAAAAGAAATTGATTTTGAAGAAGAAAGGATATTTTCCTCAAGAATTCAATTCAAGTGTTTTATCAAAATTATTTTCCATATAAGATAATAAAGGGTTCTGTTTCTATCCATATTTTTACATTGATTTGACTATGTTGTGATGAAATTATGTTTATGAATTCCTTTATCTTATATGAATGGTTTTATGATGTCATGTTGTTTAAGAATCCCATTTTTATTACATGGGTTATGCAATGATGTATGATTTATGATTTTGTGGCACACATAAGAAAGGATTCATTAAGAGATGGGTGGGACCTATATCTCCCTCCAATGCATTGGGTAAAGATTTCATATCTCATGAGATAGACATGGCTGAAATGGTAGGTTATACCGGTTCAGTGAAACAGGACTGAAACGAGGATTACTCGATTCAGAAAGGGACTTTGTCCACTAAGATAGTCTTGGCAATGAGTCTTGACTAACAAGAAATGATTCTCTATGATTATGTGTGTATGCCACAATGAGTAATGTTTTAAGTTATGATTTCATTTCACTACTATGATTTATCCCATTTTATGAAATTATGCTCTCTTTTGCAGGTTAAGATTTCCAAAAAATGTTATGTTCTTATGAAAATTATGTGATTGATATTTCTTTTGTTTACCCTTACTGAGCATTTGAGCTCACCCTTTTATGTTTTCTTTTCCCCAGGATATAAAGAAAGGATTTAGGTAAAAAAAAGGAAGATATTTATGGGAGATATTGAAGATCTTTCACCACGATTAGAAGATTACGTTCCGAGTTTCCAAAGACACTAAACTATTACGATCCTTGTGTGTGTGTTTTTGTTATGTACTAAGTATTCCGCAAAAGTAATGTAATGTCCATGTACGATAAGCTACGGGTCTCTACAGTTGGTATCAGAGGAAAGGTTTAGTCAACCTTTGGAAACTAGGATGCGAAAACGTTAGTGAGATCCCTAGAGATATTTCTAAGGTATGTCTAGGGATGTCCCTAGGGATAAGTATACGTATAGGTTATAGTAATAGAATTACGCTAAAGATCATAGAATTAAACCTAAGATGTTGGATATTGAAGGTACTTCCCCTTTATTATGTTGTTTTCCCTAGCATGATTTTTGCCTCTCACACAATTCTTTTTGGGTTTTAGACGATGGCTGGAACCCGAAGGAACCGTGTTGATCAATGCAATGGACAATGCAATGATTGACCTCCTGAACAAACAAATGTTATGGGAGATGGAGTGCAAAATCTTATTTCTATACTTACACAAGCTATGAATCATTCTGGACTTCTAAATGAGCAGAGAAGGGAACAATATTCTATTGAGTCCTTCATGAGGCAACGTCCACCTTCTTTCAGTGGGACTTCCGATCCACTTGTTGCTGAACAATGGATCAGTACCACTGAAAAGATATTTTCAGTTCTTCAATGTTCTGAACATGATAAAGTCATCTTAGCAGTATATCGTTTGGAAGGTGAAGCTGATCAATGGTGGAATCTTATCAAGAATACGAGGCCAAGGGATGAAATTGAGTCCATGGAATGGGACGAGTTCAAGAACTTGTTTTTCAGTAAGTACTTCCCTCGTATTCTTCGAACAAAGATGGAGAAAGAGTTTCTTGAACTGAAGCAAAGGGACGATGAATCTGTTGGTACCTATGAAGCAAATTTTACAAGACTTGCAAGGTATGCTTCTGGTATTATCATCCAACCTGAAAGTAAAGTTGATCGATTTTTCAGTGGCTTAAAACCAAGTCTTCGAAGGGCATTAGCTATAAGAGACTTCAGTAGCTATGAAGAAATTGTGCGTTGTGCTATCAAGGTAGAAATGGAAGTTGGTGTTACATATCCATCTCATGGTTTTGACAAGAAACGAAAGATGGAGTTCAAGGAGAAATCTCAGAATAATGGTGAAAAGAAGATGAATGTTTCCTTATGCACAAAGTGTGGAAAGAAGCATGGTGGAGATTGTCTTAAAGGGACTAGAAAATGTTTTAAGTGTGGAAAAGAAGGTCATCGAGCAGCTGAGTGTCGAAGTAATGGACAAAGGATTTCTAATGATGTGAATAAAGCAAACACTGCAGAGAACGCACCGCCAACACTTCAATGCTTCAAGTGCAAGGAAATGGGGCATTATGCTAATAATTGCCCTAATCCAAGGGTTAGTAATGATCAACATGAGAAACCACTGAAGGCAAAGGACAAGGGGAAATCACATGCGATCACTATTGGCAATGTTGAATATGACAACGATGTGGTGGAATGATTAAGTGTTTATGTAATGGGATTCCAAAATAATGTTGTATCATTGAGTATTACAATATTTATTGATGTGGTATTCAAAGTGATTGAGATATTTTTTTTTTTTTGGAAATAAGATGATATGCGCATAATGAAGACGAGAAAATGAAATGTTTAATAGTATTCATGAGCTCATGATTGATATAAGGACTAAGTGATATCATGGTTTGAGTATATAGAATTTTGAGGATTTTGGTATGTGGAAAGTGTTAACTTTTAACTGCACTCATGTTTTCACTAAGGTATTCAAGAGAATACACGATTAAGGACTTTGAATGTTTGGAATGTGACCAACAAGACATATCTTATGATATGTGGGGATCAACGACAGTATTAAATCTCTGGTAATCGTTGTCACTATATTATGAGAATGGACTGCAGTATTATGTATAAGCCTAAAGATTAGACTGGATTATGTTGGACATAAGTTAGTATTGTTTAAGGATAGAAGATTTTCGATATTATTGATGGGATGTTATAGTAATGTAGTTTTAGAAAAAGGACAACCTGCAGGACGGGCGACAGCCCATCGCTTCGGACAAGGCTGTAGGAATCGAACCCACAACCGAAGTGCGACTGGCCTTTATCGCCTACCACTGACCTACAGGAAGTCCCTGTTTAGTAGAAACTAGTTTTATTATATTAAGCAGTATGATATATGAAGTATACGTCCATTTTAGGAACCATATATGATTAATCTCACTATAGATCGATTTATGCATATAATTTTTGCTAACCTTTTGTTTGAGATAGATGGAATGACCCGTCATTCTATCACATGATCTGCTAACACTTCACGAATAACAAATTCAACTTCATTTATTTAAGAGATGAAGTGGAAATTGTTCAAGGCACGAACAACAGTGAGATTGTACCAAAATAAAGTAAGTATTTATTTTAATTCAAATTTTCAACTTTAGGGGAAATGATCTTGAAAACCAAAAATGTTGTCCTAGTGATCTTATACCTGATGAATCAGATGGTACCTTATATCATCACAAATCTATGGATTTGTGATTACTGGATTTTCCATAGCCATGTTCTCTACCGCTCTCCATCAGAACATGATGGTTAGATTTCTCTTCCATATTTTTCACCTATGTGGAAACCCAATGATTAGTTTATTTGGGTAACCGTTACGTTTCATACTTTTGTTTTTAAAGATTGGTTTTGATATTCCTTTTTACGATGTGGGTTTCTATTAAAGAAACTTTCGAATAGTAAACCATTTATAACCCCGACGAATTTCGAGGGCGAAATTCATTTTAAGGGGGGTAGAATGTAACAGCCCAAGATTTTATAAAAAAATATTCTTTTTAATTTTATTAATGTCTTGTATTGTACGCTACACCAAAAGGAGCTTGCACAACACACATCCTTGTCTTACCTTGCATTACACGCAATCGCGACCTTCCTCGATAGCGTGTGTAATACGCAATACCGAGTTTCACTAAACAACGATGTGCTATTAAAATATTATTAAAACTAGCCGTTATGAATAGTAATAACCACTTTTTAAAATTCTGTAAATCTTATTTTTCAAAATGAACTTCATTCTTGGATTCGGAGTATCGATTTTAGCCTAAGGTGAAATTTTGGTACTTTTCGGATAACTTTCATATTCTGATGAATAGTGAAAATTACTAAATTATAATTAAAAACAACTTTTTTAATCGAAATAATTAATAGTGATAAATTATTAATTTGAGTGGTTTTAAAGTATATTTAGAATATATTTTTACAATTTAACACAATGTTGGTCATTGGTTGTAATTTCACATTTAAACCAGACATAATCAAGTGTCAATCTTTTGATATATATTGTTTCCTAAAAACACGCTATTTATTTTAACAGCAGGATTTAATTATAAAATTAATTAATGCAACTTCTATGTTATGAATTTGGTAAAATAGATTTCATTTTTGAATTCGGAATATGAAATATAGCTTAGGATGAAATTTTGGCATTGTTCTGAAAAACATCAATTTTTGATGAATAGTGAAACTACTAAGTGGTAGTTAAAAAAACTGAATTTTTCATAAAACTTAATTTTTCCGCTTCTGTGAATGGAATTTCGAAAATCCGAGAGACACGGTTAATATCAAGGACTAAAATGTGGTTCAATGAGACGAAAATAATTTTTTGGTGAATAGTAACTTTTTACTTTTTTTACCGCGGTTAATAGTAAATAGGGTAACTAAGGGTAAATATGATATTACTATTACCCTAACACATGTCCAAATTCTATTGGACAAGTGTAATTCGACCAAAAACAAACTTAGGAATAAAATATGACCATTTAGGCCCACTTGGATTAGATTAGGACATTTATTATTAATTTATTTAAAGAAAGGTAAAAATAGTTAAAATCAAAGTTTAATAAGTAAATCATTTTTAATATGGGGTTATACATAAGATATATTCGATTTTAAATATTCATTAGAAAGCCAAAAAGATTTACTACATGATGGTATTTTATTTGTAATTTTTAGACATAAAATAATTTAATTTATTTATGACACAACGATGATGCAGTAATTATCTTATTAATGAAATATTGACATAATTGATGTTATAAACACCAAAATAAATGTAATTTGAGATTTTTAATGAATTACACTAATTTTCTAGGTTACTATGATATATTAATATTGATTTAATCAACTTGGTTCGAACATTTAATTCTGTTATGACTTTCAAAAAAATCATATATCAAATAGTGTCAAAATTGACACAAAATAGTTTTTAAATCAAATATTATATTATTAATTGTTATTTTATTACTAGAAATCTAAGGTTCGGCCAAATGACTTAGATAAGGATATATATATTAATAATAAACAATTTGGGGTTCGTTTGGCATGTTATAGTAAATGTATTAACCATATAGTGAAAGAAAACAAAAAGACACGGTAAAAGTCAAATTATTTAACTTAGAGTTAAATCTAATTGATAAGGTTTAAAATAAGATCCAAACATGTCTAAATTTGATTGGTTGATGATATTACAACCCTATATCATCTAAGCTTCGAATATGAGTCATTTTCGGAGGTTTTTAAGTGGGGTTAGATTTATTATAAATTAATATTTTTAAGAATTCCTAAGGTGCCCCTCTCCTCCCCTATAAAAGGACACCTCCTCCCCCTCCTCCTCACACCAATTTGAGCACTCAAGCTCGGCCAACCCCTGCCAAAATCTCCTCTCCACTTCCCTAGAAACATCCTAGAGGTGCTGGTCTTCCTCAAAGACCAATTCTAGTTCCCTAAGAGGAGGTCTCAAAGAGGCACTTCAAAGAAGAGGTAATTACCGTTACCAATTCTTTCATCTTTATTTCTTCTTCCACTTCTTCTTCTTAGGTTGTTTCATTATGAAGTAATAACATCAGTATCACTCATATACTGATATGTTATTATAAGTATGAAACAACCCTATTTCACCATCTATCCATCCTACGGAAAAAGAAATCACCGCGCGTGCGTACGTACGGAATACCGTCTCCACGCCGTGGTGTAATCTATTTTCCACCACCACCTTACATGGATGGGTATAATGGTGTAAAGAATAACTATACATAGTTATTACAACATCATATTGATTCTGATATATTGTATAATCCACTCCAATTCAATTCAATATTTATAGAAATGATATCATCGCTCGTGCGTACGTACGGACTACCGTCTCCACGACGCGATGAGATTCTTTCTCCATGTTAACCATTTAAGAATGATTATAATGTATATATAAGAAATATTAATGAAATATATGACATTATAAAGCTACTGGATTTATGTATATATATACATATGTATGTCATCTACTTACTTCCATTTCAAGACAATAAGGAAAGAAAAACAGTGTTCATGCGTACGTACGGATTACCGTCTCCATGAACGGTGTTTTTCATTTTATTTATCTATCTATTATATATATATATATATATATATACTGAATATATATGATATATAAATCATATTTTATATTCTGGAAGTAAGTAAATCATGATATAAGTAATAATGATGTCAAGAACAACAAGTCAAAACACCTACGATAAATGAAACGATTTTACCCAAAACGCTTCTTTAACATGGAATTTACAAAAGAACGGGTAATATAATGTCATAAGTGAACCATATATGATATCATAACAATGAATATGATTCTGTAATAAGTCAATAACATGATTTAAATCATTATACAGGAGGTTCGGACACTTACAAAGCAAGTCGGACCTAAGGTAAGGGAAATATCACAATCTCATTTTTATCCGAGATTGTTTATTCGTAAGTATTTACTGGGGTGTATTTTATCATCCACATCCATGTTCCCTAAATATGTAATATTATTTCCATCCACCTAAAATTGTTTAAATCCAATTTTACCCTTCTATGAGTTTTTAGTAAAGGATATGAAAGGAATCTTTTTTCATTTTTCGTATGAGGTACTTTTTGACTTTTCCGAAAAAAGTACGAAGAATGTTTTTTTTAACTTATACGGCACGAACGGATTTATACTGTTTTATAAAGCCTTATTTTCATGAAGCTTCCTCTAAAAGATTTCATGACTATTTTGAATAAAATCTCTTCCTTTTAAAATTGCATGATGTTTTGTGAAAAGAAATTGATTTTGAAGAAGAAAGGATATTTTCCTCAAGAATTCAATTCAAGTGTTTTATCAAAATTATTTTCCATATAAGATAATAAAGGGTTCTGTTTCTATCCATATTTTTACATTGATTTGACTATGTTGTGATGAAATTATGTTTATGAATTCCTTTATCTTATATGAATGGTTTTATGATGTCATGTTGTTTAAGAATCCCATTTTTATTACATGGGTTATGCAATGATGTATGATTTATGATTTTGTGGCACACATAAGAAAGGATTAATTAAGAGATGGGTGGGACCTATATCTCCCTCCAATGCATTGGGTAAAGATTTCATATCTCATGAGATAGACATGGCTGGAATGGTAGGTTATACCGGTTCAGTGAAACAGGACTGAAACGAGGATTACTCGATTCAGAAAGGGACTTTGTCCACTAAGATAGTCTTGGCAATGAGTCTTGACTAACAAGAAATGATTCTCTATGATTATGTGTGTATGCCACAATGAGTAATGTTTTAAGTTATGATTTCATTTCACTACTATGATTTATCCCATTTTATGAAATTATGCTCTCTTTTGCAGGTTAAGATTTCCAAAAAATGTTATGTTCTTATGAAAATTATGTGATTGATATTTCTTTTGTTTACCCTTACTGAGCATTTGAGCTCACCCTTTTATGTTTTCTTTTCCCCAGGATATAAAGAAAGGATTTAGGTAAAAAAAAGGAAGATCTTTATGGGAGATATTGAAGATCTTTCACCACGATAAGAAGATTACGTTCCGAGTTTCCAAAGACACTAAACTATTACGATCCTTGTGTGTGTGTTTTTGTTATGTACTAAGTATTCCGCAAAAGTAATGTAATGTCCATGTACGATAAGCTACGGGTCTCTACACGCATTTTTCTGAAAAACTTCAATTTTTGATGAATAGTGAAACCACTAAGTGGTAGGTTAAAAACTGAACTTTTCATAAAACGTAATTTTACCGCTTCTGTGAATGGAATTTCAAAAATCCAACAGACACGGTTGATATCAGTAAGTAAAATGTGGTTCAATGAGATAAAAATAATTTTTTGGTGAATAGTAACTTTTTACTTTTTTTACCGCGGTTAATAGTAAATAGGGTAACTAAGGGTAAATATGATATTACTATTACCCTAACACATGTCCTAATTCTATTGGATAAGTGTAAGTCGACCAGAAACAACTTATGAATATAATATGACCATTTAGGTCCACTTGGATTAGATTATGACATTTAATATTATTTTATTTAATGAATAGTTAAAATAGTTAAAATCAATGTTTAATAAGTAAATCATTTTTAATATGGGGTTATACATAAGATAAATTCGACTATAAATATTCATTATAAATCTAAAACGATTTCCTATATAATGGTATTTTATTTGTAATTTTTAGACATTAAATAATTTAATTTATTTATGACACAATGATGATGCAGTAATTATCTTATTAATGAAATATTGACATAATTGATGTTATAAACACCAAAATAAATGTAATTTGAGACTTTTTATGAATTACACTATTTTTTTAGGTTACTATGATATATTAGTGTTGATTTAATCAACTTGGTTCGAACATATAATTCTGTTATGACTTTCACAAAAATCATAAATCAAATAGTGTCAAAATTGACACAAAATAGTTTTTAAATCAAATATTATATTATTAATTGTTTTTTTATTCCTAAAAATCTAAGGTTAGGCCAAATGACTTAGATAAGGATATATATATTAATAATAAATAATTTGGGGTTCGTTTGGCATGTTATAGTAAGTATATTAACCATATAGTGTAAGAAAACAAAAAGACACGGTAAAAGTTAAATTATTTAACTTAGAGTTAAATCTAATTGATAAGGTTAAAATAATACCATAAACTTGTCTAAATCCTATTGGATGATAGGATTTCTACCCATCCCCTCTTTATCTTCGAAATAAGACCCTTTGGAACCATTATAAACCGATTTTTACTTTAATATAAAATATTATTTTGAGATATTCCTAAGGTGCCCCTCTCCTCCCTTATAAAAGGGCACCTCCTCCCCCTCCCCCTCACACCAATTTGAGCACTCAAGCTCGGACAACCCCTGCAAAAATACCTTCTCCACTTCCCTAGAATAATCCTAGAGGTCCTGGTCTTCTTCAAAGGCCAATATTAGTTCCCTAAGTGGAGGATTCAAAGAGGCGTTCCAAAGAAGAGGTAATATCCATTACCGATCTTTTCAATTTATTTCTTCTTCAACTTCTTCTTCTTTAGTTGTTTCATGATAAAGTAATAACATCAGTATTACTTACATACTGATATGTTATTATAAATATGAATCAACTCTAATTAACCTTCTATCCATCCTACGGAAAAAGGAAATCACCGCGCGTGCGTACGTACGGATTACCGTCTCCACGCCGTGGTGTAATCTATTTTCCGCCACCACATTAATTGTATGGGTATAATGGTTTAATGAGTAACTATATATGATTATTATAAAGTGATATTGATACTGAATTAGTATACATACACTTCAACACAATTCCACGACCATGGGAATGATATCATCGCTCGTGCGTACGTACGGACTACCGTCTCCACGACGCGATGAGATTCATTCTCAATGATTAACCATTCATGAATGATTATAAAGTATATATATAATAATTACTAATGAAATATATGACATAATAATGATACTGGAATTATTTATATGTATGTCATCTACTTAATTCCATTCAATTCAATAAGGAAACGAAAACAGCGTTCATGCGTACGTACGGACTACCGTCTCCATGAACGGTGTATTTCTTTCTATTTACTGATTTATTATATATTTATATTCTGAATATATATATATAAATCATGTTTTATATTCTGGAATTATTTAATCATGATCTAAGTAATCATATGAATAATTACAAGTTAAAAACACGAACGACAAATGAGACGATTTTACCCGAAACGCTACTTTAACATGAATTTACAAAAGAACGGGTAATATAAAGTCATAAGTGGATCATATATGATATATTAACAATGAATATGATTCTGGAATAAGTCAATAGCATGATTTAAATCATTATACAGGAGGTTCGGACACTTACAAAGCAAGTCAGACCTAAGGTAAGGGAAATATCACAATCTCATTTTTTTCCTGAGATTGTTTATTCGTACGCATTTATTGGGGTGTATTTTATCATCCACATCCATGTTACCTAAATATTTAATATTGTTTCCATCCACTTACAATTGTTTAAATCCAATTTTACCCTTCGGTGAGTTTTTAGTAAAGAATATGAAAGGAATCTTTTGTCGTTTTTTCGTACGAGGTATTTTTTGACTTTTCAGAAAAAAGTACGAGAAGATTGTTTTTTTAACTTATACGGCATGAATGGAATTCTAAAACATTATTTCCAAGAATATTCCTTTATAAGTTTTCAAGTTTATTTTTAATCAACTTCTTTTAGTTTACAATTTTACGACATGTTAAGAAAAGAAAAATGTTTTTGAAGTAGAAAGGATATTTTCCTCAAGAATGGTGTTCAATTATTTTATCAAAATTATTTTCCATATAAGATAATAAAAGGGTTCTGTTTTTATCCCTATTATTACATTTATTTGATCATGTTGTGATGGAATTATTTTTATGGATTCCTTTATCTTATATGAATTGATTTATGATGTCATGATGTTTCAAGAATCCCATTTTTGTTACATGTGTTATGCGATGATGTATGTTTTATGTGGCACACATAAGAAAGGATTCATTATAAGATGGGTGGGACCTATATCTCCCTCCAATGCATTGGGTAAAGATTTTATATCTCATGAGATAGACAGGGCTGGAACGGTAGGTTATACCGGTTCAGTGAAACAGGACTGAAACGAGGGTTACTCGATTAAGAAAGGGACTTTGTCCACTAAGATAGTCTTGGCAATGAGTCTTGACTAACAAGAAATGATTCTCTATGATTATGTGTGAATGCCACAAAGTTTCTTGTTTTAAGTTATGATTATTGTGATTACATTTCACTACCATGATTTATCCCATGTTATGAAATTATGATCTCTTTTGCAGGTTATGATTTCCAAAATGTTATGTTCTTATGAATACGATGTGATGGATATTTCTTTTGTTTACCCTTACTGAGCATTTGAGCTCACCCTTTTATGTTTTCTTTTCCCCAGGAAATAAAGAAAGGTTTTAGGTAAAAAAAGGAAGATCTTTATGGGAGATGTTGAAGATCTTTCACCATGATTAGAAGATTTTATTCCGAGTTTCCAAAGACACTAAACTATTATGATCCTTGTGTGTGTGTTTTTGTTATGTACTAAGTATTCCGCGAAATTAATGTAATGTTCATGTACGTCAAGCTTCGGGTCTCTACTGTTGGTATCAGAGGAAAGGTTTAGTCAACTTTTGGAAACTAGGATGCGAAAACGTTAGTGAGATCCCTAGAGATATTTATAAGGTATGTCTAGGGATGTCCCTAAGGTTAAGTATACGTATAGGTTATAGTACTAGAACTACGCTAACGATCATAGAATTAAACCTAAGATGTTAGATATTGAAGGTACTCCCCCTTTATTATGTTGTTTTCCCTAGCATGATTTTTTCCTCTCACACTATTCTTTTTTGGGTTTTAGACGATGGCTGGAACCCGAAGGAACCGTGTTGATCAATGCAATGGACAATGAAATGATTGTCCTCCTGAACAAAAAATGTTATGGGAGATGGAGTGAAAAATCTTATTGCTATACTTACACAAGCTATGAATCATTCTGGACTTCCAAATGAGAAGAGAAGGGAACAATATTCTATTGAGTCCTTCATGAGGCAACGTCCACCTTCTTTCAGTGGGTCTTCTGATCCACTTGTTGCTGAACAATGGATCAGTACCACTGAAAAGATATTTTCAGTTCTTCAATGTTCTGAACATGATAAAGTCATCTTAGTAGTATATCGTTTGGAAGGTGAAGCTGATCAATGGTGGAATCTCATCAAGAATACGAGGCCAAGAGATGAAATTGAGTCCATGGAATGGGATGAGTTCAAGAACTTATTTTTCAATAAGTACTTCCCTCGTATTCTTCGAACAAAGATGGAGAAGGAGTTTATTTAACTAAAGAAAAAGGATGATGAATCTTTTGGTATATACGAAACTAATTTTACAAGACTTGCAAGGTATGCATCTGGAATTATCATCCAACCTGAAAGTAAAGTTGATCGATTTTTCAGTGGCTTAAAACCAAGTCTTCAAAGGGCATTAGCTATAAGAGACTTCAGTAGCTATGAAGAAATTGTGCGTTGTGCTATCAAGGTAGAAATGGAAGTTGGTGTTACATATCCATCTCATGGTTTTGACAAGAAACGAAAGATGGAGTTCAAGGAGAAATCTCAGAATAATGGTGAAAAGAAGATGAATGTTTCCTTATGCACAAAGTGTGGAAAGAATCATGGTGGAGATTGTCTTAAAGGGACTAGAAAATGTTTTTAGTGTGGAAAAGAAGGTCATCGAATAGCTGAGTGTCGAAGTAATGGAAAAAGGGTTTCTAATGATGTGAATAAAGCAAACACTGCAGAGAACGCACCACCAACACTTCAATGCTTCAAGTGCAAGGAAATTGGGCATTATGCTAATAAATGCCCTAATCCACGGGTTAGTGATGATCAACATGAGCAACCACTGAAGGAAAAGGACAAAGGGAAGTCACATGCGATCACTATTGGCAATGTTGAATATGACAACGATGTGGTGGAATGATTAAGTGTTTATGTAATGGGATTCCAAAATAATGTTGTATCATTGAGTATTGAAATATTTATTGATGTGGTATTCAAAGTGATTGAGATATTTTTTTGGAAATAAGATGATATGCGCATAATGAAGGGAAAACAAGAAAATGAAATGTTTAATAGTATTCATGAGCTCATGATTGATATAAGGACTAAGTGATATCATGGTTTGAGTATATAGAATTTTGAGGATTTTGGTATGTGGAAAGTGTTAACTTTAAACTGCATTCATGTTTTCACTAAGGTATTCAAGAGAATACATGATTAAAGACTTTGAATGTTTGGAATGTGACCAACAAAACATATCTTATGATATATGGGGATCAACAATGGTATTAAATCTCTGGTAATCGTTTTCACTATGTTATGAGAGTGGACTGCAGTATTATGGATAAGCCTAAAGATTGAAATGGATTATGTTGGACATAAGTGAGTATTGTTTAAGGATAGAAGTTTTTTTTCGATATTATTGATGGGATGTTATAGTAATGTAGTTTTAGAAAAAGGACAACCTGCAGGACGGGCGACAACCCATCGCTTCAGACAAGGCTGTGGGAATCGAACACACAACCGAAGTGCGACTGGCCTTTATCGCCTACCACTGGCCTACAGGAAGTCCCTGTTTAGTAGAAACTAGTTTTATTATATTAAGCAGTATGATATTTGAAGTATAAGTCCATTTTAGGAACCATATGTGATTAATCTCACTATAGATCGACTTATGTATATAATTTTTGCTAACCTTTTGTTTGAGACAGATGGAATGACCCGTCATTCTATCACATGATCTGCTAACACTTCACGAATAACAAATTCAACTTCATTTATTTAAGAGATGAAGTGGAAATTGTTCAAGGCATGAACAACAGTGAGATTGTACCAAAATAAAGAAAGTATTTATTCTAATTCAAATTTTCAACTTTAGGGAAATGATTTTGAAAACCAAAAATGTTGTCCTAGTGATCTTATACCTGATGAATCGTATGGTACCTTAGATCGTCACAAATTTATGGATTTGTGATTGTTGGCTTTTCCATAGCCATGTTCTCTACCACTCTCCATCAGAACAAGATGGTTAGATTTTTCTTCCATATCGATATTTTCACCTATGTGGAAACCCAATGATTTGTTTATTTGGGTAACCGGTAAGTTTCATAATTTTGTTTTAAAATATTGGTTTTGGTATTCCTTTTTACGATGTGGGTTTCTATTAAAGAAGCTTTTGAATAGTAAACCATTTATAACCCCGACGAATTTCGAGGGAGAAATTCATTTTAAGGGGGGTAGAATGTAACAGCCCAAGATTTTATGAAAAATATTCTTTTTAATTTCACTAATGTCTTGTGTTGTACGCAACACAAAAAGGAGCTTGCACAACACGAATCCTTGACTTGCCTTTCATTACATGCAATCGCAACCTTCCTTGATAGCGTGCGTAGTACGCAATACTGAGTTTCACGAAACAACGATATGCTATTAAAATATTATTAAAACTAGCCGTTATGAATAGTAATAACCACTTTTTAAATTTTAGAAATTTTAGCTCTCAAAATGGACTTCATTTTTGGATTCGGAGTATCTAATTTAGCCTAAGGTGAAATTTTGGTACTTTTCGGATAACTTTCATATTCTGATGAATAGTGAAAATTACTAAATTATAATTAAAAACAACCTTTTTAATCGAAATAATTAATAGTGATAAATCATTAATTTTAGTGGTTTTAAAGTATATTTAGAATATAGTTTTACAATTTAATACAATGTCGGTCATTGGATGTAATTTCACATTTAAACCAGTTATAAACAAGTGTCAATCTTTTGATAGTTATTATCTCATAAAAACACGCTATTTGTTGTGACAGCGGAAATTAATTATAAAATTAATTAATGCAAATTATATGTTGGGAATTTTGTAAAATAGAAAACATTTTTGAATTCGGAATATCAATTATAGCTTAGGGTGAAATTTTGGCATTTTTCTGAAAAACTTCAATTTTTGATGAATAGTGAAACCACTAAGTGGTAGGTTAAAAACTATATTTTTCATAAAACTTAATTTTACGGCTTCTGTGAATGGAATTTCAAAAATCCGACAGACACGGTTGATATCAGTAAGTAAAATTTGGTTCAATGAGATAAAAATAATTTTTTGGTGAATAGTAACTTTTTACTTTTTTTACCGCGGTTAATAGTAAATAGGGTAACTAAGGGTAAATATGATATTACTATTACCCTAACACATGTCCTAATTCTATTGGATAAGTGTAATTCGACCAAAAACAACCTTATGAATATAATATGACCATTTATGTCCATTTGGATTAGATTATGACATTTAATATTATTTTATTTAATGAATAGTTAAAATAGTTAAAATCAAAGTTTAATAAGTAAACCATTTTTAATATGGGGTTATACATAAGATAAATTCGACTATAAATATTCATTATAAAGCTAAAACGATTTCCTATATAATGGTATTTTATTTGTAATTTTTAGACATTAAATAATGTAATTTATTTATGACACAATGATGATGCAGTAATTATCTTATTAATGAAATATTAACATAATTGATGTTATAAACACAGAAATAAATGTAATTTGAGACTTTTTATGAATTCCACTAATTTTCTAGGTTACTATGGCATATTAGTGTTGATTTAATCAACTTGTTTCGAACATATAATTCTGTTATGACTTTTACAAAAATCATAAATCAAATAGTCTCAAAATTGACACAAAATAGTTTTTAAATCAAATATTATATTATTAATTGTTATTTTATTCCTAAAAATCTAAGGTTAGGCCAAATGAAGTAGATAAGGATATATATATTAATAATAAATATTTTGGGGTTCGTTTGGCATGTTATAGTAAGTATATTAACCATATAGTGTAAGAAAACAAAAAGACACGGTAAAAGTTAAATTATTTAACTTAGAGTTAAATCTAATTGATAAGGTTAAAATAATACCATAAACTTGTCTAAATCCTATTGGATGATAGGATTTCGACCCGTCCCCTTTTTAGCTTCAAAATAAGACACTTTGGAACCATTATAAACCGATGTTTACTTTAATATAAAATAATATTTTGAGATATTCCTAAGGTGCCCCTCTCCTCCCTTATAAAAGGGCACCTCCTCCCCGTCCTCCTCACACCAATTTGAGCACTCAAGCTCGGCCAACCCCTGCCAACATCCCTTCTCCACTTCCCTAGAATAATCCTAGAGGTCCTGGTCTTCTTCAAAGACCAATCTTAGTTCCCTAAGTGGAGGATTCAAAGAGGCGTTCCAAAGAAGAGGTAATATCCATTACCGATCTTTTCAATTTCTTTCTTCTTCAACTTCTTCTTCTTTAGTTGTTTCATGATAAAGTAATAACATCAGTATTACTTACATACTTATATGTTATTATAAATATGAAACAACTCTAATTAACCTTCTATCCATCCTACGGAAAAAGGAAATCACCGCGCGTGCGTACGTACAGAATACCATCTCCATGCCGTGGTGTAATGTATTTTCCGCCACCACCTTAATTGGATGGGTATAATGGTTTAATGAGTAACTATATATGATTATTATAAAGTGATATTGATACTGAAATAATATACATACACTTCAACACAATTCCACGACCATGGGAATGATATCATCGCTCGTGCGTACGTACGGACTACCGTCTCCACGACGCGATGAGATTCATTCTCAATGATTAACCATTCATGAATGATTATAAAGTATATATATAATAAGTACTAATAAAATATATGACATAATAATGATACTGGAATTATTTATATGTATGTCATCTACTTAATTCCATTCAATTCAATAAGGAAACGAAAACAGCGTTCATGCATTCGTACGGACTACCGTCTCCATGAACGGTGTATTTCTTTCCATTTACTGATTTATTATATATTTATATTCTGAATATACATATATAAATCGTGTTTTATATTCTGGAATTAAGTAATCATGATCTAAGTAATCATATGAATAATTACAAGTTAAAAACACGAACGACAAATGAGACGATATTACCCAAAACGCTACTTTAACATGAATTTACAAAAGAACGGGTAATATAAAGTCATAAGTGGATCATATATGATATAATAACAATGAATATGATTCTGGAATAAGTCAATAACATGATTTAAATCATTATACAGGAGGTTCGGACACTTACAAAGCAAGTCGGACCTAAGGTAAGGGAAATATCACAATCTCATTTTTATCCAAGATTGTTTATTCGTACGTATTTATTGGGGTGTATTTTATCATCCACATCCATGTTCCCTAAATATGTAGTATTGTTTCCATCCACTTACAATTGTTTAAATCCAATTTTACCCTTCGGTGAGTTTTTAGTAAAGAATATGAAAGGAATCTTTTGTCGTTTTTTCGTACGAGGTATTTTTTGACTTTTCCGACAAAAGTACGAGAAGATTGTTTTTTTTACTTATACGGCCTGAATGGATTTCTAAAACATTATTTCCAAGAAAATTCCTTTATAAGTTTTCAAGTTTATTTTTAATCAACTTCTTTTAGTTTACAATTTTATGACATGTTAAGAAAAGAAAAATGTTTTTGAAGTAGAAATGATATTTTCCTTAAGAATGGAGTTCAATTATTTTATCAAAATTATTTTCCCTCTAAGATAATAAAAGGGTTCTGTTTTTATCCCTATTATTACATTGATTTGATCATGTTGGGATGGAATTATTTTTATGGACTCCTTTATCTTATATGAATTGATTTATGATGTCATGATGTTTCAAGAATCCCATTTTTGTTACATGTGTTATGAAATGATGTATGTTTTATGTGGCACACATAA
Source organism: Viscum album (assembly GCA_963277665.1). NCBI lineage: Eukaryota > Viridiplantae > Streptophyta > Magnoliopsida > Santalales > Viscaceae > Viscum > Viscum album. The sequence continues at coordinate 1,224,285,155 of OY728157.1, read as the reverse complement.
GAAAGGATTCATTATAAGATGGGTGGGACCTATATCTCCCTCCAATGCATTGAGTAAAGATTTTATATCTCATGAGATAGACAGGGCTGGAATGGTAGGTTATACCGGTTCAGTGAAACAGGACTGAAACGAGGGTTACTCGATTCAGAAAGGGACTTTGTCCACTAAGATAGTCTTGGCAATGAGTCTTGACTAACAAGAAATGATTCTCTATGATTATGTGTGAATGCCACAAAGTTTCATGTTTTAAGTTATGATTATTGTGATTACATTTCACTACCATGATTTATCCCATGTTATGAAATTATGCTCTCTTTTGCAGGTTATGATTTTCAAAATGTTATGTTCTTATGAATATGATGTGATTGATATTTCTTTTGTTTACCCTTACTGAGCATTTGAGCTCACCCTTTTATGTTTTCTTTTCCCCAAGATATAAAGAAAGGTTTTAGGTAAAAAAATGAAGATCTTTATGGGAGATGTTGAAGATCTTTCACCACGATTAGAAGATTTTATTCCGAGTTTCCAAAGACACTAAAATATTACGATCCTTGTGTGTGTGTTTTTGTTATGTACTAAGTATTCCGCAAAAGTAATGTAATGTTCATGTACGTCAAGCTTCGGGTCTCTACAGGGATAATAAAAATACTATTTTTCTAACCCCATTCACACCACTTTGGTGGTGTGTAGATATGGTTATGTCATTAGATGCATTGAGTGAAATGGTGGAACAAAAAGGTAGTGATATTTTAGTCAACATGTCTAGGGTAGCTAGTGGTGAGATTGTGATATGTTTTCCTCTTACAACATAGAGAAGCTATTTCTCAATTTGTATTTTGTACTTTGATGTTGGACCCATTACTTAGAGTTTTTAGATATTTTGAGTTGTATCTCTTTTATTGTTTCTTTTGGTTATGGAATAAATATTTCCAATTTTCTCATCCACTATTTCTTTTTGTTATGTATATATATTCTAGGTGACTGGTATTAGGTTTGGTGAAATCATTCTCTCTTGTTGTTTTTCATGTTTTCTTACTACTCACTAGCCCGTGAAGATTGGGTACATCCTTTGGGTATGCCACATATTATGTTGGGTTCCATTTTATGAGGGAATCCGAGGTCAGTTCATGAAAACCAATCACATGGAAGATATAATAAAATTTTAATGTTCTGTAATGAAGAAAATATTTTCCCAATAAATATTTTCCTCTCACTCTCTGAGAAAAAATTGAGAAGGAATTTCATTGGGTTAAGTAAAAGAAAAACAATCCTATTGAGTCCTGTGAGAAAAAAATCATGCAGCTTGAGAGGAATTCTTATAGACATTTAATGGACCTTATAAGAAACTTTGACATCTTATTTAGTGTTTTATAACTGATTACTTTAAAAACGTTATCAATTCAAGAGATTGATAACTATGAGTAAATAATCAATTGTTTCCTCTAGTTGGAGGTGTTAGATGATGAATTTTAATAGTCCTATATAACAATATATAATAAGAGACACATGGATTTAAACTCTAGGGGTTTATTTATTAAACCACATGGAGGTAAGAAGATCCTTCTACCCACATGTCAACAATGTGATAACAATTATTTTTTATACTATCTCAATAGAATAGAGAAGTACTTTATGTGTGGAAAATAAGGGAATCAAGTATAATATTTTTAATGTGATTTGAAGAAACATTACAATTTGATTGGAAAATGGAAGGTGATTCACAATAATCCCCCTAATTTCTTTGTGATTTAACTATAAAAAACATAGACACTATAAAATCAATTAACCATGCTAAGGTTCATTGATGATAACAAAATAACATAATAATCAAAATCATGGTAGTAAGGAAATGGTTATGTTATTACTATTACTAATGTGGATCATGATAGTGATGTGGAGACCGAAAACTTGTTATTCAATAAAGAATAGTTAATGTTAAATTTTATTATGGTTATCTACATTCATTAATATCATTCATGTTTTCTATTTATTTTCCACCTTCATACTTTGTGTTTGGCCAATAAATAGAAACACAATGTGGTGCAATCATTTCCTCAAGATATTTCTCTTCCTCAATTGAAGTATGTGGGAATAATTGTATAAATAACTAGTTATTATAAATTTGGTATAATTTATTCAATATATTGGGAATGTATTAGTTTTATATATGTAGAAGGCACATAAATTTTTTGGAGAGATAAATATTATTTTGTATCGAAAACTATCCTCCGATCCAGTATAGATACATGGAGACTTCTGAAACTCCTTTGGAAACCCCTCCTTAAGAGTGTATGTTTTTTACTTATGAGGAAGCTTATGATGCACAAATGAATTTGGAAAAGGAAATGATTATAAAAAAATAAATTTCCAATATAATGTAATATAATGATGTACTTACAAAAGATATTCTTTGTATTCCTCTTTATTGAGAGGTTATGTTATTAATGTAACTTATTCCTTGAGCTCTTATTATATAAAATATTTCCAATAGAATTTCCCCCATTAAACAAGATCTGTTGAAGAAGAAAAAAAAATTAAAAATAGTTTTATATTCTATAGTGCTTCTCCACGGGACTCCATAGTCTTCTTTTTCTATAAGAAGGCTTGGAAAATGCACCTCTACATAGAATATCATGAGGTTAATAAAGTCATTATAAAGACAAATTATCACTGCTGGAAATACAGGCTTTCCCAATGGTTCTGAACCATTGGGAAAGGCTGTTGAACCGTTGGTATATGTTATACCAACGGTTCTGCAAACCGTAGGGAAGTAAGTTGTTGGGAAATATTTTCCCAATGGTTTACTGTGAACCATTGGGATAGGTTGGAAAAAATTTACATATCCCAACGGTTGTGCCAAACCCTTGGGATAGTTTTTCCAACAGTTTGGCTTGAACCGTTGGGAAAACCATGAAGAGGGATTCTTTCCCAACGGTTTGAAACCGTTGGCATGGCCTATGCTGTGCAAATTGCATAGCAGCCTGCAATTTGCACAGTAGCTCTCATTCTGTGAAATTTTCACAACAAAATTCCCTCTCATTTTCAATCATTTCCAATTATTGTACCTTAAATAAACTAACACATACATATAAAATTATTGTACCTGCAATAACCAGCTAACACATACATATAGAGAACAGATTCATACAAAATTAATATATAATACATCCTGGAACTATACACATCCAAAATTAAATTAGAATTCATAACATAATTATAAACATACATAATTCATTTAGAATTCAAATTAAAATTTAGATGACAATTATATGTGGAATCTGGAATTCAATTCATACATTGATCGGTTTTTCGTATATCATATATTTTTACTAAAAATGATGTCCATTTTTAACTAAATACATACACCTGGAGTGATACTGGACACACTGTGCATTAGAATGAGGCAAGGTTAACTTTTACATGTCACAAATGACCCATGGATCATTGTCATAAAGTATCAACATATTCCGAAAGCGTTTGGTCGGTTTTCCGTATGTCAGTTGTTGTTTTCCCTTAAAATGAAGTTCATTTTAAATAAAAGAGAGACACTTTGAATGGTGCCAGACACACTTCGCCTTGGATTGAGGTGGGGTTGACTTGTACACGTCACATATGACCCATAGATAATTATCCTTATGTTTCAATAGAAACCGAATGCATCTGGTCGGTTTTCCATATGTACTTAAAATGTTGTCCATTTTAAACAAAAGAGTGACACTTAGATAGATCCCGGCCACACCGCAACTCAGATTGAGCCCGAGTTGGCTCTTACAGGTCACATATGACCCATGGATCATTTTGATAAATTAACAATAGATTCTAAATGCATTTGGTCGGTTTTTTGTATGCCAGTTGTTCTTTTTCACTTATAATTCTATCCATTTTAAACAAAAGAGACCCAGTTAGAGTGGTATCGTCCACACCACGTCTCGTATTTAGAGGGGGGTGACTTGTACATGTCTCAAATGACCCATGGATCATTTTCCTATTGTATCAACACAATCTGAATGCATTTGGTTGGTTTTCCGTATGTTAGTTGATGTGTTTCACATAAAATGATGTCCTTTTGAAGCAAAAGATATAAACTTTGAGTGGTTCTGGCCACACCGCATCTTATATTGAGGCGAGGTTCATTCTTACACGTCACATATGACCCATGGATCATTTTTCTCAAGTATCGACACAATCAAAATCTATTTGGTCAGTTTTCCATATGTACGTAAAATGTTTTCCATTTTAAACAAAAGAGAGCCACTTACAGTGATCTCGGCAACACTGTGCCTTAGATTGAGGCAGGGTTGACTCATACACGTTAAAAATGAATCATGGATCTTTTTCTTAAAGAATAAATACATTTAGAATGTCTTTGGTTAGTTATTCGTGTGTGAGTTGTTGTTTTCACTTAAAATGATGTCCATTTTAAACAAAAGAGAGACAGTATCAATGGATTTGGCCACACCGCACCTCGGATTGAGGTGGGGTTGACTCTTATATGTAACATATGACCCATGGATCATTTTCCTAATGTATCAACATATTCCAAATGCTTTTGGTCAGTTTTACGTATGTCAGTTATTGTTTTCACTTTAAATTAAGTCAATTTTAAACCATAGAGAGACACTTGTGGTTCTGGCCACACCATGCCTCAGATTGAGTCAAGGTTGACTCGTACACGTCACATATGACCCATGTATCGATCTCCTAAAACATCAATGGAAACCGAATGTGTTTGGTCGGTTTTCCATATGTACTTAAAATGTTGTCCATTTTAATGAAAAGAGAGACACTTTGACTGATCCCGGCCACACCGCGACTCAGATAGAGCCCGAGTCGGCGCGTACACGTCACATAAGACCCATGGATCGTTTTGTTAAATTATCAATAGATTCTGAATGCATTTGGTCAGTTTTTTGTATGCCAATTGTTCTTTTCACTTATAGTCCTGTCCATTTTAATCAAAAGAGACATATTTAGAGTGGTATCGGCCACACCGCATCTCAAATTTTGACGGGGTTGACTCGTACACATCTCAAATGCCCCATGGATCATTGTCAAAAATTATCAACACAATCCAAATGCGTTTGGTCAGTTTTCCGTATTCCAGTTGATGTTTTTCACTTAAAATGATGTCCTTTTGAAATAAAAGATAGACACTTTGAGTGGTGTCGGACACACCACATCTCAGATTTAGGCGGGGTTGATTCATACACGTCACATATGATCCATGGATCGTTGTGCTAAAGTATCAACACAATCAGAATCTGTTTGGTCATTTTTCCGTATGTACTTTATATGTTGTCCATTTTAAACAAAAGAGATCCACTTCGAATGATCCCGGCCACACCGTGCCTCATATTGAGGCTAGGTTGACTCTTACATGTCACATATGACACATAAACCATTTTCCTAAAGCATAAACACATTTCGAATGAGTTTGGTCCGTTTTTCGTATGTCACTTGTTGTTTTCACTTAAAATGATGTCCATTTTAAACAAAAGAGAGACACTATGAATGGTGTCGGTCACACCGCACCTCGGATTGAGGCAGGGTTGACTCGTACATGTCACATATGGCCCATGGATAGTTTTCATAATGTATCAACATATTTCGAAAGCGTTTGGTCGGTTTTCTGTATGTCAGTTGTTGTTTTCACTTAAAATGAAGTCAATTTTAAACAAAAGAGAGACACTTTGAGTGTTTCTGGCCACATCGTGCCTCGTATTGAGGTGCAGTTGACTCGTAAAAGTCACATATGACCCATTGATCATTCTACAAAAATTTCAACGGAAACTAAATGCGTTTGGTCGGTTATCCGTATGTACTTAAAATGTTGTCCATTTTAAACAAAAGAGAGACACTTAGAATGATCCAGACCACACCATGACTCATATTGAGCCCGGGTTGGATTGTACATGTCACATATGACCCATGGATCATTGTGATAAATTATCAATAGATTCTGAATGCATTTGGTCGCCTTTCTATATTCTAGTTGTTCTTTTCACTTATAATCATGTCAATTTTATTCAAAAGAGACACAATTAGAGTGGTATCAGCCACACTGCATCTCGGATTTAGACGGGGTTGACTCGTACTTGTCTCAAATGACCCATGGATCATTTTCCTAAATTATAAACACAATCCAAATGTGTTTGGTCTGTTTTCCGTATGCCAGTTGTTGGTTTTCACTTAAAATGATGTCCTTTTGAAACTAAAGACAAACACTTTGAGTGGTGCTAGCCACACTGCATTTTAGATTGAGGCAGGGTTGATTCTTACACGTCACATATGTTCAATGGATCGTTGTGCTAACGTATCAACACAATCAGAATCCGTTTGGTCAGTTTTCCATATATACTTAAAATGTTGTCCAATTTAAACAAAAGAGAGCCACTTAGAGTGATCCCGGCCACACCGTGCCTCGGATTGAGGCAAGGATGACTCTAACACGTCACATATGACCCATGTATTGTTTTCCTAAAGCATCAACACATTTAAAATGTGTTTGGTCAGTTTTTTGGTTGTCAATTTTTGTTTTCACTTAAAATGATGTCCATTTTAAACAAAAGAGAGACACTATGAATGGTGTCGGCCACACCACGCCTCAGATTGAGGAGGGGTTTACTTGTACACATCACATACGACCCATGTATCATTGTCCTAAAGTATTAACATATTCCTAAAGTGTTTTTCAGTTTTACGAATGTCAGTTGTTGTTTTCTGTAAAAATGAAGTCAATTTTAAACAAAAGAGAGACACATTGAGTTGTGTCGGCCACACCGCGCCTCAGATTGAGGCAAGGTTGACTCGTACACATCACGTATGACCCATGGATCGTTATCCTAATGATTCAACAGAAACCGAATGCGTTTGGTTAGTTTTCCATATGTACTTAAAATGTTGTCAATTTTAAACAAAAGAGAGACACTTGGACTGATCCCGTCCACACCGCGACTCGAATTGAGCCTGGGTTAGCTCATACACATCACATATGACCCATGGATCATTTTGATAAATTATCAACAGATTCCAAATGCGTTTGTTCAGTTGTTCATATGCCAGTTGTTCAGTTCACTTATAATCCTGACCATTATAAAAAAAGAGATACAGTTAGAGTGGTATCGTGCACACCGCATCTTGGATTTAGACGGGGTTGACTCGTACACTTCTCAAATGACCCATGGATCATTTTTCTAATGTATCAACAAAATTCGAATGCGTTTGGTCGTTTTTTGTATGCTAGTTGATGTTTTTCACTTAAAATGATGTCCTTTTGAAACAAAAGATAGACACTTTGAGTGGTGCCAGCCACAACGCGTCCCAGATTGAGGTGGGGTTGATTCATACACTTCACATATGACCCATGGATCGTTGTGCTAATGTATCAACACAATCGGAATATGTTTGGTCAGTTTTCCGTATATACTTAAATTGTTGTCCATTTTAAACAAAAGAGATCCACTTAGAGTGATCTCGGACACACCGTGCCTCAGATTGAGGCAGGGTTGACTCGTACACGTCACATATGACCCATGGATCGTTTTCCTAAAGCATCAACACATTTCGAATGCATTTGGTCAGTTATTCGTATGTCAGTTGTTGTTTTCACTTAAAATGATGTCCATTTTAAACAAAATAGAGACACTATGAATGGTGTCAGCTACACCACACCTCGGATTGAGTCGGGGTTGACTCGTACACGTCAGATATTACCCATGGATTGTTTTCCTAAAGTATCAACATATTACAATAGTGTTTGGCCAGTTTTCCATATGTCATTTGTTGTTTTCACTTAAAATGAAGTCAATTTTAGAAAAAAGAGAGACACTTGTGGTGTCGGCCACTCCGCACCTTATATTGAGGCGTGGTTGACTCGTACACATCACATATGACCCATGGATCGTTCTTCTAAAGTTTCAATGGAAAATGAATGCATTTGGTCGGTTTTCCATATGTACTTAAAATTTTGTCCATTTTAAACAAAAGAGAGACACTTAGACAGATCTCGGCCACACCGCGACTCAGATTCTACCTAGGTTGGCTCGCACACGTCACATATGACCCATGAATTGTTGTGATAAATTATCATTAGATTCCGAATGTGTTTGGTCAGTTTTTCGTATGCCAGTTGTTCTTTTCACTTATAATCCTCTCCATTTTAAACAAAAGAGACACAGTTAGAGTGGTATTGGCCACACCGCTTCTTGGATATAGATGAGGTTGACTCGTACACGTCTCAAATGACCCATGGATCATTGTCCTAAAGTATCAACACAATCAGAAAGCATTTGGTAGGTTTTCTGTATGCCACTTGATGTTTTTCACTTAAAATGATGTCCTTTTGAAACAAAAGACATACACTTTGAGTGGTGCCAGCCACACCACAGCTCAGATTGAGGCGGGATTGATTTTTACACGTCACAAATGACCCATGGATCGTTGTGATAATGTATCAACAAAATCAGAATCCGTTTGGTTAGTTTTTCATATGTACTTAAAATGTTGTCCATTTTATACAAAAGAGAGACACTTAGAGTGATCCCGGAAGCACCGTACATCTTATTGAGGAGGGGTTGACTCGTACACATCATATATGACCCATGGATCGCTTTCCTAAAGCATCAACACATTTCAAATGTGGTTGGTCAGTTTTTTGTATGTCAGTTGTTGTTTTCAATTAAAATGATATTTATTTTTAACAAAAGGGAGACACTATGAAGGGTTTTCGGCCACACCACGCCTCGGATTGAGGCGAGGTTGACTTTTACACGTCACATATGATTTGTGGATCATTGTCCTGAAGTATCAACATATTCCAAAAGCGTTTGGTCGGTTTTCTGTATGTCAGTTGTTTTTTTCACTTAAAATGAAGTCAGTTTTAAACAAAAGAGAGACACTTTGAGTGGTTCCAGCCACACTGCACCTTGGATTGAGGAGAGGTTGACTTGTAAACATCACATATGACCCATGGACCATTCTCCTATTGTTTCAATAGATACTGAATGTGTTTGGTCTGTTTTCCGTATGTACTTTAAATTTTGTCCATTTTAAACAAAAGAGAGACATTTAGACTGATCCCACCCACACCGCGACTCAGATTGAGCCCAGGTTGGCTCATACACAGCACATATGCCCCATGGATCGTTGTGATAAATTATAAACAGATTCAGAATGTGTTTGGTCAGTTTTCCATATGCCAGTTGTTCTTTTAAATTATAATCATGTCCATTTTAAACAAAAGAAACACAGTTAGAGTGGTACCAGCCACACCACATCTCAGATTTATATGGGGTTGACTCGTACACGTTTCAAATGTCCATGGACCATTTTCCTAAAGTATCAACGCAATCCGAATGTGTTTGGTCAGTTTCCCGTATGCCAGTTGATGTTTTTTCACTTAAAACGATGTCCTTTTGAAACAAAAGACAGACAATTTGAGTGGTGCTGGCCACACCGCATCTCAGATTGAGGTGGGGGTGATTATTAAACGTCAAATATTACCCATGGAGCGTTGTTAAAAAGTTTCAACACAATCAGAATCCGTTTGTTCAGTTTTCTGTATGTACTTAAAATGTTATCCATTTTAAAAAAAAGAGAGCCACTTAGAGTGATCCCGACCACACTGTGGAAATATTTAGGAAAACATGATTTATGAGAATCCTCATGTTTCTATTAGTGGAATGGTATTTACTTAAAATCTTGGGTAAATTCCTATAGAATATTTTTATATCATTTTTAGTATGGATTTGATTTTAGTTTATCATGCTATGAAACATTTCAGAGCTAACAATGCCATGCCCAATGAATACATTCCTTTTATAACATACCAAGAATCTATTATATTCACTAGATGTGTAAATGTGATTTACATTGATTATCATGATGAAAATAAATAAAATATATATTATATATTTTCTAGTAGTAAATAAAATCAAGGAGGGTGGGGGTGTCCGGGGGGGTGGTGTTCGGGGGGCTGTCCGGTGGGTGTCCGAGGGGGCTATCCGGGGGACCAAGGATAAGGGTGGGGGCTATGCGGGGGGCTTTCTGGGGGGCTGTTCGGGGGGCTATCCAGGGACCAGGGAGGAGGGTGGGGGGGGGGGGGTATCCGCGGGGCTGTCTGGGGGCTGTCTGGGGGGGTGTCTTTGGGGCTGTCCAGGGACCAAGGAGGATGGTGGGGGGGGGGGGGCTATCCGGGGGGGGGGGGGGGGGGCTGTCTGGGGGGGCTGTCCGAGGGGCTGTCCGGGGTCTATGGAGGATAATGGGGGGTTGTCTAGGGTCCAAGAATGAGGGGGGCTATCTAGGGAGATCCCAAACACACAACCACTAAAAGACAACAACATCCATAAAAACAGATAATATATAAAAATAACTCAACTCCGATATTATACTACAAGTCTATATAAAACCAACAACTAGAATGGATTAAACATCAAATCTCAGTAATATTAGTAAAAAATGTAACATATCAATTTCTCCCACATTACCATCAACATCATCAACATCATCATCACCCTCGTCCTTGTCCCCATCATCGTCCTCTCCCTCCTCAGCATCCTCCTCGTCACCCTCGCCCTCCTCCTCGCCCTCGCCACCCACCTCGCCATCCTCCTCTCCCTCCTCTTCCGCATCAGACTCCTCCCTATCATCATCATCAATCTAGACATCGTCCTGACCACCACTAGAACTATCACCTGGTGCACCATATATAGAATGTATCGACGACATATATTTATCAAATGATGGGAAGGCCTCTACTGGATGTGTTGGACTTAGAACTTCAATAAATTTCATAAATGATCTGTTTTCCCTAGCAGACTATTCTGCCATCTCTGTGGCCCTTTTCTCATCCTGTTCTTCCTATTCCCTAACTTGCTGCAGCTCGGTGGCACTACAACTCGTACCTGATGAGGGACAATACCTCTTCGGGGCTATCCTAGGTCAGCAGCGTACTCTTCCAGGATACTCCTCTCCCTACACCTGATGTAAATAATCAGTTGGCCCAAAATTGTCTGGTTCTTGGGCATCGTGGGCCTCTAAAGTAGCCTGTTACAAATATAAATATATTATTAAGTTACAAAATAGATATTAGAATATAAAATCAAAAGATTAAGTCTTACAATCAGCTGTTGAGTCACTTCGTTGACTACATTTCCATCCTTTTATCATCCACTTGAGCAAAACAATTTTGCTCAAGGCACACGTCTTTCAATATTCTATATTTACCTCTACAATGACATTGAAAAATAAAGTTATATGAAAAATTTAGCAAACGATTAAATAATTGAGGACACAATAGAATATTTTAGTTGTAAAGAAAACTTATAAGCAATTTTCATACATGCTTCCTCTCATGATCCGACATCGTAGTACGTCCTAGTGTGTGGAGGTATTTTTTTCATCAATGTTTTTTTTCAGATAATTCCAAAATAAAATTCGATAATGAGAAGGATAATATTAATTCAAAACATGAAAGTTATTATTTAAATACCTCAAATGTAATTTATACCTTAAACTGGATACTCGTCCAATGAGTAATCATCTGACGATACTGCTCTATAGGATAGTCATCGACGACTGGTACCGCCTCTAACTTAGTGCCAACTCTAGCATGCCATCCAATATAATACTCATTCTTGTAGTCTCTCCAAATCTCGCCTAAATCCTTTAGACGTTCGGTCGTTCACCCTCACCATCGGGAAAATTAAATCGAACCTAACATCAAAATATTAATTCATATATGTACAAAAATAATTCATGGCATTAAATACAATAGAATTTTTTACCCATATCTCTACCAAAGATCTATCATTGAATTCATGTGGAAAATGTCTCCATGATAGTGGGCTGATAGGAATGATGTCGGAGTATTTGGAAAGCGTCGTTAAAAAACTCCAACATTGCTGCCCAGTTTTCTCAACCATTTGGTTGTCTTAATTATAATCCACCATAACCTGTGTGTGGAGGTTCCACACCGAATTCATGAGTGTACGCCCCTGCCCCCACCTCCTATTAGTATATGTATCCGTCATGAATGAAAAAATAATATTTTATCAAAACATGTTATAAAGAAAATAAATATTGCTATAAAAATTTGCTAGGGTTCTATAAATATACCTTCGCCGGTATAATCGCTGGGCGCCGCCAGATCCACAGAAACTAATGGAACACACTGTGGTAGAACAGAAGTTGAAGAAGATGGAATATAGAATCTCGGAGAGACATAAGTAGATGGAAAAGAAGATGGGATAGCTCTATGATCGGATTTTTACTGGGGAGTGGGAATCATCATGGGATGTGAAAATGATGGGCCAGAAGATGCAGAAGGTAGTTAAAACACGGGAGTCCTAAATATCTCATGTTTCCCTAAGGACACACCAGGATCAGAATGTGGGAAGGATGACATGTCAGTGGGAGTGCAGGGTCTAGTCGGGTACGCGCAGCTGCTCGTCCACCTCTGGTACGAACCCTCCTCATACCACATGCCTGAGTATTAGGACCAGTACTAGGATCCTCGTCAAAAAACTATCGACGTATAGGCGGATCCTACAAAAATGTTTACAAAAAAATTAATCACATGACATTATATATTCTTTAAATATATATATTTGATATAAATCACTCACTGTAGGCACTAATGGTGGAACACCCATCTCCTCCATTCGACGATTGTTCTCCATTATTTTTTTCCTTCATCTCTTTTCAATTGACTGCATTTCTTTCTTTTGAAAACAAATATGTAATTAATTAGAAAAAGGAAACTAATGTGTAAACCAAATAAATAAATATATGAGGGAATAGGGGATTCATTGATAATTTAGCTATAAATTGTTTTAGAAGAGCTTGAATGGATTTAATAAATCATACAAGTTGTAATGTTAACCAAGTTAGAAATATTGTTTGACTAGGTTTGAATATAGTTCAATTCCAAATTAGAAAATGCAATTCAAATAAAATATCAACCAATAAACATTGAAAATTCACATAAAGGTCAAGCCAACTAAAACATATTTGTGATCAATACTAAATCAATTTGAATATTACCAACCTTAACAACCAAACACGAGGTAAACCAAAAGAATTGAGAACATGGATGAATGGTTCTATATATTATCAACCACAAATTCAGGTTCACAATCCACTCTGAAAATTAAGCCATTGGAGTCATCAAAAGAAATAAATGGATTAGTACCAATGGCACTAGGGACAGTGTCAATTCCATCACCACCATCATAAAAAATATGTCTTGGAATTAATTCAACTTTGACACCAAATTCAGATCGAAATTTGTCTCTGACATAAAAAACATGTTTAGCCATTGATGCCAACACATATGGTTCTTTGGTAGCAAGAATGCGAGTCATATTAACTAGTAAAAATCCACAATCATCAATAAATGTGCCATGCCTCATCATCAAATCAAACCAATTACATTTCATCATTGTGACTCGTCCATGAGGGTAATAATCCAACATTAATATTTTCTCAACAACTCCATAACAACCTGCATTTTCAAATCGTGGTCTACTATATGTGCACTGGCAGAACAATATGTTGTGGTAGTAACCATAACACCATCATGTTGTGTTCTCATGTTCTTTGCTCGTTCAGTGACAATAAATTTGTACCCATTGATAACAATTGATTTACAGTCATGGACCATGATATTGGGACCAAAATCCAATGCTCTTATTTCTTTAGAGACAGAGTCTGCAGGAAAACTCAATACCTACAATATAAATGAATATTAAACTTAATTAAGTATTGATATAATTATTTTAAACAGTAATATTTTTACCTTCAATTTTAACCATGCAGAAAACACTTTGCTATGCAATATCTCTCTCCTTCTCAAAGATAAAGAACGATGATTCCAATTTATCATTGTTTTATGTTCCATGTAGATAAAAAATAGGAATATTTTAAGAGATATATATGTAAGATATACATATTCAATTTAGTTACCTAATATAGTCATCGAACAAATCACAGTTGAACAAAACTGTGCGATGTTCCATCTCCCGCTCTTCATGGCTTAATGTCTTCAATGTATATGATCCAGAAATTCCTCCTGTTTGGGGAAGTGATGGAAAACTGGGTTCAATTTGATCATACTGTTCTTCTTCATTTCTCATTGGTCTGTTCATTATTGTAGTATGATCAGACAAATACATCGAGCAAAAAAGCATACATTCTTGAGATAAGTAACCTTTCATGATAGAACCTTTGGGGTGATTCCTGTTTCGGACATAAGAATTTAATGTGTACATATTTCTTTCATTTGGATACATCCAACAAAAAGAAACAGGTCTTCCGAGAAGTATTTCAGTGGGACTATGGACAGTCAGATGCAGCATGCATGTGAAAAATGATGGAGGAAATATTTTCTCCAACCCACACAAAATTAATGGGGCATAGATCAACATTTTTTTCAAGAAATTCATGGACAACTTCATAGCATAAAGTTATCTAAAAAAGGCACAACTTAATAACAGTTACCCATACATTATTGGACAAAATATGACAAATTGCTATTGGAAGTAACTCATGTAGTATAACGTGATAATCATGAGTCTTTGAAATATTTTAGCTTTAACTATCTTCTGTTGACCCGTTTAGATATATTTCTTGAATAGCCATCAGGAACTCTATAGTATCTAATACTTCCAGAAATTGTTTTTTTCATAGGTTTCATCACATAAGAAGCACATGGAAGTTGCCATTTATTTTCACTCATACGCATTGGATATAATTATGATATGATTCCCAAATCCACCAAGTCACGCTGAGATTGTAATCATATTTTGTCTTCACAATGACATTTAGAAGAATCGAAAGCAACATTTCACATATATTCTATTCAATATGCATTACGTCTAAGAAATGACGTAACAGATTTGTTTACCAATAAGGAAAATCAAAAAACATACTCCTCTTCCTCCAATTGTAACATGTTTCAGTGGAAACATTATTTCTATTTCCAGATTTCATTTTACCCTTCCTGAATGACAAACTAAAATCTTTCAA
Source organism: Viscum album (assembly GCA_963277665.1). Taxonomy (NCBI): domain Eukaryota; kingdom Viridiplantae; phylum Streptophyta; class Magnoliopsida; order Santalales; family Viscaceae; genus Viscum; species Viscum album. The sequence goes on along the minus strand of OY728157.1, from coordinate 1,224,270,131 downwards.
TTCATTAAGAACATCAGTTCCAGACATACGTTGAGGTGGAGCATCAGTCTCTATGGTATTATCAATTCTTCTACGATTCATTCTATATGGATGATCATTTGGAAAACATCATCGATGTCCCATAAAATGGAAACTACAATGATGTTTTAGTCTTCTGGATTGTGTATTCTTCATACAAATTGGGAATGATAGTTTTCCCTTCGTGCTCCATCTAGAAATCATTGAATAATCTAGAAAATCCTTTATCGTCCACATAAGAACAACACGCATCTGAAATATGTCCCTCGAACATGCATCATATGTGTGCACACCCACATCCCAAAGAAGTATCAACTCTTTTATTAAAGGTTGAATGTATACACCAATATCAATGCTGGGATCAAAAGGAACAGATATGACTATACTCATGAAAGTGAAATGTTTTTTCATACACAACCATGGGGGAAGATTAGAAATGTGTATAAAAACTGGCCTTGTGCTGTGTGAAGTAAGCATCTTCCCAAAAGGATTAAAACTGTCTCATGAAAGACCCAGCCTCACATTACCCACATCAGTTGCCAAATCAGGATGTCGAGCATCAAATCTCTGCCATGCAAATCCATCTGCAGGATGAACCAACTCATCATTAGTCTTCTTTCTCTCGATATCAATCCATCTCATTTTTATTGATATATCATTAGACATAAAAATATTCTGGAGTTTGGGGATCAATGGAAAGTGCCACATTACTTTCTGTGGAATGCGGGATAGTGTTCCATCAGATTTTGAATTCCAGCGGGATGTGCCACATTTTATACAATCATTTCATTCAGCGGTTTCCTCCCAGAATAAACTGCAATCTTTCAGGAAAGCATGAATTTCGTTTCTTGAAAATCCAAGTTCCTTAACTAACTTCCATTCCATATAGTGGTTTGAGGGAATATCTGCATCATCTGGATGTAAATCCTTCAAGAGGGTAAGAATGTAATCGATTGCTGTATAAGAAATCCCATATATAGTTTTCCCATGAAATAATAGGATTAAAAATTAAAGCTTTTTCATTTTATCGCATTGTCGATATACTGTAGTCGTGGCAACATCCTTCAATTTTTTCACCCTATCAATATCATCATTTTCACTAGAAGCATATGCTTTCCTCATATCAAAGTCTTCTTGAGTCGAAATCCTTCATTTTTCATGATGACTAATACATGGAAACCGATCATCTAACAAATTCTCTATTCCATTACTTTCATTTCGACCATCACCAATTTGAGATTTCATTTTCTCCCCATTGTGATATCACACAACGTAGTTTTCTTGAAAACCATTTTTGGTTATGTGGTAGCTGATTTCTTCACGGCTCAACCAAGGTCTACCATCAGAATTGGAACATGAGTAGTGTATGTGACCACTATATGAAGCATTGTGAAATGCAACATCTATAAAGATCTCCAAATTGTTATGAAAATCGCTTGAGATCCGATCGGTTTCATACATCCAACATCTGTCCATTCAGTAAAAAGAATATATATAAGTCATTTTGTCATAAATAATTCAATAGTATTGAACATTGATAGAAAATACATTTAACTAAACGATAAAGGAAGAAGTTTCTAGTCAATGTAGTGAACTATTAAAATAATGTAAAGAACATGTACTCATAAATTAAATTAAAATGTATTTATAATCATTTTCATTAGGTCTATAATAGGCACATGACTCAGGTCCCATCATGTGGTATAGGCATCCAAAATCAGTCACTCATGCTCAATAACTCATTATTAGAACCTCTATGGACATACCTTTCATTACCCAATTACTTCCCCAAGTCAAGCGCACCCCATGGGTGAATAAATTTTATGCTTCTACACTAATAAGTTTTTCAAGGATTGTAAAAAGATTTAATTTCATTAAGTATAGAAAAAACCATTTTTTTAAATTTGAGATTAATAATAAAGTATGTCAATGATAACAACATTATTGAATTAAACGTTTGACTTATCTAACATCTTTATGGATGTCTACACATGCCAGCATGTGTAGTGAAAAGCACCCCACCCTCATAAAAGTGAGTATTGTCCAAAAAGGACACATAATATACAACGAACAATGAGAACCATTTTTAATTGACCCTATAGTTATATTAGTATAGTCATCTTGGGAGAAATGGAATATAGGATCCTGGTTAACTAATGAATTCAAAAGCTCGTATTCCATATGTTGGACACTATCTAAGGTAAGAAATCATGTGAGGATGGGTTTACATCATTCAATTTCTTACATGATAGTGATAATGAAGGCTTAAATTAATTACTTGAGTTCACTGATACCATGTCAACCGTTATACACACCATGTGAACCCATATACACACCATATGAACCCTTATACCATATCGTCATTATTACAACCATTAATAAGAACTTAATAAACAACATCACTTCTTAAAGATAATCAAATTGAACATAAATCAATAATAATATTGGATATATCATGTAAAATGTATTCATAATATCTTACATCCAAAATGACCACCGAAAACCATGATTAATGACCACAAAGCTCCCCTTTCGTCCAAATCAAAAGTGAAAACAAAAACCCATAGTTGCAGAAAACAACATCATTTGTGTAAAGAATAATAATTCCATGGTCCTCATGATATTTGAACCACGTAATCATGATTTTCGAGATGAACTTGTATCCATGAATCCATATGAGAAACAGGATTCAATACATGCATTTTTCTGATTTTACCAAGCATTTTGAGGAACCCCAAATCAGTGAAATTTCTCATTGTGTTTTAAAAAGGTGATTGAATAACTCATGTATGATGTCAAAGGCAGAATGATTGATGGTTATATTAGGAAAACTAATATTCACTAATATTTCAAATTTGACATTCTGTGAATTAGTTTCATGAAGAAGGAATAAGTACTAATTAGGGGCCACATACTATTTTTCAATGTTCAATAAGATACTCCATATGTTCTATTGTGAAAAGGATAAGTGAAAAATGTGTCAGTTTATATATATAGATTTTGATAGAAACATGATACATACTTGTTATGTAATACACATAGTGTAGAAAAATTAAGATGAACAAGATCTTCATATTTGACATGATCTTAATGAAAGGAGTGGTTTTCATGAAATACTATCAATAAATATTACAATCAATTTCTTATGAGTTCATATACATGAAGCTGTAATATTTGAAGCATTGATATTAAAAAAACTATAAATCATTAAAATTAGAACACAATTAAGAGACACCATGCCCATATAAATGTAAATGTGTAACGAAAAAATTAATTGGACATACACCGATGTAGTGATTTGAGTGCACAATTCGTGGAGTAGTGAATCAAAAAATTTTCTAAAAACCCTAAAAATTGGGAATAACGAAATCCGTGAGAATAGAAGGATATTCTTGATAAGATGTGGAACTATATCCTTGATAAAATATGGAATGAGTCTAACCTAGTAGAAGCTGATGTGATGGAAGATGTTGGTATTCTCTAGGGCTTCTGCGAAGGATTTGCTTCTAGCGACCAGAGGAATGGTTCTCGAATCGTGGGGAGGCGGCTTCCTGGTTTTGGAGAATTTGGGGCTTTTTTTCCAACGGTTTTTAAATATCGTTTGGAAAACTAAATCTTTACCAACGGTTTCATTAAACCGTTGGGAAAACTCATTTTTCCCCATATTTCACAATGGTTTCATCAAACCGTTGGGAAAAGTGATTTTTACCCATCTTTCCCAACGGTTTCATCAAACCGTTGGGAAAAGTCAGTTGTTATAGATCTTTACCAACAGTTTATTCAAACCGTTGGAAAAGATCACCAATACCAATGGTTCTTTTGAACCATTGTAATACAAGTGTTGGGAAAAGTATGATTTCCAGTAGTGTATCTGCTGCCATGGATTATTGACTTGTTCAAACAACTGCATAGGAATAAAAATTTATCAAATATTGATTATTTACAAGTATATTATAAATTTAAACCTTAAAAATATATTCCAAAAAATCAATTTCATAAAAGATATGGATGCTATGAGTTCCTAGTGATTTGATTCAGACTCACTAATGCCTTGGTAATCTTCATAGATGGGAAGAATAATGACATTAGATATTACCATAAATTTTTTAGTGGTCATCATTAATGAAATTATAATATATACCGAAATCAAGGATGGGTAATAAGATCACTGATTACTATATTAAATACTTTATTAATGAAACTATTTGAAATGATAAATTATGACCATTTTATTCGATAATGTATAAGACACGCAACACCAATAACATAAAGAAATATAATATCCCAAGGCATTATAATATATTTACTATTTTAATCATATTAACCCATTATATATCTTTTAATTCATGTGATATTGAGCTAGTGTGCATCTTATGAAACAATGATTTTCTTCAATGTCCTACGTGACACAGAAGACAAAGTTTTACCCAACAAAAATATATTAATAAAACACAATATTTTTAATATAATAAGATATAACCTATAAAATAAACTATAATTTAATAATGGTATTAAATAACTTATAAAGACATTGGGTTTATAAAAATATAAAATTAATTCATAGGTTAGTAATTAATTATAAAATGTATATAAAAAACAATTTAATATAAATGAAATGTTTTTATCCTCACACATATGTTTTATCCTAATAAATTAAATTAATTACAATTAGTGAATTATATTAATGATATATATAAATATATTATATTCAATAAAATATTTTATATATTAATCCAATATATTTTATACACATAATATATGAAAAAAATCATGTTTTACTCTTAAAAATGATATTTTTCTAAAATGAAAAATTTTAATGCCTTTTAAAGGAGAACCTATTTTAAATAATTATTTTGGGTACATTTAAGAATATAATTTGAAAAAATAAAATAAAATATTAAAATAAAATCCACAATATTATATTAAATTCATTTTTTTGTATTTTTCTACGAGGTTAAATTTTTTGATGAATATTTAGAAATACTGAATTTTAATTCAAACCTGCCTTTTCATTTATTTTATTTATACAGTTAAATTTTATTTATCTATTTGGTTAAAGAATAAATTAGATAAATTTTATATCAATTAGCCCATTTTATTTTATTATAATCAATTTAACATTAAATTGAATATAAAATTATAGAAAGCCTTTGAACAATTTACTTCAAAAACATGCTTTGTCGTTTGGTCAGTGAGATTAATTTTAAATTAATTTATGCTAATTATAAAATTTTAATTTGAAAAAATGGATTCAATATTTTATATATTAATAATTTATAATTAATAATAAGGTGAAATTGGTTTTTTACTAAAAATATTAGTGAAAGTATTTAAAATTAATTATAACAATTATGAGAGAAATTTAAAAACAAGGGACTAAATCTTATTCTTATGGGATAAATTGACCTAGCAACACTTCCAAAATCTATTTTATTGAACTATTTATACCATATAATACCTTATTTTTTAATTATTTACATTAATGGATCTACATAGAATAGGAAAAACAGTAGTGGAATTCTTTTTTAAAAAATTTATAAGAATTCCTCTCCCCCTCCATTATAAAAATGAACTCACACCTCCCTATTTCTCACACCTCTGAATCCACATTGGTTCAATCTAGATCTTAAAAAATATATTTTCAAAATACCTACCCTCATCCTAGAATCATTCATCTGGAAATTATTCTATATAAGGAATCCCTTTGTGAAAACGGAAAAGAGTTTCACAAATTAGTGGAAACATCCTTCCTCAAGCCATTTTGTTTTACATTCATTATACATTCCTCAAATACTATTATTAAATTATTATATATCAGAAAAAGAATCCTACATATATTTATATATTTTTTATTATTAGTTTTATACAGACTCTTACACACACATAAATCTAATGGGTAACAAAACATATCATTAAGGTGTACGGTGTACTACCACCATACAAAATGATGCCATTTATTTTCCATTTACCACCTCTCATGGTTGGGAATTATGATGGAAAAATATTTATATATGATATATTTGATATTTATAATGTGTTTATTCCTATGTAATTTTTATATTGCAGATACCCTTATTTTTTCCTTTTTTGAATGATAACATCGTTTGTGAATGCGTGGACAGCCACCTCCTCAAAAAGAGGTGATTCATCCAAACTATAAAAGGATTATATAAGAGATTGTTTTATTTAACCTATGTGGCATTTTGGATGTAGCTATTATTGAGAACATCTTCTCTTCCCCAGACATATGGTTAGACGGAGAGAACCATACAGACCATGGAGTATATGATACGTGCTTGTGTCATTGAGTTTGATTGCGGTTGGGAGGACCCCCTACCACTGGTGAAGTTTTCGGACAACAAAATATATCACTCCACCAATGGCATGTAACTGTTTGAGGCCTTTTATGAGATTTATTATAGATCAACAATATGCTGGATAGAACCAGGGGAGTCGGCACTCATTGGTCCGGAGTTGGTATTGGATACCACTAAGAAGGTTCAGATCATCCAGGAGTAAATTAGAACTACACAGAGTCGGAAAAAGTCTTATGTCGATAGGAGACAGAGACCCTTGGAGTTTGAGGTGGGTGATTATGTATTCCTTTGGTTCTCGGCCTAGTAAAAATTATGAATATTTATCCAGGGCAACAAGTTATCTTTGAGGTTTATCAGACGTTTTTTGATCTAATGCAATGTTGGAAATGTGGTTTTCCTCATAGCTCTTCCCGCACAGATGCATAGGGTTCATTATGTTTTCTATGTGTCACATCTAATGAGGTATGTGCATTATCAATCGCATGTGATTAACTCAGTAGAGCTTGAAAATTGATGATGGGGTGATGTTTGTAGAGTTCCCAGTGGATATAGAGTATTAAATATAGCGTCTCCTACATGGGTGGTTGATTACTCTAGTACAATTTTGGTGGCATAATTGGAATCTCTAGGAGTGTACATGGGAGCGAGAGGCTCATATTCATGCTCAATATCCCCATCTATTTGATTAGGTTTTATGTTGTAATTTGGGGACATAAAACCTATAAGGTGGGGAGAATTTAATGTCTTGTAAATTCCATGTAATGTTTTTAATTATATAGAATTAATCTAATCCCACACGCTTTGATGACACATGATTCTGTGGCCCAGTAAGACTAGAATGGAATTTTTAACTCTTATTTAATTAGGCTTAAGTAGACGTGCATGTTTGATTTTCTAAATTTTTAACCAGTGCTTGGATCAAAAATTATATGGAACTGTTGAATTCAAAATACAGGGATTCACCTAGAAAGGACTTAACATCGAATGGAAAGGGTCGAATCAAGAAGTTAATTCTTGTACTTTAAAAAAAATAATAAAATAACTTTAAAAAGTTGTTTTATTTTTTCCCCCTTTTATTGAAGTGGTGAACCAAAACATTGTGGTAATGTGATGAGGATAATTTATGGGGATCATTAATGGATCATTAACACATAGTTTAATGGAAAATTAATTGTGTGAAACATCATAATGACATGACGTCACTGTGTAACAGAAATGTTGTAATGTGTTTTTCTTTTATTTTTTCGAACACGTCAGTGGAAGGAGGAATCAAACTATGAGGACTCTCTAATGAATCTCCGACAAACTTTCTCTTATAAAAATAATGAAAAATGCTAACGAACATAAAAAATCTTCGATCCACCTCGTAGAAAAAAGTCAGATGCGATGAATAACCTCAACATCGTGAAACCTGAAAGATGAAACATTGCAGCCTCCATCATCAATAATGTAGGGGTAATTTGATTTTAAGGTTCTTCCTTATTGTTATTCTACAAATTATAGATGCTGATAAACCCTCGAACAAGTTGATCTGCGAATCATGTGTTTATGCGGGATGGTGACTTTTCTTTTGGTTGTTACTATCTAGGAATTGCTTATCTCTAGTTTGGTTGAGCCACAATCCCCAATTGTCTCCATGATTTTAAACCTCGAATGTGGAGGGCATCGACTGACACAAACAAGGCCTAAGCACCTTCTCTGTGGGAAATCTTTTTTCTCGCACCTTCAAAGTGGTAGAAATATGATTTCAAGAACCTTTATAGTGATGATGACGTTCCCTGGAGAGCGCATGCTTAGGATGAGCGAAGAATGGACCATATAATCACATTAGATGGTCCTCCGAATATCTTCTGGCAGTTCCAGAGGAGGGGGTAGCACACTTGTTGGTGCATCATAGCTGATGCGAGGAGACACGGCAGCCGACCACTTTATGACCGTGAGATGCACCACCAGCCCACACCATGTGGGTCAGGCTTCATGATGATGGGTTGCGCCCCCAGAAATTGGTATGGACCAGCACCCTTTAGGATGGGCCAAACGAGACCGGGTCTCTTGATGAGACTGGGTCACCGGGCGACCAGTCAGGCTAGACCCTCAGTCAAAATGGTCCTGGCCCAGCGAAGCCCTTTGGGCCTGGCTTACTAGCCAAGCTATACTAGACCGTCCCAACCCTGAAACGGGATAGGTCGAGTAAGTCATAAGTAAACTGGGGTATGTTGGACACCCGTGCCGGGTTGGTCGGGTGGGTCCTACCAGTCTTTCCGGACCCAAACACAACCAACCCATGTTTACTAAAACAGTAATAAAATGTAAATTGGTCATTCGATTGATGTTCTATTAGCGAGTTTGGGGCCCTCTTGGTGTGGATGATCTCTTTTCATACACTGAGGAGGCTCTCATGTATGTTGATATGTAACAAATGGATTATGAGCGGTTCTCCTATGTGAACTTTATATGAAACCCTATGGTTGGATGAGACCTGAAGACTGCATACATTTGACTCTGTGAGACTCGACTAAGGCCTAGTGGGAATCAATTCAGTGTGACCTTATAGGCCCATGGTGGGAATCACTTCTGTGTAACTTTTCAGCCCACGGTATCCAATGATGAGGAATACCTCATTTGTCCATGATTAATGGGAAGCACTTCTGTGGGACATTGAAGAACCATAGTACGTGATTTGGAGGTGTACCTAAGCAGTCCAAGGATAGTGGGAAGCACTTATGTGTGACATGACAGGCCCACTATACTAAATAGAGGAGGATTTCTCCATAAGTCGAGGTGTTTGATGATGTGACTGATGTTTCTACTATCACTACCAAAAATGTATACATGGTGTGAGCTATATTGTACATCATGATTCATAGTGAATGTTGTTGTGTGGGTTTTAATTTTTGATTTGGGGTCCCTACTTTGTCTTTCTTACTCACCCTAGCATTGTTCTCACCCACACATGTTCTGTTTTGTGCATATGATCAACATTTCGGCAGAGACATTGGTGGATCGGGACACAGAGGTGCTTAAGGAGACAGGAACGACAAATTTTATGATGGTGGACTTGGTGTCCTATAACCAAGAAGGGCCCAGTAGTATTAGGTGGACTAGAAATTGTACTTAAGATTGTAGTAGCTATAATACTCTCATTATTAGGTGGGGTTTTCCACAGATAGCGATCAGAGTTCCCTTTTTGTATATTGATATTTTCAATTCCTTTGTTGGGTTTGTATTCTGTCCCACTTTTATTATTTTTTAATTGTACTAAGCTATGTTTTAGTGATACTTGTATCCATTTTAGTGTGTGGGACTTGGTTAGGAATGTTTGTGAAAACATGTACAAGAATAATGCCTCCCACTTTCTGGATGATTCCTTCAATGCTAGTCACCAGCCCCTGGCCTTCAGGAAGCGAGCATGGGGGTAGTCACTGCAAGGACCCTGGGGGATGGGTCATGAAAATGACTCCACAACATTGATGAAAACACAATTGATTCTAGGTCTAGTTTAATGGTGACTTAGTTACAATAATAGGGATGTAACAAAATAGACCCAGAACAAATCACCACTCTCAACTACACCACCAATCCTTATATTCCCATATGGGAATACTAACAAAACACTTCAAATATTACACACTAATTTGGAAACAGAAGCACTGGATAACTGAACAACGTCACCTTCAGTTTACCAAGCACATATAGGCACTAATTATTCCATAAAAAGCATGTTGTTTCCTAATCAAAGATTTCATAGAGGCCTCTACTCAATAGAAATCAGGAAGAAACCTCTGATATATTCTTGCTTGAAAAAGAAAACAACAAACCACTTCCACATTTTTTGGGTGTTTTTCAAGAAAATATTTCTTTAAACATTGGTGGATATGCTAAAACACCTTGTTTATACATCACAATCCCATGGAAACATGCCAATCACATCCAAAAGTATCACTTGGACAACATCCCAAAAAGCTGGCGGTGTCGAATGACATGAAAAAAAAGCTGTGAGATACTTGGAATTCTCTAGCAACAACATCAATTAGATCAAGATATCTTCAATAAATATAAAATTTAATTTTCAAAGGAACTCATAAAATATAGTGTTCATAAGTTCCATGAATACATATGGTGCATTAGTAACACCAAAAAAATGACTTCAAAAACAATGTGCTTGTACCTTCATCTGAGTTATTCTTTGGGATATCACCCACCTTCACACTCAAATAGTGATATCTATACTAAAGATTTATCTTTGAAAGACAAATCAACACTCTATGATTTTCGGAAAGATCGTTTTTCCACAAAAGAGGGTAATAAATCCTGACTTCCACCTGATTCAGCCTCCTTTAGTATATGCACAATTTCATACTACCATCTGGAATCTTCGTAAAAAACACTAGAGAACCGCAAATCAATAAAGGGCTCGATAAAACCCTTATACATCAGATAATATATTTGAATCCTCAAATCCTTCAATGATGTAGGTTCCATCCATTAAGGATCCATCAAAATATGAGATGCACTATGTTTCAATTCTACCCCAAAATCAACATCATGTTGAGGGGGTAGTCTCACAACCACCTCATGAAAAAAATCTGGAAACTCCAAAATAAACCTAGGAATGTTCACAACCCTAACCTATTATTAGTCCACCGATAGCTCATCCATCAAAAAAATAATTGGATCTACTTAACAAATTCCCTCCTTAAAAACTATATCTCCAATGAAAACCAAACATTATCCATCCACATAGATGAAAAATATTCTCCATAATAAGCAATCATATGCCAATAATACAACCAATCTATGCCTATGATGAAATAGTATCGATATATCTTTAGAAATTAATGATCCCCATGGGACATATGTGGCCACACCATTAGTCAACACCCAAACACACGACAAAAAAGTTTGTCTGGATTTTTTACTCAGGTATTGAACACCTAGGGATTAAGAATCCTCCCTAATTATAGCCCATATCACGAAATAACATGGGTGAAAAAAGCAGCGAAAAGATTGTAAATAAAAAATAGAAAAGCAAGGGTACTAAACATACCTATCATACCTATGATTATATCTGGACCCTGTGGTGATAACGACTCCACTGTGTGAAACTGATCACACCCATCTCCTCTACCTTTCTAGCAATGACCTCCTCTCCAACCACACTTAGTTCAATCCCTAAACATGAGGAAAATCCCTATACTATCATCTACCCGCTCCATCTCCCCTAGATATATCATAAGCATACTACCCCAGCTACATAACATGTCTTATAGAAAACAACTACTGAGGATGGAACTGATGAATTCCTCCTCTATAAAGCTAAACTAAGGAACCAAAGGGAACTGGTTTTTATTATGGAAATTAACCCAAAAAATAAATCACACTAGCCTGATGTCTCCAAGAAAATCACAGAAATCACAATCCCTAAAAGGCCAAAATAAAAACTACTAATTTAGACTAAATAATGGTTAAATAATCGAAGTCCCTAGTGAATGGGACCTTCCACTGACAAATCTGCTCCTTGAAGAACCCTACTAGTTTCCCCCAATGATAAAATTCATTGTGTGTCCATCTGTTTGATCCCTTCTTCCTTACTCTGATCCTCTAGAAACATTGTCAACATAAAAGGAGTAAATACATAAAAAATTGAAAGATGAACTACCTATTTAAGACTTCTTTCATGATACTCCTCATAATAAAAAAGATATAGGGAAATTCATAGAAGGACCTTGAACTAGATTTCCAACTTCTGTAATATTATAATCCCCAACTAAAGAGAGAGAATCTCCTACCACTTCACTACCCTCATGGTCAGTGAAAGGAATTCTATCCTGAACTCCTTCAAAAATTCGACCCAAGAATCATATACTTCCTTTCCCTCTACCAAATATAGAACCCACCACTGACCCATAGATCCCTACATCTCAAATACTCCCAAAGGGACCATGTATCCCACAAGGAGACTAAAAAACAGAATGTGATATGGAGCCCCTCCAGCTATCTCTCTACCTACAAATCTGAAACAATACCCCCATACATACCCAATGACTAATTTTGGAATGAGTAAAACACAATATTCCACTCATCATCCCCTATGTTGTATTAACCCTATCACAACAAACCAGATCATCTTGTTGAACCTCAACTACCTAATCTACATGTAGACAATGAATAAGATCCCTAAAAGAAAAGAATACATTGATTTCCCCAGCCATGTAGTATGTAATTTTTATTAAGATTAATTCTAATTCACTTTATACCTTTTTAACCATACCATAACAACCAGAATCAAACAAGAACCCAATTAATCATGATGCCTTCACCTCTATAGGGTCTCTATCCCTGTAAACATTTCTGCCTCACATGGTCATTCAATAAGCCCAGAGTCTATGCACTCGGTAACGAGGGGTGATAAAATACCATCTCATAGATGGTATCCCTTTCCCATGTCATGTACCATAGTCCACTAGCATAACATATATACTACCCCATGAAATCCCCCAAAAACAATACATCCTCATATATCAGGACCATTAGCCTCTAATACCACTCTTTTATAACACCCTCCTTCCAAGGATATCTCCATGAGTGGAGAGAGATAAGTACCTTAGAGGTCACCTCTAGTAGGCCATGAGTTAGAGAATAACACCTATGGTATAAAAATATACTACATTGGGAGGCATTACCCCATACAATAATATTATATCCAGAGATAAGATGAATAATACACTAGAATCTCCATTTAATAAAGTTAATAAATAAATAAAAAACCATCCCACAATGTATGTTTAAATAAAAAATATGTAGATAAGTGTATCCAAAGTAAAATAATAAAAAATAAATGTTAATGTAGTGACACTTCATCTATCCCTAGAAAGATCTCATAACACTACAATAATCTAGGCCTTTAATAGCACTGGCCTTTATTTGTGCTAGGAAAAAGATTTTATAAAGCTATCTTTTATTAGTACTCATAAATGATACACTTTATCAATGAATTATTTTTAGCATTGATAAAGGGTAGAATTTATTAGAACTCATCTAGTGATGATAAAGGTCTAGAATAAAATGAAATAATTAAATAGATACGTTTAAAAAAACTATTAACAATTTTAATAATTAAATAATAATTAAAAAAATGAATAAATTTAATATAAATAAAAATAATTTTTGGACATTAATAAATAGAATTTATTAAATATATAGCCATGGAAAATTATTAAAATGAAATTATTATACTAGTAAAAAATAAAAATGTCTAAATTAAGAAAAATATTAAACATTTTATTAATTAAATAATTATTTATAAAAATGAATAAATTTAATATACTTATATACTTATTATATATATTAATAAATAGTATATCATATATATATATATATAAAATAAATAAATTGTAACAATTAAACAACTAAATAAGAAATGAATAAAATTTAATAGTTCAAAAAATAATTAAAAATTAATAAATTACCAAAATATTTAAATATTTATAAGATAAAAAATTATTAAAAAAATTAAGAAGATTAATATATATATTAATTAAAAATATTAATAATTAATATACATTAAATAAAATTTTAGAGAAAATGAATAATATCAAATAATATCAAATATATTAATGTCTTATTCATTTTTAATGTTATTTGATTTTTTAATTTAACATATATCAGATGTGTGATACATTGATTTCACATAAATATATTTAAATAATGTATTTTTATATACAACACACACACACCAAATTATTTACTTAATTTATGAAATGTTATATAGAAAAAGATACACCTAATATTTATATAATTTATTCAAATTTTAATATATTTTAGAATTTAATTATGAAATGATACATTTAATATATTATATTTATAGTCGTTAAATTTTGTTTATTTATTTTTAATATTATTACTGTTAGGTATTTTTCATTTTTAATATTTTTTATAATTTAATCACTTTATATTATTTATTAATGTATACTTATTTATAATATTTTAGTATTTTGAATATGTATTGATTTTTTATTAAATATATATCCATATATTTTTAATAAAATGCATTAAATTATAAAAATATTCCTTTTTTCAATATTTGTAATGACTACTCCTTTTTAATTATTCAATTTCACTTATTTTTAAAATGAATGTATTTGATATTATATATTTATTAATAATTTTAAATTTATATTTTTTAAAAGATATTTATAAATAAATTTATTTATAAATATATATTTACTATATTTATAAATATATATATATATAATTATTATAAATAAATAAATAATTGAAATTGCCGAAAAATTAGGGTGGCTGCTCCGGTCTCTTCCTAATGATTCCGTTCCCTAAATCCACAAATGGAGAATCTATATTCTTTTTCTTCAAATCAACATGATAATGGGAATTAATTTATTTCCATAGTATTAAAGGAAAGATCATGATGTGAATGTTTTGAACGACTCTTATCTTTGTCTCGATTCTCGTGGGGATGTTTTTTCCAACTTCTAATCCATGCTATGCATCGAATCATCATAAAGGGATCCACCGCTCTTGTATTATCCTCAGGTGATGTTATTATTATTATTATTTATTTGTGATAATAGTTAATAATAGATCTTATTTTTCATATGAATGGTACAAACCCTAAAAATTGGTTGATCTTGTTTCTCTTTTAGATTAAATTTGGGGTTTGATAGTCTTCAAGTGTGTTTCCCTAGACCGGGTTTTTCCACATTTTACTTTTTTTAGTGTAGAAAAAATACATGTTTTCAATATAAGAACATCCAATATTAGGCTATGAATGATTCAGATTCATGATTCGAAATAATTCTTTAATAAGAATGTTTTCAGGCACACATGTGCTCATGTGAGGATTAAAATACATTGTCTGGTTTGGGTCTAATACAATGATGAGATTTTCTTTGAAATCACCCCCGTGATGGGCATTCTAATTATGACGGATCATTCAATTGAGATAGTTAGCTATGGTCATTATGCATGTGTTTTAGTGTAAGTTGATTTAAGTGATACATCGATTAAAAGAGGGGTTTTATTCACACCACATGATGAAATTTTTCATTGAATCGAGTTTGAGAAAATGGCACTATTCAGTGATTTTTTTTATAATTTTTGGAAACTCAATGTTCATGTAAAGAAGTGATCTATTTTTTTATTACTATAAAAATAGAGGCATTGATTTGGAACATTATTAAAGGATAAAAAATCATGAGTTTATCTAGAGAATTAATTATCTGATCTAGAACCCAGTTTAAATCATTGATGGTATTGTCCATGATCTATTGATTGTTAATTCATTATTCGAAAAAATCCAAGAGAATGATTTTTAGGCCACCGAGGTAACTCAAAGACTTGATGTTGAAGGCCCTTTCCTAATGGAAATGATCTTAACTGTGATTCCTCAAGGCATGTATCCCTTGTGAAAATGAATGGTAAGATGCCTTTATATTGGGATGATCTTGTGGATATAGTCACATAACTATTGATAGTCCTACTTGTAATGATTTCATATATGGATCATCCTTTAATGATGTGATGTCTATGGATATAGTAGGTAAAGTGGATGATGACTTGGTTGATAGTCAATTAGTTAAGTAACACTCATCTTAAGAAGATGTTGAATTCAGCTTGTGGAATGACCAGATAATGTTCAATTCTAAAATTATAAAAGGTAAGGATAAGATGGATTTTTCATTATCTAAGAATACTAAATCTAAAAGGGATGTACATGTTTCTTAGAAACATGGTATTGTTAAAGAAAATGAGAAAGTTACTCTCCCTACTTAGCCGTTTTCTTCAGGGCAGACTACTATCTAGCTGGGCCGAATAGGTAGGTCTTTAGCTTCATAAGATACTACTTCTTCCTACCACCATAGAGAGGTTTCCTCAATGAAATATATATTTGATTCACCTCTCAAACATTACAATAGTGAAAATTAGTTTCCCCTAGTTGCTGGTCTACTTTATAAGTATACTTATGCAAATAAAACCCATCTTTTATAGAATTATTAAACTATTCTCTAGTTTTGTTGGATTCTAAGGAGGTTAATTCATCCGTTAATGCTTTCAGTGGGATGGGTCACCCTATAAACACTTCTGTTCATCCTAAAACATCCACTTCTTTAACTTTGGTTATAGTGGATGCTTTGAGTGGCCAGTTTTGTTCCCATTAGTTCTATGTTAGATTCTTGTAATTTTTCTATAGGATTGAGTATCTATATTATTTATCCTCCAATGTATGAATAATATTTTTTAGGTATCTACTATAGATATTCGAAACATAAAAAATATCTCGAGAGCAGCTACGGTTTTAAATAATTCTCATGTAATGGTGAAAACTCTTGTTGCTTCTCCTTTTGAAGTGATGTTATATGAGACGAATGTAATAGGGTCATCTATTGTTCATATAATTCATGTTACTTCTCAAATTCATAACAATTCGGTAAATAGAAATATGAGTACCCATAACTCTTTTGAAATACATTCTTCTGTCAATAGTGATGATGATGGGAAAATAAATGATGTTGTTCCTAGAGCTGATGTCTTGAAGGGTGATGCGGTTTCTCGGCTCCCAGATGATGGATGTGGGCAATGGATATAGGTCACAACTTGGAGTTGGGGAAGACAACCTTGTGGTAGGGGTGTACGGATGGCTAACTACAGTATGAACAATCATTCTTGAGTGGGTTATTGACTTTTTCATTATGTATTATGTGGAATTGTTTTTCTTCTTGTTGTTCCTACACCTTCCATACAATTTTACTTTTAATAAAATGATCATCTCAAAGTCAACATTTTTATAAAAACTAATATTTTTTATAAATTATTTATATAATTATAAATAAATTAATATATATATATTTAAATCATTATAAAATTATAGTAAATTTTTGTATATAATAAACAAACTATATTTGTATTTAAATTTATGGATATATATATATATATATATATATTTATTATATATATATATATATAATGATATAAATATATAAATATTATTCCTTTAAAATTTATTCATACAATTATAAATAAATTATTATATTATCATTTAATTATATAATTATAAAAAATATATGTAAAAATGGAATATATTTACTATATTTATATGGATATTTATATATAAATATTTTAATTAAAGAAATATATATAATCACATATATATATATATATAATTATTTAAATATATTTATATTTATAAATAAATAATTTAAATATATTTATTTATGCATATATATTTATAAATTTATATTTACTAAATTTATAAAATTATATATTAATAATTATATATATATATATATATATTTGAAGAAAAGATATGTCATTTGAAATAAATAATTATATATTGTCAAATTTTTAATTAATAATTATAATTATAATCAATTTTATTCGCTATAGTTTTAGTCCTGATAAAGGATCATTTTATCAATGGTTATTAATATAGCATAGATAAAAGGGATATTTTTCTGTGCTTTTTTAAGAACTCACAATAGTTTCGAGGATCTATTTAAATGAACCATCATGACTGATTGAGTCACAATTATTAGTCTCATACCTAACTCCCCTACTATTGATGGTCCTCCCCTATGATCTCTCAAATGAATCAAAGCTAGAATCCAATATATGTTATTATTTGCATTTCCCTTATCATTTGTTGCTTCTTTGGGTTTTTCAGTTTGCATTTCTTCACAGTTCTCAACCATGAAGAACCCTACTAATCTTTTCCCATAAAGAACAAATGACATCCTCTAATTACCAACTTTCAATCACTGATGATCGGTTGAATCCAGTGGTCATTCTACTATGTGGCCTATGATGAAATCATAGGAATTTATTTTATCATTTATGATATCTATATTTCAATCCATGTTCCAATGAAAGTTTCAATTGGGGTAGAAGACTAACATTATATTTTACCCGTTTGGCATATCATTGGAACAACTATATAGGCTATTTATTATTGAGGATTCGAATCCCTCTCTTTTTGAACACTCACATCGACTAAAATAATATGACTGATAAAAAAAATGTATATAAAAATATAATTCAGTTATAATTAATTATATATGATATATATTTGATTTTTCTTAACTTAGTGATAGAAAATGGGAATTAGTTGTGTGCTTCACATATTATAGGCCTCTATGATTTTTAATTCCCATGTTCCTGACGTTTTCAAAATGATGAACCATTTCTTGGTTTATTAAACTATATAAATATGTTAATATTATATTCATTTAGTTTTGATGTAATGTTTCTAATGAAAATTTCCATAAAATAATATTGATTATCACTTTCTATTATATTATTTTATTCTATTTTATAATTTTTTTTATTAAAGTCAAAACAATGATATCTTATATTAACATAATAATATTTTTAAAATGTAATATGTTATAATCCATAATTAAAATTGAATTTAGGTTTTTTAATATGTGTGATCTTAGAGTATACATGGTATGAACATATTTTTAAAAAAATTATAGGTTTGATGTTTTATTTTATTTTTCAAATGAATTATTCCTTGATTTTTTATTCAAATTTGACATAACCAATAGTTTCTCATTAAATATATAAATTACATCATGATTTATTTTAAGAAAATTTTTATCCATATTAATTTCAAAATATTTAGATCATATTGGATATGTAAGAGTTTATAATTTATCACTTTTGGACTATTTTCTGAAAATAAATAATTTATTGTTTATTAACCATTGAAATATGTTATTTGCGATTTATATAATTCAATACTAATTAAATAAATCAATTGGTAACTATTTTATACTATTTTTGAACATTATATATGACAACTAATGGTTTCAACTTTTTTTGATTGAGAAAAAAAGGGTTATATACCATCTTGATCAATTATTATGTATTACACATTTTATAATAGAAATATATAAGAGATTATCATTTTTTATTATTTGATTAAGGAATTTAATGTTTAAGATACCAGATTAGATATAGTTATTATAAAACATTTTTATTTTCTATTTATTAGATTAAATGGTACATTATATATATGTTTATTAGACTAATATATTCTTCAAATTCTTTTACTATAATCCTATAAAAATATTTTATGAGTAATATTTATATTTTAAAATTAACCATTACACATTTATAATTAAATGTTTTATTAAGGGAACTATATGAATTATAATAACATGTAACACAATTTTTTTCTAAATATTTGAATTTTAGAAAACGGAGAAATTCTGTGAATTTTATTAAATAAGTATTCATCCAAATCATTGAATACATTTTTTTCTGATTTTTTAAGAAGTTTCATTTGTTTAATTTTCTAATAATTTTTAATAACCCGAATTCCACCAGTCCATTATTTTGTGAAAAAACCAGTGTTGGGGGTGTTATGTTGGTTGTCCTTCACTCACTCAAAGAGTCTGCCAAAAATCCAGTTCAACCCGTCGGTGTCAGCATGTCAGTGCATAGGCATGTCAGTGTGTTAACATCCGTGACTCAGGGGTGTGACCATCAGTGAGTCGAGGGTGTTGGTGTTAGTAGGTCAAGTTATAAATAGATTGAGGAATTAGTAGGTCAAGGAATATGTATGATGCAGGGTCTATAGGTCATGGAATCGGTAGGTTGTTGCATCGATGGGACTTTGAATCCATAACTCAATATTGGTGGCTCATCATTGGTAGGTCATGTCGATAGCTCACCCGTTAGTGGGTCAGCATCGGTGACACACCAATTGATGACTTATTTACAGCTTTTCCCATTTTCCCAGTCTTTTAGTTTCTCCCCTCTTTTGTTTTATTTTACATAAACTGAGTTTAATGCTTTCATAATAATTTTAAGGACATTTGGAAGGATATTATGTATATATAAAATATCCTAATGTCTTGGGGGATTGTTGATATTCAAACAACAAAATATTGACCATGATCCGACGATTAATGGATTTTGAAATTATTCTTCATCTAATATAGGATCAGACTCTTAAAATATGAAATCCTCCCTTCCCAGTATGTTTTTCATTACCTCTTTGTGCGCCTATAGTCTTCCTCCCTATTGGATTCATGCGCATAGGCTGGAGCCCCTCCTACATAGTTTTCATGGAGTTCTCCCTGCTGCTCCCGCGATCCCCTATTCTTGGCGCATTAGGAGTTTTCGTCACCTTTTTTACATTGGGATTATTCTACCTATCTTCAATTGTGCATCATTAAGGTTGGTTTTACTAATAATTTCTTGTAAATAATGGGAGAATACATTCGTAAAAATAGGAAATAAAAAATAATGGAATATGGTCAAAGGATAATGGAGTAAATGAATTAATGAGATGTGAGTGGTTTCATGTTCATCACATGTTTTATAAATTATGCTTATTGATGTTGAGATCTGTTTTAGTTGTAAAGACTTATAAAAATCATGTTCATTGGTTGTATTTGTTTTTTCATAGGTGACACTTTATAAATATTGTTGTTTCCTTGTGAACAATTGGTGTAAATTCTAATCTGGCTGATCACATATACACGGTTAAATGAAATGAATGCCCCCAGATTAAAACACTTGTGTGATCACCCCTATTTATCAAAGTATACTAAATTTCACTGTTTAAAAAAAATTAATATATCCTATTAGATAGGCGTGACTGAGTGTTGTGTTATGTTGGGTTTTGTTACATTTTTTGAGTTGTGTGGTGATGCTATTGGGAGCATGGTTATGGTTACATGGTTAGACAGGGGAGTTGGTTCTGTAAGAAGAAAATTTTATGTTTGTTCGGTGGGGATGTGGTTTAATGGCAGTTGTTGTGGGATTGGTGTGTGGGGTGTTATAGGTGGTTTGTTGGTATCCTAGTTTGAGATATTGTTTGACTATGGAATGGATGGACTTATAGGTTGTGGGACTACCATTGTGGTGTTGTGGTCATCGAATGACATTGGGTAGGGTGACTGCAGTGTGGCTATAAACTAGTTATGCAGTTGGACGTCATTTGGGAAATATTAGGATTTTGTGGCATAACATTGAAGAATTATAGTTGGCAGTGGTTGAACAGGGGCATGCAGTGGGACTAGAAATCTAGTTTTTCTTGTTGTTTTGATATGGTTATGGTTGGTAGTTTCTCAATAAATCTGGAATAAATTAAAGTGAATCCAATAATTAATAAAAGGAAAGTATATAATTGAAAAGAGGTTGGGCTATGCTTTGGTAGTGGATGTTGTGTGGTTGGGCCTCTAAGGGTAGTATCAAATGTGGTTCTCTATGAGGTAGTTATCAGTTGTGGGGACCCGTAGGTTGGGATAAGTTTTTGCATACCTATATATATATACACATATATATATTAGATATCTATTATTTCTATATGAAAAACATCCATGATGAGAACCATGTTCCCAACTCCCCCATTTATGGGGTATGATGTCCTTCCCATCTTCCTGGTGGGAGAATGGATGGAGGGTTACTAAATTTCTTCCCTGCACCCTCATCTGCTATCTTACTACTCGACCATATCTGTGGAGGTAGTAATGGTTTGAGGGGTACCTTATAACAAGATCCATTTGACTTCTTTTTTGTGGATGAGAGGCCTAGGAATCTACATGCTAGGATTTTCTCCCAAGGGTCTTCGGGATGAGGCTCATGTTCCTTTCGGTGAGAGGCATGGTTGCTCTAGCCTTGGTGTATGAGGCATGGATTATGTGTGGATTGAGGCCATAGAGTATGTGGGTAGGTTGTGGTTGTGGGACAATATATTAGAAGAGTGGTAGAATCAATACATTATCCATTAGGAGTGAACAATTAACTATTGGGAATGTGGTCCGAGGTACCAAAATGTCAATGTGCTATACTACTACCTTACTTGAATTTCATTATTTAGTGAGTTTTTCCTAGTGAGGCTGGGATGGTTTGCACTCATTGGAAGGTGCTTTGAGGTTCTACTATTTTCTCACAGGGGCATTAGTATGTTCCCTCACATGTTCATGAGAGGCATTTTTTTTTTCATATTGAGTATACTTTTATACTTACCCTATATTGGTAAAACAGTTTTCTAGTTTCCTAGTGAACATTGAGGACCATGTTGGACTTTAGTAGCTCTATTGTCAAGATAGTTTCTAATGATGCAATGCCCACTTTTACTTTTGTACTTGTTTTGGTATAATTTTTTACTTTTTATCATCTTTAATTTTGAACATATATATGGGAATGGATTCAGAATTTACTTTTACTTTTAGAATTAGGAGTTTCATGGGATTTACCATCTTCTCTACCAATAATGTTCTATAAAATGGGAAATTCCTTATTGTTTGTGAAAGATTATGTGACCTATGTTCTAATCCCCACTCTGGGGCCTATTGGGGGTGGGACTCTAGGGGGGTAATTTTTTCTTCTTCATCTCGAATAAGGAAGAGAATGTTTGATTGCTATCCCTTCCCACATCTTGAAGAAGGTAGGTCATGAAAAAGTGGTATCAAAGGGAGTTTTTCATGGGTTGAGAGATTAGATGGATTTCAGAGTTGGGAACAATGAGGATTACATGGGATGGTAGGGATACGGTTCGAGCCAATCATGATATATGAAATAGGTCAGGGAATATCGGTTAGGGCATGTGATATTAGGGCCCCCTTTGATCTGATTCAAGGACTCTGGACCTAATGAATGACAATGCAAGGCTACACCGATTGTTGGGTAGAGACCCTAGGAAAGGTTAATACACCGATATTAATTATTTTATAGTGTGTCTTGGGTGTTTTGTGAAATTAAATTAAATTAATAGTTAAAAAATTAAAATAAAATTTCAACACTACCCAGGCTTATGAGTTCTTTGTTCACATTTTATGTTATGGAACCCGTACATCATCCACATGTGGTATGAGCATTTGAGGCCCAACATGTTGACTTGGTTGATCTACATAGTGGTGATTTCGAGTAGGAGGATGACCAGTGGCATAATAAATTTTTTTCCTTCCAACAAGAGACTCTGGGAATGTTGATGGTAGCATCTTATACATAGAGACAGAGAGTTGGCTTGAGGATATGGTGATCGCTTTTAGATTGATCTAGGCTCCAACAGAGTACTGGGTTCCTCTAGTGGTGAGAAAAATGAGGGGGAAGCATGTTAGTGGTGGATTCTTTACCTCGGAGAGGGAGGAAGGAAACTAAGGTTCTGTGGGATGACGTTGAGTAGGAGATTCAGAAGACTTCCATTGTTCCATTATGAAGGCCTAAAATAGACTGGACCTACTATCTCTCTAGTAGGGGAGTACATTATTAAGGTAACTATGGATCACATTCTAGGATATCCTATGCTTTGAATTAGATCTCATTTTAGATTGGGATTCCCGAGTGAGATTCTTTGAGAAGGCACTCCGACCTTCTCTTCAGTATTTTGTTACTCCCTTCACTCTATGGATGTTATTAGAGGTTCAGGAGATGGATGCGGTAGTGGAAAGAATTCAATTTATGGGATTTTTACCATGATAGGAGAGCCATTTGACTTCATCAAAGGGGAAAGAAGATAGATGCAGGTCTTCTACATCAGGCCCTTCTAGGTTTGAGCTAGTGGGGAGTAGGCCTTAGTAGCTCTAGTTTTGATCTCCTAGTTCCCTCCCATTTCCCATGGGCTAGGGACCAGGGTTCTTTATATATGGAGGTTGTGGACAACTTTGGAACCTGTTCTTAGTGTGAGGGCATTATGGTGGTGGTGGGAAGGTTCAGTTCACACCTCACCAGCTACAGTTTCTGGTCATGCCTTTCGAATAGCAGGGGTAGTGGGATCCCACTCCACTAAGGGTTGATGGTACTGGAGGAGTCCAACCTCAGGGTGCTAATTAGGAAACTCGACTAGGTCATGGTCTGGGAGGCAGTTGACAATAGAGAGTTAGAGGAGCTATACAAGGACAATTGATTATGACTGAGGCAGAAGTTTCAGTAGGATCGTAGTTTGTTCGAGGTGAGATTAGTCTATTTAGTACTCTTGAATGTTCTTTATATTATTCAAAATCTTCCCACTCCTTTTTTTTCATCGAAGCTAGACCATACATTGGGTATAGATATAGAGAAAATTTTTGTGCCCCTAGTGTTGAGTACACCAGTCGTAGGTCTAACCAATATTTATGATGTGTGTCGTGGATGTAGAATAATTATGGGACCGCATAATTCCCATGGTGATCCTTTCATGATTCAAATGTAGCCATAAAATGTTATCCTAGGAATTAAATGGTTTTTTATGTTCACGCCATTATAGATTGCTTCTAGAGGACTGTCGTGTTTTTAGTTATGGATAGGTTGCCCATAGCATTCGTTGGCAAGAAGAGTTGTCATGTGGGTCGTTGTTGTATGGAGCATCTTCTGTCCTTGTCAACTGAGTTGTTACTGGAATCAACAGATGCATAGATGGCGGGGGTCTAGGAGTCATTATAGAGTTTATGGACATCTTCCTAGGAAAGGTTGCGACTCTACCCCACTTGTCGTGATGTTGCGTTATGAATAGACCTGAAACACAGTGCCCATATAATTTCTATGGATTAACATGGGAAGGTTCCTTTTGAGTTACAGGAGTTTTGAATCTAGTTTGACAACCAGATGAAGAAGGGTTTTATCCAGCCGAGTGTGTTGCAATATGGTGTTCTGGTTCTGTTATTGAAAATGCAAGATGGAGGTGTAAGACTGTGAATAGACTATCGAAGACTGAATTAGGTCACGACCAAGAATAGTTACCCCTCCAGAGGATCAACAATATTCTTAATCATTTAAAGGAGGAAGGATGGTTCTCTAAGATATATCTACAGTTTGGATATCACTAGTGCAGTGCGAATGAGGGTGACATCATGACGACTGCTTTCAGATACAGGTATGGGAACTTCGAGTAAGTGGTTATGCCCTTTGGAATTACGGATGCACAAGCCATGTTCATGGGGCTCATGAAATCTATCTTCCACAAATTATTGGACCGGTTCATCATCTTGTTCATCGTGGATATCTTGATCTACTCAATGTCAGAGGAGGAGCACACTGAGAATTTGAGGAATGTTGTAGAGGTCCTCTGACACCACCATCGCGATGGACAGTTGTCCAAGTTAATGTTCTAGATGCGTGGATGAAATTACTTGGACATGTGGAGTCTCATAATAGGAGATAAGTTGACCCATCAAAGGTCGAGGTGGTTGTTTCTAGGGTAGAACCCTTGAACATGGAATAAGTGCACAACATCCTAGGAAAAGCTAGATAGTACTAGAGATTTGATCCAAAAATATCTTGAGTTGTGGCACTGTTGATATCTTTGACCAAAAATTGACCAGGACTTCATGTGGAGTGAGCTATGTCAGGCAGCATTGAACTACATGAAGTAGAAGTCGATCAATGCCCCAGTGATTAGGTTTCCAGTGGAAGGGGTGATGTTTGAGGTGTTCTGTGATGATTTTGGCTTAGGTTTGGGGTGCGTACTGATGTAGTAGCGAGGAGTGATCTTTAATGGGTCTTGGAAGTTGCGTTAGAATGAATGTAACTATGCCACCCATGACCTGGATCTTGTAGAGGTCATTTTCACACTAATGTTCTGTTTAGTCAAAAGTTATCTTTTAACATTTATGTCTTGTTTTGGAAATCACAAATGTATTCATATATGTTTATCGTAATGACTATGTTTATTGTACTAATTATTTTTATCATACTGACTATGTTTATTGTACTAACTATGTTTATCATACTGACTATGATTATTGTACTGACTATGCTTATCAGACTGACTCTGTTAATCGCACAGACTCTGTCAATCATACTGACTCTATAAATCATACTAACTCTGTCAATCATACTGACTCTGTCAATCGTACTGACTCTGTTAATAATACTGACTTCTGTTCATCATACTCACTTTGTATCGTATCAATACATTACACTATGTAATCCTTATAGCACCCATATTTTTATCATATGCTTGTTTTTATCCTTTATCAACACATGTCAATCGTAATCATGCTTATCATATTCATATATCTTTTGTTTTAACCAAAAGGATGTCGTGGAGTTAGTTATAAACTAATCAAAACTATGTCATGTTTTCTGTTTCAATATGACCCTTATAATGCCAGGTGTCGAAGTCCCTCTGAGTTTTCTAGAGAAATATGATTGTTGGAGGAAATGTGACCATTGGAACCTAAGGCCTATAAATAGAAGGTCATTTGAAGCTGAGAAGAAGAACTGAGAGAATTTGATCATTCTGTGCTTCTATCAAGTTCTAGAGAGAGACATAGTGACTTCTCTCATGCTTTGTGCGAAATCCCTGAAATTACAAAACGTGAACGGCTCGTTCTTAGTTTTTGTATTTCAAAAATTGATTTGTTATACTTTGTGTGACCGATCAGGTGATAAAGATCGCAGGCTACTAAGGATAGGTAGATTGTGCTACCGATCTTCGTATCAAGGTCTTTCAAGTGTTTGAATGACAGAGGTGCTGCTTACCTAAAAAATAGACGGCTTGCGGGGATATATAGATAGGTGTACCGATCATGGTATTGAGAACTTGCGAGGATAACAAGGTAGACGTACCGATCATAGTATTGAGGGATTACTATTGTGGTGGTAAGACGGAACTCTTATCCTATGTGAAAGGATACCATTCTCATTGGGATAAAATAATTGTAATACTTTTACATTTCTGCTGCTGATTGTATTAGAATTTCATATTCATTTGTAATTGTTCCAATTACAATTATACTGTTATGTATTGCATTGATTTATTTTATATGCTTTATGGTAGAATCCTTCACTATTGTTTTACTCTTATTACTGTATTCATTTTAAATATAATTGCTTTACATTTTTTATAATATTATGTCGTATCATACCTTTAAATCCAGGACAATTGTGGTTAATTGTATCTTTTGTGAATTTTATTAGATAAGATCATTTAAACTAATTTCGTAAGTATTTAAACAAAATGATTATTAAACCAACAATTCACCCCACTTCTATTTTTCCATCTAATATACATATACATATATACATCGATCCTATAATTGGTATCAAAGGAGGTTTCCACTGATTTGTATTACTATCCATATTTCTTTCTTTCAAATTTCTGTTTCAACTTCTTAATACACTAACGTGTGGAGTGGAAATGATTTTGTTTCATTAGACAGAAGGGATGAATATTGGGTCAATTTACAATCTAATTCCTACTAGACAACCTATATTTGATGGGAATGATTATGTGTACTGGAGAGATCGAATGAAGACATTTTTTATCAAAACTGATGTAGAAAATTTTATTATGCTTACCGGAGGCTACAAAATTACTGACAATGAAGTCAGTACTTTAACTAATCAATAAAAGAAAGAATATCAACTGAATTACAATGTACGCGATAATTTTCTATGCTCTATGACCAGGAATATATACAGCCAGATATCATCTTTTGAACCAGCCAACTATATTTGGAAGAAATTGGAATTCACACATTTTGGTACATCTATGTTTATAGAAACAAGAAGAATAATTCGTCGAGCAGAGTATCATGGATTTCATTTTCCTTATGGAGATCCAGTATGTAAAGTGCAACAAAGATTGATGAAAATTGTCAACAATTTACAATATATGGGTGAAAATGGTTTTGATGATGATTCTCTTGTAGAGACGATTATTGATATAATTCCAAATGAATGGGAGTAAAAAAGGTGATCTATTGATGAAAATAGAAAAGTTTCTTATATTACTCTTGATGAACTCTTTGGAACTCTTCTACAGCACAAGACAAGAATGAAGAGAGATTATGATTTCATTAAGAAGAAAATGGAAAAGGATGTGTAGCTTTTTCTACTACATACAATGGTAAAACAACTGAAAGGATGACAAGATCCAAATCTAAGAAAGTTGAAGTATCAGAATCAAGTGATTGTGATCATTCAAATAATGAGTTATCCAATCATTCTCGAATGATGAACAAGATTGTGGGAATGAAAGAATACCAATACAGATTCAAAAAGAAAGATAGGAAGTATAAGAATGATTCAGAGGTAACTTGTTATGAATGAAAGAAAGTAGGCCATATAAGACCTGATTGTTCTTTATTGAAGTGAAAAGATAGAATGGTGAAACATTCTGAAAGATATAAGAAAAAGTATTACAAGACAAAGACAATGAATGTTTTGAAGGCCAATGATACTTGGAGCACATGTGGTGGTGATTTATCAGATGATTCTTTAGAATATGAATCCTCGGGACAAAAGAATATTGGACTTATATCTAGACTACCAATTGAAGATCATTGTTTCATGGCTAAGGTACATACTGCTGAAGCCATTAAAAATATTTCCTTGAATTCAAATTATACTGATAATAAATATTATGAATCATTAAATGATGAGTCTTCATCATCAGAAGATAATACATTAAAATCTTATGAAAAAGTGTCTAGGTTTACTAAACCTCTTTAGAATGAAAATTCTAAATTCAAGAAAAATCATGATAAGGAAAATTATAGAATTTCATTTTTAACTAGATAAGTATCACATCTTTTTAATGATCTTGATATGAAAACTTCTGATTTTTAATGTATCTTAAAAACCCATGAGAATTTCAATTAGGATAAGGATAAACTTTCTAATGATCTTCAAAATTTAATTTCTATGAAAAATGTTTTTGAGCCTAACTCTAGTTCAAAATCAAATGATTTAGAGGATAAAAACTTAGTTTTAAAACTAAAGTCAGAAGTTTTTTCCTTGAGCAAATGTTAGTTAAAATTTACATATGGAATGAAAAACTTTGATAAAATGTATTCTCAAATTAGACCATTGAGAAATCATTCTGTTTATGTTTATACACATTCTAAACCGGTTTTTAGTAATAACTATTTTTTCCTCAATGTACCCCTTTTTGTACTATGTGTCAATGTTGTGGAAACTATAAACGAGATTGTTCTATTAATAGAACTCATTCTTTATGATTCCATAAATCTCATTTTGCAAAAAAATGTGGATTCCTAAAATTCTTTTATCTAAACCTTCTGAATCCAAAAAAGTTTGGATTCTGAAAAACTAATTGTTTCTTTTTTAAGAAAATAAGAACTGTACCAACAAAAATCTTTGGTACATGGATAGTGGTTGTTCTCATCACATGACTGTAAACAAATATTTCTTTGAAAAGATTATCGAAACAATAGGTGTAAAAGTTACCTCTGGAGATAATGCTCAAGGAAAGATTGTTGGAATAAGTAATATTTTTTTTCTTGGAAAAGTTATTATTTAAATTTTTTTGTCTGTTAATGGTCTTAAGAACAATCTCATCAGCATATGTCAATTATGTTATGAAGGATACCTTGTGAATTTTACAAATGATAAATGCTTAGTTCACAATTCCAAAGATGAATTCATTTTATCTGCCCATAGGCAAGAGAATGTATACATTATTAACATATATGACCTTTGGAACCAAAATTTACCTTGCTTAAGTGAAATATAAGACCAATCATGGTTATGGAATAGAATACTAGGAAACTACAACCTAAAAAACCTTTTTAAACATTCAAAGAAAAGACTTGTAAAGGGACTACCAGATCATAGATAAGATTCATCAAAGGTCTGTGATCCTTTTTAATTTGGAATGAAACATAAAAATATCTTTAAATCAATTAATGAAGTTTCATCTTCTAATGCATTACAGGTAGTGCACATGGATCTTTTTGGTTCTTCACAAATAGGAAGCATTGGAGGAAAATACTATGTATTTGTTTTAGATGAGGAATTTACTAGATATACATGGGTTTATTTTCTAACAATGAAATATGAATCCTTTTTCTATTTGAAAATTTTTAGAGCCCAAGTTAAAAATGAGAAAAACCATCCATTGATAACAATCCATAGTGATCATGGTGGTGAATTTCAAAATTCATATTTTAAAACATTTTGTAGTAAGAAAGGTATTACTCCCAATTTCAATGCTGTGAGAACTCCTCAGCAAAATGGTGTTGTTGAGTGAAGAAGTCAGATTCTTTAGGAAATGACAAGAACCATGTTGAGTGAATACTCAATTTCTATGCACTTTTGGGATGAAGTTTTTATTACTTATTGTTATACTATAAATCATGTTTTAAATAGAGATTTTCTTAATAAAAGACCTTATGAATTTTCGACTAGTAGAAAACCTAAAGTTTCATAGTTTAATGTTTTTGGATGCAAATTATTCATTCTGAAAACTAACGATAATCTACACAAATTCTCTCTAGAATCTGATGAAGGAATATTTCAAGGATATTCTACAACCTCTAAGGATTATAGAGTTTTCAATAAAAATACTTATACTATTGATGAAACAATGCATGTTAAATTTGATGAAACTAATCCTTTTGTTTTAAAAAACCCCAACCTATATATTCAGATGTGTTTTCAAAAAATGATTATCAACCTCGATTAGAAGATCCTTCTAATAAGGAAAATGTTCAAGAAAGTTTTTATGAAACATTTACCCCAAAATATTTTCTACTATATGTTGATGAACAGGTTTTACAAAACCCAGATCAATTGCTTCTTAGGAATCATCCCAGTGATAACATCAATAGTGATGATAATCAACCTGTAAGGACCAGAAATTCCTTGAGAAATGAAATGGAACATCTTGCCTTTCACTCCTAATTCGAACCTAAAAGTACAAGTGAGGCCTTAGGTAATGAATATTGGATTAAAGTAATTCAAGATAAACTAAATGAATTTAAAAGGAATAAAGTCTGGACTTTTGTTGAAAGACCTAAAGAATCAACTATAATTGGTGTAAAATGGGTTTTCAGAAATGACTGTGATGAAAATGGAACCGTTGTAAGAACTAAAGGAAGACGTGTTGCTATGGGCTATAATCTATAAGAGGGAATGAAATATGGAGTAACATATTCTCCTATAGATATACTTGAATCTATTTGTATTCTATTATCCTTTGCAGCGTACTATAACTTCAAATTATTTCAAATGGATGTTAAATGTGATTTTATAAATGGATTTGTTCAAGAAGAAGTTTTTGTTGAACAAACCCCTAGTTTTCTAGACTCAAAACATCCTAATCATGTTTTTAAACTTTCCAAAGCTTTATATGGCCTTAAATAAGCCCCTAGAGCATGGTATGATAGACTTATAAGATTTATTTTACAAAAAAGTTATGAAAATGGTACAGCATATCCAAACCTTTTTATAAAAATAGAAAATAAAAATGTTTTGATTGTTCAAATTTATGTTGATGACATCATATTTGGATCAACATAGTAGTATTTAACTGATTCTTGTTAGAATTTAAGAAATATAAGTTAGAAATGAGTATGATGGGTGTGTTAACATTCTATTTAGGTATTCAAATTTCACAAAAACTAGAAGGAACATATATATCTCAACATAAGTATATAAATGATTTACTCAAAAATTATGATTATGACAATACTAAAAGTATTATCACTCCAATTTGTACCTCAAATATACTTGATCATGATGAAACTATGAAACCATTTGATCAAACAACCTTTAGAGGTATCATTAGAAGTTTTTTATACTTGATACCTAGTCGACCAGACTTAATATTTTTAGTATGATTATCTGCAAGATACCAATCTAATCCAAAAGAGTATCTTTTGGAAGCTGTGAAAAGAATCATTCAGTATTTAAAAGGAACTCTGGATTAAGGACTTTTTTATTCTTCTAGAAATGATTTTGTTTTAAATTTTTTTAAAGATGTTGACTTTGGTGGTTGTATAATGGATAGGAATAGTACATCTAGAACATGTAATTTCGTAGGAGATTCCATGGTTTCATGGTCCTGTGAAAACAACACTCAGTAGAAATTTCCACAGCTGATGCTAAATATGTTGCAGTTGGAAGTAGTTGTGCTCAATTATTGTAGATGCAACACACACTCACTAACTATGGAATGATTTTTTCCAAAACTGAAATTCTATGTGATAATACTATTTCCATAGTTATTATTAAAAACCCAACACATCACTCTCATGCAAAACAAATAGATATTAGGAATCACATTCTTATGGATCACAAACTAAAAGGAGATATTATTTTACAATTCATCGGAACACAAGAACAACTTGCTGGAATTTTTACAAAACCATTACCTTCGGATAGATTCGTGTTTATAAAATAGAAGCTTGGAATGATTACATTAAAATAATCATTCATATATACTTCATGTTTTACACTCCTCCATACATTAAAATCCTCTTAAAATGGGGAGAACACATTTTTCTTCACCCTATATATTTCTTAAACTTTTACGTATTTATTCGTTTTTTATTTTGGTTTGAAAAATTTCTAATTATCTTTTTGACTATTTGGTTATTGTTTTAATCATTGTAATCTTGATTTCCTAGTTAAGGTATTGATTTTCTTTCCATAGACATGTCAAACAATGGTAACACTTTTGTTTTCCATCAGCACGTTAACCAATGGTAACAACATTGTTTTCCACCAGCACGTAAACCTATGGTAACAACTTTTATTTCTATTAGCAAATCAGCCAATGGTAACAACTTTGTTTTCCATCGGCACGTCAACCAATGGTAACAACTTTTTTTCCATCGGTACATCAACCTATCGTAATGACTTTGTTTTCCATCGGCTTGACAACCTATGTTAATGCCTTCTTTCCATCGGTCTGACAACCTATGGTAATGACTTAGTTTTACATAGGCCTGAAAACCTATGGTAATGACTTTGTTTTCCATCGGCCTGACAACCTATGGTAATGACTTTTTTTTTCCATCGGCTTGACTACCTATGATAATAAATTTGTTTTGCATCGGTCTCACAACTGATCATATTCTTTTTCCTCGAACCCATGTATTTTATTTTTTGCTATTGTATTATACTATGTTAATACTATTAAACCAACAATATTCTTAGAATCTCCAGCATGTACATTTTTTCATTCTTTGGTTTGTTGTTTCATTTTTTTAAATAAACTCCTTTAAATCCCCTTCATTTATTTACTTTTCTTCTAATCTCAACCATAGAAGATCAACGATGATCCTTTTTTCACCTATAAATAGAACTATCACCTCCTCAAACCCACCTCATTTTTTCATATCCCATGGTGAAGCTCTTCCCCTTTGTTTTTAGACTCTGTACGATCTTCCATTTTCCGCATCATTATGTCTCAGTCCTCTACCAACACTCCTGCTGAAATTTCTTCAAAAGCATTTTTAGAGAAATACTTCTTCAGAGAATGGTTAGTTTCTCGAGACTTATTTGATACATTTGATTCAACAATTAGTAGGATTATTTTTTTCAAGGCTGGGAACATCTTCGTGTTGAAAAACCTATATCTTAAGATCTGATTCTTGTTAAAGATGTTAGTAAATTCTACCAAACCGTGTATTTTGACAAAAATATGAAGACCAACTTTGCTGTTTATGATAGAAAAATCTCAATGTATATGAAACAAGTAGCCCACTTCCTAAATGTCTCAAAAGAAGGTTATTATTTTTTCCATCTCATAAACTACCAGATGAAGTTAGTACGTTTAATAATGAAAGTGCTGAAAAGTCATTATTTCTTATAAATAAAGAGAAGAGAAATGTAGCTCATTTATCTCTATATAACAGGTTCATGATGCTTTGGATGCAAGGTTCTCTTATCCCAATGGAAGGGGATAGAGAAACTATTAAAGTCTCTGATATATTTATGCTATACTATTTTGGAAACATGAGAAAGGTAAATCTCATGGGGTACATTTTTGAAACAATCTAGAATGTCAAGTCAGGAGCGTTTAAATATCATTTGAATATGTATCCCTCTATTCATAAAAAGTTTATTCTTGAGAGCATGATGTTTTGTAATACTCATTTGAAAGGGAAAATGAAATAATTGAAGCCTTCTTGGTTAAGTAAAAATACATTGAAGAAGTTGTATGTTTGTTTCGATCAGAATTCAATTCTTTTTTGTCAAAGTTGTAGAAGCTAAATTGGCACAAAATCAATCAGCACCAAGTCAATTGGCACCTATTCTAGTTGAATCTTTACCAAATATTTCTCCTCAAATGTGAGATCCGTAAACCAGTACTAAGATAACCAAGAAAACTAAAAATAACAAGTAGATTGTGGCCAAGTGGAGGAAAGATAGAGAACAAAGAAAATAAAGTGATCCTAAGTTTGGTCTTGATCCAGATGGAGTTTTTGCTGAGAGAATAAGGGTAGAGGATACTCTTCAGGCTGAAAAGAAAAAGTGGACTCTTTTGAAAATCAAATATCAAGACTTTGATGTTTCTAAAATCACGAAAATGGTTGAGGAGGCTACTGCTCAACTAAAGGAAGAAGTTCATCAAGAACCAATCAAACAGAGTTATCTAGAGAAAGAGAAAGGGAATCAAATTTTGAAGGAAGTTAAGGAAGATGAAGAAGTGGAATATGATTTTCCTTAGGAATTCCTTCAGAGTTCAAAAAAGAGTAGAGATGAATCTTTTCAAAAGAAAAGTGAAGGTATTCAACAGGTTCCTCATGCCGATCAAGCATAGAATGAATCTGTTGAAACTCCAGATAGAATTCCTTCCCAAGAAAAGAAAGGTGCTCAATATTCTCATATTGAAAAAGTAATCAGTATCAGTGACAAAGACTAAGAAGAATGAAAGGAGAAAGAAAAAGAAAAAGGAAAACAACCAATTGAAGACTAAAGCCGATCAAATGAACTGGATACATACGATGAGGATACTGATTCAGAAAACAAAATTTATCTCAAGAAAAGTGATTACATTTTTCATGCATTGATGAGAATTGAAAATAATATTCCTTATTTTCCTAGAATCAGAGCAAAAATTTATTTCATCACTGATAATCAAAGGAAGATGTGTTGTTCTGTATGAGAACTTAGAAAGAGTGTATTGTCAATTCAAACTGATTTAATAGTAATGTCTAAAAGTTTGGATTCTCATAACAAGGCTTGAAATATAATGACTAATTGGTCATAAAAAGTAGAAGGCTCAGTGAATGATCATGAAATATCAATTGAAGACTTAAGGCGGCTTTCAAATCATCTTTCTATTGATTTCAATAAGCTTGACAAAGAAACCTTTGAAAGGATGAATCAAATGTCAAAGACTCATGGAGCTGATATCTTGTCAATAAAAGAGCTGAAAGAGAGAATGAATGGTTTTTAGTCAGACTTTTGGATGGTTTTATCATTCAAAGATGAAATAGTTCCATTGAAGATGCAAAATTATGTGTTATCTAAAAACAATAAAAATTTTCAAGGCAAAATTTATACTCCAGAAGAAGTAATCAGAGTCCAAGAAGAGAATATCAAGAATCAGGATCAGATTTTTAGCGATCAACAAGAGCTTCTCAAATCCCAGGGTTATTCTATCTCTGAAGACAAGAAAGAAATAAAAATGATGAAAGATGTTCTTCATGAGAAAATCAATAAAGAAAAATTAAGAGAATACAAATGAATGTTTTCCTGTATCATTCTTTATTCACTTTTATAATTCTATGGACTTTTGATTTCTTAATGTTGCTTATGTATTGTATCCCACTGCCTAGCATTTCATTTATCAAATTTTTTTAGGAAACTCAACATTACCACATTCTTTTTTCTAAATCACAAAGGGGGAGAATGTTTTATAAAGGGTGTATATTTTAATCAAATATTTCTAAATCATGGAAAATTTATGAATAAAATCCTTAGGAAAGTACATACCTAAGGGAGAGATAGTTTTATTCAATTTCATATTCAGAAAAGATTCCTATAACTCAGGGGGAGATAAGTATTTCTTTTTTTTACTTTATATTTTATACTTTACAAAAAGGGGGAGATTATTGAGTGAAAAGTTATCTTTTGAATTTTATGTATTATTTTGGAACTCACAAATGTATTCATATATGTTTATCGTACTAACTATATGTATCATATTAGCTATTTTTATCGTACTTACTATGTTTATCGTAATAAATATTTTTATCGTATGGACTATAATTACTGTACTGACTATGCTTATCAGACTGACTATGTTAATCGTACTAACTCTGTCAATCATACTGACTCTGTTAATCATACTGAATCTGTCTATCGTACTGACTCTATCAATCATAATGACTCTATCAATCGTACTAACTCTGTCAATCGTACTGACTTCTGTGCATCATACTCACATTGTATCATATCAATATATTACACTAAGTAATTTTTATAGTACTCATATTTTTATCATATGCTTGTTTTTATCCTTTATCAACACATTTCAATCGTACTCTTGTTTGTCATCTTAAAATATCTTCTTTTAACCAAAATTATTTCATGGAGTTAGTTATAAACTAATCAAAATGATGTTGTGTTTTATGTTTCAATATGACCGTTATAATGCCTGGTGTCCAAGTCCCTCTGAGTTTTCCGGAAAATATGACCAGTGGAGGAAATGTGGCTGTTGGAACTTGTGTCCTATAAATAAAAGGTCATTTGATGCTAAAAAGAACAACTGAGATAATTTGATCATTCTATGCTTCTATCAAGTTCTAGAGAGATATGTTGTGACTTCTCTCTTGATTTGTGCAAAAGCCTTGAAATTAAAAAACGTGAATGACCCGTTCTTAGTTTTTGAATTTCAATAAGTGATTTGTTTTTCATTGTGTGAACGATCATGTGATAATGATTGAGGGCTGCTGTGGATAGGCAGACGGTGCTACCGATCTTTGTATCGAGGGCTTTCTTGTTTTTGAATGACAGAGGTGCCGATTACCTACAAAATCGAGGGCTTGCGGGGAAAGCAAGACAGACGTACTGATCATCGTATCGAGGGCCTTCATGGATAGAAAGACAGATGTACTGATCATTATATCGAGGTCTTATGAAGGTGGTGGTAAGACAGACCTCTTATCCTAGATTAAAGGATACCCTTCTCATTGGGATAAAATAATTGTAATACTTTTAGATTTCCGATGCTAATTGTATTAGAATCTCATATTCATTTGTAATTGTTTCAATTACAATTATACTATTACATATAGTATTGATTGATTCTATATGCTTTATGGTAGAATCCTTCACTATTGTATTACTCTGATTATTATATACATTTTGAATAGAATTTCTTTACATTTCTTATAGTATTACATCGTATCATACCTTTATATCCAAGACAATTGTGGTTAATTGTATCTGTTGTGAATTGTATTAGTTTAAGATCATTTAAACTAATTTCTTATGTGTTTAAACACAAAGTTTTTTAAACCTAAAATTCACCCCTCTCTTGTATTGTTCCATCTAATATACATATACATATATATATCGATCCAACATGTTAAGGAAAAACTACCTCATCAATGATAAATTTGTACTCTTTATGAATTAAAAGAGAATGAGGTATAACTTCTCTCAACGATACCAGAACATGTGACCATGGAGTTGGATAGAGTTCTCCAGGACTACGAATTTGAGATCTCATACAACGTAGGAAAAGGGAATGGGTTGGATGATTCAATGAGCAGCATGTTGCAAAATATTTAGTTCTAGAATCAATAGATTCCATAAAGATAATAGAGGAGTTGGAAACTCAGCACGTGGATGTGAGAGTTGATGTTGACAGAAGATGTTTTTTTAGATGACAGTGTAGTCTCCCTTAGTGCCGCAGGTGGAGGAGTCTCATTGGGGAGACATAAAGACCAATGTGATGCATTATTGCACTGCCCAGGGTGATGCTCTAAAATGATGGTCAAAGGATGGTCCGAATCAAATGTTATTCCAGGGAAAGCCGTTTGTACCAGTGGAAATTCCTTAGGGATTTCTCCAAGACTTCCACCTTTGGTGGTACACTTAAAAGTTTCTAAGATGTACTGGGGCCTCAAGGAACAGTTCTGGTGGCCTGGGATGAAGCGGGAAGTGGTAGATTTTTGTGGAATGATTCCTAGTGTGTCAGTAGGTGTAGGCTGAGCACAATGTTCTTGGTGTTCTATTCTATCCCTTAGATGTTCCTAAATTGATGTGGGGTGACATCTTAATGGATTTGGTCATTATACTACCCATTTCTTTAGGAGGCTGTGATGGCATCTTGGTATTGATGGATTGATTGATGAAATTGTACCACCACCTAGAGATCACGGATTCGAGTGCAGTGGATTCCTTGGAAAGGAATTATGTGGATGAGGTGGTGTGGATGCATGGAGTTACTAGATCCATTTTTCTGGTTAGGGTTACACGTTTTATGTCATGAGTCTGTAGGAGATTATAGCATGCCTTTCGAAACCAGTTATGCCTTAGCACTACATTCCACCCTCAGATGGATCAGCAGACATAGAGGACCATCCATACATTGGAGGAGATGCTATTGGTATGTTTCTGGGACTTGGGAAGATCTGGGAAACAACAATTTCCCCTGGTACAGTTTTAATACAATAATAGCTATCACTCTACCATTGGTATGATTCCATTTGAGGATTTTTGTAGAAGGTCGTGTCATTCACCGGTAAGATGGACAGAGTTTGGGAAAGCATCTGTTCTTGTAGAGGAGGTAGTTCAAAGCATGAAAGTGAAGGTTAATCTTTTGTGTGAGAGTATTAAGGTGGTTCAGAACCATATAAAGTCATATACTAATCATAAGAAGAGGCCCTTGGAGTTCAAGGTTAGGGACTATTTTTTCTAAAAGGTTTCCCCACGGTTTATGTAGAAGAGGTTCTGTATGGGAAGCAAGCTTTCTCCCAGGATCCTCAAACCTTTCGAGGTGTTGGGATGAGTTGGAGAGATGGTATATCAGCTAGAGTTTCTTCCATGATTGGAGACGATCCCTGACATTTTCATGTCTCTCAACTCCATTAGTATCTTCATGAATAATCCCTTATCATTGACTAGGGAGAGTCAGATATCAAGGATTACGCGATGTTCATGGAGAGACTGTTAAGAATGGGGGATCATAAAGAGAAAGTTCTTCATAGAGGGACCATTACCTTGGTTCGTGTGTCACTGAGGCATGGTGGCCTTGAGGAGAGTTCATGGGACCGAGAGGCCAATATGAGTGCCATGTATCAAGAGTTTTTATATATATTTTTTTCTGGGTTTTACTTTTGTTATTTATTCTAGGGTGTAATGCTTGACCTTGTTCATTATCTGATGAGTTGTTTCCCTATCCTCAAAATGCCTGTAAAAAGTACCATCTGCGGGGAGTGGAGGACATGATCCCTAATCAAGACACATTAATATGGATGTGGTCAAACCCAAGAGGATATGTTAGTGACTCCCAGAAAAGGTGGTATCCTAACATGGAAGAAGGAGCTCGCTTGTCTATGTGTCAAGATATAGTGACATTTGGGGTTTCTGTGGGTTTTTGGGGGAAGTGGGGACTTAGTGTTTTCATTGTTTTTATGGAGATATATTTCAATGATTTGGCTATGTATTGTGGACTATTTCACTCCAAATTTAGAATAACACAATGTGGTTTTCCCTTGAGAGTTATCTTAAGGGATGGTTTTTGGACCCAAATTATTCTTAGCGACGCTATGTCAGTGTGTCGACATGTCAGTGTGTTAGAATGTTAGTGTGTTGGAATAGGTGAGAAAGGGGAATCCACATCAGTGAGTTTTGGGCACCTGTGTTGGTAGGACGAGGCGTCAGTATGTTAGGGCATGGCTAGGTCGATGAGTCGGGACGTCAGGGCATCAATATGTTAAGGCATCGATACGTTAGTGTGTTAGTAGGATGAGGATCAATATATCATTGTGTTGGTAGGATATTAAGTTGGTGGCTCATTGATGGTCGTTCTGCTTTAGTAGGTCACTTCGACAGCTCACCCATCGGTGGATCAGCATCATTGACTCACACATTGGTGAATCATTTGTAGTTTATCTAGTTTATCTTAGTTTTACAGTTTTTCCCCTATTAAGTTTTATTTAATGTAAACCAAGTTTAAATCTTTACATGGGTGTGTTTAAGGGATTTTTAAATGATATTAAGAATATAATTAATATCCTAATGTTTTGGTGGATTTGAGATATTCAAACTGTGTAATCTTGACCATGATCCAATGAATGTTGGCTTTTGAAACCGTTCTTCCTTTAATATAGGATCTGGCTCTTCAATTTCAGGATCCTCACATCCAAATACTTTTTTCATTCCATCTTGGTGTTCCTAGTGTCTTCCATCCTAGATGAGGTGTGGGCCTATTCTATATCCCCTCATACTAAATTTTCTTAGAGTTATTCCCTACTTCTGGTATGATCCCATATTTGTGGCGCATAAGGAGTTTAGGTTGCCTGTTATTTTATGTAGGGACTCATCTACCTCTCTTTAATTATTGCATCATGTGGGGTGGGTGTAATAATTATTTCATTTGAATAATGATGAATATTTTTTTTATAATAATAAATAAACAAGAAGGGTATATGGTCAAAAGATA
This sequence comes from Viscum album, assembly GCA_963277665.1. Classification (NCBI taxonomy): domain Eukaryota; kingdom Viridiplantae; phylum Streptophyta; class Magnoliopsida; order Santalales; family Viscaceae; genus Viscum; species Viscum album. Next base: position 1,224,229,469 of record OY728157.1, on the reverse strand, counting down.
ATGGAGTCATGGAAATGACGAGCTGGGAGTGGTTTGACATTGATCGCCTGCTTTATTTTTTTGTCATTATTGATGTTGTGATTAACTATTAATATTAATACATCTAAAAATCATGTCCATTCTTGGAATTTTTCATTTCATAGGTGATGATTTATTACTATTTTTTATTTCTTATGAACAATTGGTGTGAATTATAATCTGGCTAGTTGCATATACCAAGATAATGAAATGAATTACCGAACATGAAAACCCTTTTGTGATCTCCCATGATTATAGAAGTGGATTAAATAATAGTTTTTATCATAATATGAATATATCATATTTGATAGGTGTGGATGAGTGATGTGTTCTGTTGGGTTTTGTGACGTTGTGTGAGTTTTGTGGTGCATCTGTTAGGAGTATGATTATGGGTACTGGGGTAGGTAGGGGATTTGGTTCTATGAGAAGGGTGTGGTATATATGTAAGGAGGGTATATTGTTTAATGGTCATTTATAAGGGTTTTTTGTGTGTTGTGGTACATGTGGTGTGTCAGTATCTTAGTTTTAGAGACTGATTGATTGTGGAATGGATGGAATTATAGGCAGTGGGACTGCCATTGGTGTGATGTATCTATCGAACGATGATGTGCAGTGTGACTGAAGTGTGGTTTTAGACTTGTAATGTAGTGTGAATGAATCATGGAAATATTAGGATTGTGCGTTATAACTCTGAAGACATATAGATGATAGTGGTTGAATGAGGGCATGCAGTGGAACTACAAATCTAGTTTTTTTGTTATTTTGATCTGGTTGTGGTTGGTAGTTTCCTGGAAGTGTTGGAATATATTAAATTGAATACCTTAATTAAAAATGGAATGTAGTTAAAATAAATGTGGTTGGTTTATGCTTTGAAAGTGGTTTTTATATTGTTGTGCATATAAGGGTAGCATAAGATATCGTTCTATATGAGTTGGATATCGGTTGTAGGGAAACATATGTTGGGATTAGTGTTTGCTTACCTATACATATATAAATTTTATTTACATGTAATATCTTTATGCACCCCACCCTTGTTGAGAACCTTGTTCTGAACATCCCCATTCTTGGGGGGATGGTGTCTTTCCAAACTTACCTGTGGTAGAATGGATGGATAGTTACTGAATTTTTTCCTCAAACCCTATTTCAGGTTGTTACTACTCGAGTGTATTTGGATAGGTTGTATTGGATTGAAGAGTTCCATAGACCCAGATCCACAGGGTAGGTTTTCTGTGTACGAGAGACCTCGGTGTTTGTGGTATTGGATTGTTTCCAATGTTTCTTTGGTATGAGGCCTAGGAGACTTCAGGTGAGAGGCATGGTTATTGTGGCCTTGGTGTTTGCAAGAGTAATTGTGTGTGGTTGGAGGCCTAGGAGTGTGTGGGAAGGTTGTGGAAGTGGGACTGGATATGGGAAGAGTTTTACCATAAAGATTTAAACTATGAGGAATTTTCATTTAACAAGTGAGAATGTGGTGCGGGGTAACAAAATGTTGATTTTCTATACTACTACTTTACATGTCTTGGGTTATTTGGTGGGTGTCCCTTGGTGAGGCTGGGCTGGTTAGTACACCATGGTTAGTGCTTTGAGGTTCTACATTTTTTTATAAGGGGAATTATCATGTTTCCACACTTCTGATTTAGTGGATTTAGTTTTCTTACTGGGTATACTTGTATACTCACCCTAAATTTGTAAAACTATTTTCAAGTTTCCAGGAGGTCTTTGAGGACCATGATGGACTTTACTAAATCGAGTGTCAGGTTAGTTTCTATTATGACTTAGTATGTTTTTTTGGAACATATTTTGGTTATTTTGTTTTACTTTTTATCATCTTTAAATTTAAACATGCATGTGGGAATGGATTATAGATTCACTTTTACATTTATCATTGGGAGTTTCTTGCGATTTACCATCTTATCTCCAGATCTTGTTCTATAAAATGGGTAATTACTTCCATTTTGTGTGAGATTCTACGCTCATGGTGCTAGTCGCCACTCTGGGGAACATTTATGGTGGGACTCGGGGAACAATTAGTTACATCCAGATCTCTATAGTATTTTTAATCTCAATATGTAACTAATTGTTCTTGTTTGATTTTGATATTTCTCACCATATAATATTTTCTTTGAATAATAAATTTAAAATATTTTAACTAACTTTTAATATAATTTTAAATATATGATTATAATATTTTTCTTTGAGAAATATATGTTTGGATGTGATAAAAATAATTTTTATCATAAAATATTATATTATGTGTAATCTATGATGGATAGGTATGGTATATTATAATGTCAGTTACTATATTCATGTTAGTTATTTAGTGAGGGCTACAGTGAGGATGAGGTGACATTTGTGTGATTGTTTCTTATTCTTTATGGGATTTATGGCATTATGTTTAATTAATGTATCGTGTCAGCCATTGTGTAGTTATTTCTTAAGTGAACCAACTATGTTAAGACTTCCCCATAGTTTAAATTTACTTCCTTTCAAAAATTGATATGTTATACCCATTTGGTGACTTAGATTCAATAAGTACATTTGATGGTTATCCATGAGGGGTAGTCTGGGATACTAGGGGTCTGAGGTCAAATCAGATGGAACCTTTAATGTGGTTATTTCAAAATTGGGATATCTAATTTTTTTCTCCTCCTATGATTCAAATTTTATCCTATAATTGTTGAGATTATTTGAATTTTAGGGAAAAACCATGGTATAAACTTATGGTATGATTAGTATCATCCATTAGTATGAAATTAAGTATATACATTTTATTATCATAGTTTCATGGTTAGTACGCAATGAGAAGACCTACATGTTTATTTTGAGTGTTACTAAATTGATTATATATTAAAATATATGGATAGTTTTATATTTTAGGGGACCTATTAGAATTACATTCTTATTTTTATACTCACACCATACCCATAAACCTCGATATATATAGAGCTGCTATATTTATAATATAGGTGAGGGAAAATTACTAGAAACATATATAAGAATTAGTGCAGCTCAATGGGGATGTGTTGATGTTCTCATAGTTGTGTCTGGGACATGGTATCATTTGGAGATGATATTTGAAATTTCATATTAATATGTGGTATTAAAAAATGTTTTATAGAGAAAAATATCATCCTCATCAACTTTCTCACCCAAATAGTTCTTATTGAATTTTGTTTTAGGCGACTCATCATATCTTTCATATATTTTTCATAAACTACTCGCAAAATTTGTCATCCAATTTGATAACTAGTACCCAGTATGGAATGACTACTTCTTAGAGTAGTTCAACAAACATAATTTCATTTCTAGAGGAGATGAAAGTTGAATCCATGGAAAAAAATTCAATAATACATTTTTTGGAAATGAATTAATGAGGAAGAAAGTTGTCTATAATGATCTCCTTTAGATGAATTCATAAGACAACAACTACCATAATAGATGAATTATTTTCTTAAATTCAATTACCCAATTCTATCAGAATAGATGCATGTTAATCGATTGACAAAATATTATGAATCAGATGATAATGTTTTCATCATGTTTTCCATTGAGAATTAATGTTCCCCTTCTAATATACTTTCTCAATGTTAATGTTTTTGTTTCTTAAGAAAATTAAATGTTTAACTACTCATGAAGACAATGTATTCTTCGCATGATGGTGTTACCAATACTAAGTAAGAATTTAACTTGGATGCTAAAAATATACAATCAAAATGTTAGTTAAAAACATCAAGAATGATTCAACATCATAGGGTTTAATAAACTAATCAGGGAAATAATTTTGGGTATTAAATTTGTTGTTTATTAGAATCCACACAACTAACCTATTGACCCCAAAAAGTAAATGTACATTTTCAATATTGGGGTGACAATGAGGATGAATGCGATGATTGATATTGATTCATGGATCCACGTCCAACATAAAACCATATAAATACTTTGAAAAGATATAACTTTAACGTAATGATATACTTTCTCTATTTTACTATAAAATTATATAATTAAATTTTAACATAATTTTTATTATTCGATGAATAGTTCATTTATTTGAGAAGATCTATGTAATACATTTGTCTTGATGGCCACTAGAAAATCCCATATAGGATTAAAAACACATTTTATGAAGTTACATTATTGGGATGTTTAAGGAAAATTAAATCCCCAACTACTAGTTTGGTTATTTATATGTTATAAAGAAGGAATCAAAGACTCTTTCATTAATCCTAACAATGAGAAATCATTTCTGGTGCATTATAGTCGATAATGTATTATTTGAAATTATATATTTTATCAAATTTGTTTCAAAATTTCTTAAATTATGAAACAAAAAAAAATATTTATGAAAATAATGAATTTTCCTAAAAACCAATTTACCCTTATCACAAAGCAAGGATGAAGTATACTTCACTAGAGAATAAATTGGTATGTATTTTAAATAAAAAATAATTTTTTATGTGATTTCAAAAAACTTATGTTCTTTTGTCTATATGTAGATTTATGAATCAAAATACTAATCAACTTCCAACCCACATCATGTAATATAGGAGGAGGCCTGCATAAATATGGTGGCTAAACTAGTTGATGAAATCAAAAAAATAGCATGGGAATGATGTGTCTTTATGAAATAGTTTTAATTATATATTCATTATAACTGTATTACATAAAAATATATATATTTATGTTCATAATTTTTTTATAGAGTTTAGTCACAGGAATCAATTGCGACCGTACTAGAAGAAAAACTACTTTTAGTATATTTTAATTGTCCATAACAATATGGTCGCGTCATTGGATTTCATTTTATACTGCATCCATGAAAATATTTTGAGAATATAAAACCAAATGATGGTACATTTAATATTGTGATATAATTTAAAACTCAAATGGAACCAATATAAAATATTATTTTTTAGTCTGGTTTGGAAGACCAATGTATGAGAATGGATAAAAGAAAATCGGTGTTGGAACAATTGTCCATACATGAACCAAATGACCCAACAATCTTTGAGGATATGCATCCCCACAACTATATAACTAAAATTAGGTAATTATTTTTTATTTACACCTTCTCATAAATGGGAATAATAAAACATAAAATAACATTATATTACTAATATTATGCACAGTATAGTTGTATGGGATATGTGTATATCACTCCCACACACCACCTTGTTGTGAGGGTTACAATATATAATATCCCTGGAGACATGATACCCAATGAATACCACCAAAAAGATCACATGAGAGTGTTGATTAAGGTAGATCATGAGCTGGATATTGAGTTTCATGTTCCACCTAATGATTTAGATTTTACAAAACTCACTGATGTTATTGGAACTTTAACAATATGACAATATAATCTTATTAACATTCATCGGATATGTATTTCAAAAAAAATTCTTATAAAAAACAAGTAAGATTTGATGAAAAATGCTTGATATGAGGTATGATGTTACATATGGACAATGTGATGGGGAAATATAAGGTTAGATCGATAGAATTAAGTGAATCGACCAAGAAATCAAAATGACATTCTCAGAGTATATTTTTCTAACCAGTTCTAGAGAAACATTTATAATCATTAAAACATCATTCATATCACACAATTAAAGATAAAAATATGGCTTAAAATAAATATGAGAAATACATATATGGATCTTTTTTGATAGATTTAATTGGTCTTGATAATATAAATATCATTCACATGCCTAAATGGTTGGGTTTTTCCGTTGTGAACACATTAATGAGGTTCATTTTCAAAATATGTATTTTCAAATACTGATATATGATGTTTATTAAAGTTAATTAATATTTATCTTTTCAATTTTAATTTATAGTACATCTATATAGAGGGAAAACCATTCGATGCATGCTTTGGATTCATTAATCCCAGTATCATTTCTAAGAAAAATCTAACATTAGGTAAAGAAGAAATTCAAAAGAGATGAGTTGAGCTACCCAAAGAGTTTGAGAAGAAAATATTAAATTAGATACTTATTTTTATTCCTACAATTAGTAGGTAAAACTCTATAATCTAATCACATAAAATATATTTTTAATTGTTTTCATTAATTTTTAGTTATGGTATTTATGAAACTCTATATAATTATCATAATAAATCTATATACCCCAAATATTTATTTCTTGGATCCAACACATGGATATCGAAAAACCCACACATGATGTTTAATGTAATTTTTTTGTACTATGTATTCAATATATTATAGATAAATTTTGAATTATATGTTTCGGTTTGCGTTTTGTGATGAATTTTGTTATAATATGGTAGTCGCAAAATATATGCTTAATCATGAAATTATCTTTCTATATTAATTGATAATGTTTGTAGATTACTAAAAATGGAATCATATTAAGGTATATAAAGAAATTCTTAAATATCAATTCATATTTCAAAAAAAAAATATTTTGGTTAATGATTCTACAGTTTCTAATGCATGATAATTACGTCAGTTGTGGGTATTATATTTGAAAATTTATGTGAGAGATCATTGAGCATGAAACATCTGACATGACCTAATATTTAATTAATAATGGTAATTTCAATTTCATTAAATATATATCTTAATCAATTTTTATCAATATTTTCATAATGCTATCTTGATTTCTAACTACCTTTATAATCAAAAGAATAATTTTATTTGTTTATAAATATATGGGATGGATACAGATTTTTAGAATGTCTTTAGATAACAAATTTTGGATATTTCATAATTTTTTTGAGATCTAGTATGATCTATGAGCTTAGAAATATATATTTGGTGTGATGCATTTGTGTCATAATTCATATATATTATTTTTTATCTCTTTCTCAATGGGAAGTATAATGGAGGAAATAAATTTGTTTAGAAGTGGTGAGGTATAAATAAATATTTTTTGGAAATGGAGGACCAAAGTTAAAGGAGGATGTGGAGGTGGAGGTGGATGCAGAGGCAGAATAATAGATATAGATCAAGGTGGAGGATGAGGAAAAGGAAGTGAAAAAATCAAGGATATAGGTGAAGGATGAGATGAGGTGATGGCCTGAAAACAATTAATGTTTTGGGAAATGGAGTAAAATGAGGATCATGTCAAGGTTGTGTTTGATAAACAAATTATTAAACAGTATGAACAACAATTTTCACTATAATAAGAACAACTGTGTAACTATTTCAGGTGGGTTATTGAAAAACATCACCACTTTTTTACGTAATTTTATATAAGAATTCATGTGGTGTATTTTTTCCTGAAAAAAACATAAACTATATAATTTTTTCAAAATTATTATCAGAGGAGACAATTTATTTTTGAAATATACATTTAATGTCAAATATTATTAAAATGTGAAGTAAACCCCTCACTAAGAAGAAATTGAGAATATCATAGACAGTTTTTTCCCATGGCTTCTCTACAATGAAAAAATGGTCCTAGTTGATGAGCCAATTGTCACATGAGAGTCATACAACACAAATCCAATTATAAAACACATATATAATCAAACTCAAATGTATGAATAAATATGTGGGTAGTTAACCCCTAAAGATAGATGATATATTAGAGAACTGTTGTAGGGAAACTAGTATTGATAGATCATGTCCATTGAGGAGGGATAATGTCAAATAATAATGACCTCAAATAAAGAGAAATAACCTTATGAATAATCCACAAAATTTAAATACATGATTCATATGAAATAATGAAGTACATAAAATACAAAATAACACCTCAGTAAAAAATATGCAAGTATCTTAATCCAAAACCTCTAAAAATAATGAAAAATCATTAATATTCTAAAAATAAAAATAAAATGGTTTCAATTTGGGGGGGGGTGGACTTATTTGGGCTACTAGGTAATCTATTAGATAAATGAAATAATATAAAAATTGATTTTGGCATCCATGAATGTTATATTCATTATATTTGTGATCATTCATTATGTAAAATGATATAGTTTCACAATCTCATTAGTAAAAAACTCATCATCATTCTCAATAAAATGTACATGAGAATAGGAATATTAACAATATAATGAAAAAATAATTATGAGGATATGATAGTGTTTATAAACATCTAAAATAGAGAAATGGTTATACTAATATATATCACAATCGAATAAGGATTAATAGATTCACTAGATGTCATTGTCATTTCAATTCTATAAAGGGAGAACTGATGTTAAATAGTTTCAAAACGGGACAAAAAAATTATAATGGAGTTTAGTGTCATCCGAAAATACATAATGGGTCACACTGATGTTTTTTACATCAATGAAGTTAAATTATTTATCATTGAGTTTTTAATCTCTATGATAGTGAATATGTAAGATAAATTTTATTATGTTCCATAAATAATCATATGTTATTATTTATTTTAGTGAAGTTAATGACTCATAATGGGTTCACACCAATGGTTAATGTTTTAGAGAAATAAATTACTTCATCAAAAAGGACTATTCACTCAAGTAATTTGATCAGGAACTCAACAAGGATAATTCACTCATGAGGATAGAATTTTAGTTTCATTCTCCAATGCATTCAAAATTCTAGGTTATGAAATAGAAATATTGTTAGATAACCCAAAGTGTTGAACACCTAGTAGGATAAAAAGACATGGTGGAATCAGCAATACATCAAAGCAATATATGGTGTACCTGATAAGTCTCAAATATTGTGTTTTCAATTTAAAATTGTCATTTTAATATTTTATTATTTTCTATTTGTGTTAAAATGATTTTATAGTAATACTAACATTTGAATTGTTTGACTATATAGTTGTATTCTTTTTCTTGATTTGGGGTGGTTGGTCCAAAGATTCTCATGCTTATGAGTGATTAGACATTGAGGGTACAAATGAGATAACAACAACAATGAAATGGGTCAACAAGGCATACAACCATAATGAAACATGAATTCCTTTTACTTATTTTGTTACTTTTTCCCAATTTTATATATTATTTTTTACATTAATTTCCTTATCATTTTTATATAGTATTTATTTTATCATATAACTTTTTTGAAGTCATATTTTCTAGTAAATTGTCTATACTAAGCATGAAAAGAGAGAACATAGTGATTCTGGATGAGTTGTTTCATACAACATGGGGTTTCTTCCTAATTCCAAGTGGAAAATTTATTTTGTTTCTGGCTTTGTGTAGACATTTGAAAGAAAAAAACATCACACTGTCAATCATCCACAATACAATAGAATAGTTGGTGTCACTTGTATAACTCAAATCGTATGTTTTTAGTTTATAATTTATATTTTTTCTAAAAAACATCATATTCTAAAAATATATGAAAGACAATAATATTATATTGATTCATTGTAAAAACAATTCATAAGTCATTTTTGATATGTTTTAATAAAACAAACCTTAATCTGATACATGATGTTCTTGGTATGACTCAAAGTATCTATTATCAATTTTAAAATTGACATTTCTGTTTACAAAACATCATCACTAAAAACTTAACAAATGTGATCATGTTGTATTTATAATTTATTAAAATGATTCATAAGTCATTTATGATGTGTAGTAATTAGTATGATGTCATACTAGCTTATGGTGTGACTAGTATGACTCAAAGTATGTGTTTTAGGTTTAAAATTAAATTTTAGTAAAAAAACCATATCATGTACTCAAAACCAATAAAAAATTTGGATTGTTTTGATACATTTTAAAAATGATTCATATGTCATTTTTAATGTGTAAGAATTAGATACACATAAAAATGATGCATAGTGTGACTGGATTGACTTTAGGTGTTTCTTTTTATTTAAAATTGATATTAATGTTATAAAAAAGACAACCGATACACTAAAAACTGATCAAACACATTCAATTTTTTTAAACATTATTAAAATGATCCATAATTCATTTTTGATGTGTGGGAATTTTATGAACATCAATATGATATGTGTTGTGCTAGGTTTGATCCAAAGTGGATGTTATCAGTTTAAAATTGATTTTTTTTACAAAAAGTGCCACTCACTGATATCCATGAAAATGCATTCATATTGAAATAATAGTTCAGGAAAAATATTCATAACAGAATTATTATGAGTAGGAATTAGTCACATTTCAAACCCATATACAATGTCACTGGTATGACTCAATGTTCATGTTTTCAGCATAGAATGAATTTTTTGGAAAAATCCTGAGTAACATACTCAAAATTAAGGAAACTCATTAATATTGTATTGATAATTTTTTAAAATGATACATAAATAATTTGGGTCATTTATAAATCATCCATATCCAAATCTGACACACGTAGTGACTGGTATGACTGTAAGTGCTTCTTTTTATTTAAAATTTACATTAATTATAGTAAAAAATACAAATCACATTATCATAACTGACAAAGAACATTTATATTGTTTTTATACTTTAGAAAAATGATAAATAACTCATTTTTTATTTGTAGAAATAATCCCGACCATAATCAGATATATTATGTTCTTTTATGAATCAATGTTTTCATTATCAATTTAATATTTACATTTTAATTTGAAAAGTTTTTTTCATAGAAAATTGAACATGCTTTCTAAGATTATCTTGATAATTTAGTAAAATTATTAATAATTCATTTTTTACATTTTGGAATCTTTCTGACATCAATCCCACACATGAAGTGATTGGTATGACTCAATGTGGATGTTTTAATTTAAAATTAAATTTTAGTAAAAAAACAAGTGGCATACTCAAAACAAAGAAAACACATTCACATTGTTTTGATACTTTATGAAAATTACCCATATTTCATTTTCAATGTGTATTAATTAATTGAACATCAATATGATGCAGATTGTGGCTGGTGTGACTCAATGTGCGTCTTTTTATTTAAATTTGATATGAATTTTAGTAAAAAATGAAACTGACATACTCCAAACTGAGCAAAATCATTCATATTATTTTGATATTTTGTATATAAATTAATAAGTAATTTTTGACATGTATGAATCATCCCCAACACAATTTTATATATGATTCTCCGGATATGAGTTAAAGTATCTTTTATTAATTTAATATTTATATTGTTGTTTGAAAAGTTTCCCTCAATTAAAACTTAGAGAATGAGCCCAAATTGTCTTGATGAAATTTGAAAAATTATTCTTAATTCATTAATGACATGTTGAAATTAGTCTCAAATAAATCTCTCACATGATGTGACCATTATGACTCCAAGTTCATTTTTCTAGTTTAAAATGAAATTTTAGAAAAAAAAGGTTATGTACTCAATACCGAGGAAATTCATTCATATTTTATTGGTAAATTTAGAAAAATATCTATGAGTCATTTGGGACATGTAAGAATAAAATGTACACCAATATGATAAATTGTCTGACTGGTGTAAATTTAATTCAATTATCTAAATATATAAGTATCATTTTAGTTTAAAATTCACATCACATCACCAAAAATGAAAAAAATGAGCTGAGATTGTGTTCTCATCATTCAATATGATTTTACATAATTAATGTCCTCTTCATTTTCATCTTATAATTATTATGTTTTTCATCATAGATATATTTATTTAAGACGAAAAACAAATTATGAGATATTAATGAATCAACAACAACTCAATCTGAAACACAATATTCGTGGTACGACACATTTTTTAGTTTAAAATTACGAAATTCTGAATATTTTATTTATTTATATTATTAATAATAGAAAAATTGTTCTTTAAATAAATAAAATCTCGTTTTGTTGGGAAGGGGTGGTTTGTTCTTCTTATAAATGTGTGTTATTTTCCTCTATAACAATGTTTTATTATAGTATTTGAGCTATTAATTTTATTTCATTTAAATTCAGTATTTTTTTTGGTTTTTCTTAATTTTAGGTGTTGTTTCTAGTGCTTTAGATTACTGTTACTCTACACCATCATATGACCTATTTTTGGTGTTTTATTGTGTTGTAACATTGCACCGTAGTGTGTTACTTTATCATTGCATTATAAAAGCATTGGTAAATGGTGTTGTTTTAAGTTCTATTAAATGAACTAATAAAGGAGTTCTTATCTATGATTTTTTTCACTGATATAGAACCCATTTATCTGTGATGATAATGGAAAATGTCTTTTAATAGTGCTACAATAGTCAATTTTTTTTGAGAACTATTAAAGGATGATTTATGAAATGGTGAAGGAATTTATTTTTAGTTGTGTGATGTCTACCATGACTATATAACCCACCTAGAAACCTAAAAATAAGTTTTATATACATAGGTTGATCATACATTTATACTCAGAAAGGGAAAAGGTCACTCATGAAAATGTGAAAGAATCATATGAACTTATATATGAGGAATTAGATGAATAGAAACACATAAACAGGTCAATTGTCTGTCCCAACCACCCCAACACTTGCTCACCAAACAACGTAGGCCTAGTATACTGTCCTAATAAGAATAATATCAATGAAGGGTACCCCAAATTTCATTCCCATTTATTTCCTCTCTCATGACCAACATATTATATAATGGAGCTCCCATATTTTCCGAATGACATATAAAACCACCCCCACAACATGTTCATTACATCTTAACAGAAAAACCTAGGCTTTTTTCCCAGAACATGTTTACATCACATCTCACCCAAATACACATGGGCCATCACATCACAACCACAACCAAAACAAGAGTAGTAAGGTATCATGAACTTGGAGGATATCAACTTAATTCCATCCTCCTACCACCCATAACCACAAAAAGAATCCCCCAACAACAAGATCATACCACATATTTCCATAAGAAACATTGGATTCCACCCCAAAATAATGTAATATCCCATATCCCCCTAAAACACCTGGGCCACCATCCCATAAAACATTTACATAAACTCTATCCCAAAAACACTTTTCCCATAACATAGTACACAAAAATTCATCTGTAAATCATTTATTGTTCATATCTACTCACCTAGATTTGTGTATGGGTAGCCAGGTAACCATCCTCATCACTAGGATGTTCATAAAAACATTCCCTGTGTGAATATACAGGTGTCTAAACATAGTGCCGGATGATGGTAGGGTGTATATAGAAATCATGAGCAATATAACTATTTATAAATATATAGACACTGAAGCCCAAACTATGGTTTCAAAACCAAACAATAAATAAGAAACAAAATTTCCAATTTTGTGTCCTCGTGTAAATACATAACACCTCCCAAGACATAATCCAAATTTCACATAAATAAACAATTCCATTATCTATCCCATTTGTGTCATTATTAATAATCATTAAAATTTAACCACACAAACCAAAATTTATATGTTCTTTAATGATTTACACCCCATTAACGAAACCAATACCTTGAAATTCTAATTTTTATTAATTAAATATTTCATGACTACCCAGGAATATAGAACCAAGAAACCACACATCACAACAAAAAAATCACCCCCAATGTACAATCAACTCTCCACCCAAAAATCACATCCAAATAACCTCCAAATTGCTACCCTCATAGTACAATCAAACAACCATCCCATTTCTACACAAAAATTAGATCCCTACAACCATCATCTTTCCACCCCAAAAGCACCTCCGAACAACATCCATCTCATTGACCTAAAAGCATAGAAAAACACCAACAGTTGACTACCCCATAATCATCATAAAACAACCACCTTATCATCACCCCAAAACATGACAAAAACTCACCAATCGTCCCCACATCACATCAGAAAAAAATATCACAACCCAAAACATTACCACATATCACGACCCATAAAAGATAATTTTATAGATTTAACAAAGGGGATATTATCAAATTCAACTTTATTTTTGGTTTTTTATCAAAAAATAAATATTCTTGGGGAAACCATTTCATTATCCAAATATATGTGGCTAGCTAATTTCCATATTAGGTTGAAATCCAAACTATAAAAAGAGATACATTAGTCATAAAAAATTTCATACCTTGGAAAAAATCCACCAAAACCCACAATTTTTAGTGTTGAATCGAGGTCATACAATCAAAAATATCAAAAAAATATCAAATAAATTAAAGCATGAAATTGTCCCCTTCCCCTTCAATCTCAATTATTCAATTATTTATCATTTATTAATGTAGAAAATTCAACCCATTGATATAAAAATAATTTCCCTCTCTCATGATATATAATAATTAGAAAAGTTGGATTATATAACTCAATGAAGCTTTGCTGACTCACTGTGCATCTAATAGAGAAGAAGAATTTATTGTAAACCATGGTTACACATGAGAATCTAGGGATCAACCTAAATGACACCAAAAGATCAGATAAATGAAGACCAAATTACACTATGAACAAAAAATAAATCACCACATTGAGTCCCCACAATAAGAATATGGGAAAACACCAATGAGGGAAAATAAGATACCTTGGATTTCCATCAAGGATAAACCAGAATCAATAGATCAATGTAGGATGAAGAGGGAAAGAAGAAACCAAATAATATATTAGGGAATATTACAAAATGGAAAAAAGGATGGGTTAGATAAATGAATTAAGTTAGTAGAGATATGAACATACTTTCTTGAAAACTTTTGGTTTCACATCAAGTAAAATTTATAGAGTGTGTAAACCATGATTTTTTTAAAAATGTCAGTATTCACTAGATAATGAATCACCTCGACCTTTAATTATTAGAAGTTGTGAAAACATCATTAATAACTTGTATTAATTTCTAGAGATAACCCTTATCCACATACAATTCGTGGACTCACTGAGTTCACAAGACACTAGAACCATTACATTTCAGGTATATATTACACAACATCGACTTCCTAAAGAATAATCGTTGTATCTCCAACACCCACTAAAAATATCAGACCATCTTATATACACCTCCAACAACTGAAACTGAAAATATTACTAGCCGGTAACATATGATCCAATATAATAATATTAAATCATATTTAATGAATATAATGGATGATTCAATTAATAGAGAAATAATTTTAATAAATAGAAGTTGTTTATTCCAAAAAAAAATTTGGGGATACCGATTTAATGAAAAAATATTAGTCAATAACTTTCGGACAAAACCATATTGAAAACAAGTGAAAATTAATGGAGATCATGTTAAACAAACATTTAAAATTTTCTAAGAGATAGATTAAGACACTACTCATAATGAAGAAGAACAATAATCTATTATGTTATTGATGAAGAATATCATTTGGGTATCAAATAAGGGAAAGTATATGATATAGTTCTACAGATTAGATCCCACTGAATATGAAGGATGAATTAGAACCTACAGTACCTATTACTGTATAAATAAAATTATGAAGGCATTATTTTATATTAAATTATTATAAATATTCAATATTATTTTAAGACCATTAATACTGAGTGATAGAATACCTATACTAAAATTAGGAACAAGATCAGGGAAGATTTACTGTTAGAGATACCAATTTTTATGTTGTTCATAAAATCTTCCTAAAGCATTAAATTTATCTATGTTGGTTTTAGGTGTAGAGAAAACATGCAGTGATGGATTATATATTAAAATTTATTTTATTTATAATTTTTTAAAAACATTTTTTAGGATCTTACATGTACAATTTATAATTAATACACTTAATTTCCAAAGAAATAAATACCTGGGCATAAGAATATTTTCATTAACGATTTTTCATCATTTAAAAGTAACATTCATGATTTCCTTTATTATGAAATCAGGATCAAATGATAGAATCCCTATATTGGATATTAATACATTCTCTTATCAACATATCTCATCATGTAGGTTGCCTATATGTGTCACCAAACTATAGGCTCGATATGTCTTTCTATGCCTATCTAAAATATACATCATTGCACCATCACCACGATAATGGAACATATATTTCATATATATATATATATTTCATATAAATATAATAATATTCATTACATAAAATAAAAAATCCACACCAGAACCATATAGGTTTAGATACATTGAATATGGGAAATATAAACAATTGGTTAATAAATCATCTACATCATCTCCCACTTAGTGCATCATAATTATCATCATATTTGAAAAATAATATGAAATATAGTTCTTTCATATTTTGGGAATAGAAACAGAAGAAAGGGTAAGATCAGTTTCTTAATATGTGTAAACAAGAGAGATATAAATAATATCGTAATCATGAGACATAATAATGAAATAAAAACAATTGAAAATTATAGACTCCATATCAGATATCATGATATCATGTCATCAGAAAAATCATAGATGCTTATAAGAAAGATAATTCATGATATCATAACAGAAGTTATTTTTTCTTACACATAGGAATTCAAAATAATTTACATATTATTGAAAGATCACTGCCATGACTATAAAATTGGAAAATGTCCTTTACTAAACCATTTTCACTCCCCGTTCCAACTTTTTGTTACAGGACATGGGTTAATTCTTGTTCCATCACAATTTTACTAAACCGAGATCGTTTCCCATTCCAATCTTATCTATCACATGAGATATAAATATATAACCAATGCATTGGAGGGATATATATTTCACACGAATCACATAATAAAACCATAGATAAGTGGTCCACAAGAACATAAATCATTCATCTTATCATAAATCCTACATTGAAATGGGTTTCATAAATATCATTCAATCAAAACATAACCCCTCTAAAAGAAATGTTTTTCCAAAATATCTTCCCATTATAAACATAAGCCAACCAGAGGAATAATAATGGTAGTATCCATGAAAAATATATACTTATTAAATAATTAGTAACCTTTAAAAATGTTATCATAAAGGAAAAATCATTTATATAGATCATGTGAAGATAATTATTGAAGAAAATATAATTTATACTTTGAAAACTTGTTTTTAAAATTTAGTAAAATTATAAAAGAAAACATTTTATTTGAAAATAACCGTATATGATTCTATGTAAATATTCAAGCTATTAAGTCATCATTAATATAGAAAAATATGTTTATACATTATCACTGAAAAAATATTAATCTCAAAATGTTCTATAAAATTCAAAAATAATATTGTTAGGAAAATGAAAAAAAATTAAATTAAAACCTTTTAGAAAAAAATAAAATAGGGAAAAAATAATAATAAGAAAATATTGAAGAATATTTTAAATTTTTTTGGAAATTTATTTTATGAATCATGTACATGGAATATATATATATTCCACAATAGATTCCCAAATATAAACAATCTCAGATAAAAATGAGATTGTGAAATAAACCCTTACCTTATGTCTAATTCTATTATATCTATCAAAATCAGTTTTATAATAGATTGAATAATTTTATTAACTTATTTATAAACCATATTTGTATTTTAGGTATCATATATATTCATATTATCAAATATTGTCAAGATATTTCATTATTAATCTTCTTTCTTGTGCTAACTACTTCATTTTCATATGCTTGTTTTGTAGTATAATTTCCAATTATCATGAATATTATATAGTTCCGCAACATCCTGGATAATATTAAGGTAGTATATACCATATTTATTCAATATATATATTTTTATAATCATTCTTTAATTATTAATATCAAAAATGAATCACATCATGTCGTGGAGACGGTAGTCCGTACATATGCATGACGATGATATCATTCCCTTAATGATGATATGGTAAGTAATTTTATGAAATATATAAATATATATATCCAAAAAAAATACAATTTTATAATTATTTTATTTGTATTATTTCCATAATTATACCCATCTATGTAAAGTGGTGATTAAAAACATAGCACACCACAACGTGAATATGATAATCCACATATACTCATGTGTGGTCCTTTAATTTTCTATAGGATGGATACAAGGTGGAATATGGTTGTTACATAATCATAATAACATATTATAATATGTCTAACCCTTTATTTATTACTCTTTATTGGAATCAACACATAAAGAGGATGTAGAATTTGAAATGATATTGGATGAGTCGTAAAGACGATTACCTCTTCCTTGGTGATGTTACTTTAGATCTCCTCTTAGGGACAGTAGGGTTTGTATCTTGAGAATACCATAACCTCTATAACATGTCTAGGTATTTCTATAAGATTACATGGTAGGTTATGGTCGATCGTTAAGGGTCAATGTGACCTGAATAGTTGAGGGAAGATGTTTCATTTATAATTGAGGTGGGGGTACATATGGAATTTCCAAAATAATTAATATATTATTAATTAAATCTTAAATAAAATAACTATTTTTTTGTATTCGATGCTGAGATGCGATAATTTTTTCAAATATTTAACAAATAGATTTTTGACAAGTTCTTTTTCTATTATTAATGTTATTATTTTGATTAACCCTTAGTTCACATATTTATTTTTAAATAAGTTAAAACAAATTCAATAACAAAATGATGTAATTTGTACTTATGTGATGTAAATAAAATCATAAATAGAAAATATAAAACTTTTTTGGCCATTTTTTATTGTATTTTGAAATATGTTTTATCATTTTTAATTAATTTAATAAAATATTATATTTATAAAATATCATTAGTGTAAATTTTGAAACTATTTATTAATTAGAATTTAAAAAATATAAACATAGTTAGTCAACTTAAGGAAATACATTTTATTATATCTACAAGTGGTCAAGGTAATATATAAAATTATTTTATCACATTAATTATCTCAAATTTTGTTTATTTTAATTTTTTTAACATTTAATTGATATTTCCCTTAATAAAACAATTAATACATTAATGTTGTATAATTATTTAACTGATATATTTTTTTCCAAAAAATTAAAAATAAAATTCTAGGGAGAAGAAGAATATTCAATATTTAATAATAATATTTATTGTACAATATATCTTTTGTGTAACCATAAATAGAAAATTATATATTATTTAAAAAATGACTAGGACATCTTTAAATTTTTTGTAAAATAAAATATATTAATACAATAATTCCATCTCAGTGAAAAATAAATTAGAACATAGACATATTAAATGGAAATATTATTATTAGGTTAGAAATTTATACTTATATTCATTCATAACATTAATATTTCCCCATGTGGACACATAAGGGATATTAGCGAAAAAGAATGTGGTGTTTTGTGACTTTATTTAATTTTAATACTGAATAATATATTTTTATAGAAAATCCACCATTAAATAACTAAATTTAGATACTTCTGTTTTATGGGTCTAATGTTATCCATGAAATAAAAGTTTATAACGTCTTAGAGTTATTTTATAGTATTTATAATTTAATTTTAAACCTAAATTACTAAATTCACTTTTTACAATGGTAGAAAATTTTACCAGTGTTACTATTCACATTGGAAGAAAATACTAGGCAATTACTTACAAATTTGGACCTTCTAAATCCAAAATTTTAAAAAAAATTTAAATATTTATGATCCACAAGATTCAAGAATTTAATTTAATATAAAATCAGTAAAACACCTTGAAAAAAAAATTTATGGAAAATTGAACGTTTAAAACATGATCGATTTTATAATAGTTTTTTATAAACTATTTTCCAAAAATAATAATTAGATTACATTAAATAACTATTAACTAATTAAAATTTAAAACTAATCCAAAACAAAATTTTAACATGTAAATAATTTAATAATGTTTTTAATAAAAATCTGTATTTTCACTATTTCTTAAATGTTTTTAGAAAATAAAAAAAAGTAACATAATTTCAAGATGTTAAATTCAAAAATGAAATTACATTTATGAAATATATTTTCTATTTCTTATAAAAAATATGTGATAAAATTTTTTGGAAGTAAACATATATTTGATAAATAATGTGATTTTACTAAACATTTTGTGATCAATTATGCACATGCCAATATATTCATATGAAGTTATATTTACTTCATAAATTATTTATTCTTATTAATTATTTCTATATTGCTGGGTAGGTGATAATTATCATTTTATAACAGCGTGGCTCATGGTTTTTTTAGTATCATAGTTGAATTCATCACAAACTATTGAAGAATAAAAATTATTTAGAGATAAATATTTTATTAAAATATTGGTTTGTTAAATTAAACCACCGTTTAAATTAATTTAAACCTCAAAATTTATCACAATGATGAAAACATATGAGGATATTGTGCTTCATCACATCCTTAGGTTCCCACATGCATTCTTCAAATGAGTGGTTTCTCCATAAAAATTTAACCATGTGAGAGGTCTTATTCCATAAAACATTATCTCAATGATCTAGAATATCTAAAAATTGTTTTTATAAGAAAGATATATCTCTATATGTATGAATTATGATTTTAGTACATGTGAAGGACTATATATGAAATTTCGTAGGAGAGATACATGGAACACATCATGAACATAATAGAGACTCGATGGAGCACCAATCAATAAGATACCTTCCCAATACGATCCAAAATTTCAATAGGACCAATATACCTAGGTCATAGATTACCATTCATTCTGAATCCCATTACTCTTTTAAAGGGATATATTTTTATATATATAATCTATCACCCACATTAAACTCTACGTTTCTTCACTAATTATAAGCTTATCCTTTCCATCGACCCTAAGATGGTTTTCTCAACTATTGAATAGATCTATCCTTATCTACCATCTTCTCAAATAGATCAGGACCCAATAACATTCTTTCTTCAACTACATTCCATAATGTAGATGTTTTTTTCTTCTTACTGTATATGTATTCACAAGGAGCCATATGAACACTAGAGTGAAAGCTATTATAGAATGAAAATTATACTGAAGGTTGCTATTGATCACAACCATGATTGAAATCCATAGAGAAATATCTCAACATTTTTTCTATACTTTGAGTCTACCAGGGTTCCCTCATCCCCCCTAGAAGGATCCATGTCAGAAATTTTGAAGGGATGATTATCAATATCACTTAACATTTTAAAAACTGGAAGAACATGTTCCTGTCATTTGGAGGTAGAATCACCCTTGTTCATTGTTTTATATCCTCAATTAGCATTTATATTCGGTAAAACCACAAGGTTCCCAAATCTACAATAGTATAGAAAATGTTATTTACGTTCGTTATTTTTCATTTTTTACGTCAGTTTTTAGCCGACGATAATACAGATGACGTTATAAATAATGTTTTTTATCCCTGTTATTTAAAAACCGACGTAAAAAACATAACATCGCAGTGTTTACCACATTGGTTAATTAATAACCGATGTGCACAAATCGGGGGGGGGGGGGGGGTTGGTTGGTCATCATGTCGGTTATATAACAACTGACGTTATAAACCCGTGCGGGGGATGTTTATCATGTCGGTTATTAAATAACTAACATGATAAACCCCTACGAAATGGTTTATCACATCGGTTATATAATAACTGACGTGCTAAACTAGTCTTGGGGTGGGGGGGGGGGTTATCACGTATGTTATTTAATAACTGACGTGATAAACCATTTCCCAGGACTTTTATCACGTCGGTTATTAAATAACCGATGTGATGAACTATTCCACATATGTTTATCATGTTGTTTATTAAAAAACCGATGTGATAAACCCTTCCCGATTTCTTTATCACGTCGGTTATAAAATAACCGGCATGGAAGACAATTTTTTAAAAAAAAAAAAAATACAGTCCTCTGCTCTCTCCCAGAAACAACGAGAAACCAAATCAAGAATTTGTACCACAAAAACAGAAGTAGATCAAAACAAGAACTAAATAAGAATTAACCATTTACATTGATAACATATAAAACTTACCCCACATGACAGCCCCCACCACACCCCTAGACTGCCCCGACCCCTTGGATAGCCCCCAACACCCTGAGAAAGCTCCAAACACCCCGGGACAACCCACCCCCACTAGACTCCCACCACCCCCTGAACAACACCACCTCACCCCACATGACATCCCCCACCACAACCCTGGACTAACCCCTGAACCCCTGGACATCACCAAACACCCTGGGAAACCCCCCCACCCTTGTGAACATCACCCCTCACCCCTCACCCCACTTGACATCCCCCACCACACCCCTGAACTGCCACCTGACCCCCTGGACATCCCCAAGCACCCCGAGACAAACCCCCCCACCCTCCAGAACAGCACCCCTCACCCCCTCACCCCACTTCGCAGCCCCCACCACACCCCTGGAAAACCCCCTGACCACCTGGACTTCCACAAACATCCCAGGACAACCCCCCACCCTCATGTATACACCCCGCACACTGGACAACCCTCCACCACCCCATTGGATCCCCCACCACACCCCTAGACTGACCCCGACCCCCTGGACAGCCCCAAACACCCCTGTACAACCTCCCACCCTCATGTATAAACCCCACCCTCTGGACAGTACTTCCAAACCCCTGGACAACCCTCCCACACCCCTGAAACAGACCAAAATGTTACCGAAATCAAACCAAAACCCCCTAACCCCACTAGACATCCCCCACCACACCCCTGGACACCCCCCCCCCACATACCCCTGGACATCACCACCAACTCTTGGACATCCCACCACCCTCTTGTAGACCCCCCACCCCTGGAAATCACACCCACATCCCTGGACAGCCCTCCCACACCCTGGAAACAAACCTAAAAGGTAACAAAAATAGACCAGAACCCCCTCAACCCACTAGACAACCCCCACCACACCCATGGACTGCCCTCCCATCACCATAGACACCCTGGACCCCCCCACTGGACAACACCCCCCACCCTGGAAACCCCCCTCACCCCCAAGACACGCCCACACCCTGGACACCACCTGGACAGCCTCCCACTCCCCTAGACAGTCCTTCCACCCTCCTAGAAATGCTCCCACCCCTGGACTTCCCCCCACCACTCTCATGGACACCCATGACCCCCACCCCACAAGACATCCCTCCCAGAGCCCTGGACACCCCCACCACCCTGAACACCCCCCACTCCCTTAAAACCCCTCCACCCATACCAGAATCCATACTAGAAAAACCATCTTAAGTAAAGTAAAATAAGAAGTAGAACAAAATTAAACATTCACATATATAACATTCAAAACATACACTGTCAACATAAAAAAAACTAAATCCAATCTAAACGACTACCAAATACACAATTACAACAAAAATAATCAAAATTACATTTTACATTTCAAACAACTAAAATTCAATCAAACCTATAAAATAATTTGACCAATCTACTTGTAAGTGTTTTATGTCTTCAGAAGTATAGGGTTGAGGGTCATCAAAAAGCTACAAATGAAAAGTATAGTAGTTAATGCGTATAATGAATAAATCAAATTGAAATATTATGGAAACGTTTAAGAGGAAATCTTACTTGGTCCAAATTCACAACTATCCCAGTTGTTAATATTTCATACACAAATCTTAAAATATAATATCCACTTTCGATGACACCGTGTTGTTCATGATAATTCTCTTTGAATGAGTGTAAATTCAATATATTATTTTTAATTAATAAATCAAAAAGTACAAATTATAAATGGATATTTACCTTTGCATTTACATATTTTATCTTTGTACTCATTTTATTTGTGTTTTTCCAAAAGTGGCCCCATGCCCTGTTAGAAAATAATACAAATAGGGTAAATTTAAAATTCATTATAATATATAAAAATATCGAGAAATTGAAACTTAATTTTCCAATATATTCTTAAAAATTTCCCGCAGATTATCATGGACAGAGCATATCCAATAATGTTATTTCTCCCTTGGCCAAAAAACGCATAACATCTAATGATCACTGATAAAAGGAAATTTAAGGTTAGTTGTTTTTTATGTTAAATGATAATGACCTATTTGAGAGAGATGTGTTTCATACCTCTCACAAAAAGTCATCATCCAACATTGTTTGACTATATTCTTTTCAAGTCTTTCAGTAATATAAAGCATTCTTTGTTCATCATCCAATGCACATGCTTCAGGGGAAATAAATTGTGGGACCATGAATCCATATACATCTGTCAGCTCATTCCTCTAAATTTTTTTATAAAGATACCTAATAAAAAATAGGCATAATTATACATTTTTAATAAAAATAACGTAGGGAAATGGTGTTCAGGATTACATGGAAGAAATTTGCACCATGTTAATGCCCATCTTATCTCCAGTAACAAGCTCTATGATATCACTTTTCATAATCCCCACACTTATTTCATGTCCACAAACATGAGCTTTTATTTGAAACTCATAATGAACCTCCAAAAAATTTGAATATCTTGACAATCTGTCAAGACTACTAGAATCTGTATCTGATGTCTTAGCCATTTGTCTTTATTATTGTCTATACTGAATTTCTTTACCACTGATGTATTCCTGTAAAATTAAATAGAAAAATATATTAGTTTTAAAATGATAAAACAAATTTAATAAAAAATAAAATAAAAGATATAACATTCATAACTCTATGGTAATGATTCGAAGAAGTCTAGATGTCCAAATTACAAAATGGCCGATACTATGTTCAACTATCGTCACCTCATCTGTAGGTAATTGTACTGAAGCTGATCTATCTGTAATATCCTGTACAATGATCCTTTGATTCTATACCTCAAAATGATGATGATGAAATGTATCTCCTATACAATATACCAACCCATATGCAACTATATGATGTTGAGGATCATCAACATACAACTGACAATAAGTAGGAAGCTGCGGTGGAGGAGTATGATAAAATATAGGGTCCACAGGATGAGGTGGGGGAGTGGGAGCAATTGGAGGAGGGGGAGGATAAATAATGGGGTCTAGAGGGGGAGGTGGAGGAGTGGGAGCTACAGTCTGAAATTGTCTTTTCATGTCTACAAACATAGACTGTACCAACTCTCTAATATTTTCCTCCATCATCGCATTAATATTATGAACTTCAGCCTCCAAGGATTATAATTTTTTAAACCCCCTCAACGTTAGAATTTGGAGAACGTGGAAACACATTTCTTACTGATACACCTACCGGATATCCTTTTACATGACCAGGATGTTTGGGCTTTCCCAATGCTACAGATAAAATATCTTGCCTCCCATTAGTTGTAATTGCCCCCTGTGAACTCTGCTCCTCAAGATAGTCCTGTATTAATTAATTGAACATTTCTGTAATGATTGAAATTATATGAAGAAAATAGTTAACATAAATAAATAAAATAGATATCTTACAATCCTCTCATCTACGATTCTCTATTCTTCTGAAAGATATTTCCCTTTTTTACCCTTCTGAGATCTCTTCCATTTTTCTTGTCTAGATGGAAGGGATGGAGGGGCCACCTCTCCAGTTCTTGAAGACTCATCTCATAGTTGTTGAAATTTTTCTTCCATCATTTGTTCTTCCAAAAATGCATACCCTCTTGGAGATAAACTATGAGGGTATACATTTTTATATTGGATCTCCAAATGAGCATTACTTGTTTTCTATAAATTTAGAATAATACATAACTAACAAAACATTAATAGGATCATTTATAAAAGAAATATTATAAAAGTTTACATTTCCCTTACAAAAAATGACTCTTTTCTTCTACTATTATAAAACATTCACCTTGTGTCTTCAATTATAAAATGATATATACGACATGGATTGTCATCACATCTATGACCATAAATGAAATCAGATGAGAGGGTTGATTTGAAATCCCTCCATCTCCTGGTAGCCAACAATAAGCATTTCTTCCTGACTCCCCCAGTGTTAGGAATATCAGATTTCATCTGATAAAGAAGAGGTTAAACATATTATATATACCCAAAACATATAAAGAATATTCAAACAATAGCAAAAGATCTTACCAAAATCGTCTCCCACAACTGAGAGATTATCGCTTTATCCACACTTCTCCAGTCATCATATAGAATGCTCACTTTTATCTTAGCATGAGTTGATACAAAACTCTTAAAATCATTTGCGTTTGGACCTCTAGGAATATCATCATCATCAAACTCAACGACTACCCTATGATCCTTCATACGTGCAGGTGCTAATTTTGGTAAACATGTTCACCCATGTTTACCAACCTTTGAACTCTTTGTCGTAATAGGAGAACATGAGGAAGATTGAGGAACATCAAAAGGAGCATGTGAATGTTCCTCCCCAGAGGTATGAAAAATATGCTCATATCCATAATCATGTGGTTGATCAACTGAATGATCTTTCATTATCCTTCAAATAAAAAAAACAAACATTAGTTCACAAATATACAAATTCAAATATTTTAATACTACTATAATCAGAAAATAGAAAGGTGTACTAAGTTACGTAATAGTAAATGTTGGTAACATGGTATCCATGTTAAACAATGGTAAAGATGGTAAATATTGTCAAGATGGTAAACATGGTAAATATGGTAAACACGGTAAACATGGTAAACCTGGAAAACATAGTAAATTAACTATCACAGAAAAAAATAATAGATATATAATTCATGTAATGGTAAACATGATAAAGTAAACTAAACAAATTTAAAACAAACAAAAACATATAATTATTTTGTTTTCATACATGTTTTAATAAAGAAAAAACTCACAATATCAAACATTTTATGAAAAAAATAAATGTAAACAAGAAATAAACATATGTTACTTGTAATTTTAGGAATGTACAAACAGATTGTTTTCCCAAATTCCTTCTTTATGATAGTTACTTATGTCACAAACCATGTCTTCAACATGATCATCATTATGTTCTGTTAATCATTCCATGGAAGTTGGGATCTCACATAAATCAGCATCTTCATCAAGTTCATCCTCACCGACATATTGTTTTTCCCTTGTAAAACAACATTCCACTATATATCTGATTGATCTACTACATAGAAATTTTTTTTGCATGTGTTTCCATTATAAAAGAATCAACTATGTCTTCCAATCTATTCAGATTAACAAGTGTCATTTCAAATTCATAGTGTTTGACACTGTTGTTACCAATAAACCATTTATAGTTAAAAACATTATCTTCAATTTTAAAGTAATCAACCTCCCATATGTCTTCAATCACTCCATAATATGTACTTGATGTAGAAATTTGTTTTTTTTCCTTAGCACTCAAAAAATGCATTGCCTCTGCAAACACCAATACACCACTATTATGAACAACACTTATATTTTACTGAGCATTCATATGAAATTTATAGCCATTAATGTCATAACTGGACCATGTTGCCACATTTAAACATGGACCACCCACTATCCATTTTAATGTCTCTGATACATCTGATCTACCAAGCATGGTCTTTTTAAACCATGGAAAAAAAGTTTTGTTGTGCTCATTCAAAATCCACATTTCATTCTTCTTTGGATGACATTGTTTGAACCCATTAAAATGAAATGTGATATACGGTTGAGAATAAGCTATGTTATTCAATATATATGATTATAACTTCGTAATCTATTCAGGTGACATTTATTTGACTTTCAAGCCACGAATCCCCTTTCCCTTATTATTAACTCGTTCATGGCGAGATGGAGGAAAACCTATGTGTTGCGCCACAACTATGTAGCTCTTACAGAACTCTGAAAACTCCTCAGAAATATACTTTTCAACAATGGAGGCTTCAGGTCGATATGGATTTTTAACATACCCCTTTAATATTTTCATATTCCTTTCAAAAGGATACATCAAACCAAGATATACAGGTCCACAAAGCATTATTTCTTGAACCAGATGAATCTTTGAATGCACCATTATATCAAAAAAATTTGGAGGAAAATATATTTCCAATTGACAATGTATAAAAATTGCTTCCTTTTCGAAAATGTTCAAAGCATTCACATTAATTTCCTTGATACAAATTGAATAGAAAAAATAACACAACTTCATTATAGTCTTTCTGACACGGATGGGAAATATCCCACGCAATGAAACTAGGAGAATTTGTTATATCATGACGTGAAAATCATGTGATTTCATACCTATCAACTTCAAGTCATTCAATGAGACAAAATTTTTATATTTGAAGAATAACCTTGAGGCACTTTGATATCATGAAGACCCTGACAAAAGCTAATTTTCTCCCTCTTCGATAAGGTCTGATAAGTAGGGGGAAGATATGTTCATCTTCCTTTAGGGGTGGGAGCTAACTCCAAACGTATTCTCATTGATAGTAAGTCTAATCTTGCATTAAACCCATCTTTTGTCTTTCCATTAATATCTAACAATGCTCCTATCAAACAATCAAATATATTCTTCTCCATGTTCATGACAACAATATTTTGTTTAACTTCATGATACCTCCAATATGGTAGCTCAAAAACTATTGACCTTTTTTTCCAAATATATCTACAATTACCAGATTTCTTAGTCTTTCCCAATGTCACATTATGGTTTTTCACCGTCTTAAAATACAGATCATGGGATAAAGGTTTTGGAGAAGTATCAAATTCTTGTGAGCCATTTAATGCCTTTTTAAGTCTTCTATACGGGTGATCTATAGGCAAAAAATTTCGATTACCCATGTGCACTGTGTTCCGCCCATGATGTAATTGACAATATGACGTCTGTTGTTCTCAAATTTGACATGCTTTATACCCTTTAACAATGTAACCAGACAAATTTCCATACACTGGGATGTCATTTATAGTGAACAGAAGCACTACATGCAGTTGAAAATATTCCATTTTATAATAATCATACACCCTAATACCATCAGCCCATAATAGTTTCAAATCATCAATCAACAGTGACAAGTAAACATCAATATCATTTTCAGGTTGCTTTAGACCAGAGATCATTATACTCAACATGACATATTTTTTCTTCATACAAACTTCAAGAGAGAGGATATAAATTACCAATAAAACAAGCCATGAACTATGTGTGATACTGAGGGTTCGTTATGGATTCATTCCATTTGTGCACAACCCTAGTCTGAGATTTCTAATATCATTTCCAAATGTAGAGTACTGCGCATCAATTTTCTTCCATTGTGGACAATCAGCTGGATGTCATATTTTTCCATCTCATACCCACTCATCAGCTGGCCAACTTAACCTTTTTTCATCATGTGAATTAGAAAATAAATGTTTGAAATAATAAATTATAGGAAGATACCAAAATACCTTTGAAGGGATCTTTGTAATCTCTACATCAGCCTGTGGTTTTTCTTTCACCTTATACCGTGATGTCTCACATTTAGGACACTCTGTCAGAAATTCAAATTCCTTCCTATATATAATGCAGTCATTCAGACATTCATGTATTTTATTATATCCCAATCCCATCAGGAATTATATTTTCATGGCCTTATAATGTGAATCTGGAAGATCGTTATCTTTTGGAAGAATATCTTTCATCAATTGTAGTAGCTCTGTAAAACTTCTGTCACTCTATCCATGTTTCACCTTCAGGTTAATAAATATTAACAACACCGAAAAAACCCTAAAATCTGTATAACCAATATATAATGGTTTTTCAGCATCACCATATAGATGTGAAACTGTTGGTTCTATCTCAATTTGTTCTGCTACAATATCACGAATCATTTCTTCAATTCCATTGGAGATACCATCTTGAGAATCATCATCAGTAGTGACATTATGTATAGTTTCACCATGCCAAATCCAAGGGCTATTACTCAAATTAAAACCATTACAAATCAGATGATCTCTTATCTCTCTACTTTTCAACTTCTTCATATTCAAACATTTCAGACATGGACAGAAAAAAATGTCACTACTTGGAAAATTTCGTTTAGAAAATTCCAAAAAGGAATCAAAAACTTCTTTATATTCATTGCTCATTTTATGTGTCGTAATCCAAATTCGACTCATTATTACATATAATAAATATAAAAAATATAAATATTTTTAAGATAAGACAAATATATGTTTATATCAAAAAATAATAATTTGAATGTAAAACAATTTTGAAATGTAAAACAAATCTATGCGTATTTAAAAAAATATGCTTGAATATTATTTTAAAAAAATAGTTAGATATAAAAGTTTTAAATTAAATTGAATCAAAGAAACCCATGGGGCCTACAATGGTTGATAGAAAAGTGTAGAAAATCGAGTAAACCTGAGAATCAAATCAAATATAAAATAAAAATTCAGATGGAGAAAATCACAATGTAAAGACAATCATCACAACACAATCATCATGTCATAATCTCAGAAACCACGATGTAGTAGTCAATACCAACTGACACTTATCCCCCACCCCCTTGGATAGCCCCTGGACACCACCACCTCCTTGTACAGCCTCCAACCCCTGGACACCACCCCCACCCCCTTGGACACCCCATTGACACCACCAGACCCTTGGACAGCCCCCACCCATCCTAGACACCCCACCCCCTGTACAACCCCCCAAACATATAGATAAAACCCCCACCGCCACCTCTACCCCATTAGACACCACCCTGGATAGCACCCCACCCCTCTAGACAGCACCCCACCCCTCCTGGACACCACCCCCACCCCCTACCCCCTTGGACACCCCCCATGACACCCCAACCCTCTGGACAGCCCCCCACCCCTTGGACAGCCAGTAACCCCTCTAGACAGCACCCCCACCCCTCCTAGACACCACCACCCACCCCTTCCCCCTTGTACACCACCATGGACACCCCAACCATCTGGACATCCCCCACCACCTAGACAACCCCCAAAACCCTCTGGATAGGCCCCCCGCCCCCTTAGACATCCCCCACACCCACCCACCCCCTTGGACACACCCTTTGACACCCCCAACCCTCTTGACAGCCCCCACCCCCCGGACAACCCCCCAAACACTCAGACAGGCCCCGACCCCCTTGAACAACACCCCCCACCCACCCACCCCCTTGGACACCCCCCCTGGACACCCCCAACCCTCTGGATAGCCCCCACCCAATGGAAAGCCCCCACCCCTCTAGACAGAAACCCCACCCCTCCTGGACACCACACCCACCCCTACCTCCTTGGATACCCCCCTGGACAGCCCCCACCCCTCTAGACAGCACCCCCAACCCCTCTTGGACACCACCACCACCCCTACCCCCTTGGACACCCCCTGGACACCCTCCAACCCTCTGGACATCCCCCACCCCCTGGACAGCCTCCCACCCCTCTAGAATGCACACCCCACCCCTCATGGACACCACCCCCAGCCCCTACCCCCTTGGACACCCACTGGACCCCCAACCCTCTGGACAGCCCCCACCCCCTGGACAACCACCAAAACCCTCTGGACAAAACCCCACCCCATTGGACAGCCGCCCCACCCACCCACCCCCGTGGACCCCCCCCCCCCCCCCCACACCCGTGGACTGCCCCCCACCTCTATGAACACCCTGGACAGCCCCCAACCCCCTGGACAACCATCAACCCTCTTCACAGCCCCCCAAAACCATGGTATTTTAACCTCAAGCTACTAGTTTTGGCATATCTAGAGATTTTAACCTCAAGGTACTAGTTTTGGTATCATGCCATTTTTCAAAATGAGAACCATGAATTGTATCTCATACTAGTCTAAAATTTTCTATTATGCAATGAATATGTTTTTAATAGCATATAAAGACTTATAATAGTTCAAGAAAATAAGTTATGTAAATAGATTATGGAACTACAAAAAGTGATACCCAAAATAGAAACAACCAAGGATCCAAAACAAACATTCCACCATGAAAACCCATATATATAATTATAAAATAATTAAGACTGGTACACTAAATGGGTGTATCACAATGTTTTATATATAAATTTCAGTAATATAGGTGAATGAGATCATTAGTTGTCAGTGACAACAAAATTTACCATCAATGTCGGGCATTCGCGAAACAAAAAAAACGAAATAGAAGTAGGTGAGGCTTATGTGAATATTGCAAGTCTATCTAATAGATCTGGGGATAATAAATAATATGATGATGGAAAAACGAGGTAAGAGGGCTCGAAATCCAAGAATCTTACATAGTTTAAACAAAAAAATTGCAAAATGTAAATATAGTCTATCTGGGAAAAAAACGAAATAAAGTCGTGGGAGGCTTACCTCAGTGTTTCTAGTTGAGATGATAGATCCGAGGAGAGTAACGATGATAAAAGACGATGGAAAAACAATTTTAACACAACGAGATTGACAAGTCGATTAGCCTTTACCTCGAGAGAGAGACGAGTTGTCGGAATGTCGATCGAAAAATCGTAAATGACAAACCACGGGGCGTGTTAAATTTTTAAATGTTTTATAATGTTCATTATTTAATAACCAACGTTATAATCCATTTTTATTACATTTATAACATCGGTTATTATAATAACTGATGTTATAAATGTATCATATATGGCTTTTTTACATCGGTTATTTTATAACTAACGTAAAAAAATCTGCATGTTGGTTTTTAACACCGATTAATGAATAACCGACGTAAAAAAACATCAGAAATCAAAGTTTTTTATGTCGGTTATTTTATATCCGACATAAAAAAATTTGCGGATTGTTTTGTTACATCGGTTATCAAATAACCAACGTCAAAATGGCCTCAAAATATGATTTTTAATGTCTTTTATTTTATAACCGACCTAAAAAATTCGTAGATAACTCTTTTTTTTTGTCGATTATCAAATAATAGACATAAAAAACACCACGCTTTGGTTTTTTACATAATTTAATTTATAACCGATGTAAAAAACCAACACACCCGATTTTTAACTTAGGTTATTAAGATAACTGACGTTAAAAATTTACTCACCGCATTTTTTAGGTTGGTTATAAAATAACCGACGTAAAAAACCACATTTTACTGATTATCACATTGGTTATATATAACCGACGTAAAAAATAGTGACGTAAATAATTTTTTCTTCACTATTTCTATTATTAAGTAGATTTACTGTACTATGAATGGATTTATTTGGTATGCTGAAGGTGAGGTAAAATTCTGGTGGTCTACTCAGAGTAAACTTACAAGGCCAGGCGAGCATGAGGGAATTGGTGTTAGGGATGTTTTGAAGGCTACAAATAACCTATATGGTGAACATTCATGGGAGTTTATTGATTGAAACTCACTATGTGGGTGTTTTTAAGAGGTTAGTATGGATTTGGCACATTTGAGAATGGAATAATAACCACCTACTTTTGAAAAAATCTACCAATTCCTATCCTTATGCTTAATTTTCATTCTAAACAGTTCCTGGGTCTAATTTATGTCAAAAAAATTCAATTCAACTAGGGGTGGTCTTTTAGATTTTCCAATTTACCATGTAACCAAACATTATTTTAAGGAGGCCAGATCTCATCCATCATTATTCCCAACGATCCTCAACCCCACCCTGAAGGCCGTGTTTGATTTCTTTGGGCTAGATGAGTCCTCAGACAATTGTATCGTCATGGGCTCCACTAATGTTAACTACACAATAAATTCCAACAAATAAGTGATGCTCTCATAGTCCTAAAGTGACCCATGAGGAACACTTGTCTAGTGTAAGGATATTCCAACTAAATTCAAGATCATGTTGTTTAGAATGAATTATGACTAAATATTTATATATCTAGTGGTTATAATAAATGGTGGGAATCTTGAATCTATGTGAATCATCATTCCATCACCCTTAGAGGATTATACCCGACACCTCATCTTCTAGAGTGGATGGGTGGGTAGAATCTAGGGGGACCTATGAGAGTTCATGTCTCCTACACCAGTGGGGAATTCCCTTACTAAATGCTTTCTATATTCGATTTTGGGGATGAAACAACAATAAGTCGGAGGTGAAGGCCTGAACTATCCTTCTAGTTAAAGGTTTTTGGTTTTTCTTGAAGGCTTGAAACTAATTTCATCATAGACCTAATCTCTTTGGTCTAGTTTTGGTGGCAAGGGCCCGGTGTCTCATGGTGGATCTAACAGGCCTTCAGATGTAATTGGAGGAGGCACCCCTTCAGGAAATATGTCTACAGAATCCTCTCCTAGGGCCCATCTAAACCTAGATATATGGGACATTGGGTTTATTGGTCCCCTCCCTCCAATGATCTCAAGCTCAACATTGAGGGTGCATGCATCTATGGTATCATATGAGGCTGTAGTATGGCCTATGATGTTAAATGATCGACGATCATTAATTTTCACAACTTCTATGGGATTTAAATCTCCCTAATGGTGGAGATAATGGTAATAATTAATACCCCATATCTCTATAGATCAAATAAAATCTTCATATCTACTATAGAATGAGATTATATAATTATTTAGAGCTCCCCCATAATCATCTCAACCTCTCCATGGAATATCACCTATATGATCCCTGATATTATGAATATTTTCTATAGTGACATGGAGATCCTTCATACATGGAATTAAGGTAATCATGTTTCATATTTCCTAGAATCCATGGAGACCCAAGATCACCCCACATTTAGATTTTTACCTTTGTTTCCCTTCCCTCTATTGGGGTGGCCCATTTTATTAGGGATACTTTTAGGTTTCATTTCCTTAAAACACAATGAATTTTCGGTTTCATTTTCTCTATTTTTTATTAAAGTAACTTTTTTCACATATCCTACCAAATAATTCTCTAAAAATCATGTTAAACATTATATCTTGATTAGATATATTGGAAAGTGGTACTTCAATAAATCTTACAACTTATGTAATGTATAATCTTAAAATGTGATATAGAGATAAGTCTTATATAATAGAAATTATGTTTTCTAAATTAATAAGGTGATCCACTATAACCCATATATCATTATGGATTTTAGAAGTTTTTGGATGTCAGCAACAAATAAAATGGTGATATTTACCCATTTCCATTCAGATGCGGGTTATAGTAGTAACACCCCCTTAGACTTTTGTCTCTCAGCCTTAACTTACTAAATTATTAAGCACTACGAAACATATTATTCATTATATCTCTTTATTTAATCCCACTATAAATACTTCTTTTGGTCCCTATATTTCTTTCTTCTTTCATGATGATTAGAGAATGATAAATAGCGAGCCACATCAAACACATCATTCTTTAATTCTGGTATGAGTCGAATAAAAACATAGTTCATGAACCCTACTATTTTATCCCAAACATAGTTGAACATATGAAAATTATCTCACCTTTTTTAGATCTTCATTATTTTTTTGCACATTCTTAATCTTCACTTTTATAGATGGATAAACATTAATTTGGGACAGATAATATTTCCTCCCTTTCTTTAATATTCTTTGATCAATCGTTTTCAAATCCATAAATATTTGATCTTGTATGATTCTCAACATGGGTATTATATAATAGCTATTTTGACTCAATGTATCTTCAACCACGTCATCTTTCCTAGGGTGGTAATCTATTGAGTATCCATAATCATTGAACAAATCCAACCATCTCATTTGCTTCTTATTTAGATCCTTTTGAGAGAAAATAAACTTTAAAATTTTATAATCATTATATATATCTCACCTTTCACTATAAACCTAGTTACTCCATTTCATTAATGAAAATATTAAAATAGATAACTCCAAATTATGAGTTGGGTAATTTTTATCATGTATTTTAAATTGTAGTTAGGAATAAGTTAGCATTGTAAAAATTTTCCTGAGAATTCATCCCAAACCCTTATTTGATACACCACTATCGACCAAATAATTTTCTCCAATATAGGGTTGTGTGAGAACAGGTTCAATGACGAACATGTTTTCAACTCCTTAAAATCCCCTTCACATAATTCCATTCACATGAACAGAACTCCTTTATGAGTCAATATAGTGGGTGGATTAGATAATCATGAAAAATCATTCAAAAAATATCAATAATATCTATCCAAACAAATAATAATATTGATCTCACTTACTATTGTTGGTCAAGGGAAACATTCAATAACATTCATCATTATTTGATCCACGGATATCTGCTATAATGTGATTATGTGACCAAAAAATAAAACTTTTTGAAGAAAAAATTCACACATGATAAATTTAACATAAAATTATCATTTTTCAGGGTCTTTAGTAAAATAATCTAGTGATATTATTGTTTTACCTTACTCATCAAATATATAAAATGTCATCTATAAATGTTACCACAAATAGATAAAGATAGTATCTAGAGACTCTATTCATTAAATTCATTAACATGCAGGGGATATTAGTAATAATGAAATGAATCATTATAAATTTATAGTGTCTATACCATGTACAAAATGACATATTCATTATATCTCACTTAAACCTTAATAGATGACATTTGGAACGAATATCAATTTTGGAAAATTATTAAGACCTATGTTTTTTTTCAAATAAGGAATAAATACATGGGAGATGATATTTTTAAATGACAGGGATCCTATTAGTTTCTGGAAAATCAATACAATGTATTATTAATCCATTTTATTCTTAAAAAACATAACAATTTTACACCAAGTTGACACTCTAGGGAATATGAATCCCTTTTATAAGATTCTATTGATTTTTATTCATTAGTTCATACAACTCAATTACGGATAATCTATAAAGAGTCTATGAAATGGGGATAACACCTAATATGATTTCAATTAAAAAATTAACTTCAAGATTTGGTGTAAGAACTAGAAATTCTACTGGAATTACTCAACAAAGTTCAACATAATTGGTTTATCATTAATGGTGAGTTTCTTCCCAACCATGTAAGATAGATAACCATCCTTCACATGGATTAAAACCCAAAATATAGATGTAATTTCCACTGGAATTTTATATTCATCATTTCATAGATAGATAATCAGCGATTTCATTAGAATATGAAATTTGACATAACTTCCATGGTAATTTATATAATCATCATAATGAAAAATACAATCCATGCCAAGAATGACATCAAATTAAAACTATGTAGGGATCAAAATATTTGTACTAAGAACTATCCCAAAAACTACAAGTAAATAATAATTATAAACTTTTGATGGAACCTTTTTTCCATTAAGATTTTTCCCAACTAACTCAAAATCTAAACGTTGAGGTAATAAAATGATACAGTTATAAAATTAATTATAAATATAAAAATTAGTGGATCTAGAATCAAATCAACCATTATAATTTTTGGGGTGGATGGTATGTATACCTTTTACCACATCATTGTCCTAATCTACAATTCTAGTAGTGACCACATGTGATTTTCTTCTGTTTTTTATCCTTAAGAGTGTGCAGACACAAACAATCATAAAAAAATTAGGGATTAGTTCATTAGTTAGAATGATCCCCATTTTCATTACAATTATAAAAATTATATGTGGGTGGTTCATTTTGTTTTTCATTTTCTGAATTTAATCATAATATATCTTTTTTCAATCACCATTTTAGTCAATTTATGGATTATCTTATTCACTAAAGTTCAAACATTTAGTAGTCTCTTTAAGATAGTATCCTATATGTTTCCTTCAATACTGTGATCACAAAGAACATATCATCTTCTTTCACCAATGATTTTTATTATTTTACCTTGAATTCCATTTTTCTCTTATTAACCCATAAATAATAATTGGTGACTCTAATCTACATATCATCCTTGAGAGAAAAGTGAAAAATTTTATCCTATATATTGAAGTCCCATATAGATAATTCCATTATAAGATTTGGATTTAATCCACTGAAGAATTGTTCAACCTTACTCTCATGTTGAATGATAACAATAAAAGTTTAAATTTGAAGTATTTTAAATGTTTTTCATAGGTACCAACACATTCATCGTCCTTTTGATTATTCTCATGGAACACCTTATAAAAAATTATACATTTAATAGAAGGAAATTACTTATTGAAAAATATGTTCTAAAAATCATCATATTATTTAGAGTCATTTTTATCTTATTGTCTCAAATTATGGATAATATTCCACCAAATAACTAAATCACCTTCTGAATGATATGCATATAAGATAACTTTATCATGATCTGAAAATTTGAGAACTAGAATTATGTTTTTCATTTTTACTAATCCATTTTCCGGTCCCTAGTGGATCAAAAGAGCCATAGAAAGATAGTGGATGTAATCTCATGAATGAATCCACAAAATGTTGTACCCTCCTTTTATAATTTGTATGTCCAAAATGATTCATTGTTTCAGATATATTTCTGAGAACTGCAACAATATTTTTCATTTAATATCTAAATAAATTTGGTTGATCAAGAGGATAATTGTTTCATTGATCATCACATTCACCATTAAAACATTTCCTTTAGGTTCCATCCATTGAATAATATAAAAAAACATAGTCCGAGAAACACTAATCATAGTGGGATAACCACAGAATCAAGGATAATTACAAATAAAATTTAATTTCAGGGCACCACAGGTTTTTTACTAGGCTATTTATGACCATCACCCAAACTATAGGATTGTATCTTATTCTTATACATATCCATAGGGTTGTCACAAAGGATTTTTTATTGTAGTTTCAAATGGTTAAAATTACCCTACATTGATACCATCCATAAATAACCATTCTTTTCATACATATATATTACATTTAAATAGAAGAAAATTCATTACATAACATAAAAAATCCACTCCATAACCATAAGTTTATAATTTTTAAAAAATATAAAATATTAAAAAATAGTTCATAAATCATCTACATGATCTCCCACTTATTCCATCATAATTAAAACACATTTTGACCCATATTAATTAATACTTTTTCCCATATATTTGGAAATAAATCATATGAAAGGGTGGGCTCATATTCTTATTATGGGTAAACAATAGATACGTCAATAATATCATAATTATGAGACATAAGAACTTAAAAAAATTGATAATTAAATGCTACATATCAAAGATCATGATATCATGTCATTGGATAAATCATAGAAGTTCATAGATAACATATTTCATAAGATCATAACATAAGTTAATATGGAATAAAAATAAGAAATGAATGTAATTTACATATTAGTTGCGGATTACTACCATGGACATCTTAAAAGGAAACATACTTTACTGAACTGGGTTCACTCTTTATTCTAGCCCTATGTTACTGAATTATGTATACTTTCTTTTCCAACAGGTTATTACTAAACAAATATCATTTCCCATTCAAATTCATTCTATCTCATGAGATATAAATCATTACCCAAAGAATTGGAGGGACATATAGTTACGATGCACCATATAATGAAATCCATTAATATGTGTGACATAATATTGTAAACCATTCATCATATCGGAAAGCATTGAATGATATGGGTTTCGTAAATATCCTCCTAACATTACACAACCCATGGAAAATAAATGAGTTTATTAAATATAATTACATGAAAAATATAAACCAATCCTATGAATAATAAAGATATTACAGTTGAGAAATATATACCCATTAGATAATATGTAATATCAGTGAATTTTATCATAGAGGGATTTTATTTTCGAGAGTTGACATGAAAATAATTCTTGATGAAAACATCGTTTTTGCTTTGAATTTGTTTTATTTTATATAAAAAGTGGTGCTATTTTGGAAGAGATCATTTCATTTGAAAATAAAATTATAATATTATAATGTATGTTTCTAGGTATTATGGATTCATTAAATTTTAAACAAACATTAATTCTATATAAGAATAAAAAATAACCTTCTTGTACATTTTCTGAAAATGTCACAATGCACCTATCTAAGAAAATAAAAAAAAGATTTCTTTTAGAACTATTTATTAAAAATTCACAAATGGGTAAAAATGACATTATAAAATTGTAGAATAATAGAAAAAATATTGTGGCAAAATTTATAATAAAAATGGACATGGAAGAAAAATATTTCCAATAAATACTTAGGTATAAACAATCCTAGATTAAAATGGGATTTCTTAAATTGACCCTAAGATTATGTATGATTTCGTATCCATGTATCAAAAAATATTTTATAATAGATTGAGGAATTTTATTATCTTATTATATATCCATATTAGTATTTATTATATCATATATTATCATATTATCTCATTTCTTTTCCTTAGTATTTCATTATTTATCTCCTTTTTAGTTAACTAATTCATTTTTCTATGAATTTTTTGTCATATAGGTCACAATTCTCAAAAAAAAGAAAATACTTACATCATTTACATGATTCTATTAAGTAAATATATATAATATTTATTCATTATTTACAATTATTTAATAATTCATTATTGATGAATATGGAAAATGAATCACACCATGTCTTGAAAACGATATGTCTTGCATATGCATGAGCGATAATACCATTCCATTAATGATTAAATGGTAAAGAATTTGATGGAATAGTTTTTTATAGAATAAATATAATTATAAATATTACATATATATATTATTTATTTAATTATAACCATATAGTTAAATTTTGTCATAAAAACAATATTACACCACGAAGTGGAAACATGAAGTCGTACATACACACACATAGTACTTTTATTTTTCATATGTTGGATAAAGGGTAAAATATGGTTTCTCCCTAATCATAATAAAATCAAATAATATTGGTGATACTGGGGTTATTACTTTTTAATGGAAATAACACATTAAGGGGAAGTAAAATAAGAAATAATCAGGGAGGAGTCGATAAATTAAATCACCGCTTCCATGGAGAACTTTCCGTATATATTCTATTAGGAACACTAGGGTTGGTCATTAGAGAAGAAAAGGACCTATAAAATATTTATACTTAATTTTATAAGAGAAATTGGTAGGTTATGGTCGATCATTAATAATAAATGTGATGTAAATAAGTGGGGGAGGATGTTCCCTTTAATAATAATGGTTAAGTGAACTTTTATAATTTCAAAAAATATTAATTTAGAATAAATTAAATATCAACATTAATACATATATAATGAAATTTATTCAAATATAATATGATAAAATGTTGTAATATGATCAAAAAATATATTTTAGAAAATTATTGGTTTTATTTTATACCTTAAAATTTTGATTAATCCTTAGTTTACATAATTAATTACAACCAAGGAAGCAAATATTACAATATTAAAATGTAGTATTTTTTACATAAGTGATGTAAATTAACTCATAAATGGAAAATTAATAACATTTATATCATATTATAATTTTTTAACTTTTAAATAGGTTTATGATTTTAAATTAATTTCATAAAATTTTTTGGTGATAAAATATCACTAGTGTAAATTTTGACAATATTTATAACATAGAGTTTTCCAAATATAATGATAATAAAATTACTTAAGAAATTTAATTATAACCCAAAGGGTAAATTTAATCAATATACTTCTTTTATATCATTTATTATTTCAAATTATATTTACTTTAATATTTTTAGTAACATTTATTTAATATTTCAATTAATAAAATAATTACTACAATCATGAGGTGACAATTTTAATATACCAATTTTTCATTAAAATGTAGAAATAATATAGAATAAGTAAGATAAATATTATATATTTAAAAATAATTTTTACAATTGAATATATATTTTGGTTATCCCTATATAAAAAATGATATAGCATTTAAAACATGAATGTGA
This sequence comes from Viscum album, assembly GCA_963277665.1. Taxonomy (NCBI): domain Eukaryota; kingdom Viridiplantae; phylum Streptophyta; class Magnoliopsida; order Santalales; family Viscaceae; genus Viscum; species Viscum album. The sequence continues at coordinate 1,224,188,118 of OY728157.1, read as the reverse complement.
CATCCTTAACTATTTTTTAAATAAAATATTTTAAATATTAATATTTCATCCAAGTGATCCGAAAAAAAATAAATATATAACATGAAAATATTTTTATTAAGATAAAAATTTCTTTTTATATTCATTCATAGTATAACTTATTCATCTTGTGTCAAAAAACAGATATTAAAGACAAAGAAACTAATGTTTTGTGGCATTCTTTTATTTAAATATTATATAAGCCATTTTCAAGGATAAGTGTCCATTAAATCACATAATTTCAATACATAAGTTTTATGGGTCTAATATTATTTATCTATTAGTATTTTTTTCATTTGATAGAATAATTTTATTATTTTTATAAATTTAATTTGAACATATATTATTAACTTTACCCTTTACCGTGATAAAAAAAATTCACCAAGGATACTATTTATATTATACAAACATAAATGGGACCTATTACAAAAATTTATACCATAAGAATAGAATCTTGGTATCCATTTTCAAAAATTAAAAATATATATGTTTTTGAATATAATTTAAAATAAAATTGGTTAATCACTATGAAAAAATATTTTATGTAAAAATAACCTTTTAAAATATAAAATTGTTTCAAAATAATTTTTTTTATAAAATATATTCTAAAAACCATAATTGTATTATTTGAAATAAAAAATATTTAATTAATATTTAAAATAAATAAAAAACATAATTTTACATTATAATGTGTTTAATATATTTTTTAATAACAATCAGAATTTTGACTTTTCCTTAAATTTTTTCTGAAAATTACAAAAAAATAATCTTCAATAATATTAAAATTATAAATTAGAAAATGAAAATAATTTTATGAAATATAGTTTATAGTCCTTCTAAAAAATAATATAAAATCATTTGTATTGGAAAAGTATTTTTGATGAATAGAGTGATTTTACTAAAAAACGTGTTTTCATATTTTAATAACATTCAAATATATTTATATTGAGTAATATATATTTCATAAATTACTTATACATATTTATACAATCCAAATAAATGGCTAGGGTATAGTGGTACTTGAGTACTAATAATGTACCATGGTACATTTAAACTCATGGTTTCATGCAACACAATCTATTGTAGAATTAACAATATTTAAAAAGAAATATTTCATAAAAATATATTGGTGTTAAAACCATGTAATTTAATGTTACTATTCTATTCGGTTCAAAGGGATGAGGTATCAAGAGATATTTGGACGGGAAAAAACCTTCCTATACTTATTCATTAATTACATGTAAATCACAACACCGTCAATGTTATATACTTCCTACAAACGTATTGTGCGTTGGTTTTGATCAGTTAATCAAAATGAATGAGTAAGGACATTCAAAAATGATAATATTGATGTCTATGTACAATTACTGACTTTCACATATAAGAATATCCAATGACACCAAAGCGCTAATAATTTCTATAAGTGGGACTTTTCTCATAGTCTTCCATCTTATATAATACCAATTTGAAACATAATGAGAAGAAGCCTCACCCACTTACGATCACTCGTATCTATCAGTCAACATACAATGTTCCTTATTATAGTATGTTATCCAACCATAGAACTATATTTATCTATATCATCATTGCATGTTAAGGTTATCATCATAGTGGGGAACTGTTATGATCTTATCAATGTGATAAATTTTGTATAACATTATCTTGTAAATTTTATACATAAGAATAATCAATAAGTGATAAAAAATTATTATTAATATTCACATCTATGAATATAAAAGTAATCTGAATAAAAATGAATTTGGTTATAGGGAACCAAAACTACCAAAATCCTCCTATCTATATTTCCAACAACGAATTGATTTGTTTTTCTTCAAATGATAAACATGCTTCGGCTAAGTATGACTATTGTTGAGTGGCCAACCATATTTCCATGGATAGTGTGGTTAATCAAAATATCTCTACAGTGAATCGATTTACATCAACATTACTATGTTCATAAAATCCCTAAAATAGTGATTTAATCAAGCATCTGGTTCTTTTCACATATTCGAATCCAGACACATAGATAATATTCATAGTCATAATATTTCATAAAATGATAAACCTATTTTTTTTTGTAACCCAAAATTAGAAAAATAAAGTTCTATACATATTATTATCATGTATATGAAGCTGTAATTTACTCAGATATTTTAGATATAGAATCCACTATCTGTAATAAGTTTATCTTGCATATTACTATATCATAATCAATGATACTATATCTACATGAAATAAATAAATATTAGTGTTCATTTTCCTTGATCACCAGTATTCTAACAACTCCAGACATAAGGAACTTATCATGTTTTACTTTTCAAAGTACTGTTGGATAGTTCTAACAGCAAGTCTATTCATTATGTTTGATTTATTTGATATTAACCTATCATTATTAATCAATAATATAGACTAAACATCAGTAAATATAATAGAACATGAAATTAATTCCTAGAACATATGATTGTGAGTTTATTTTAATCTCAATAATCACTACAAATTCCCATGTATGTTCTTATGGAAGTATTATTCGCCAATAATTGTTTTTTGAATTCTATAAACATTAATTATTAAATATATTATTACTACATGAAATATTAATAGATTAAAAATATACATAATTAAATTTATTTATATCCTATACCACAAAATATTTTTTCTATTTTAGGTCAAACTTTGAGAAATTTCATTCATTAGTTATAAAAAAAATTGTAATAAATAACAAATATTTTCACATGTTTTTAACATATTATTCTTGAAACCTATAATGATCTAACCAACTAGTCTTTGATACCAGTCAACAATTTTTTTCAAAAAAATACTATGATAACTATTCATTATTTATTCATAAATGAATTTATGTAATCTACATAAAATATCAACATTTACTAATATCACCAACCATTTTAGTTATTCCTAGTAGAAATATTTCATACGGTCTCCTTTTGGTCATGTCATATAGATACCTTCCATAATAATTCCTCTAAATATACTAGTATTGACAATAAATATCCTCATATGATGATCATAGTATTTTGTTTTCACTATTATAATTCAAAAACTAATTTTACTCTTGATGAGAGATGATAAGTTTTTTATAGACTAACCTTTTAGTAATCAATCATGTTTTATTATCATTGTCAGGTTCAATCTATTCCCCACATCTTTTTGAATACTCAGCAGGCATATTAAGTCATAAAAAAACTCAAAATAAAAAATATTAAAATCATGATACATATAGTCCACTACATGAATTTATCGTTAATTTTTGATATCATAATAATAACGTCTAAGGATTCTTTATAAGAATCATTATTTTGAAAGAGTAATACATGTATCACCCACTCCGGTGAATATAAACCACCACTTTGGGTAGGAATTATTTTGAAATATATGTCTCTGGACTACTCACCCCACTAAACCTAGTGGAGTACAGTATTCATATACCATCTTATGTGAATTCAGAGCCTTATCCCATAGAAGTTAAGTCTTCTCCAACTATCTTCTATGATATTAGCATCCATTATGTAAATGTAGTTGACCATGACTATATGTTAATGTCATGATTGGATATAGGTTAATGAAAATTGATTATCCAAAGTGTTTTAATGTTCACTTGTTGCTAATAACATATTTTAAAAAATGGTTTTCAACAAACACATAAGGTGTCATCCTAGTAAATTCATATCATATCATAATTGATATGACATACACCATAAAATGTAGTTGGAATATGGTTAGTTGTTGCAATAACATTTGAGAAATATATTTTGGATGGTATAATTGAATATTTGAAACGTATATAACATTTATAATTAATATTTATATTACTATACTCAAATCACTCTTTTATATAAGGAAATTTGTGATCAGGATAACATTTACTCCACTTGTAAGAGCATTAATTATAGGGATAAGATGTTATCCAACAATACAACTTGAAGATTCCTCTATGTTTAAAAAGATTACTCATTTACATCATTGGTCATTTATAAAATTTATTAATTAAACCCCATGATGTATATGAAGCTACCTTCATATTTAAATTAGTTCTCATTTCCATGTTGAACCAACTATAAATGTTTTTTGACGTACCTTTATGTATAAAAAATTCCTTGTCAAAAACATGATAAGATGTTTGTTTTTATATCCAGTTTCCTAGCTCAATTGATTGTAAAAACACTTCAATGGGAATAAAAAAGTCCACTACATAAAATTTTATTAGAAAATATTTATATTTTTAGAATTTGGTACGAGTATTATATATTATATTCAACATTAATTATAATAGATATTTGTGATTCAAAAGTTACTGTATTAATAGTTTATCATTTCATTAACTATAAAAATATTTATTCTAACTGTGAAATAATTTTTTGTTGTGTCATTCAAAAATCTAAAATAAATGTTATGTAAAAAATTATTACAATCTTTAATAAATATATTTAGCAATTAGAAGTAGTGATCTCCCCTTGTTTTAGATATGAATCACAATTTCTTAGCTCATTTTTTATTCAATTTATAAAACATAAATTATTTATCATTTCTTGTACTTAAAGAAATGTATGTTATAATAATATGAAATTTAATATACATGATTTGAATATAGAATTAATTATTATACCTAATGTGGATAAAAATGTATACATTTTTAATTTATTTCAATTTATTTTCCTTTTTCAATTCCGTCCATATGAGATGAAAATATATTCACTTTCATTCATATTCGTCTAAGTCAATTTTCTATTTGAAGGATGTTGTGAACGGTATTTTAACTATATACCTTCCATAGCATGTTCATCATAATATTTTGAACTATTTACTATAGGTGTTGAAAAAATAGTTTTAAATGAATAGTTATTTTCTTGGTGAAATATGAATGGATGTTTCATGAGTGATATATCTAGTTTACTTATCATGTCATGAAAAATTTAGGATAATATTAGTGTTAAGGATAATAAAATTATATTAATAGATAATTTATTATCCAATTGAAAGCACAAGTTTTATAATTGATCAATATGACCCAATATTTTGAAATCATGATCATTATCTTTATTGCATTCTTCTTGTTTACAATGACATTGTGAAGTGAAATTATTACTTATTTCAAGATTTTTCATATATTTATCAAGATAATTTATATGTTTTATTATGGTATAATCATCCATATATTTAGGTTTTTTCAATTAAACTATAGTAAAGTTTGATAATATAATACAAGAGACATAAGAATATTCCTCAACATATCTCTGGTTTGGTTTCTATTCACTTTATGTCACCTACTCGGGTGAAAAAATATGAATAGGGTATTCCAACATATAATAAGAACTTTATCATAATAGCGCATCAAATATATAATATGACCACATACAAAATTTATATTTTTAACTCCATACCCTGAGTTAAGATATTATTTCACTTTTATAATTATTTTACATTTTATTTTTCTACAAAAAGTAAAACATATATTTATTACATTAATTGATTTAAATTATTTTAGAAATAATAATAAACCTCTATTTTTTCTCCCACTTTTTTATCGACACCCAATAACCCTCAAAATTTTGATTATAATTGATACATTTTAGGAAATTCTAATGGGAATGATCTATATTATAATTCAAATTATCCCAAAAGGGTTGGTCAAGTTACATGTAGAAATTTAGTTTGGTAGGACTTTTCCAACTATGGGTTTCCAGTTTCTTAATCTATTGATTGCACTCTCCTATCATGAAATACTAAAATTTATTTCTTAAATATTGTCCTCCAAATTTCACCAGGTAAAGAAATGGAAACTCCTATTGATTTAAATTGGTCAAGTCAACCCAATACATACATAAAGAACTCTCCTTATAAATGTAAGTATCCCATCAAGGGTTGGTCAAACACTTATTATATCTATTGAGTTTCATTCATAATAAATTCATAGAAGGGAAATTCCAAAATAATATTCTATTAAGGGATTTCAATTTATTATGAAGGAATCCTATCTTGTTTTATCCTCTACATGCCATGTTAATATTATGTGGATGCTACTTAATTAATGACCTTATTGCATTAATCATTCAATCATAATTTATTTATATAATTTTGGTTGATCACATTAATTCATTAATTTATCTTATCACACACATTCATCTACAAAATAGATAGTTACATAGATAGAAATAAATAAATAATCAGATAACTTGTTCTAGATATTTATCTAACATTTGATAAAACTGGATGGCATTAAATCAATGTTTGACATGGGGGAAATAACTCTTACTAATTTTCATGGAATGATATACATCATTCCACCTATCCACATTCGTATCACTTGATCTCAAATCATATTGGTTCTTTCTTAATCCTCCTTAATGAGACATGGGATACTCCATTAATTACATGTATTTATGACTCACATATAGGTTTGGGAAACCAAATGATTGGTTAAAATGGGATTACATAAATATCCGCGAACATGGAGGTCGAATAAAATAATGTTTGGAGGGATGACTCTGAAGACAAATTAATAAATTCAATAATAAATAATTTCAAAACCATGTAATAAATTAAATTAAAACAACCAAAAAATACACATGTATTGGAAAAGCACATGAATAATCATAATGAAATGAATACATAAACATAATTGGATAGCATTCATTTCATTATTCATTTTTTATTAATATGAACAATGTTGCATTAATTAATTAATTATCTTTCATCTTAATGATCATCTGATATTTATTGGAGATACCCATCATCTATTTATTTTATATAAATTTAATGGTAGAACTAATAAATAAATATCTTTATTATAATAAATTAATTGAACATTTAAAATTAATTAAAACCATTATTAAATCACCCTACATAGAATGGGGTTCTAATCAATAAAATAAGGTTTTAATTATGTATTTTTTTGAATGTTTTTTTATTTTTTCCATTAATGGAAGACTATATAACATTTATATCTAGTTATATGCATGGTATCACAATCGTTGTGTATCTAGTGTGTACACTTGGGTCTGTGGTTTGTACCTAGGATGGACTAGATGACATGAACATACCAAAAAAACACCATGTGTTCAACTTTCCATGTGTCAATGATGAATTTCTCGGTCTTCAGCATGTGTCTCAGTAAAATATAGTGTGTGTACTGGCCATCTATAATTTTGGTATCTCTATGATCAATGTGTCTCTTTTCTCATCATGATGTGCAATGTGTTATTTTGATGAATGATTTGATTAACTAAATGTAGTGTACACATATACATGTCATGTATAATATATATTCTTTATGTTTTCAGTCACACTTGGTTTTGATCATGTATGATGACCACATGGATTCCAAGATTTACATAATTAACGCATGTAGACTACATGATGTGTACACCGATACACACCATGTAATCTGTGAAAATGTGCCAAATTTTATAGTCAACACATTGTGTACAATACATGTAATTAAATTGTGTAATTTCATGTATCACTTGGAACATCCATATACAAAAACAATGTTACAAAATTCTCACTTTTAAGTACATTCCATGCAACCCAGTCTTACTATCCATAAATGGGTACTTTCCCAATAGAATATCTGGGTATTCATTATATTTTCTTTAACCTTTATGAAAATAAAACACTAAATGAATTTTATGGTCAAATTAGAGTACTCAAGAGGGGGGTTAGTTGAGTATGTATAAAAATTTCTATTTGAAATGTATTCCTAAATGGTTCTCCAATAAAAAAATATAGCACAGTTCTTTAAAGAAATATAGTTATGAATGTTTGACGATTTAAATAACTTCTCAAGAGACTGATTAATTCTCAGTAATCTCAATATCATTTATCAATATTACTTTTGAAGCTATTCTAACAAGTAAAAAAACAATAACTTCTTTCTGAGATTCACTATCAATGAAAATCAATTGATTTCTAAATTATACAATGAAATAGAGAAAACTAAATTAAACAACATAGAAGATATAAAAATGTTGGTCAGTATTGATCCAAGACCTAATACACTTCACATGGTGATCACCTACCACTATGAAGTTCATATTAATAAACTTGATCCACACCCTGGATCGGAGTAAAAAACAGTGCATTAGTCTGTCCAGGTGACAAGACCTCTTCCACAGTACTACGTGGGTATAAACTACCGAGTCACCCAGGGAAATCTTCCACACATATCTATGGGAATAAAAGGAATAAAAAAAATATGAGAGTAAGAATATCTTGTATCCTTATGTTTAGTGAAGGTTAGAGTGTGTGTTTTCTTATAGACACAAACACATTACTAGAAAGGTAGAAATAGTACACAATAGATAAATGTTTATTAGATAAGGTTATAAGTGCTTGGAGTGTTATTAAATGCAGCTCTTGACCTTTAGGATGAAGCATACACTAGTATTGAGTCCTCTTCTGAGAAATAGAGTATCGCATGTGTGGTGCTTTGGTTTCAATTTAGATCTGGATCATGTTCTTTCTGGAGTTTGGATTGTGAAGATGCTCTTTATTATGATATATGGTATCCCAGCCTTTGGATTCTGGAATGAATCATATGTTCTTAAGATGTATATTTTTTCACATGTCAGTTCTCTTCTCAAGAACTCTCAGGCTTTTGCCTCCCTACTACCTCTTGTTTCCGGGCCATACTTTTATTTTTATTCTAGGAGTGCATCTGTTGAAGAAGACATGATGCAATTATTATGCACCTTGTACATTTTACTTTCAAGTGAAATTTCTTCAAGGATATATTAATTATGTTAGTGCATTTAAAAGACTCAAATATGAACATTATAAATTAAATTTAAAATTGAAAAACAGATTAAATAATAGTGTCACAGTCTGTCTAAAAATAGTGTTAGTTAGAAATTGTGTCATCAAAAAATGGTTTCTTCATCATTGACATTGAGCGGTGAGATAGTCATGATGGAATAGTTTTTATTGTGATCTGGAAAAGGTAGCACATATGTGGTGTTATTATAATGGTGTTTGGTCCTTTGCCAAATATCGAACGATGTCTTAGCATGGAACCGGGGTCACATACTTAAGCATATCTGAAACTGGGTATGGTGTCCTAGTCATGGTGTCTGTGTCACGGTGTCTAAGCAAGGTTTCTTGGTCACAATGTGTAGGTCATGGTGTTTGGGTCATCGGGTATGGGTCACGGTGTCTGGGTCCTTTGCTAGAAAATGAGAAATGGTGGCAGATTCACATATTCTAAGACATAGAGAAATATTTGTATAAAAACATAAATAGTAATATTCATTGAATGAATTAGACTTAATCATTCATAAATGAAATCATTATAAACCAAATTAAATATAGTTTACAAAACTCAGTCATGATTTATAGAAATCAAGATATTTAAAAAATTTAATTAAAGCATAATGAAACCAACCATTTTTACACATGACTCGAAACATATTAAATACAATTAATAAGATTTTCAAAATATTTATGATTTGTGATTGTTAAAAAAATATTAAAATAGGAGGAGTCCAACCATCTCCCATTTTTTAATGGCCACGAATCATATGCGTAACATGTCTATTCTTAGTGTTCTCAGATATCTTTTCTTTATGTATGGGTCTCTCCTACTTTTGGGATAATAAAAAAGAGTTAAAAAGTAAATGAGAGAATAGACAATAAGAGTTTACAATGCATTAGATAGAGAAATATGAGTCATTAAAAATAGTAAGAAAAAAATTACAAAAGTATCCCTATCAGAAGATTGTTTTCACTTTCATTCAGCAGTGACTTTCTTCTCTTTGCCCTTTGCAGCTGCATCCGGAGAAGCCAAAAGAGAAGTGTTAGAAGTTAAAGAAGTAAAGGAAACAATTAAAAGAGGAGGAAGAGGGAGTCCTTCAAAAATAGAGGGGGACAAGGTAGGTTTGGTGGAAGAATGAGGCAATAGTTGGTCAATGATAATAGGTTCGATCTAACTCAGATCTCGAGAGACAGATATAGGTAGAGACAAAAGAAGTGGATGAGGAAAGATGCAAACTAGGCCGAACGTTTGCAGCTGCAGGAACCAAAATAGCAGTGCTCTGCACATAAAGATAATGCCATAATAATGTAATGAAGTAAAAAAAGATCTCACCACCATACTTCATCACATTCATAATGTCTTCTTTGTTCTCTATGACCTTTTCCAACAAAGGAGTGAAATCATTCAGCTTTTGAACTTGAGATTCGAAAGATTGAGTGACATGAGGGATTTTCTAATTCTCAATAAGGTACAAGAAATTTTTTGTCATATCATTCTTAGATAAAATCTTATTGATGTATAAATCCCAATTCATAGTAATTTCTTCTTAAAAAAGATTCATAATCATGGAATGAATTTTTACCAAATCAAGAACTTTGTCACTATTCTTGATAACCACTGATAGAGTCTCTATTTCAATGCCAGAGATCATGGATTAATGTTCTTCCTCAACAACCGTTCTGAGTAGATAATAGTCCAAGGAGTGTTGAGATGACTGTCTAGAGTTACTACAGGTTGTAACAGCTGACGAAAGGTACTTTTGTTGATTCAGAACATTCTATCGAACTCCCATATACTCATCAGTAAATTGTTTGAGACAAATAACAATCTCACACATTAATACAAATATTCTCTTATTTATTTCTTCCAATTTGTCATCTAAGAAGGTTATGTTAGGTTTAATTAGAGAGACAACTTCCTGTGGAGTATGACTTATAACATTCTCAATAGGATTAACAACAGGATGTGGTCTTGATTTCAACACTCTCTACATATCATCAACTATAAATCTGAGACACATCAATTCATCACACAACTATTTTTTCTCAATTATGACATCTTGAATATCATGAAATATTTTTGGATGAATCTACTATATGATCTTTTCTAACAATAAGAAATAATGTCTTTCACTTAGGTTCATTATGGGAGCATGTTGAGTTTTCATGATCTTTTCAACTCCAGCCAATAAAGTAGCTCAAAAGGCATTCAAATCATCTTTAATTTCTATGTTATAAGCTTCTTATAAAGGTTCAGTAATAGTATATGACACAGGGTTAGGTTCCTTTGCTGAGATAACTGCAAGAGCAGATAACAGTTTCAATTGAAACATAATATAAATATAAATAACGTTAACTGTGGATTCTTGGGAATTATCCACATCAAAATAACTAGAGAATTTATACCTTGTATCCACAGTTCATTGACCAACTGGATTAGGAATTTCAAAACATTTCAGATTATGGTGTTGTTCCCCCTCAACATTTTCATCTCTTACAGGTTTAAGAGCTATATTTCATTGATATATTTCTAAAATTTTATCCCTAGTTTCCTCACCCATTTCTTTTCTGTCCAACTAAAAGGCTTGATCCATACTTTCCCCAGCTGATGGGATAATCTAAGGAATAACATGTTCCACATTGTGTTCCTCATAAGCAGTATATTTCTATAGAGAATGTTCTTCTTTTATGTAATCTTCTAGAATAGCCTTTTCCCTTACATTGAAAATATATTTTTCTTGAGAATCAGGTTCTTCTTCCACATCAAAAATTTCTTCAGGAACAATTACATCCTTTTCAATTTTTACTTGATGAATAGGTCCACTATCTTTATTATCCATGAAAGCATCCCCTGTAGTTTCCAAAACCTCTTACTATTCTTCATCAAGATAGTAAACAATTTCATCTGGTACCAGACCAGTACCAGAAATGTACTTATGTGTTTAAGAATGCTTAATTAGGTTGAACTTTTCATAATCCCTATCATTATCTTCCACCAATACTTTTCCCCATGGATTCCAACTAATTTTATTTATTTTGACAATAAAATTTGAGATACAGGATACATAGTCCTTCAGGACATCTTCATCTAGTCTAACCAATCCTTTATCATGAATCATAGAGGAGATTAACCATGATAAGAACAAGGAGGTTGACATTGAGGTTGTCGTTATCAACTCACACATATAAAGAATATCATACTTAAATAGGTTAATCTTTGTCCATTCTTCATAAGATTTATCCAAAATACATCATGATACTTTAGTGTAGACAAATCTCATTTTCTTGAATATATCATATTCTGTAAAAACATCAACAATAATCAGGTTTCACCATCTAGCATATCAGAAATAGCTCTCCTCTTTGTTTTATTTCCATTAAAGCTTCTCAAGGCATATTCTAAAACAAATATATAACTTGTAAGAGGACTTCTCTTGTAGTCCAAAAAAATTTCTCAAGAGGTATCCTTATGCAAGAATCTCATAACCTCAATGAAAAGGTACATCTTTGGCTAATGATATAGCTTCTCCCAACAAGTCCATCTTTTATATCAAATGTAAATTGAATGAACAGACAAAAATGAAAAAATAGCTTTGGGAAAATAGGATTAGTCTTCTTTGTGATCCAATCCAGCTATTCCTTCTATTTTTTTACTTTCAATACTAAAAACGTACTTGAAAGTAGCCACTTGGGCGAATTTCATTTTCTGTCTCCACTATTCTATCAACAAGGATCAAATTCAATGGTTCTTCAGGTGAAATATTCAGTCCTATTTTTATCTTCTTCTTTTACCTTCACTTCTTAGGAGTTGATGAGAACATGTGTTTCATTCTGGGCATTCAACAAAGGTTAGAGAGAGAGACAGATAACTAAAGGGTTGAAGGATGGATTATGGTTTGAGATAAGAGATCTCTAGTGAAGAAAATTTTAAAACATCATTCATTTTTATCATTTATGGATATCAAGCATCGCAAATTCAAAAGAATGGTAAAAAAAGAATATATTAATTAATTATAGTGATTCGAGTTATAACATGTAAATAAAATGAAAAAGTTCTTTATAGTGAGACTGGAATAGACATTCACAGTGAGACCGTAACGGTTTTTCATTGTGAGACCATAAAAGTTTGTCACAGTGAGACCATAATAGTTTTTCACAATATCATCACTACCGTTTGACTTCATAATGGTGTGACCATGTTGTTTGAAATAGTATGTTCAAGAAAGTAATCTTAAGATAGTGACCTATAAAACCATAAACTATGAAGCAATATGTTTTGAAACAGTACACTTACTACTTAAGATTTATCATCCCCAATTTATGTATAATGTAATATATTCTATCAGAATATAATTTTTTGGTGAATATATAATCAAGCTGATATTCAGTTCCTTTGAATTCCAATGTGATATCACCTTTTTGATAATCTCCTCTCAAATAGTGATGTCTTACATCAATATGCTTTGTCATAGAGTGGAATACAATATTTTTTGAGATGTTAATAACACTTGTACTTTCTCAATTTATTCGTACAATCCTAAATTGATATCCCTAATCTAGTAATGTGTGTTTCATCCCCAAAATTTGTTCACAACAGCCACCGGTAGCTCTGTATTCAACTTTAGCAGTATATAATTCAATCGAGTTTTGTTTCTTACAACACCATGAAACATGTCACCTGCCAGAAAAGTGACATGTTCTTTAGGTTCTCCTTATATCCAACTTACAACCACAAAAATTAGTATCATAATAGCTAACTAACTCGAATGATTATCCTTTGGGATTGAACCTTCATAGATTGGGTGTATGCTTGAGATGTTTGGAAATCATCTTAATAGAAATAAAATGAGATTCCTTTATGTTTTCTTGAAAACAAGTACACATACATACACTAAACAAAATGCCACGTCGGCTTGCAGTTATGTAGAGTAAGCATCTAATCATTCCTCTATAGGTGGTTTGATCAATATATTTAAGATATTCATCAAGACCCAACTTACAAGTAGTACACATTGGATTTTCACTACTTTTAGTGATATCCAAGACAAAACGTTATATAATATATCTGGTATATTTGATTTGATTTCAAATAATACCATCATTATTTTTAATGATTTGAAATTCTAGAATTTTTTTTAGTTCACCCAGTAAACTTATTTCAATTTTTTTGCGTCATTTTTGAAAATTCAATACATAATGAATTTTTTGATGATCCAAAGATAATATCATCTACAATAATTTTAACTACAAAAACACCATTGGAAATTTGTTTTATTAAAAGGGTAGGATCAATGATTCCTTTTGGAAAAACATTTTAAATAATAAATGTACTTAATCTATCATACCAGGATCATGGAGCTTATTTTATACCATAAAAATCATTTGATTACTCAAAAACATTATTTGGAAAATGAGGATTTGTAAAACGAGGGGGTTTCTCAACAAATACATCCACAACTATATACCCATTTGGGGAAGCTCCCTTAACATCCATTTGATATAGTTTGAAATTTTGATGTGCATTATAATAAAGTAGAATTTTGATGGCTTCAATTCTATCTAATAGTGAAAAGGTTTTCTTATATTTAATTCCTTCATCTTAACAATATCCTTGTGCAAACAATCTAGCCTTGTTTCTAACTATGTTACTAGATTCATCTACCTTATTTCTAAACACCAACTTAGTTCTTATGGTAAATGTGTCTGTAGGTCTGTAAACAAGTTTGTAAACATTGTTCCATTCAAACTGATTACGTTCCTCTTGCATATTCATCACCCAAAATTTACCATTGAGAGAATCATTAATGTTATTTAGGTTCATGTTGTGACAAGAAGACTTGATGTTAAACCAGATTTCTAAGAGAAGCTCTAGTTTGAGTTACATTCTCTAACTCTCCTAAAATAACATATAAAGGATGGTGCTTAAGAGTTATAACATCTCTAGAAAAATAAGGTTTAGTCACTTAAGGTTCTTCAACATTTTTGAGTTTATTATCAATTGAATCTAAACAATTTCCAGAACTAAAAGATTTCACAGATTCCTTTACAGGATGGTTAGAGGATTTTGAATTGAGGTCTAGATTTGTCACATCATCCTCTATATTTTCTAGAGTTGTCTTAAGCTCATGTGGCTCTTTCTCATAAAATTTTACATGGATATACTCTTCCACACATTTAGTTCTTTTGTTAAACACTATATACACTTTACTAGTGATTTAATATCATAGAAATATTCCGTCATCACTATTAGATGAAAATTTGTCAATATTTACCTTATTATTAAGGATATAGAATTTTCAACCAAAAACATTGAAGTAGCTTACATTGGTTTTTAAATTGTTCCATAACTCATATATAGTTCTTTTAATAATAGGTTTAATCAATTCTCTATTAATAATATAGCATTATATATTTAGAGATTTAGCCCCAAAATAAATAGGTATGTCATATTCACTAAACATGGTTCTTGAAATCTCTTGAAATGTTATATTTCTCCATTGTACAACTCCTATTTGTTGGGGTGTTCTAGGGGCAGAGAAATTATTTCAATATCCATTTTGTGATAAAATGATTTGAAACTCCTGGTTTTCAAACTCACGACAGTGATCACTTCTTAAGGATTTAATTGTAAGTCCATTATGATTTTATATAGTTTTACTATATTTGGGGAAATGAGAGTAGGGTTCACTTTTTTGAGACAAAATGAAATTCAAAGTATATCTAGATAAATCATCTACAAGTACATAAACATAGTTCTTCTTATTTAAAATAGAAACTAAAATGGTATAAACAGATCCTTGAGAAAACGTTTGATAGGTTTAGAAGTTTACACTTCTTTGTTTGGTTTGAAGAAAATTTTGTATTGCATTCCCTTTTGACAACGATTACACACTTTATAATTTGGAAACTCATGTTTGGCTAGATCATTAACTAAGATATTTTTACATAGCTTTCCGAGGGATTGAATATTACAGTGTTCTATTCTCTTAGGAAAAAGCCAAGAATCGTTGTGAACAACACTTAAACATGAATCATTTTGAGAAACTAAATACTCTATGTTAACAGATTATACATTTTAATTTCTTAATATAGAAAACACTACTTCAATTTGAGAATTGAAAACATTGTAATAATCATTTTTAAATTTAACATGGAATCCATCATCATGTAGTTGTGAAATACTAAGAAGACTGTATTTCAATCCATCAAACAAAAGTACTTTGGAAATTAAAACTGAGTTTGACTTACCGATTTGGCCAAGTCCAATGAATTTTCCTTTGGCATTTTCATGAAACGTGACATATCTGCCATCAATGTTTATTATGTTCTTGTAGCATGAATAATATCCTATCATGTGTCTGGAACACCCACTATCCAAGTACCATAAGCTTTTACAGGATATCTTTAAGCAATTTCCCTAAGATGTGTTTGTCATAAAAAACATATTGGCATTGTTATCTTCATCATTATGTGAATATTATGAGTCACATGAACTGTCCTGAGAATAACACCACGTTTCATTCATTTCCTTTCTATATTTTATATATTTGTCCACAAATATCTTTTTTACATGATTTTGGAAAATTCATCCTTTACATATACCTTTCTCTGACATTCATATCATACTATCTCACTAGACTTGTCACTTCTTTTCCAATCATTCATTCATATTCCATTTTGATTATATCTTCCTTTGAAGTTAGGATTTCTGAAATAATTATTATTCATGTAAAATCTCTCAAACCTTTTGGATAATTGAGCCATATCCTCATTACTATCATGCGATTATTTTTCCCTGTTATAACATTCTACAGAGATTTCCAATTTCCCTTTTTAATTCTATTTATAGTAGGTGGTCTTAAATTCCATGTATTTTATTGTTGGTTCATCGTCATCTTCCTTGTTGACTTTTAGCTCCTCTTAATACATCATTAGTTTCTTAATGAGTGCTATTACATGTAACTTGGTGAGGTTGCGTGACTCCCTAATAGAGATACATGTTCCTCTCCATATATTAGGTAGGCATTTGAGAATCCTCATGATTTTTTCTTTTGTAGTAACTTCTCTTCCAAAAGAAATCATTGGGTTGACAATTTTATTCAACCTGAGATACATGTCATAAATTGGTTCATCTAGTTTCATTTGGAAGTTATCATATTTAATATTATAAGTATTAAATATCATTTTTTTAACAATATAAGTTCATTAATTTGAAAAACACAATGTATCCCAAATTTCATGGGTAGTTTTACATGAAGAACTTTTGTTCAATTCCTCATCTCCTAAAGAGAAATATAAAGAACTCATGGATTTCTAATGGTTATTTTAGGAAGTCTTGGATGGGTCATCCCAAGTGATTATATTAGTAGTAGTAATCTTATACAAATCTATAATTGATGAACAAATTTCAAAACCCATACTTTCTAAATGCAATATCATTATAATTTTCCATTAGTCATAATTGGTACTTTTAAATAATTGAAGTTTGTTTTTTAATCTGAACCTTCTTTTCTATTATCCATAATAAAGAAATTCTTTGAATGATATAGAAATTTAGAATTAACAAAAATTTACAGATCTTTAACGTATAACTAAAATCATAATTGAATAGTTTCATAAAATCAATTCTTAATAAAATCATTGATACCAAATGTTGGTCTGAGTAGAGTACACAAGAGGGGGGTTAATTGAGTATCAATAAAAATTTATTTTGGGAATGTTTTCTTAAATGGTTCCCCAATAAAAATAAATACATCCTAGTTAATCAAAGTAATACAGTTATGAATGTTTTACAGTTTAAATAACTTCTAAGAAGATTGATTAATTCCCAATAATCTCAAAATTAGTTATTAATATTACATTGAAGCTATTTTAATAAGTCAAAAAAATTATAACATATTTCTAAGATTAACTATCAAATAAAATCTAGTGATTTCTAAATTATATTGTCAAATAAGGAATGAAAATTAAACGACACAATGGATATAAAACAAGTGGTTCGGTCTCAAGACGAGACCATATCGACTCCACATGGTGATCACCTTCTACCAAGCAATTTATATTAAAAAACATGATCAACACCCTAGATTGGGGTAAAAAATATTGCACCCGACTATCCATGTCGCATGACCACTTCCACAGTTCTTCATTGGTATAAACTACCAGGTCACACATGGACCTCTTCCACACATATCGGTGGGAATAAAAACTGTAAAATGATATGAGTAGAGGGATATCTTGTATCCTTTAGTTTACTGCAAGAGATAGTGTGTTTTCTAATATACAAGAACATACACTGGTTGAAAGATGAAAACAATACACAATAGGGAAAATATGATGAGATAAGGTTATATGTTCTCTGAGTGTTATTCAATGTTGCTATGGACATATAGGATAAAACAAATGCAAGTATCAAGTCCTTTTGGGAGAAACAGAGTATTGTATATCTGGTGCTCTGGTGTCTAGTTAGATATGCCTAATGTTTATCGTGGAAATTGTTTTGTGAAGATGTTATTTATTTGAATCTATGGTATACTAGCAATTGGATTCATGAATTCTTTATGTGTTCTTTTAATTTATCTTCGTGGAAATGTCAGTTCTCTTTTCAATAATTCTCATGCTTATGCTGATCTAATACATTTTCTTTTAGTGAAACACTTGTCTTTTTATTCATGGAGTGCTTGTGTTGAAGCCAAGATGATGCATGTATTCTACACCTCAAACCTCATACTATCAGGTGACATGTCTACAAAGAAATATTAGTTATGTTAGCGCATTTAAAAGACTCAAATATGACCATTAGAAATTAAATTGGAGATGAAAATATAGATTAAAGAACGATGACAGAGTCTTCCTTAAAATTTTGTCACTTGGAAATTGTTTCATCACGAAACAATGTCTTCCTATTTTCCTTTGAGTGGAAAGAGAGTCATTATGGAATAGTTGTATTGAGATCAGGAAACGATAGAGCAGATGTAGTGTTTGGATCATAGTGTCTAGTCCTTTACCAAATTTCAATTGATGTCTTATTAGGGAACCAGTGTCACAGACTTCAACAAATCTAAAACTGGTTATAGTGTCTGGTCATGGTGTCCGAGTCATGGTATTTGGGCATGGTGTCTGGGTCACGGTGTCTGGGTCATGGTGTCTAGGTCATGGTGTATGGGTCATGGTGTCTGGGACATGGTGTCTAGGCCATGGTGTTTGGGTCCTTTTTCAGAAAACCAGAACTGATGACAGACTCACTATTTCTCAGACTTAGCCAACCATCTGTATATAGACCTAATAAGAAATATTCACAGAATGAATTACACATAATCATTCATAATAGAAATCATTATAAACTAAATTAAATATAATTTACAAAAATCAGAGATGATTTATAGGAATAAAGATATTTAGAAAATGTATTTAATTCATAAAGAAACCGAAAAACATTACACATTACATAAAATAGATTAAACATGATTAAGAAGATTTGTAAGATTTTTATGATTTCTGATTATTGAAACTTGATTAAAACATGAGGATTCCAACAGAATCATTATTAATATATTGAATCATGTTAATTTCAATTGTATTACATAACTTACAATAAGAAATTAAAATATTACCTAAATTGCTCATAGATCAACAATCAAATAAATAATTATAAATTTAAAAGGGCCCCTCTGATATATTTTTTTTCCCAAAGTGTAGAGGAAGCTTGAAGTGGTAGTGATATATTAAAATTAATTTTAATTATCATTTCCCAAATCCTTGATAAAGGATATTTTCTTGTACAATTTATAGTTAACTTATTTAATCTCTGTATAAATGAATACATGGGATTGGGAAGTTTCTTTGTTCAAGAATATTGATTCTATAAAATGTCCCTTTTTGATTTCATTTATTTCAAAATGAAGATCTTTGGATAGAATCCCTCTAGTGGTGATCCATACATGCTCCTATGATCATTGAGACATTTCATTTGATCTCCATGGGACAGAGAAATGAAATAAAATGTCTAGTGTTGTTCAATCCTGATCGCTCATTCTTGTTCTTATGGAAAACTCTCTTGCGTATATCATTCTTGTGAGGTAGAGATACGGTAGAGTCAATAGAGAATTCATTATGTCAAAAAAATATTTATTTGTGTTGCATAGTTCATTTTTAAGATACACTACACAATAGAAATAACATTTTTTCTATATAATTACAAAATAGGTTAAAATAATAATTTAATAGCTTGTAAACGATTAAATAATATTTTAATAGTTAATGAAACCCCATAAAAAACAATAATATTTTTATTTTCATTCTGTTGAATGAACTAAATTCCACAAATTGATAAATAATATTTACTTTCAAGTTAAAAATCATTTAACACAAGACACAATCTTTGGCCTTTAAAACTCCTTAATATTTTCCAAATTCCCCAATAATTATTTTATTCATAAATAAATTTTTTATTCACATAAAGATGATTAAATAATTAATAAAAAATAAATACAATAAATGATATATTTTACTCACTATTCGGTAAATAAATATTTATATAATTGATGAATCCCATAAAACATGAATAAAATAATTCCTAGTTCCTCATAATAAGATTTATTCTATTAGTTATATTCAAAAAGAAACTAATCATGTTAAATTGTAAAACATTATGTGTGACCCTCTAGGATCCTTTCTTATTGGAATGTATTGTTTTTCTCAAAAATTCAATGATAACTGTCTTGCAAAAGGTTAAGGTACCCATGAGATTGAATTTTATGTGATAATAAAAAAAGAAAAAAACAAATGATCACTATATAATAAAATTACCTTGTTAAAATATATCAATAATAAATTTTCACATCTATGTCACAAACCTATATAATTGATGCATCATTCTTTGGCTATCTAACATAGACATCGTTACACCATTTCAATAAATTCTAATGTGACAATTCTATACAAATCAAAGGGATTAGATTTCAAATTCCATTAAATAGATAAGGAAAAATCCTTCCGGCTATCCCTCCTCTTGGGGTCCAAAAAAGATGTAAAGCTATGAAGGAGATACCACAAAAATTGTAAAAGTAGAAAAGGTTCATTCAATCTTTGGAGAAAAAGGTACCTTCATGTATGATGCGCGGCGCCTCTCGGCGAAATGGGAGAGGCTTTATTACAAAATCAGAATGAGGAAGAAAAAGGCCCTAAGGTAAACAACGTAGAAAAAGTACCCATTTCTATACCGGTTCCGGAAGAGCGAAGAAAAAGGATCCGCTTTCCCAACATACTCAGATTTCCACCACCATATTTCACAAAAAGTTTGGTTAGGGAATATATGGGTGTAATTCCTGATGTTCATCATTGATAGTCTTAATATCTTTGAACCATGACCAGGTGCATACATATCCATATCTGATAACAAAAAAACATGTACAATTCCTACTAGTAGGGTTGTTCTCAAAATCATCTATATTTGAGATTACCAAGTGAGAACATCATGAGATGTTTCCACATCCTCTTATGATCACTCTCACCTGATAGTCTACATACCATGTTTCCAATCACACAATATTATCCAATGACAAAACTATATTTATGAATACCGTAATAGCATGTGATGTTTCTCATCATATATGGAAACTTCTATGACCTTATTAATGTGACTAATACCGAAAAATATTATCACATTAATGTTATAAAGAATAAAAATCAATATGTGATATGGAATTTATATTAATATTCCCTTATTTGAATATAAAATATATGTACATTACTATGTTGTAGGTTCTAGGGAACCAAATCCAACACTCCATTCTGAGTATAAGGTGATCTGATACTATTTATACTAAAATCCTTTTCAAAAATAAATATAAACTTGAATAGCTAATAATATTAACATATGAGTTGGGATACTGAATTCTGATGGGATGCTATAAAAGAAAAATCATATTGGGGTGTTGTGTGGCCAAAGGTTCTGGATGATACTATAATCCATCTAAAGTGTACTGTAAACACTTAGATAAAGGATAATCCCTACCAAAACGACAATAATTTATGAAAATAGTTCAATTAAAAACAATCTATGGATTGAATATCTCAATCATTATAATGGTATGTTTCCCTAGAAGTACCAAACCTTTTTAGAACATTGTATGATTCTTTTACTTTTCTCTAATACCTTTCTTATGGTTGATTATTTATAGTGAAACATTAAGAAGTATTTTTTTTAAATGGAAACATAGTTTTAAATAAAAAATTGATAAAAAAATTAAAATAGAAATTAGATTTTGTTAAAAACATGGAAACACCAGATTCACCTCCCCCTCAGATATATGCAGTAATCATGTAATCAATTTTAGTTGTTTATATATGTTTGTTACATTAAGATAAATATAAAAATCCCATTCAAAGAAAAATTTACCATGACGTAATGGAAATTAAGAGAATAAAAATAAACCTTTAGTCACTATCTTGAAGCTACAAATATTTCTTAGGAGAAAATGATCAAATATGGATGTTTTATGGATATTTTATGAGATGAAAAATGTTATGTGTAATACTATTGACTAAGTATTGAAAAAAAATTATTCATTAAAATATAAATTCTCCAAGATTTATTAACTTAATGTCTATATTAAAATACATTTCTTATTACCTAAACTTAATTATTTAGTGATTATAATGGATTTATGTTTTATCTTTTGATGTTAGATGACGAGGAGGTATAAATTTTTGTCCACCCTCTATAAATAATAAAATTTTAACTATTTTATATGATATATATAACAGGACTCTGTATATTAAATTCTGCAATAGAAATTTTAGTAGTCTATGTTGATTATGTATTTTATGCATCATAATGTTTTAAGGTTCTAGAAGAAATTTTTTTATACATGAATTTATTTCTTAATGTTTAGTGACAATGAAGTAATGAATATTTTACTGAACATTATATTTATATATAGAATATGATTTATATTTGTATAATAACATAGAATACTTATTCTAATTTATATACATTTAAAAAAACAAAAAAAATAAAAATATTATTACAATATTTAATACGATAATATAAAAAAATTAGATCTATTATGATAAAGTGAAAACAAACTGATATTATACAAACACTGTATAAGGATCATATGAATCATAAAAACACAAAACCTGTTCTTTGCTGACATATGATATGTAAATTTAGATTAAAGTTATAAAATTATAATACAATTAATTCTATAGGAATAAAAAAAACAATATACGATTAAATGTATATAAATATATTGATACATAAAAAATAAATAAAAATATATATAAAAATAATACATAACATATTAAGTTAACCCATAATATGTTATTCCACAAAACATGTTTCACATTAAACAAGAACAAAGAACCTATTCCACCATTAAAAATTTTCTACAAATATGTGTGTTCGAATATAAAATTTTCATTCACAAAATATATTTTTAAAAAATATATGTATCATATTTTATTTTCACAAAAAAATTATATTAATCATTAATAAAATATAATATTAAATGTTTTTTTGAATATATAATAAAACTGAAATGTTCTATGATTATTATATTGAATATTTATTCTAAAACCTAAACCCTAAAATGTTGAAATTAATTTTGTAGTGGTTTTTGCTATGACATGAATGTTTATACCATGTAATGGTGTTTGTTTATTAAGGGAGTTGTGAGATTTATTTCTTTAGATTGTATATTTTGTCTACATTAATTATCATATATTTTATTGATTTTAATTTTTGAAATGATGATTTAATCATCATTAGGTGAACATTAAAATATTTTAGTAATCTAATTGTAGATGAAGAATACATTGTAAATGTTATAATGTATAAAACAAAGAATTTAATTATTTTTTTTCTAGGAGATATATTTTCTCCATGTGAGAATTTTATTTTAACAAATTTGTTTTAATGAAATTAAATCCAAGGATACATGTATATAAGGTTGTTTATTCTCAAATAATATGATTATCTTTTTTCATTATATTATTATCCTTAACCTTATAGGTGGTGCTAATATAAAATTTAAAAGAAAAAGACAACCCAACCATGTGTTTGATGATTTCATTTGGTAGGTGGTTACCTATAGGGGAAATTAGATTTTCTTAGTTTATAAGGGATATCAAATAGTAACATCCCAGTTAAATAAAGTATATGAGATTTTCATATTTATTAATATTTGGGAATTAAATATTAATTTTACTTAAAATGGGAAGCTATGTTCGATGGTGTACCCAACAGAAAAAATGGGCTTCTCTAAGATCTTATGTTGCACACAGGGCTACGATATACTAAAAATAATAATAATAATAATGTAATATTATTATTTTAAATGGTTGTCATCTACTAGTTATTGTATTTGTGGGAATGAATAGAACTATAAATTTTATGAAAAAACATGTTTTTAAATTGTTTTTACATTTATCCAACAAAATTTAGAAGCATAAAATTGAAATGAACCCAATTTTAAGCATAAATACTATAATATTTTAAAAGGGTAGTCTTACCACCTTTTGATGGGGAACTTTTCTAAAATCCTATTTTTTTCACGTTAATATATTACATTTGACACAATGGTATTTTTTTGAAAAAGGGAAATGAAGAATTTTCCGTGGGTAAATTTTTGAAATTTTTCGGATAAAGATCATTTTTAATGAATAGTGAAAAATACCACATTTTATGTCAAAACTACATTTTCATCAAATTTATTTAAATATTTAGATTATAATTTTAATTGGTTATAAAGTGAAATTAGATTATATTTTTATCATTTAATCCATTTTTTTATTTTATGTAATTTCACTTTGAAATTTGACATAAACACAGGTCAATATTTTGTTAGTTTTTACTTTTTAAAAACACGCTTGTTGGTTTTAACAAAGGGAATTAATTTTAAATTACTTTATTAAATTATTATGATTTGAATGTGGAGAAATGGATTCAATATTTTGAATCAGGAGGACCAATGTTTCTAAATAGTTGAGTTTTTTTAAACATTATGAATAGTTACATCAGTAAATATTTTATTTACCATAGCTAAAGGGTAAATCTGGTAAATAAGGGTAATGAATAATATTATAATAATATTAAACTACCCTAACACATGTAATAACCCAATTTGATGATATATCTCAAACCATCGTAATCCATGCATCAATTTTAGGACACCATGGAGGCACTTTTGTGTGAAAATGACATTTAATTACATTTAATTTAAAGATATGGAAAATATAACCTAAACTTGTATCTTTAACTAATTTTTTTATATGGGGTTACATATGTGATATATTTGAATATAAATAGTAATTAGAAATATAAAAATATTCACTACATCATGTTATTTTATTAATATATTTTAAACATCAAATTAATAAATATATTTATGACACAATGATGATGTAGTAATTACCTTATTAATGATTGATTTAAATAAATGAGAGTATAAATAATAAGATAAATTTATATTGAAACTTTGTATGCCATACCAAAATTTGAAGAATGGTTATTAAATGTTATCATTGAATTAATTATGTTTTTTTTATTGAATGAAACGTGTTTTTATGGATTTTTAAAAAGCCATGATATGAATAGTATGAAAACTGACATAAATGTGTTTTTTTTAAATTATTTTATTAAATTATATAATAGTCATAAAAATAATATTCATCCTAATTAATTATATAATGTTTAACATGTCATTAGTGAACCACTTTAAGTTCTATCAGTAGTTTACAGTAACTATATTAACCATATAGAATGAATACACAAGAAGACATAGTGAGAGTTAAATTTGTTAACTAAGGGTTAAAGCTAAAATATAAGGATGATTTAATGATTTAGACATGTATAAAACGTATTTTTTGAAATTTTTTAGACCTAAAATAATATTATATTAAAAAAAATGACTTTGGGACCATTTGAAACTGAGAATCATTTTATAATAAAATAATACATCAATACCTTCTTAAAGTGCCCCTCCTCCCTCTTATAAAAGGGAATCAACTCTAACCCTTACTAACACCTCTATGGCCCCTTATCTCATGAAAAATCGTCCCAAATAAGCTCCAAATTTATCTCTATTCTTCCTAAAATCCCTACATTAGGAATAAGGCATTTAAATAAATCCTTTTGGCACAAATCAAAAGGAGTTACCCGATTTAGAGGTGGAATCTTCTCTCAAGATCGTTTTATTTTATTTTCCATCTACGGCCTCCTAAAATGTCTTTATTAAAATATTTTATAAAAAATATATATTAAATTATATATAATGTTTTTATGATAAGTATTCAAACTAAACTTCCACACACCTCCATCTAATGGACACAAACATACTGTTGGTGTGTTTGGGGAACTACTGCCTCACAAAATGATAATTGTTCAATTTTTCTATACCACCTCTCATGGTGGCCATTATGATAGATATATCTTTATTTATGATATATATTATTTTTATATTGTCTCAATTATCATATATTTTATATTTATATCATACATTTATGGTTTCGATAATGGATTTATACAGTAATTTAATTTGAGGAAGTGCGGCCTACTGCCCCCTAAAAGTGATATGACTCATTTGTACCATACATGGAATGTATAAAGGTTAGATTTTATGGACTTATATATGATATTATATTGGACTTATAATATACCTATGTATATTTTAGTTTTTATTTGTTTAAATATGAAAAAATGAAAGTAATGTTCATACGTACCAATGACTTAGTGTCTCCATGAGCAATGAATTTCATTTCTTATCATAAAATGCTTGATACTATTATAAATATATATAAATATTGAAATTATATGATATTAAAATAATGAATATCATTCTTGATATAATGTACTTTTGATCACATTGATAGTTTTTAATTATAATGACTTCATTTTTGACTCAAGTACCAAATATTGACAAAATTACCGATATTAACTTAAATAATTATAACATGGTAATAAGTGATATAAAAAGGAATAATAAACATGAATAGGGTTTAAAAACAAGTATAAATTAACTTAATTCTATTATTTAGGATGAATAATGAAAATACGTGATGAGTCATATTCAAGGCAAGGGGCTTCATTTCAATCTCATTTCATTGAGGCATATTTTAGTTTATAAATGACATTAATTAATAAGATGTATTAACCTCTTCAGATTTTAATTTCATTCAAATGGATTATTTTTTCTACTTTTTTTCTTACTAAATGAAAAAATGGAATGATTCTTTTTAATGTACGGGGTGACAATGACTTTTCTGCTTCCACAAAAACTATTTGATATTTGGCTTCCTTAACAAGCCATAATATTTTTATAAGGAAAATAAATAACATATAAAATTTTACATATTTTTGTACTAATTTATTTTTTGTTAATGGATTGATTATATCAATATCATGAATAGACATATTGTGATTGCAATATGGAAATGTTTCCTTTCCATTATGTATTATCGTGTGTTATGATTATGTTATGGTTCTTGGAAATTTCATTTGTATATGGGTGGTTCTGTGGTAAACCTTGGGTGGTTGAGCTTGATATAGCTCTCTAATGTAGTGGGTAACGCGAGGGGGGTAAACATTAATGTTTCTCCTCATATATATATATAGAATATATTGTGATGGGTATTCAAAATCTAACACCTTGCGTAGCTGTGAAAGATATAATGTATGTATGTAATGGATTCCACAATTAAAAATTATGATTTATGATTTCTATTTGTTATTAATAAATACTATGATATCATGAGTTGTGTTGAAGAGCTTATGGGTAATGATTGAAAAGAATTGTTTTATGTGTTTGTATGTATTGATGGATTAATGTTTTATTTCATTATTTTATATCTCTTTCTAATATTTTTTTTTCTCATCCACAGTTTTTGGAATGTTTTTCATAGTACTTAAAGATGAATAGGGTCATGGATGGTGTCAAGGAAAAGTAATGATGTCTAAAACATAGATCTAAACTTTTTTCATATTTAGAGTTTTTGTTTCATGAAAAAATGGATAGTGAGTAGAAGTGTCTACTTCTATTATTAATGATTCATGTATAAGTTAGGACCTAATTTTATAAAGCTCTGAACTTAAAAGATACTCAATGTGAATTATTGATTTAATTCAAAATTTTGTAATGATTAAAGTTAGGTTATTATAGTTGGTATCAGAGTTCTGTTTAAAAAACATTAGGAGTTACAATATTGTTAAATTAATATGCTTAAATTATTTTTACTTTATGGTGTGATTGAAATGGTATATCATTTGAAGATTACCATGTTGATTTTCCTAAGATATTTTTTTTGTTAGAATGGTTTTTCATAGTGAAAATAGGGAAACTATGATGGAAAAATATCATGTGGATTAAATCCTTCCAAATTAGAAACCTGAGATGGTCGGAATTAGAACTGAATAGTTTGTTTTAGTGATGGAATAGTTGACCCAGGATATAAATGGGGGTGGTATACACGCACGAGATTATCCGGATCAACCACTGAATAACTTATCGGTAGTGGATCATTTCTTGAGACAACATCCCCCATCATTCGGGGGATCATCTGAACATTTGCTAGCTGAAGGGTGGGTTAATGCCCTGTAAAATATTTTCGATGTCATGGGGTGTATAGAACATCAAAGGGATAGTATTATTGTTTATAATTTTGTTGATGAAGCTGATTAGTGGTGGTCTATGGTAAAAAATATCTGGGATATTGAAGTGATAGATGCTCTAGATTGGTATGAATTCAGAGTTATGTTTTTTGGTTAATATTTTCCTAAGGCTGTTCAACTTAGGATGGGAAAAAATTTTATTGATTTTATGAAGGAGGATGACTAGGTGGTTTCTTATGAAGAAAAAATCACATGAATGGAAAGGTACAATCCAAATTTCATACTGGATCTTGACAGTAAAATCAATCTTTCTACTCAGTATTAAATCCTTTGTATCAAAGGGATTTATCTTCTTGTGCATATAAATGTTAGGAAAAACCTATTTGATGTTAGGAGAAGTTGGAAATTGAATTTGTCGATGAATATGTGTTATTTTACAAGTAATACAATAAGAGATTGATGTGATAGACAAAAGGGGGAAACTCTTAAAAAATATCTGATGGTAAGAAAATTAAGTTTACATTTTGTAAAAATTGTGGCATAAATCACATTGGGGAATGCCTTTTTAATTTTGGTATGTCATAAAAATGTGGTAAAATGGGACATAAAGCTCATAATTGCACTGATAAACATCAGGGTAATTCTACGACAAAACATTATTTGAAGTTTGTAAAAAAAAAATCAGTGCAATTAAATGGGTCATTACGTAAATGAGATTCCAATGAAGAACTCAACCGAGGGAATTAAGCTAGAATACAGGAAGAAAGGGGTGTTGAAATCATTTGAAACTACTTCAGTAGTTGTTGGGCCTTCAAATGATGTAATATCTAGTAGACTATTTGTTTATTAATATTATGTCAATGTGTTTTCTGATTTAGGGTCAACACATTCATTCATTTCTGAGAACTTTTCTAGTAAATTTTGAATTCAATCTCAAGATATGAATCCTAAACTTGTGGTAAAAACACTTAGAGGAAATGTTGATAAAAATATATATTATAAAAACATTCATATACTTTTGTGTTGAATGAATATAAATGAAAACCTTATTGCTTTGCCTCTAATAGAGTTTGATGTTATTTTGGGTATGGATTGGATTTCCTTTTATCATTCTAAGATTGTCTATAGATATAAAAAGGTTTATTTTTAGAAAAAAATTCATTTTGTGTATAAGAATGAACACTTAATTTTGATAATATATCCGGAAGCTGGGAAACTATTAAATGATGGAAATGAATGTTACCTTGCACATATTTTTGAAAATAAAGTAACTATTTAGATTAATATTATGCCAATGGTAAATGAGTATCATTATGTTTTTCTTGATGAGTTTCCTAGTATAATACCTGACTGGGAAGTTTCATTTATATTTGAATTAGTACATGATGCTAAGACAATTTCAAAACCCCCTTATCGAATTGATGAAATTAACTTTTAGAGTTAAATATGCAATTATAGGAGTTATTAGATAAAGGTTTCATTTGACCTAGTACATAACCATGGGGTGATCCAGTCTTTTTTGATAAAAAGAAGGATGGTTCAATGAGTCTTTTCATTGATTATAGAGCCTTGAATAATATCACTTTTAAGAAAATGTTTCCATTGCCTCATATTGTGGAGTTGTTTGATCAACTCTAGGGTGCTGATTATTTTTTGAAGATTGAATTGTGTTTGGGGTACCATTAGTTGAATGTAAAGGAAGTAGATATCCCTAAGATCGTTTTTTATAAAAGATATAGACATTATGAATTTTTAGTTATGACTTTTTGGTTAACCAATGCACCTGATATATTTATTTATCTTATGAATATAATTTCCCATGAGTTCTGGGATAAGTTTGTGGTTGTGTTTATTGATGATATTTTGATATAATATAAAAGTAAAGAGTAGTATGAAATTCATTTATGGGATGTATTTAAAATCTTAAAGGAAAATAAATTTAATGGAAAATTATATATGTGATAGTTTTGGTTATAATAAAATTCAATCATGGTCACATTGTTTCTAAAGATGGCATATCTGTTGATCCTCGTAAAACAGAATTTTCAAAAGAATGGCCATGACCCAAATATATAATATAAATTCATAGTTTTCTTGGATTAAAAGTTTATTAATAGAAGTTTTTTTTAAATTTAGAACAATAAACTATCCCACTGACTAAATTAACACGAAAAGGTGTTAAATTTATTTGGGGAAAAAAATCTAATGATCATTCTCAATAATTGAAAAGAAGATTGGTGAATGATCTAGTATTGGTATTACCTTCTAGAAATTTCGAGTTTGTTATATTTAGTAATTCTTCTTTGAAAGGACATGGTTGTGTCCTGATATTGAATTATTAGGTAATAACTTATACTTTTCGTAAGTTTAAACCTCATGAGTTAAATTACCCTACACATGATATGGAATTAGCTGCTGTTGTTTTTGGATTAAAATTTTGGAGGCATCATTTTTATGGCATAAATTATGAAATATATATATATCAAAATTTTTGAAGTATATATTCACTCATAAGGAATTAAACATCAGACATAAGATATATCTAGAATTTTTCAAGGATTATGATTGCATGATCCATTACCATTCGGGAAAGGAAGATAAAGTGGTTGATTCTTTGAGTGGAAAGAGTAATGCTACATTAAACATACTATGTTTGGAATGAGATCCTTTGGTTTTTGGTTTGATTAATTTTGAATTGGATGTTTTTGGTGTAAGGAATTCATCTATTCTATTTTAGGTTGCAGTGAAATCATCTCTATAATACATAATAATGAAACCTAAGAATAAAGACAATGATTTGCGGAAAAATGTATATTTGGTTCCAAAGGAAAATTTACCTAAATTTAACATTGATATAGATTGATTTTGAGTTTCGCAAAGGGAATAATTGTGCCTTGTGATTCCAAGATGAAAAAGTGTTATTATGTGAATCTTGTAGTTCTCCATTATCAGTTCGTCATGGACATACTTAGATGTACATAGATCTTTAGGAGTATTACTAGTGGGATGGAATAAAAAATATATATCATTGACTTTACTATAACTTTTTTAATTTTTCAATAGGTTGAAGAAGAATGGATTTTACCAAAAAGTATACTTCATCCTTTTCCACTACCATAGTTGAAATTGGAAATGTGTCCATGGATTTCATAGTTTGATTAACAAATACTTCTAGAGGTAACAATGCAATCTAGGTTATTTTTGATTGATGGACTATATTTTTTAATTTTAATCCTATTCGAGATACTCTGTATCTAGATCAACATTCATGAGTTCATATTAAATATATTGTCAGGTTACATAGAGCTCCCCTCTCCATTGTATCTGATCGGGATCCCAGGTTCACTTCTAACTTTTGGAAGGGCCTTCAGAAGTCGTTGGGTAGAGAATTAAATTTTAGAACATCTTTTCATCCGTAATAATATGGGATGTAAGAAAGAACAATTAATACCTTAGAAGATATGATTCATACTTTTTCAATGGATTAATAGGTAATTTGTGTCCAACATCTTCCTTTGGTTGAGTTTTTTTAATAAAAATATTCTTTACAGTATACAGATGGCACAATTTGAAGAATTATATAGAAAATAGTGTCTAAATCTAGATTTTTGAGATGATGTTGGTGAAAGGATGTTGATGGGACCGGAATTGGTAGAAGAGGTGCCAAAAAAACATCAGTTGATTTTGAAGCACTTGAGAATATCTTAGACCAGGAAGTATAGTTATGTGGATAACCAAAGGATAGATCTTTATTTTGAGGTAGGTGATCATGTATTTCTCAAAGTTTCTTCATAGATAAGTGCGATGCGTTTTTTGAAAGAAGGGAAATCTGAGATCGATGAACATTAGGCCCTATGAAATCCTTGATAATGTTAGATCAGTTTCCTACAAAGTGGCTTTACCTCCATGTTTATCCCAGGTAAAAAATGTTTCTCAAGTTTCAATGTTGACAAAGTATATAGGAGATCCATCCCATGTTTTGATTCTAGAGGTAGTTTAGTAGGAAGATAATCATTCTTGTGAGTAGAAACATATCCGGATTCTATAAAGAAGAGAGAAAGTGTTACGGAATAAGCTAACTCATGAGGTAAATGTTTTGTAGAAAACCCATATGGCTGAAGAGTTGACATGGGAATATTAAAATTCCTTGAGGGGTAAATACCCCCACTTATTTTATAAGTGAATAAAATTGCGAGGACGCAATTTCCAAAAGGGAGTAGGATTTAACATCCCTTGTAAATAAATAATATCACATTTCCACATTTATTAATATTTATGAAGTAAATATTTATTTTAATTTAAATGGTGTTCTAAAGTTTTTTGGTGTACCCGAAATGTTAAAATGGGTTTCTCTAAAATCTTATGTTGCACACAAGGGTGAGTTATACTGAAAAAAATACTAATATATTATTATTATTATAAATCGTTGTCAGTGCCTAGCTGTTGTATTGGCGGGAAAGAAGATAACTATCCATATTATGATTAAACATGTTTGTAAAATGTTTTTACACTTATCCAATAAAATTTAAAGGCTTAAAATTAGAATGACTCTAATTTTAAGCATAAATACTCTAATATTTTTAAAAGGTAGTTTTACCACCCTTTGATTGTGACATTTCTTAAATCTAGTTTTTGAAACTTTTATATTTTCCAATTGAAAAAAACTTTTTCTTCAAAATATGGACATCCAAATTTACTTTGGGAAAATTATTGGTATTTTTTCTGATAAAGTTCATTTTAATGAATAGTGAAAAATACCACATTTTAAGTCAAAACTACATTTTCATCTAATTTATTTAGATTTTTATATTTTACATTCAATTGATTTTAAAGTGTAATTGAAATATATTTTTATAATTTAATCCAATTTTTTTCATTGGATGTAAATTCAATTTGAAATTGGACATAAACACATGTCAATCATTGGTAGTTTTTATTTCATCAAAACCCACTTTTAAGTTTTCGACAACCAAAATTAATTTTAAGGTAAATTATGAAGTTTTTGTGTTTTGATTATGGAAAAATTGATTCTATATTTGGAATCAGGATATCCAAATTATGTAAATAGGTGCCTTTTATTTTCAGACAATATTAATATTAACTTAAATAAATATATTATTTACCATGGTTAAAGGGTAAATCTGGTAAATAAAAGTAATCAAATAATATAATTATAATATTAATCTACCGTAAAATATGTCTTAATCCTATTTTATGATATATTTTGGATCATGATAATCATTTGGTTGATTTTAGGAACCCATTAAGCCACTTGTGTGTGAAAATGATATTTAATTACATTTAATTTAATGTTAAAGAAAATATTACATAAACATGTATATTTTAGAGAAAAAAATTTATATGGAGTTGTATAAGTGATATATTTTACTATTAATAATCATTAAAAAAACATTTCCAACATCATGGTATTTTATTAATAATTTTTAGACATTAAATAAATAAATTTATTTATGACTCCAAAATGATGAAGTAATTACTATATTAATAAATTATTTAAATAAATGAGACTATAAATACTAATATAAAGTTATATTGAAGCTTTTTATTCTATAAGCTAATTTTATGGGCAATTATGAAATGTTATATTTAAAATAATGATGTTTTTTTTAAATAGTCAATATTTTATGGATTTTTAAAAAATCATCGTCTAAATAGTATGAAAATTGATATAAATGAGTTTTTAAAATGAATACTATTTTATTAGATGATATAATAGTCATAAAATATATGATTCAGATAAATGAAATAGATAATGTTGAAAATATTCATTAATGAACCACTTTGGGTTCTATTGCAATTTTATAGTAACTAGATTAACCATATAGTAGGAATACACAAGAAGACATTATAAGAGTCAAATTAGTTATATAAGGGTTAAAGCTAAAGGAAACGTTAAATTTGTGACTTAGACATGTATAAAACCTATTGGTTGAGAGGTTTTTTTAACCAAATCAAGTTATATTTGAAATAAATTTCTATGGGACCATTGTAAACTGAAAATCTGTTTAAAATAAAATAATATTTCAATATGTATTTAAAATTCCCCTCCTCCCACTTATGAAAGGTTTTCACCTCTAACCCTTACTAACACCTATCAAGCCCATTGTCTCATCCAACACCTAAAAAATTTGTCTCAAAATATCCTTCTCTTGCTATTATACTCCATAACATAGGAAGAAGGCAAATTAATAAAGCATTTTGGCTCATATCATAGGGAGTTACCCGGTTTAGAGGTAACATCTTCATTGATGTTCTTTTATTTTAAAATCATTCTCCATCCCCCAAAACACTATTTGTTACATTATTTAATAACAAAAATAGTATATTCAATATACAAGGATTTTTTATGATGGATATTATAACTACACTTTTACACACCTCCATCAAATGGATACAAACATATTGTTTTCGTGTATGGCGAACAACTACCTCATGAACCAATGATTGTTCAATTTATACATACCACCTTTCATGGTGGTAATTGTGATGGAACTATATTTCTATGTGATATATAATAAATTTATACTGCCTCTATGCACCTTTATTTTTCATTTATAGAATATCTTTATGGTTTCCATAATAGGTAAATAAGATAATTTCATTTGACGATGTGCAGACTACCAACCCTCAATGGGATATGACTCATTCATGCCATACATGAAATGTATAAAGGATGGATTTAATGAACTTATAAATGATATTATAATAGAATTATAAAATACATATGTATCATTTAGTTTTTATTCCTTTAAATATGGAAAATAAATGAAAGTATCGTTAATGAGTATGTAAGGCTTACCGTCTTCGTGAACGATGCACATCATTTATTATCTCCAAATGTATTTTACTATTATAAATACATTTATATACTATATTTATATGACATTTAAATCATTAATATCATTCGATAGATAATGGAATTTGGACCACTAGGACAATTTGTAATTATAACTATTTCATTTTTTACTCAAGTACCAAACATCAACAAAACGACCAATATTAACTTAAATAATTATTACGTGGTAAAAGTGATATAAAATAGAATAATAAACTTGAAAACGGTTCAAAAGAAATTTGAAATTAACTTATGTTTATTATTCAGGAATAACAAAGAACATACTTGGGGATTCAGATTCATGGTAAGGGAGTTCGTATCAATCTATTTTCATTGAGGCATATTGTGGTTTATACATAAATTTTTTTATTTGGTGTATTAACCCCTTTGAGTTGTTATTTTATTTAAATGAAATATTTATTCTTTGTACAATTTTACTAAAAAAATGAATGTTTGTTTTAAAATTACATGGTGAAAATGACCTTTCTGTTCCCACGAGCATTATTTGATATTTGGATTCCATAACAAGTCGTAATGTTATTAAAACGAAAATAAATACTATATACCCTTTTTACATGTTTTGGTATTGAAAATGGTTTTGATAATGGATTGATTAAGTCAATATCTTAAACTGATATCTTGTGATTGCAATGTGGAAATTTATCTAATCATTATGCTTGTTCATGTGTTATAATTAGGTTATGGTTCTGGAGTATTGTTTACGTATACGGGTGGTTTCATGATAAGCCTATGGAAGGTGAGCCTGTCATTGCTCTCCAATTCATTGGGTAATGTTAAGGCGGTAAACTTTAATGTTTCTCCTAAGGTATTTAGGGAATATAATGTGATGGGTATTCCAAACTTAACTCCCTACGTAGCTATGAAAGATACAATGTAAGTATGTTATGAATACCACAAGATACCATTATGATTTATGATTTCAATGCATTATTCATAAATATTATAATTTCATGTGTTATTATAAATATATTTTGTTTTATGATTGAAAATTATGGTTTCATATATTTGTATGGATTCCTAGAATAATGTTTTCTTTCCTTATTTTATATCCCATACTGAGATTTTTATGCTCATCACATGTTTTGGAAATGTTTTTCACCGGACTTAAATATTAATAGGGTCAAGGATTGAATCAAGGAAATGATATTTTTTCCAAAACATATAACTAAATATGAATCTTTTTTAGAGTTTTTGTTCCTTGACAAAATGGATAGTTGGTATAAGTTCCTACTTGTATTATTCATGTTGTTATGTAAAAGTTATGTCCTAATTCTCTAAATATTTAACCCTCAAAATATCGTAAAAGTGAATTATTGACTTAATTTAAAATTATGTAATGTTTAAGGCCATGTCCTTATACTACTAAACACAACAAACAAGAAAGGATGAATATTAATAGTTTTATAGACATGGTTTATTTCTCATTAAATTTTATTGTCTATTGAGAGGCCCTAGATAATCACTCATGGGTCAGGTGCTAAAACATATACATTACACAATTTCATTGATGCTGAGGGAGATATACCAAGATAAATATTTATATATTTTAGCCCATTTTCATAATTTAATAATTTAAACATAAAAAATCCCATAACCCTAAGAACCCATCATTTAATTTATTAAATGATTTACTACATAAAAATATTACAGTAACCAGTTATCAAAAATCCATCCTTAGTATAACTCTCTATAGATATATCATATGTTATACACTTTGTCATAACCAATCAAATATAAAGCATAAGAAAGGGATAAAATCAAATTCTTCGTAATGGAAAAACATATTAATGAGACATAAAGGTTTAGATTATAAGCATGTTTGGGACATGACCATGAGAGAAATATTTGAAAAAAAATTAATATTTAATAATAAGAGTTATCCATGTTTCATGATGAAATGTATATATTTTATAAAATGATAAAACATATTGCATGGAATAGTGGAAATAAAACATTAGATAATTTGCATGATCTATGATTCATATCATTGGAATATAACCCAAAAATGTGGCATAATAATAAGTAGAGGAATAAATAACATTGTGAACATTGTTACCTGTAATCATGTACATAGTCAATATTATTAACATAAATTACAATATTCTTGTCTATTATCAACATTTTGAACATAGATAATAATAATAAAATATACAATCAGTCCTATAACCATATTTACCCAAAACAATATTCATGCAAAATTTTGAGAGCAAATTTAAAGGAAATATGGTCCACCATCAATATTATTATCTCATGATATATAAATATTTCACCCACTAATTATATGGTCATATAGGAGTCAAACAATATGATATAGATAATATATTTTTATGTGTTCAACCCAAAATCAATTATATATCATAACATGTATATCACATAAAAAAGAAATGAGTTTCATAACATTCCCAAAATATATCACATAAAATGACATTAAGAGTTAGATTAATTGATTAAAAAATTTAATCAATCAAAAAAATTATATCATAAAGTAACTAAGAGGGTGATTCATAAAAAATATCTTTATATGAGACATATATTTTGATGATAAAGAGGTAAAGTGAAGAGAAACCATAAAAAGTGATTTTGTAAAACATTTATAACACAGTATTAAAAATATTATGTCACATGTAACTTTGATAATTATTTTTCAGAAGTTAAAATGAATAATTTATCATAAATAATTTAGAAAGAAACTATTGTAATGAATTTTTTTTGGAAATAAATGTTAATTTCACCAATTTATAGTTGAATATAAAGATAATAATCAAGCAATGTAAACCCTTTTTAATATATTAATTTTTTTAAAATCATCATCCTAAAATGGATAATAAAACTACCCTTTGAAATGTTGGAAAGCATAAAATTCAGTTTATCATCAGATTAGAAATATTTTGGTTTAATAATGTTATTTAAAACATTTATGTAATCATAGAATATAGACCTGGAAGAGAAAGTGTTTATCATTGGGGATACGAATTATTCTTAAGAAAAAATTTTGTCTAAAAAGTAAATACATAAATGAATATGTTTTTTTGAGAAATTTTAAAATTTTTAATCCAAAATAGAATGTAAAATATTATGTCAAGAAATTTAATAATATATGAATCATATAACAACATAGTCATTGGATAAAAACTATTACTCAATGAAAAATATGTTGCGTTGAAAAACCCTTAAATATATAATTCTATATGAGTTTAAAATACTTCAGAAATTACTATAAATACATTTAATTTAAATTGGAAAAACATTTATATAAATTTAGGATAAAATTAATGAAACTTTGAAGAATTTGGTTCAATAAAAAACATTGTAAATGAAATAAATGACATTATGTTATGAAAAACTCATACCACCTTGATATCTTTTGAATAAAAATCCCAGAAAAGGTTGGACTTGGGATGGATATGAAAATATGATAAAATGATTTAAATATATGAAAAAATATCCATAGGTTTGTAAATACACCACAAAAAATAAAACATTTTCTGAATGAGATATATGTTTCAAAGGAAAAAAATTGAGACGAAAAAGCCTTACCATTTATTCAATCAAGGGGGGATTCTCACCAAAATCCAATATGATAAAAATAGACATCTTAATAATTTAATTTATAATTTATGTTTATTTATTTTCCTTTTATATATTTATTTTTATTCATTAATCATACATTTATTTGATAGTTATTGACTATTTTCATAATCTGAGGTTAGTAATTTCGAATCTTGCACACACACTTTGTAACATCAATGTCCATATTCATAGATAGATACAATTTTAATCATTCCAAGACTATTTGATGTAATTTAATATAAATTACATAATTATTTATAAAGGGATAATTTAATTAAATGAGATATTTAGTATCTATTCATGAAGATGAAATTAGTGACTATATCATTTAATTAATGTTTAATGAACAGAATGTGATATATTAATAATGGGAAAAAATATTAATAGAATTACTAAATATTCCAAATATAATTTTAATCATGTTGTAAATATTTTTTTTTATTAAAAATATATTATTATAACTATCAATGTAATTTGATGATAAGAAATAAAATACGTTGTTAATGGGGGAGGTAGTATGCACATAACATGAGTGATGTTTTAATTTCCCAATGGAATTTTGGTTGATATATAATTGTTTTTATATGAACATAATAGGTTATTTATTTCATCATATACATATGGTTATAATAAGTTTTTAGCAGGCTTTAATGATAAATATAGATAATAATATGTTAGTGAGTGGATAATATTCATGCTGAGGACGTAAATAATCTTTTAAAAGACATATTGTAAATAGAGGCCTTAGGAAACATGATTTTAACATATGTATTCAAAATATGATTTTGGAGACGTAAAATGGGTATTGGGTTATGGTTATTTTGAAGGGTATGTTTTCCTTGATGTGTGTGGAAGTGATATAGGTTTATTTTTGAAATAGAGGGGCATTACCTCTGAAACAAAATATTAGTGAAAGGTAAAGATAAATCACAAAGGAGTTTAGTTTGTTATTATTATGAAATATTGGTGGGACACGTGGGATTGAATTTCCATCCAAAAATGTATTCTTTAATGTTTAATGGTTAAGTTAATTTAATAAAATTTCTTCCATGGTTTATTACTTCCTTCTTACACATAAACATTGATTAAATATTTTCTATAGTATATATCATTTTAATAAAAATATAATTTCAGAATTCATACCAAATTTAATTATGAATATTTAAAATTTGGACTTATTTTAATTTAAAGAAATTTATAAATATGATATGTGTAGTACCCTGTATTCTGGTATATAACCCTTAAATGGTGATTTTCATGGTTATAATGTAATGTGTGATGAAGGGGAGAGTCAAGAGAACATCAAATGATGTTTTGAGGCAAAGTGGAAGTTTCACGTTAGAAACACAGTATGTCTAAATGTGCTACCAAACCGAGCAAAGTTGGTGATTTTGAGGCATTGGCTCCCACAAGGTCAGTACAAAGTTTGGGAGACTGTGCGAGGAGGCCATGTGAGGGTTTTCTGAGGCAGTGGATAACACACAGTTAGTGTACATTTTGTCTATCTATGTGAACTAACCATGCAGGCACTTAAGTGAGATCCTTAAAAAGTGGATCTCACCCGTTTTTGCCTCTAAGTGGTTTTTTCCTCTTAAGTGTCCTTAACTCGGTATTTTTCTCCTCCTTATTTCAAAAAAGTTCCTCCCATCATTTTGGAGGTGGTCTCATGGCTTCTCTTGGCGAATTGAAGATGGTTTCTTAAGTTATGTGACCAATATTTATTTTTCTCGATTGGTTCCTTAGATCAACATTGATCTTCTTCTCCTATTTTTTGGTTTCTTATATTAATGATTTTTATCAGTAGACATAGGTGTGTGGATGCCAAACATGATGATATTTGGTCATTTTCATTTTAGGAGAAGAGTTCTATGGCAGGTTCCGGGAGATTTGACCTGGTTTTCTTGAGCGTTCTTCATTCGCTGTGGTTTTGATAAAAAACATTGAGGTATGAGGATTATTTCTCGACCCCAATTAGTATAACATATTGGCTTACTTTTAAATTTTATGTGTGGTGTTTAATTTATTGTGATTTGGTTTTTGAAAACATGTTGGAAACGTTCTTGAGTGATCTGGAAAATTGGGGATTTGGAATGAGTGCTTTGGTTCATGATTTTAAAATGTGGATTTTAAAAAGGGGATTTTACTTGATTATTGGAACATGATTAGGATTAGTTGTTTTCAATTAAATGGAAATGTTTTATTGGAAATAAATGTTGATTTGAAATTTTTTAGCTTTGGTTTTCAAGAAAAGATCAGTTTTATTAAAATGGTTTACTGTGGAAATGGAAGTATTTGTCATAAATGGCATTGGCATGTGTTCCTGCTTAATGGTCCCTTAGTAAGGGATGTGTACTAATTGGGTACAAGAAACATGAACCTTTATTGGGGGTGTTTTCCAT
Source organism: Viscum album (assembly GCA_963277665.1). NCBI lineage: Eukaryota > Viridiplantae > Streptophyta > Magnoliopsida > Santalales > Viscaceae > Viscum > Viscum album. Next base: position 1,224,146,882 of record OY728157.1, on the reverse strand, counting down.
TAGGAAGCACAGTAATTCGATGAGAGACGTCTCATGAGTATGGAACTGTCAAACGAAGCATGCAATTATGGGTGTGTGGTGAAGTATGGAATGAGTATACCAAATGATAATAAGAATATGGTTTTGAGATTTGATTTGTTATTTTTGTGGAAAAAATAACTTTCTGGAAATTGGTTCCATTCATTTTTATTTGGAGTTTTTTGTAAATGTTCTTTAGAACTTGTTTATATTTGGTTATATACTGTTTTGGTAAACTGCTTTATATAAAATGGTTTATATAAATGTGGCTAACTTTTCTATCCTAGTGGCGTGAGTAGGTAAGTCATTTGGGAAACTAACTGAATTTTATACTCACTCCTACTATGGCACATTTGTGATTTTGCAGATGCTATCTTCTGGGACAGGGGTAATGGTAACATTTTCTACGTTTTTAGCACTACCTGATGATGTTTAGGTTGTTTAGCGATTGTGGAGCTTGTATCTTGTCGAGAATTTAGACTTGTAGCCTTTTGTGAGTCTATTTTCATTTATCCATTTTGTACTTTGATACTTGGTTATTTTTCTATTATTTTATACATTGATGTGGCTTTGAGATACATAATTTTTTTGATTTGTCTTTCCTTGTTCATGCATCATATAGTGAATGCTTGGTTGGATTAATGAATTATTTATTAAATGGTAAATCATCCCCCACACGTATTTGAAACCCCTAATAATTTATTTCCAGTCTTTGGTGTATTGGTGATGTATCTTAAGGCCATGTAATGACTCATTGTCCTCTCAAGCCAATGATAATTTTTAGGTCATTACAAATGGTATCAGTCTAGTCCTTTTGCTTATGGTATAAATCATCAGTGATCATGGTCTTGGAGTTGGAATTCCATTTATTATTTTCCTTGGGATTGAATATTAGATATGAGTACGATAGTAAGAACATGAAATTTCTATCATAAAAGGACGTAGCTAACTCATTTATATAGAACTTCATGTCACCAGGGTTTTGGGTACATAAGTGTTCTGGATACACTTCTAGAATGCTAGAAATAACATTTTCAGGGGATAAGTAAATGAGATGAGAATGGACTGAATTTTATAGGAATGACATCCCACAAGTATTTTATATCTCATTTCGAGGAATTATTTATTATTTTGTTCAAGGTTCGAATTTTTTAAATATGAAAAAATTATTTTAAAATGAATGATTTTAAATCAGGATATTTCATGTATTTTGAAGATGGTATGATTTTCAAGAGGCATGTTGAATGTTTTCAAATTTGGTTTAACATGGAGAAAATGTTGATTTGGAATATTTTTTATAGTAGATGTGATATATTTTGAAATTAAAATACTTCAGTTGCTAGAGAGTGAGATTGATGGATTTTGTTAATGGTTTAGAAAATGGAACTCGATATGCGTTATCGAAACCTACCCGAAGAAGCTGCATATAATGTGGTTGAACCTGAACCATAGGTGAACCAAGAGCTGGATCAGAGTATTGTCCATGCTTTTCGTGCTGTAGATATGGGGTACCAGAGGAATGAACCAAGGCATGTGGATCATACCATCCATTTCATGAAGCCGAATCCATCAAACTTTCATAGTGATTTTGAACCTGGGAAGGATAAGGTGTGGCTATATAGGATGAATAATATCATAAATTTCATTGGCACACTATTAGAGCTCAATTTCAAGGTGGAAACATATATTCTTGAGGATCTTTCTCGCTAGTCGTGTGATTTAGCGGTGCACGATAAATTGGATGAAGGCCTTACATTTGAGGTTTCTTAGGAATAGATCAACCAAAAATTCTATCCTCATGAAATCAAGATCCATAAAATTATTGACTTCTTCATCCTGAAATAATAGAGCCTCTCTGTCATAGAGTATGTAACTAAATTCATAAATTTATAACATTTTGCACCAGAGGTTGAGGTAAGTGTGTATTTGAAGGCATGCATCTTCGAATCAGGGCTATGATAAAAGATTCGATCAAAGATTAGAATGATCTGTATAATGTATTATACAATTATGATGAAGGGAGTTATTGTGGCTGAATGTGATTTCTCAGGATCTATAGGAGGATGAGTGATGATACCTATATAGAATGGTGGGAACTCAACCATTGAAAAAAAGTAAAAAAGGGACACCAATTTCCAATGTGGAAGTGGAAATTAGACTCAGACGGTGGGATTAGTGATCCATCCTCCACGACCCCATAGAAAAGCAGGTTGCATTCAATGTGGTTCGTTTGACCATATAATATGAGCGTGTGTGGCACAACCGAGAGCATGCGATAAGTGCAAGAAGATAGGTAACCTTTAGCGATATTCATTTTGTTCTCCAAGGTCAGGTGCTCGAGACACTTCTCAAGAATTGCAATCATTGTATTCTTCGATAGGACAAGGACAACAGAATAAGTCTCATCAAAAGAGAAGATCATGCCATGGTGATTCTAGAAATACCATGAATCCTTATCCAGGGTAATCTCTGCAAGGTAACAAGGATAATAGTGCAACGATGATGAAATTGTTTGGAGGTGATTAGATGATTGTTAATGATTAGGCTGAACCATCTATGGTGAGATGTATGATTCTTTTTCATTCAACCCTTGTGCAAGTTCTCTCTAAATCTGGTGCATCACATTCTTTCATTACTTCTTGTGATATTGACTTGTTGTGTTTAAAGTTGGAAATGATTCATTTTGTCTTAAAACTGAAAACACATCTTGGTGTAAGGGAATGTCAAGCCTTTGTGTGTAGATAATGTGCTATAACATTTGATGGAGCTAACTGAAATGGGAATTCTCGATTTTGGACATGGAAGATAATGATGTAATACTAGGTATGGATTAGTTTGACAACGTTCATGGATCACAATGACTATTATAGGATAATAGTTAGTTTCATGGCTGAGGATGGCATCAAGCATCTCTTCAAAGGAGAGAGGATGTTAAAGAAAGGGGAAAAGAGCGTGTTGGCACCAACGGTGGGAACGATGTATTATCAGTTGGCAGCGTTGACTTTCACATCAATAGAAGAGATCGAGGAAAATATTTTTCTTGTAGTTGTGGATCAATTTCTAGATGTCTTCCCCATGAAATTCTGTAGGTTACCACCATTAATTGAATTGGAGTTTATGATTGATCTTCATCTGGGGAACAGTCCTATTTTCCTTCAGTTTTATAGGATGAAACCAAAAATGTTAACAGAATTGAATGCGTAATTAGAAGAACTGGAAAAAAGGGTTTCATTCGACCAAGTATGTCTCTGTGGGAATCACTGGTCTTATTTGGAAATCTTAACCTGTAAAAGAGATAATAATTTTATAACCTGGGATAACTCATGGCAGTGAAATATAATCACAATAATCATAACATAAAACATGAAACTTTGTGGCATACACACATAATCATAGAGAATCATTTCTTATTAGTCAAGACTCATTGTCAAGACTATCTTAGTGGACAAAGTCCCTTTCTGAATAGAGTCACCCTTGTTCCAGTCCTGTTTCACTAAACTGGTATAACCTACCGTTCCAGCCCTGTCTATCTCATGAGATATAAAATCTTTACCCAATGCATTGGAGGGAGATATAGGTCCCACCCATCTCATAATGATATCATTCTTATGTGTGCCACAAAATCATAAATCATACATCATTGCATAACCCATGTAATAAAAATGGGATTCTTAAACATCATGACATCATAAAACAATTCATATAGGATAAAGGAATTCATAAAAATATTTCCATCACAACATAATCAAATCCATGTAATAATAGGGATAGAAATAGAACCCTATATTATCTTAGATGGAAAATAATTTTGATAAAACTCTTGAACTCCATTCTTGAGGAAAATATCCTTTCTACTTCAAAAACACGTTTCCTTTCATAACTTGTCATACAATTCAAAACTAAAAAAAGTTGGTTAAAAATAAACTTGAAAACTTTTAACGGAATCTTCTTGGAAAAAAATGTTTTAAAAATCCATTCATTCCGTATAAGTTAAAAAAACATTCTTCTCGTACTTTTGTCGGAAAAGTCAAAAAAGTACCTCGTACGAAAAACGACAAAAGATTCCTTTCATATATTTTACTAAAAACTCACCTAAGGGTAAAATAGGATTTAAACAATTGTAGGTGGATGGATATAATATTACATATTGAGTAAACATGGATGAGGATGATAAAATACACCCTAGTAAATTCCAACGTATAAACAATCTCGGATAAAAATGAGATTGTGGTATTTCCCTTACATTAAGTCTGATTTGCTTCGTAAGTGTCCAAAACTCCTGTATAATGATTTAAATAATGTCATTTACTAATTAAAGAATCATATTCATTTTTATTATATCATATATGGTTCACTTATGACTTTATATTAACCGTTCTTTTGTAAATTCTATGTTAAAGAAGCGTTTTCGGTAAAATCGTTTCATTTATCGTAGGTGTTTTAACTTGTTGTTATTGACATTATTATTTCTAATATCATGATTTAATTACTTTCAGAATATAAAATATGATTTATATATCATATATATTCAGCATATATATATATATATATAATAGATAGATAAATGAAATGAAAAACACCGTTCATGGAGACGGTAGTCCGTACGTACGCATGAACGTTGTTTTCCTTTCCTTATTGTCTTGAATGGAAGTAAGTAGATGACATACATATATATATACATAAATCCAGTAGCTTTATAATGTCATATATTTAATTATTTTTTCTTATATATACTTTATAATCATTCTTAAAAGGTTAACATGGAGAATGAATCTCATCACGTCGTGGAGACGGTAGTCCGTATGTACGCACGAGCGATGATATCGTTCCCATGGTCGTGGAATTGTGTTGAAGTGTATGTATACTATTTCAGTATAAATATAACTTTATAATAATCATATATAGTTACTCATTACACCATTATACCCATCCAATTAATGTGGTGGTGGAAAATAGATTACACCACGGCGTGGAGACGGTATTCCGTACGTACGCACGCGCGATGATTTCCTTTTTCCGTAGGATGGATAGAAGGTTAATTAGAGTTGTTTCATATTTATAATAACATATCAGTATATAATAAATACTTATGTTATTACTTTATCATGAAACAAATAAATAATAATAAGTTGAAGAATAAAGAAATTGAAAAAGATCGGTAATGGATATTACCTCTTTTTGACGTGCCTTTTCTTAGCCTCCACTTAAAGAACTAAGGAAGGTATTTGAAGAAGACCAGGACCTCTAGGATGATACTAGGGAAGTGGAGAAGGTATTTTGGCAGGGGTTGACCGAGATTGAAGACTCAAAGTTGTGTGTGGAAGAGAGGGAGGAGGTGCCCTTTTATAAGAGAGGAGAGGGGCACCTTAGGAATATCTCAAAATATTATTTTATATTAAAGTCAAAATCGGTTTATAATGGTTCCAAAGAGTCTTATTTCGAAGATAAAGTGGGGATGGGTCTATTTTCTATCAACCAATAGGATTTAGACAAGTTTAGGTTATTATTGTAACCTTATCAATTAGATTTAACTCTAAGTTAAATAATATAACTTTTACCGTGTCTTTTTGTTTTCTTACACTATATGGTTAATACACTTACTATAACATGACAAAAGAACCCCAAATTGTTTATTATTAATATATATCCTTATCTAATTCATTTGGCCGAACCTTAGATTTTTAGGAATAAAATAACAATTAATAATATAATATTTGATTAAAACACTATTTTGTGTCAATTTTGACACTATTTGATATATGATTTTTGTGAAAGTCATAACAGAATTATATGTTAGAACCAAGTTGATTAAATCAACACTAATATATCATAGTAACCTAGAAAATTAGTGTAATTCATAAAAAGTCTTAAATTACATTTATTTGGGTATTTATAATATCAATTATGTCAATATTTCATTAATAAGATAATTACTGCATCATGTTTGTGTCATAAATAAATTACATTATTTGATGTCTAAAAATTAAAAATAAAATACCATTATGTAGGAAATCTTTTTATCTTTCTAATTAATATTTAAAATCTAATTTATCTTATGTATAACCCAAATATAAAAATGTTTTAGTAAATAAACTATGATTTTAACTCTTTTAACTCTTCATTGAATTAAATAATAATAAATGTTCTAATCTAATCCAAGTGGACCTAAATGATAATATTTTACACTTAAGGTTGTTTTTGGTCGAGATACACTTGTCCAATAGAATTAGGACATGTGTTAGGGTATCATTGTTACCCTTAATTACCCTATTTACTTTTAACCGTGGTAAATAAAAGTAAAAAGTTACTATTCAACAAAAATTATTTTCATCTCATTGAACCACATTTTACTTACTGACATCAACCTTGTCTCTTGGGTTTTTGAAATTCCAATCACAAAAGTGGTAAAATTACGATTTATGAAAAAATTAGTTTTTTAACTACCACATAGTAGTTTCACTATTCATCAAAAATTGAAGGTTTTCAGAAAAATGCCAAAAATTAGGCCTAAGATATATTTGTTATTATGAACTCAAAAATGATTTCTATTTTACCAAATTCAAAACATATCAGTTGAATTAATTAATTGAAAAATTAATTCCTGTCGTCAAAACAAAAGGTGTGTTTTTAAGAGATAATAACTATCAAAAGATTGACACTTGTTTATAACTGTTTTAAATGTGAAATTACATCCAATGACCAACATTGTATTAAATTGTAAAAATATATTCTAAATATACTTTAAAACCACTCAAATTAATAATTTATCACTATTAATTATTTTGATTTTAAAAGTTGTTTTTAATTAAAATTTAGTAATTTTCACTATTCATCAGAAAATGAAAGTTGTCTGAAAAGTACCAAAATTTCACCCTAAGATAATTTCGATATTCCGAATCCATAAATAAAGTCCATTTTGAAAAATAAAATTTACTAAATTTCAAAAAGTGGTAATTACTATTCATAACGACTAGTTTTAATAATATTTTAATAGTATATTGTTGTTTAGCGAAACTTGGTGTTGCGTACAACACACGCTATCGTGGAAGGTCGCGATTGCATGTAATTCAAGCCAGGTCAGAGATGTGTGTTGTGAAAGCTCCTTTTTGTGTAGCGTATAACACAAGACATTAATTAAATTAAAAAGAATAGACCCGAAGCTTGACGTACATGAACATTACATTACTTTTGCGGAATACTTAGTACATAACAAAACACACACACAGGGATTGTAATAGTTTAGTGTCTTTGGAAACTCAAAATAAAATCTTCTAATCCTGGTGAAAGATCTTCAACATCTCCTATAAAGATATTCTTTTTTTATACCTAAAACCTTTCTTTATATTCTTGGGAAAAGAAAACATAAAAGGGTGAGTTCAAATGCTCAGTAAGGGTAAACAAAAGAAATATCAATCACATCATATGCATAAGCACATAACTTTTGGAAATCTTAACCTGTAAAAGAGATGATAATTTCATAACCTGGGATAACTCATGGCAGTGAAATTTAATCACAATAATCATAACTTAAAACATGAAACTGTGTGGCATACACACATAATCATAGAGAATCATTTCTTATTAGTCAAGACTCATTGTCCAGACTATCTTAGTGGACAGAGTCCCTTTCTGAACCGAGTCACCCTCGTTCCAGTCCTATTTCACTAAACTGGTATAACCTACCGTTCCAGCCCTGTCTATCTCATGAGATATAAAATCTTTACCCAATTCATTGGAGTGATATATATGTCCCACCCATCTCATAATGATATCATTCTTATGTGTGCCACAAAATCATAAATCATACATCATTGCATAACCCATGTAATAAAAAGGGGATTCTTAAACATCATGACATCATAAAACAATTCATATAGGATAAAGAAATTCATAAAAATATTTCCATCACAACATAATCAAATCCATGTAATAATAAGGATAGAAACAGAACCCTATATTATCTTAGATGGAAAATAATTTTGATAAAACTCTTGAACTCCATTCTAGAGGAAAATATCCTTTCTACTTCAAAAACACTTTTCCTTTCATAACTTGTCGTACAATTCAAAACTAAAAGAAGTTGATTAAAAATAAACTTGAAAACTTTTAAAGAAATCTTCTTGGAAAAAATGTTTTAAAAATCCATTCATTCCGTATAAGTTCAAAAAAACATTCTTCTCGTACTTTTGTCGGAAAAGTCAAAAAAGTACCTCGTACGAAAAATGACAAAAATATTCCTTTCATATATTTTACTAAAAACTCACCGAAGGGTAAAATTGGATTTAAAATAATGTAGGTGGATGGAAATAATATTACATATTGAGGAAACATGGATGTGGATGATAAAATACACCCCAGTAAATTCCAAAGTATAAACAATCTCGGATAAAAATGAGATTGTGATATTTCCCTTACCTTAAGTCCGATTTTCTTCGTAATTGTCCAAACCTCCTGTATAATGATTTAAATAATTTCATTGACTTATTAAAGAATCATATTCATTGTTATGATATCATATATGGTTCACTTATGACTTTATATTACCCGTTCTTTTGTAAATTCTATGTTAAAGAAGTGTTTTCGGTAAAATCGTTTCATTTATCGTAGGTGTTTTGACTTGTTGTTCTTGACATTATTATTACTTATATCGTGATTTACTTACTTACATAATATAAAATATTATTTATATATCATATATATTCAGAATATATTTATATAATAGATAGATAAATGAAATGAAAAACACCGTTCATGGAGACGGTAGTCCGTACGTACGCATGAACGTTGTTTTCCTTTCCTTATTGTCTCGAATGGAAGTAAGTAGATGACATACATATATATATATATAAATCCAGTAGCATTATAATGTCATATATTTCATTATTATTTCTTATATATACTTTATAATCATTCTTAAATGGTTAACACGGAGAATGAATCTCATCGCGTCGTGGAGACGGTAGTCCGTACGTACGCACGAGCGATGATGTCGTTCCCATGGTTGTGGAATTGTGTTGAAGTGTATGTATACTATTTAAGTATAAATATAAATTTATAATAATCATATATAGTTACTCATTAAACCATTATACCCATCCAATTAATGTGGTGGCAGAAAATAGATTACACCACGGCGTGGAGACGGTATTCCATACGTACGCACGCACGGTGATTTCCTTTTTCCGTAGGATGGATAGAAGGTTAATTAGAGTTGTTTCATATTTATAAAAACATATCAGTATATAATAAATACTGATGTTATTACTTTATCATGAAACAACTAAAGAAGAATAAGTTGAAGAATAAAGAAATTGAAAAACATCGGTAATGGATATTACCTCTTTTTGATGTTCCTTTTCTTAGCCTCCACTTAAAGAACTAAGGAAAGTCTTTGAAGAAGACCAGGACCTCTAGGATGATACTAGGGAAGTGGAGACGTTATTTTGGCAGGGGTTGGCTGAGCTTGAAGGCTCAAATTTGTGTGTGGAAGAGAGGGAGGAGGTGCCCTTTTATAAGGGAGGAGAGGGGCACCTTAGGAATATCTCAAAATATTATTTTATATTAAAGTAAAAATCGGTTTATAATGGTTCCACAGGGTCTTATTTCGAAGCTATAGTGGTTATGGGTCGAAATCCTATAAACCAATAGGATTTAGACAAGTTTAGGTTATTATTTTAACCTTATCAATTAGATTTAACTATAAGTTAAATAATTTAACTTCTACAATTTCTTTTTGTTTTCTTACACTATATTGTTAATACACATACTATAACATGACAAACGAACACCAAATTGTTTATTATTAATATATATATCCTTATCTAAGTCATTTGGCCGAACATTAGATTTTTAGGAATAAAATAACAATTAATAATATAATATTTGATTTAAAAACTATTTTGTGTCAATTTTGACACTATTTGATATATGATTTTTGTGAAAGTCATAACAGAATTATATGTTCGAACCAAGTTGATTACATCAACACTAATATATCATAGTAACCTAGAAAATTAGTGTAATTCATAAAAAGTCTTAAATTACATTTATTTTGGTATTTATAATATCAATTATGTCAATATTTCATTAATAAGATAATTACTGCATCATCTTTGTGTCATAAATAAATTAAATTATTTGATGTCTAAAAATTAAAAATAAAATACCATTATGTAGGAAATATTTTTAGCTTTCTAATTAATATTTACAATCGAATTTATCTTATGTATAACCCTATATTAAAAATGTTTTAGTAAATAAACTTTGATTTTAACTCTTTTAACTCTTCTTTGAATTAAATAATAATAAATGTACTAATCTAATCCAAGTGGGCCTAAATGATAATATTTTACACTTAAGGTTGTTTTTGGTCGAGATACACTTGTCCAATAGAATTAGTACATGTGTTAGGGTATCATTTTTACCATTAATTATCCTATTTACTTTTAACCGTGGTAAATAAAAGTAAAAAGTTACTATTCACCAAAAATTATTTTCATCTCATTGAACCACATTTTACTTACTAACATCAACCGTGTCTCTCGGATTTTTGAAATTCTAATCAAAAAAGCGGTAAAATTAAGATTTATGAAAAAAATTAGTTTTTTAACTACCACTTAGTAGTTTCACTATTCATCAAAAATTGAAGGTTTTCAGAAAAATGCCAAAAATTAGGCCTAAGTTGTATTTTTTATTATGACCTCAAAAATGATTTCTATTTTACCAAATTCAAAACATATCAGTTGCATTAATTAATTTAAAAATTAATTCCCGTCGTCAAAACAAAAGGTGTGTTTTTAAGAGATAATAACTATCAAAAGATTGACACTTGTTTATAAATGTTTTAAATGTGAAATTACATCCAATGACCAACATTGTATTAAATTGTAAAAATATATTCTAAATATACTTTAAAACCACTCAAATTAATAATTTATCACTATTAATTATTTTGATTAAAAAAGTTGTTTTTAATTAAAATTAAGTAATTTTCACTATTCATCATAAAATGAAAGTTATCCGAAAAGTACCAAAATTTCACCCTAAGATAATTTCGATATTCCAAATCCATAAATAAAGTCCATTTTGAAAAATAAAATTATCAAAATTTCAAAAAGTGGTTATTACTATTCATAACGGCTAGTTTTAATAATATTTTAATAGCATATTGTTGTTTAGCGAAACTTGGTGTTGCGTACAACACACGCTATCGTGGAAGGTCGCGATTGCGTGTAATTCAAGCCAGATCAGAGATGTGTGTTGTGAAAGCTCCTTTTGGTGTAGCGTATAACACAAGACATTAATGAAATTAAAAAGAATATTCTTCATAAAATCTCGGGGTGTTACATTCTACCCCCCTTAAAATGAATTTCGCCCTCGAAATTCGTTGGGGTTATAAATGGTTTACTATTCGAAAATTTATTTAATCAAAACCCACATCGTAAAAATGAATACCAAAACCAATCTTTAAAAACAAAAGTATGAAACGTAACGGTTACCCAAATAAACTAATCACTGGGTTTCCACATAGGTGAGAATATGGATATGGAAGAGAAATCTAACCATCATGTTATGATAGAGAGTGGTAGAGAACATGGCTATGGAAAATCTAGCAATCACAAAGCCATAAATTTGTGACGATCTAAGGTACAATCTGATTAATCAGATATAAGAGCACTATGACAACATTTTTGGTTTTCAAGATCGTTTCCCTAAAGTTGAAGAATTTGAATTAGAATAAATACTTACTTTATTTTGGTAGAATCTCACTGTTGTTCGTGCCTTGAACAATTTCCACTTCATCTCTTAAATAAATGATGTTGAATTTTTTATTCGTGAAGTGTTAGCAGATCATGTGATAGAATGACGGGTAATTCCATCTGTCTCAAACAAAAGGTTAGAAAAAGTTATTAAATATACATAAGTCATTCTATATTGAGATTAATCATATATGGTTCCTAAAATGGACTTATACTTCATATATCATACTGCTTAAAACTAGCGTCTACTAAACAGGGACTTCTTGTAGGCCAGTGGTAGGTGATAAAGGCCAGTTGCACTTCGGTTGTGGGTTTGATTCCCACAGCCTTGTCCGACGCGATGGGTTGTCGTCCATTCTGCAGGTTGTCCTTTTTCTAAAACTATATTACTATAACATCCCATCAATAATATCGAAAAAAACTTTTATCCTTAAACAATACTAACTTATGTCCAACATAATCCATTCCAATCTTTAGGCTTATCCATAATACTGCAGTCCACTCTCATAACATAGTGAAAATGATTACCAGAGATTTAATACCATCGTTGAACCCCATATGTCATAAGATATGTTTTTTTGGCACATTCCAAACATTCAAAGTCCTTAATCATGTATTCTCTTGAATACCCATTGAACCTTAGTGAAAACTTGAATGCAGTTAAAAGTTAACACTTTCCACATACCAAAATCCTCAAAATTATTTATACTCAAACCATGATATCACTTAGTCCTTATATCAATCATGAGCTCAGGAATACTGTTAAACATTTCGTTTTCTCGTTTTCCCTTAATTATGCGCATATCATATTATTTCCAAAAATATCTCAATCACTTTGAATACCACATTAGATCAATACATAAATATTCCAATACTTTATGATACAACATTATTTTGGAATCCTGTTACATAAAAACATAATCATTCCACCACATCGTTATCATATTCAACATCACCAATGGTGATTGCATGTGACTTCCCTTTGTCCTTTTCCTTAAGCGGTTGCTCATGTCGATCATCACTAACCCTTGGATTAGGGAATTTATTAGCATAATGCCCCATTTCCTTGCTCTTGAAGCATTGAAGTGTTGGTGGTGCATTCTCTGCAGTGTTTTCTTTATTTACATCATTAGAATCCCTTTTCCATTACTTCGACACTCAGCTGCTCGATGAACTTCTTTTCCACATAAAACATTTTATAGTCCCCTTAAGACAATCTCCACCATACTTCTTTCCACACTTTGTGCATAAGGAAACATTCATCTTCTTTTCACCATTATTCTGAGATTTCTCCTTGAACTCCATCTTTCGTTTCTTGTCAAAACCATGAGATGGATATGTAACACCAACTTCCATTTATACCTTGATAGCACAACGCACAATTTCTTCATAGCTACTAATGTCTCTTATAGATAATGCCCTTCGAATAATTGGTTTTAAGCCACTGAAAAATCGATCAACTTTACTTTCAGGTTGGATGATAATGCCATATGCATACCTTGAAAGTCTTGTAAAATTTGCTTCGTATATACCAACAGATTCATCATCCTTATGCTTCAGCTCAAGAAACTCCTTTTCCATATTTGTTCGAAGAATACGAGGGAAGTACTTACTGAAAAACAAGTTCTTGAACTCATCCTATTCCATGGACTCAATTTCATCTCTTTGCCTCGTATTCTTGATAAGATTCCACCATTGATCAGCTTCACCTTCCAAACGATATACTGCTAAGATGACTTTATCATGATCAAAACATTGAAGAACTGAAAATATCTTTTCAGTGGTACTGATCCATTGTTCAGCAAAAAGTGGATCAGAAGACCCACTGAAAGAAGGTGGACGTTGCCTCATGAATGACTAAATAGAATATTGTTCCCTTCTCTGCTCATTTGGAAGTCTAGAATGATTCATAGCTTGTGTAAGTATAGCAATAAGATTTTTCACTCCATATCCCATAACATTTGTTTGTTCAGAAGGGCACTCATTGCATTTTCCATTGCATTGATCAACACGGTTCCTTCAGGTTCAATCCATCGTCTAAAACCCAAAAAGAATAGTGTGAGAGGCAAAAATCATGCTAGGAAAAACAACATAATAAAGGGGGAGTACCTTCAATATCTAACATCTTAGGATTAATTCTATGATCGTTAGCGTAATTCTAGTACAATAACCTATATGTATACTTAACCTTAGGGACATCCCTTAGACATACCTTAGAAATATCTCTAGGGATATCACTAAAGTTCTCACATCCTAGTTTCCAAAGGTTGGCTAAACCTTTCCTCTGATACTAACTGTAGAGACCCAAAGCTTGATGTACATGAACATTACATTACTTTTGCGGAATACTTAGTACATAACAAAACACAACACACAAGGATCATAATAGTTTAGTGTCTTTGGAAACTCAGAATAAAATCTTCTAATCCTGGTGAAAGATCTTCAACATCTCCTATAAAGATCTTCTTTTTTTTATACCTAAAACCTTTCTTTATATCCTGGGGAAAAGAAAGCATAAAAGGGTGAGCTCAAATGCTCAGTAAGGGTAAACAAAATAAATATCAATCACATCATATGCATAAGCACATAACTTTTGGAAATCTTAACCTGTAAAAGAGATCATAATTTCATAACCTGGGATAACACATGGTAGTGAAATGTAATCACAATAATCATAACATAAAACATGAAACTTTGTGGCATACACACATAATCACAGAGAATCATTTCTTATTATTCAAGACTCATTGTCAAGACTATCTTAGTGGACAAAGTCCCTTTCTGAACCGAGTCACCCTCGTTCCAGTCCTGTTTCACTAAACTGGTATAACTTACCGTTCTAGCCCTGTCTATCTCATGAGATATAAAATCTTTACCCAATGAATTGGAGGGAGATATAGGTCCCACCCATCTCATAATGATACCATTCTTATGTGTGCCACAGAATCATAAATCATACATCATTGCATTACCCATGTAATAAAAATGGGATTCTTAAACATCATGACATCATAAAACAATTCATATAGGATAAAGGAATTAATAAAAATATTTACATCACAACATAATAAAATCCATGTAATAATAGGGATAGAAACAGAACCCTATATTATCTTAGATGGAATATAATTTTGATAAAACTCTTGAACTCCATTCTTGAGGAAAATATCCTTTCTACTTCAAAAACACTTTTCCTTTCATAACTTGTCATACAATTCAAAACTAAAAGAAGTTGATTAAAAATAAACATGAAATCTTTAAAGAAATCTTCTTGGAAAAAATGTTTTAAAAATCCATTCATTCTGTATAAGTTAAAAAAAACATTCTTCTCGTACTTTTGTTGGAAAAGTCAAAAAAGTACCTCGTACGAAAAACGACAAAAGATTCCTTTCATATATTTTACTAAAAACTCACCGAAGGGTAAAATTGGATTTAAACAATTGTAGGTGGATGGATATAATATTACATATTGAGGAAACATGGATAAGGATGATAAAATAAACCCCAGTAAATTCCAAAGTATAAACAATCTCGGATAAAAATGAGATTGTGATATTTCTCTTACCTTAAGTCTGATTTGCTTCGTAAGTGTCCAAAACTACTGTATAATTATTTAAATAATGACATTGACTAATTACAGAATCATATTCATTGTTATGATATCATATATGGTTCACTTATGACTTTATATTACCCGTTCTTTTGTAAATTCTATGTTAAAGAAGCGTTTTCGGTAAAATCGTTTCATTTATCGTAGGTGTTTTGACTTGTTGTTCTTGAAATTATTATTACTTATATCTTGATCTACTTACATCCAGAATAAAAAATATGATTTATATATCATATATATTCAGTATATATATATATATAGTAGATAGATAAATGAAATGAAAAACACCGTTCATGGAGACGGTAGTTCGTACGTACGCATGAACGTTGTTTTCCTTTCCTTATTGTCTTGAATGGAAGTAAGTAGATGACATACATATATATATACATAAATCCAGTAGCTTTATAATGTCATATATTTCATTATTATTTCTTATATATACTTTATAATAATTCTTAAATGGTTAACATGGAGAATGAATCTCATCGCGTCGTGGAGACGGTAGTCCGTACGTACGCACGAGCAATGATATCGTTCCCATGGTCGTGGAATTGTGTTGAAGTGTATGTATAATATTTCAGTATAAATATAAATTTATAATAATCATATATAGTTACTCATTACACCATTATACCCATCCAATTAATGTGGTGGTGGAAAATAGATTACACCACGGCGTGGAGACGGTATTCTGTACGTACGCACGCACGGTGATTTCCTTTTTCCATAGGATGGATAGAAGGTTAATTAGAGTTGTTTCATATTTATAATAACATATCAGTATATAATAAATACTGATGTTATTAATTTATCATGAAAAAACTAAAGAAGAAGAAGTTGAAGAATAAATAAATTGAAAACGATCGGTAATGGATATTACCTCTTTTTGACGTGCCTTTTCTTAGCATCCACTTAAAGAACTAAGGAAGGTCTTTGAAGAAGACCAGGACCTCTAGGATGATACTAGGGAAGTGGAGAAGGTATTTTGGCAGGGTTTGGACGAGATTTAAGGCTCAAAGTTGTGTGTGGAAGAGAGGGAGGAGGTGCCCTTTTATAAGAGAGGAGAGGGGCACCTTAGGAATATCTCAAAATATTATTTTATATTAATGTCAAAATCGGTTTATAATGGTTCCAAAGGGTCTTATTTCGAAGCTAAAGTGGGTATGGGTCGAAATCCTATAAACAAATAGGATTTAGACATGTTTATGTTATTATTTTAACCTTATCAATTAGATTTAACTCTAAGTTAAATAATTTAACTTTTACCGTGTCTTTTTGTTTTCTTACACTATATGGTTAATAAACTTACTATAACATGCCAAACGAACCCAAAATTGTTTATTATTAATATATATATCCTTAACTAAGTCATTTGTCCGAACCTTATATTTTTAGGAATAAAATAACAATTAATAATATAATATTTTATTTAAAAACTATTTTGTCTCAATTTTGACACTATTTGATATATGATTTTTGTGAAAGTCATAACAGAATTATATGTTCCAACCAAGTTGATTAAATCAACACTAATATATCATAGTAACCTAGAAAATTAGTTTAATTCATAAAAAGTCTTAAATTACATTTATTTTGATATTTATAATATCAATTATGTCAATATTTCATTAATAAGATAATTACTGCATCATCTTTGTGTCATAAATAAATTAAATTATTTGATGTCTAAAAATTACAAATAAAATACCATTATGTAAGAAATCTTTTTAGCTTTCTAATTAATATTTAAAATCTAATTTATCTTATGTATTACCCTATATTAAAAATGTTTTAGTAAATAAACTATGATTTTAACTCTTTTAACTCTTCCTTGAATTAAATAATAATAAATGTCCTAATCTAATCCAAGTGGGCCTAAATGATAATATTTTACACTTAAGGTTGTTTTTGGTCGAGATAAACTTGTCCAATAGAATTAGGACATGTGTTAGGATATCATTTTTACCCTTAATTACCCTATTTACTTTTAACCGTGGTAAATAAAAGTAAAAAGTTATTATTCACCAAAAATTATTTTCATCTCATTGAACCACATTTTACTTACTGACATCAACCGTGTCTCTCGGATTTTTGAAATTCCAATAAAAAAACTGGTAAAATTAAGATTTATGAAAAAAATTATTTTTTTAACTACCACATAGTAGTTTCACTATTCATCAAAAATTGAAGGTTTTCAGAAAAATGCCAAAAATTACGCCTAAGCTATATTTGTTATTATGAACTCAAAAATGATTTCTATTTTACCAAATTCAAAACATATCAGTTGCAATAATTAATTTAAAAATTAGTTCCCGTCGTCAAAACAAAAGGTGTGTTTTTAAGAGATAATAATTATCAAAAGATTGACACTTGTTTATAACTGTTTTAAATGTGAAATTACATCCAATGACCAACATTGTATTAAATTGTAAAAATATATTCTAAATATACTTTAAAACCACTCAAATTAATAATTTATCACTATTAATTATTTTGATTAAAAAAGTTGTTTTTAATTAAAATTTAGTAATTTTCACTATTCATCAGAAAATGAAAGTTATCCGAAAAGTACCAAAATTTCACACTAAGATAATTTCGATATTACAAATCCATAAATAAAGTCCATTTTGAAAAATAAAATTAACAAAATTTCAAAAAGTGGTTATTACTATTCATTACGGCTAGTTTTAATAATATTGTAATAGCATATTGTTGTTTAGCGAAACTTGGTGTTGCGTACAACACACGCTATCGTGGAAGGTCGCGATTGCGTGTAATTCAAGCCAGGTCAGAGATGTGTGTTGTGAAAGCTCCTTTTGGTGTAGCGTATAACACAATACATTAATGAAATTAAAAATAATATTTTTCATAAAATCTCGGGGTGTTACAATTATCAGTGTTAAAAAATATGTGATAAAGAAGACTTTTTTTAGTACTAATAAATACCACCATTATCATTGCTTTTGTTGTGATGATAAAGACTCCCTTTATCAGGACATTTTTAGCACTAAAAAATGTGATTTTTTTATTTTTTTTCCTCTATCACAATGCCCACTCCCCCCCCCCTTCTTTTATCAGTGGATGACCGCCACCTTGTCAACGGTCTCTCACAAATACAATTACAATTCAAACATGATGTTGACCACCACCATCTTTTTTAATCACTCATGGACCCCCTTTTTCATTTTTCACCCACTACCCCTCTATCTGCTCAGCCACACTACCTCTACTCGAATCTAGGACCACAACATTAAAAGGGAACCACTTTACCACTTCAGTAAGTTGTTTTCTAATTTATTTTATGATATTTATAATTATTTGTATATATATAGACAAAATTTCATCCCTAAATTTATATTATTATTTTAAAAATCATTTATAATATATATATATATATATTTGTGTGTCTGTAATTATAAAAAAGTATGAGTGTGAATATATATGATATAAATACCTGTATTTATTTAAATATATTATATAATCTTAGTCATTTACATATATTTGAATATAAATATAAATATATATCTATTTATTAATACATATTCACAGACATATATATATATATAATAATTACACATACTTATTTATTAAAATATATATTTACATACTTATAAATTTTAATAATGTTTTAAAATGGTAAAATCTTATTTTAAATAACATGAATAATATTTATTTCTATTTCATTTATATATTTAGTCATATATTTAATATTAAAAATTATTAAATATTAATGTACATAATTAAATTTTGGTATGTTAATATTTAGAAATATATATGTATATATTAAATTAAAAACAACACTACAATATTAAAAATTATAAAATTTTAATACCATAATATCCTCATGAAAAAACCCATTCTTATTAATTTAGTAACTTTTAAAAAAATGTATATAAGAACACCAATAATTAGGCTAAAATCCAATCAAATGTTAAAAAATGATGTATTGCACCAAAAAACCTAGTTTGAGAGGTTTTCCATGCCATTATGATATTAAAAGTAGAATAAATATCAACCCCTTTGGTCACAACATCAAATATATTTTAACAATATTTTATTTGATACATGGTAAATCCCAAACAAAGGCACAATAAAAATTTATGGAGATTTGATGTTTATATTTTGTTTTTATTATATTTTATATCATTCAATAAATGGTTGAATTTTCATATCCGCAAATTATTATTAAATTTATAATACTGAATAATAATTAGAATAAAATTAATTAATTTAAACATTTCATTATTTTATAAAACATTTTCACTAAATATATGATATATTAAGTGTAAACAGATATTTAGTAATATATAAATCATAGGTAACAAAACATATTATATTGATATTGATATTAATATATTGATATATTAATATATGATTTTTAATTATAAATTATTTTTTATGGAATATACCTCTTATCATTGTAAAAAAATACAGATAAAGGCCACCCTATCTCAATGATAAAATGAGCAATAATAAACGGGTCATTTAATTGTGTTAAAAAAATCTAACATTTTGTTTCATTAAAATTGATAAATGTCCCCTTGATTAGTGAATTTAGAATAGACTAATAAAGATAACACATTTATCAGTGCTTCTTTTTTTTCATTTGTATCGGTTATCACTCAATATAGAGAAATATATAGTAGTGAAAATGGTATTCAATGCCCAGGCTCATGATCTCCGTCTATCATCCAATGGCCTGAAGGACTTCATTTTTTATTTACTTTTGATAATAAACCATTCAATGGGTGAGGTGGAACCCTTAAAATGCACGTTGGCCTATGTATTACATTACCCATAGGCCATAGAGGAATTCATTGCCCGTAGGCATCAAATATTACATACAACCCAGACTAAATACTTATAACTGCTCCTCCCTAGCATCTTCATTGTGAAATAATCTCTCCACCTTTACTTGCCTATTTGGCTAGTATTTCCTTGCATGCATAGGATTGTCCCGATCACAGGTGCCCTAACCTCTCATTCTTGCAATATGTTTAGCATTGGCTATGGTGAAATATTCTTGCGCATCCTCTTTCTGTAGCATGTTCCTTGTAGGTTGTATGGTTTCCATCTACACTAAAGGTTTCATTAAGGCCTTAATGATCCCCGGAGGCCTTGAGGTGGCCTGAATGCCTTACTGACGTGAAGGCATGGGTGGCCCAAAGGCCTTCTTGTTATAGAAATACCAGATTTAGATAGGAAATTTATATGAAGAATTGTTAGTGTATTCTGACATATTACATGGATTCCATGTGGAATAACTTTTTACCAACGACTATGGTGAAATCATGACTTTTTAGGTGGTTGTAGATGATTAAGGAAACATTTTAACTAGTTGAATTCTCTTTTATAGATGAATTATAAGTTACATGATAGATAGAGCTTTAATTTCATGATAAAATGAGGTTTTTAGACCAACTGCTGATAAGTCAAAGAGCTCAAAAGATAATTGGTTAGAAGAAAAATGCATCATCAACTTTCAAAAATATTGATGGCCTTCAATTGAGACTATATTGGCACAATGTATGAGACCTCCTAAATAGAACATTACAATAAGTATTTTAGTTTTTATTCTCCATAGATTCTATTGGATTGGAAGAGAGTCCATTAGGAATTGACATAGGATCCTTTAGTGCATGATATGAAATCTTTTTCTTGCAAGATAATGAGTTAGGAATCCTATGTTACAATGTCTGTTTGGTTGTGTGTTGGGTTATGAGACTCCACTGGTGGATGGAAGCTTCTCTATTTTCGCACAAGAAAATATTGTTATGATATCACATTGTGAGGGTAATTATGAAAATACAATATTTTTTTAATATATGCTTAGGGAATTTAATGATATTACATTGATGATCTAATTCCCTTTGAATATTAGTCAAAAGTTCCATACATAAGTGGATGAACTTTTCATTTTCAGTTGACTCGTGAAAAAAAATCAATTTTTGAATAACTTATTTTCTCTATCAACCTTTTATTCATAATAAATATCCATTCATTCCATTTATAATTTTTTCATGATAATAAATCAAAAAATATAAAACTAATAATTAAAATCATGGTTTTATAACACCTTTAGTTTAATCTCTAAGTTTAACTTATAAAATAAAAATGGTATTTTCATCCATTATTTTTTTAGTTGTGGGGAAATTTCTATTGACTTACGAAATAAAAAAATTGAATTTTCTTGTCGATTCACTCCCCTTCCTTTATCATTTCCCTATCTTGGAAAAAATATACACCATAGTAAAATGAAATTGTAAAAATCTAGGGTGACATCATCTTATCATTTTCATATTAAATTCATCATTCTCAAATATAATTCATTATACTTTTTTTATAATTTATTTAATTTCAATCTCTATTTCTATTCATGAGTATATCTCACATATATTAATAGAATTATATCCATCACACTAAAAAAATTGTATTTTAATTTTTTTTAAATATTAAAAACATGTAAACTTTCCTAAGGACTTATAATCCTATAATTCATCCACTAACATTAGAAAATATGTGGGAATATCAAACAACCTTTTTTGTAGGCTTTTCTGGAGAAATATTTTGGTTTTCTAATGTCGAAAAACAATGGTTTGAATGAGTATCATTGTGTAAATAGGGATTGATTGTTGATATGAATTGATATGTTCCTATGACTTCCTCAAATGTTATATACTCAATAAGTCATATTTTTGGAATTTTTACAAAAGTATTAAATCAGTAGAAGAATAATTTATTTGGTCTCTTTTATTTCTTTTCATTGTTCATTGACCATGTATTTGAGATCCATTAAGGGAATAAATTATTTTATTTTTTTCTGTGAATACACTTCCCAAGGAAAAAGTTTTACCAGGATATTCATCACAATATTGTACAATATCCAAAGAATCCATACAAAATTATTTCCTCTCCCATAATTGGATAAAACTATTTATGTACATTATATAAAAGAGAATAATGGTATGGAATATTTTTTGTAAATTTGATACGAAGAAGGTTATTTTGGGGAATTATGGATTAAAAAGAGTTTAGATGTCAATGTGGACCCAATGGTGGTTAAAAGGGGATTTTTAGACAAAAAATTATAATATCTTGACCTTCTTTTATGGTGTGATTCCACTTAACATTTTTCATAAATTTATTATATATTGCTCTCATGTATGTTGTTGGAATTATGAAAGTCTCTAATGTATCCTCGAGTTTCAGTGCTCAAAATATCGTATTTACGAGTTGCAAAAAGGTTTGTTTGGTTAGAATTTGGTCGGTGTTAAGCATACATGAAAATTCCATTTTTTTAAAATTTTACATTTTAATTTATTTTTTTAATCCCAAAAACGTTTTATATTAAGGAAAATTATTAAATTTAATGGTCTTATGTGTATTTAGTAATTAATTTTGATTTTTTTTTTAAATTTTATTCATTTTTTGTCAGTTTTGTATTTCATGAAATAACCTATTCTAAAATGATCCAGATTAATTTCTTTAGGATTCAATATTAATTGGGAATAGTTTATGTTAATAGGAACAATAGTTGAATCAAACATATTGAGGTACAAAAAAATATTATATTTCAATCGTTAGAATAGGTTTCCGGATGTAGACAAAGTTTATTATTGGTATATATATCAAAAATTTATTAGCCTAATTAATCTGAATGACTATTTGAAGATGTAATAAATTTGGAAGAAAAAATTTTATAAATTTTTCCCAACACGATTAAACCTTCTTGAAGGCCATAAATTCATGTGAAACCACAGAATTGGAATATAAAGAGTCATCCATGATAGAATTAATTTATTATGTAAATGGCCTAAAATATTTTATCAAAATTTCCAAAGAAGATGAAATATTTAATATCGCATGAAAAACATTGGTTAGAAACTTTTTAAAATATTTTTATTCAATTTACCAATTTATTATGTCTACCATTTGAAAATTGATGAAGGAAAATTCTAGAGGGATTCTTTTCCCCTCTTTTCCTTTAAAAAAGTACCCCACCACCATTTTAAAGAGATGAATTTCCATTTGGATATTTTTTTTTATTTTTTTGGTTTTTTATATCTTAATAATATAATTAATTTTTAATACATATTAGTTTTCTTATTCATCTTATTTGGTATTTTTTAACCTTTTTGTGTCTCCATCCCATTCTTTTCTATTCTGATCTCTTCTACTCAAGTTAATGGGAAACTATCCTAAGTAATTTATCATTGGTGTACTATAGTGTTGAACCATAGTATTTGAAATATAATTCTAAGTATTATATTATTCATAGAGTTAGGTTAAGGAGGATTTAGTTGGACAGTCACCTTTGTGTCTCTACTTTCAACCATGGGCTTAACATTGTATTTTGGTAATATTATCCCTTGATGGAAGAGGTGGATATGAGGTGTACATGGAGATGTTTAAGTGAAATCATATTCAAAACTTGGGTAGATTGGGATATTAAAATATACAGTGGAGTGTTTCCAATCAAAAAATCTAAAACAATTAATGAGATGATGATGGTCTACTCATGGTGTCCTCTTGGGCAGATATCCTTTCTGTCTAACATCATTAAGACATCATTAATTATTTTTTAATTTCATTTATTTATATAGTTATATATAAATATTAAATTTTTATTTCAAATCGGACACATTATATTATTTATTTTTATATTAGATAGAATAAAAATAATAATTATAGAAAATATATGTGTGTAAGTGGCCTCCTCATGAGATCGACCCTAGGTTTACAATATATTACATACATTGGTATATAGAATATTGATTGGGGATAGATGAAAAATACATCATCATAATTTTGGAACATTTTACAAGAATGATCAACCAATACATGCACTAGTTTTCATTAAAAACAGAAATAAATTATATATTTTAAAAAGTAAAAAAACATTATTTACTCATGATGTATTTAAATGCCAGTTCATCTGCCTAATTTGACCTCTTAGAGGTGAAATTTAAGAAAAACCCATTTTGTAATTATCTTGAGGGGAAATTGGTATAGATTAACGATACATTGAAAAACCTAGGGATGAATATTGAGTAGATTACTAAATATTTACTAGTATCCCAAGAATAGAATATGAAACTAAAACCAGAAGCATAACATGTAGTGGAAGATAGTTCACCAAACATTTTTATGTTATAAAACCTGAGGAGGATAAGAAGGTGTTATTAATGGAATTACAAACATTATCCAGCACTCAAATGTGGTTAGAGGAGATCCCGGAAAACACATGAAATCTGGTGAACTTCTGGGGGATCAAAATTTTTAGAAGAATCCTATAATAATTTTATTTTAGATAACATGAAACTTGATATTCCCTTTATTCATACTAAAAATTCATCACCTATCTACCTGTCTCTTTCATTGGAAGACGATGCTGAAGATTCACCTATTTAGATTGAGATACCAGTAGTCCTTTTCGAATAGATCAATTTCAAATCTGACAATCTTGAATCAAATGATTTTTATATTGATTGTTCTCATTTTAATCTTATTCAAGCTGAATTAATTTTCGAATTCTCCTTTTATAGAATTTATTACACAAAAAAAATTATAGAAGAGCTAAGTAATTTATTGAAATGAATATGTTACACATGTAGTGATATAATATGAATAACTATATGATTATGTAGTGATCTAAATACCTCCTCCACAACAACTTTAATAAAATTTGTATAAGGACATCATAGAAGTAAAAAGGGATCACACCTATTTTCCTTTCCATCCCTATCCACACCTAAAAATTTTATCTTTATACTTTCTCAAGGAATTTCAATTTGGATCTTTTATATGGGGGTCTCCATTATCAATCATTACTCAAGGATACAATGACAATTGATTTGTTATGTTTCATCTCAATGAAACCAATCCCACCATTAGATTAAGGATAAACATCTGCAACTACTTATTTTAGGGCAGAAAAAACACAATACTTACTTGGGATTCACAACCAATAATTATTACTTTTATTTCCCAATTATTTTTATTTTATTTAAATTCTATTATATCATGCCATATAATTATTATTGTTTTAATGTGGCAGCCTCTTGGATACTTAAAAAAAATAATCCATGTTATTTTACTTGTTTTATTTGTTTTATTTACTACATAATTAAAATTATTTATGAAAAACGTTCTTGACTATATTTGAATTAAAAAGTTGGTCGTAAAATGGATATATTTGGGGAGAGTTTTCAAATATTTTTTTTTTTTTTTGTGTTCCCATTTTGGTCATGTTTTTTGAATTTTGTTTTTGTTTTTATTTTTATCTATGGTGTGATTTTACTATTATTGAGATGAATTGAATAAATAGTAAAATTTAAACCATATTAATATTTTTGGAACATTAATAAATTTGAATATTTGAGTAATTAAATTGGTTCTGAATAAATTTTCTTTCAGTATTTTTAATCATTTCATTTGATGAATATTGATTGACTATGAGAATCTTGTGTACTAGTGCAATCCAAATTTTTAATTCTACCCAAACCATGTGGGTTTTAAAAAATATTACATATTATTTATTTATATCTTTTTCGGAGATTGTGGATACATTTTTAAAACAAAAATTCTATTATTTCCTATTTAACATACTTTAGAGTTCATGGAGGGTGTTATGTTTGATCGAGGAACCACTTTGAAATACCTTTTAACATTCAACATTTATTTGGACTAAAATTATATATAAACATTTTTAATCCATTTGTATCCAAGAAATAACCTATTAGGATGTTACCTTAAAATACATTTGACCATTTACAACAATTTATAGTCATCAAATTATTTATTATTAGTGAGATAATGTTTGGGTGGATCTTTGGTTGTGTTGTATTGATTTGATGAATCCATTTGACCTAAAATGGAAAAATATATTTATATTTAATTTTTATTTGTTGGAATAAATTTCATGACGGAAGGATAGATTGGTGGAGAAAATTTCAATACAGTGATGGGTTGGAAGTTCACTGAAACAAGAAGATCAAAATATTCATCTCTTATACTCAAATATTTATTATTAAAAGATATTAAATATTTGAAACCATGTAGAAAAAATGGTATAAATATAGGAAATAATGGTAGAAATTTATTTATCCTACTAAAAATAAGTAATTTCAACTTCACATGGAAGGAAAGAGTTATTTAGAGGTGATTCATTTTCAACCTGATTAGGGAGAACATATTTCTGGATAAAAACTATTGTCATTAATTTACTTCAATTTAACACTTAATCCTCCTCATTATTCCTCTGATGTTATAAATTTAGAACTTGCAGACCCTCATCCTCCTAATAACCTAGGTAAATTTCCTCATGATTGATATATTTTTGAATATATTTAGTGGAGATACCGAGTATATATGAAGCCTATGGAGATCAAACATGTTTTAATAATGAGACAAACTCCACTTGAAAATCCATTAGTAGGGAATTAAATATTTTAATGGGGATGTAGGTACAAAATAATTATGAGGGTTAAAATGAGATTGAATGGATTACTGTGATTAGAAAGGAGTTAAGGAATTTTTGACCCATTTATGAGTAATTATATTTTCTTTGGATGTTATAATTGAGTATTATTGTCATTTATTATTTGGTTAATTTTTTTGACCTATGTGTTAGATGATTGACCAGGAGTGAAATAGGTATGTGTGGGGGAATTGAAATAGAAAATATTTTCAATAATTTTAATCTTACATTAAATGATATTGTCCAAATAATTTAATTTATTCGGATATTGATACATTTATGGTTTTATAATTATTTTTAGTCTAATTCTAAAAATTAACTATTTTTTGAAATTTTAATTATTTTATGATTGTATTGTATTATTTATACAACAATTTTAATAGTGATCCTAATTGAAAAATTCATTTTTATGCTTTTATGTTATTTGGGATACATTTAATTCAATAGCACCTAGGCATGAATCCAACATTTAGATTCCCAAAATAACATTACAAGTCAGGCCTTTGAATTTATGCCCAGGTCTGGAAAATTCACCATAACCATATGACTACATATTGTAATGCATAAAATTTGGTAAAAAATGTATGGTTCTTCAAAACAATGAAATTTTCTAAAGAATGTTTCATAGATGTTTCAGTAATTTGGTTACTGAATTGTTAGATATGAATCATTATTATATAAAATGGTTTGTCATAGATAATGAATTTTAGAAAAATTGGTGCATTGTTTGGACAACAATGCGACCAAACTGTTTAACCCATTAAAAAGGTAGGTTATATGATTTTTCATTATGATCTTAAGACCCTAAATCATATTGGAACCCCTATTTTTTCTAAAACCACCTCCAACAAACAACCCACACCTCTCGAATTGGTTCTAATTAAACTTCTTTTATTATTAATCATGTAGAGTTTCATTCAGTGTATTTGAAGAATTATGTTAAGTATAACCTTCCATATATGCTCTTTTTTATCCCACCATTATATTGTAGCTCTTGGTTTAATTTAATATACACTATTTTCAGGTCTTTTTTCAACATTCACATTTTCATTATTTTTATCCTAAATAAGAGGTTTATTTTTTGAAGGAATCCCCCTATGTAGAAATGCATATTGTCCCTAAATTTTAAAATTTTATTATTCATGATTTTAGAAGAATGTGTTTTTTGGTCACATCAACCATCTGTGGGTTAAACCAAATATTACTTAAAATCTTTTATCATGGTTTTTTTAATCTGTTTCTTTTGTCCCAATGCTTAAAGAGACTACATAATGAGTTATTCCTTAGGGAATCCTGATGAATTTAATCATTAAATTTTTAATAAGGCCTGGTAGAAAAAAAAATATTTCCTTCATGTAGAAAGTGAGACTAAGGTATATATTGTTTGATAAATGTTGAATTAGAAGATATTTTTTAAAAAATTGTAGATTGGTAATATGAAGTGGTATAATAATTTTGAGCCAAAGTGGATTATGGAAATTAAAAAAGTAACCAATGCTGTGTGATTGGGTTGATTAATGTTTGAGAAGTATAGTGAAAAAAATGGAAATAAAAAATTATGTACTAAATGGTAAGGGATGGATTAAATTGTGAATTATTATAGAGTGGTCTTTATCAAAGTAAATTGCAAATGATCTTGATATGGACTTGTAAATTCTTATGGATTTTTATTTTTACAATGAAATTATAAATTCCTATAGACCATATGGCCAAATTATAATAGATATTTTTTGATATGTTGAGATGGTAAAAATTCCAAGGTAGGGATACTTACTGTTGGCATGATCCTACTATGTGATTAGAGATATACCCCACTGGATGAAAAAGGTATGAACATCCTTGGGTGTCACTATAGATCCCAGACACCGATTATATTAGTTTTTTTACGTAACTAATTTGATTAATTTTATGACATATCAATAAATTTTTCATTAGATTGAATATATTCAAAGATACCATTAGTGGTAGCCTACTGAATCAAATTCAAACCCTACATGAGAAACTTTTGGTACTCAATAATAATATTTTTAGAAGATATGATAAGGTAAAGAACCTAATTATTTATGGTTTATTTTCATAGATATGTTGGATTATGGATAACGAGACTGGGTTAGAATTTAATCATGTTTGGGAATTATGATATGAGTTTTGGGAATTATATTCATTGGTTTGTTTGTGTATGATCTTCTTATGGGGGACCCGTTTAATTGTATCTAATAATACATTTTTTTGGTATATAATATTTATTTATCATCTCAATCATTTTCTTTTATTTAATTTTTATATGTATTATTTATCTATTAATGGTTTTTGTTATTCTATTACTGGAACAATGATTTGATGGTATATTCTCTCCATCATCTCCTTAGAGAGCCCTGTTGCATCTTGATAGCCTCTAGAATATGGGGAGGTCTGCCTTAGTTGAGCTGTTGAATCCTATTGGAGACATTAATTTGTGGTATAGGGTTGAGATATGTTTCAAAGTTGAATCATAAATAATCTTATAATTTTTACTCATTATTTATAAATTATAAATAATATATTTGATATTATTGAGACAATTTTCATACTTTAAACCCAAAAATATCTAGAAGTCATATGATGGAATACCAAGTCATGAGGGTGGGACTTTTATTTTGGTTTAGGAAATTTATTGCTGATATAAATTCACCTTGAGTGATGCCCAAGTGGTTGATTATAATTATTGGCTATTGTCTTGTAAGAGAAGAGGGTGTGTGTTTATGAATCATGAAACATATGATGTCTATATGTTTACTATGATTGATAAATATTTATCTCCAAAAAAATAGTTTGTTATTTAAGGTATCAAAAATAATTTACGTATAAATTTACTATTTAATTTTAGTGTAATCTTACCTAAAAAACTCCCTGAGTGAATTATCGAAATTTTTGTTGATATAAATGAATTGTGGAATAATGGTTATAGTTAAATAAATTTATAGTAAGAAACTTATAATGTGTTTTACTTAATAAATTTGGAATTATCTTTAATTTATTCAATCCAAGGAATGTGGTATACAAAAAAATATTTAGAAAATAAAAATTTTGAATCTCCTATAAATGATAATATCCAAGATTGAGTAAATATGAGGATCAATAGATTTTCGTTTTATGAGATGTATGTTACTAAGTATACGGTTTTTTGGTATTCTAGGACTATTTTAAATTCTAGTTTTTATGGTTACTCTGTTAGGTTGGTATGAGATGTTAATGTTTGTCATTGCAGTGACATTTCATCACAGAGACCTATGATGACATTATTGTTGGGAGAGCATGAGAATACCCCATTGGTGGGTGGGCTAGAGCGTCTTTTATTATTGGGTTCAGTTATTAATGATCATTTTTGTGAAATAACTTTACAATTAGTAGATTTTATGTGTTAGTGAGATCCAAAGTATATACCAATCTTTTCTAACATTATTGACGTGTTCCATCAACATAATATTTTATTGTTCAAAGGTGAGGGTGGTCTTAAGGTATTAGTGCTATGGATGATGTATATCTTGACCATAATGATAACCCAAATACTCAATACGCTAAGTTAGTGTAGCTGCCTATTTATATGTTATGAGGACCATCTTGTCACTGGTGTGATATTCATGTTATGGTCTATCAGTATTTCGGGAATTACTACATGGATTTCTAGACCAAATTATTTTTGAATTTCTTTATGAGCCCAATGATTTGATTGATTCCAATATGTTTTACATATGACTCCAAATGAGATGTATATCACGGATTGTGACTCCCATTTCATAGATATTAAATGTTTTACACTAACAATAGCTGGTGTGGAGGACTCTATGGTGAGGAATGTTTACGGGTTATATTGTGTGATCCAGGTGTAGGTTAATGTGTTTCTCCAGATATGTTTTTCTGATATTATGCACAAATCCATTATCATAGTGAGAAAACACAGTTATTGTTTGGGGGGTGAATATAATTTTTACATAATGGTATGCTATGGTGGTTCCTCTAGTACATGTATTTTTCATTCTGATGATGCTTGCATGTGGGGTTGTAGTTAGTCTATACAAAGAGGTTATTCTTCTATTTATTCTCTAGGGGAATCTTGATTGAATGTTATTAATCGTGAATTCACAAAATTACTATGAAATAATATACACAATCATATAGGTAGTTCCATTATTTTGGTAATATGGCTAATCTACCTCATTTTTTTGGAACTCTTCAAAGGCCACTAGTGGCCAGTGGTTTTAATGAGTACATGATTTTGGGGATATATTTTTTGTGACCTAATAGTCTATTCGGGGGAATTCCACTGAGCTTCCTGGGTATATGGGATGACATATTGGCTAGGGGAATAGATATTAGAGTACACTAGGAAATTAGAGTCAAGAAATTTAGGCAAGGACGTGGGGATATGGTTTAGCATAGTTACGCAGTATCAATCCTAATTCGACCGATCGTGTTTCATAGACATCTATGGTTTGAGTTGTGATTCTATATTCCTTGAAATGTGTGTTTAATTTTTTAGATATTTGATACTTGTATTATTTTATCACTTCTATGTTTATTGGTGACTTGGTTTTGGAAATGGATTATCATTATGGAGTGTTAACAATTGACAACCCTTAGGAAAACAATTAGATGAGATTTATAGGTGTGCCAATTATGTATTAGTTCCACATAGTTATAATTTATTTTGTTATTTCATTAAGAAAGATATGGGTGGTTTTGAAACTATCATAAGGATGAACTTACTCATTTAGAATCAATCATAGTGAGAATCATGTCCCTGATGAGTAACATTTTCATCTCTAAATAGTGATAGTTTTGATTATGTATGTGAATTGGATGTGAAATAATCTTGAGCACAACTTATGAAAGTTCAATCATAGATCCACATAAAAGAATATTTATTCTAACCTGGTCTACAACAAATTGATAACAATGGTTTTTTCCCATGGATCATGTGATAATTACATTAATAATATCATTAAATTATTACATTGTTTGGTTTATTTTAAATATTTTATGGTCTATAATTATGAAGGGGGTTTATTTTTGATTCAATGGTATTAAATAAAAAAAAATATTTCCACACTAACATAATGTTAGTATAAATGTGGCCTATGAATATTTTTATCATTTCTCATATTTCTATCAAAGAATTTATGAAAGATAATATTACCCACCATCAACGTTACTAAGTGCATGGATTATTCCAATATCATATAACTCTCATACCCATAATATTGATCTTTCACTGACCGAGTCTTAATATACATATAAATTTCATTATCTTTATGGAAAAAGAAAATATTACCAAAACAGATGCCCAATGATCGTATTAGTTTACTGCCTTTGGAATCACAGAAATATAAATGATGATACATGTGCGAGATAAATCTTCTCCCATTATGGTCTTTATCACTATAACCATTCTTAAACACACCATACATAATACATTTCTTCATATTCAGGGGAAGGATGTAGAATAGGGGGTGAGCTCAGATGATCAGAAAGGGTAAACAATGGAGATATGTAAGTATAAACATGTGCATAAGGGTATGAGAATGTGATCATGACATGAGAAGATCATACCCTGTATATCAAATATCATAAACATGAATAAATGCATAAAGACTTGGTGTTCATAAGACATAAATTATAATGGAAGAAGGAGCATAAATATGTAATATGAATAAGACATTATATATGTGGAATACACATAAACATATAAAATCATATTCCAAGGCTACCTACCAAGAATTCATAACATGTAAGGTTTGGGAGAATGACCTGTATACCTTCTTAGATATTGGGATTCCCAACTATGTACCCACTTGTTTCGATCTTGGGAAGTCCACACATTCACCCTCTAGTTTCTGGCTTAATGTGGCTGCCTGTTTCAGGATTTGGATTCCCTCCCATGTACGCAGTTTTTTGGGCTTCGAATACCCTCCCATTTACAATCTAGATCTCATAAGACATTTATCATTACACAATGAATTGGATGAAGATATAGTCTACTCCCATCTAATAATAACATAATTTATACAAGTTCCGCAAAATTAAAAAAATTCATCATATCATGACCCATTAAAAGTGATTATATCATAACCCATGAAATGAAATATGTACTATAAAAATTTAATAATATCACAACCTATAGAAAATATATAGGATTCATAATAATTTCATCCTAGAATAACCTATAAAAGGAAGTAGGTTTTAGAAGTAATTTTAATGGCATAACCGATTTTAGAGAAATGGGTTTTATATGATTTTAACCAACGGAAGAGGAATGTGTATAATGTACATATAACCATGAATCAAGAAATGGGGTTTTTCAAAATTTCATTCCATTAAAATTCTATTCAAAGAAAGAATATGGAGGGAACCTTCGGATAATTCCACAGAAATCGATGTCCATCATTAAAAGATGTTTTGTTTGATGGAGAATAATTTTTGAAATAACTTTGAAAAGCATTTCTTGAGGAATATATCATTTCTTCTTTAAAAAAAGAATTTTCAAAACAGAAAACATTTTCAGGAACATTTAATTTTAAAATTAAAATTAAAACATATAATGATGTATATAAAACAATTAAAAATATTTTTCCATGAAGACTTGTAAAATAATCTAGAAAATGTTATGGAAAAAAAATTTCTTTGAAAAATCATTGAAAAATTATAATGAAATATTGAAATTGTTTTGAAAAAAAAAACAAAAAAACAAATAAAATATATAAACAAATCATGAAATTTTTTTAATACCTCTGTTCCATGAAAATATATAAAATAATTTTGAAAAAAAATTTGAAATCCATTTTCCTTGAAAACATTTAAAAGAATTTTGAAAATAGTTTAAAAATCCTTTTCAATGAAAACATAAAAAAGAAACATGAAAAAATTAGTAAATAACTTTTCCATAAAAACATATAAAACAGGATGGAAATTATTTTAAAACCCATTTATTTTGAGATATGATTACATAAATATCGAAATAAATCATGAATAATTTTTTATAAATCATGGTTTGAATGAAAATAGATTTCCCACCAAAGAGTGATGTAAAGGAGAGCTTATAATTTATTAAAAATATTATGTACCAAAGTGTGAATTTTTTTTACCAACACATGTATATTTCATGAATAACCATAGAAGAATAAAATTACTTAGTGTTCTTGAGATATGGATCATAATATTTAATCAAATAAAGCGTAAACATAAACAATTTTGGAAAGAGATGAAGTTATTTTAACTGACTCTTACCTCATGTTTAATTTGAACCACAATACCAATTTAAGAAATTGAATTTACATGAATCATAAAATTTCATTAACATAATGATATTCCTGACATATCATTTCGAATAACTTTTATGTGCGTCATGGAAAAATTTTAGTGCATAACATGGCATGTGTCTCAATGAAGGAAAATTAAGACCAAATTTTCTTTACCGATTTGGTAACATTTGAAACATTAAACCCATGAAAGAAAGATAATAATATATATATATAAATACATATAATTATAATTATAATAATCATATAATTAATATATAGGATGAATTAGAACCACAAAAAAGGGATGTTTGGTGAATAAAGCATGTATCTCATAGGAATATCAGATCGATGAAATTCCCTTACCTTGTTTCATAAATCTCATCATACTTATAAAAACATACATTATTTTAAATATATGTTTGTTATTAATATATAAAAAACAATAATCTTATATCTAATTCCATATATCGTTTTATAATGACATTATATTATATACATGGTATCAATTCTACGTTAAGGTTTCACTTCAGCTGATATCTGCTTTGTTCTTTGCATTTGTCTAAATTTTTTATATATTTTGTAATTGTAATTTTATTCTGATTTCCAAAATTTAATCCATGATATAAATATAATTTATAGTCATTATTTTTGTATCATAACAATATAGTGAATTTATAATTATTAAATGGAATGCACTGTTCAGGGAGAGGTTAAGCTATACGAACCCATAAATGCTATTTCTGTTTAATTTTCATATTGAAAGAAAGAAAAAACGATATAGATGTATACATGTATATATTTTCATTAATTTATAATTATTATATCATATATTTCATATAATTTCACTATAAACATCCTTAATACATTCCATGTAGTGTGTGATCGAATCAAATCTCTTTGACGGGTTGGTAGTTCATAGTTCCTCAAATGAAATTATCATATTTAAAAAAAATGAAAAGTATATAGAGTTGTGTTGTAAAATAATTAAAGAATCATAACAGAATATTATTTACCATATGTGTAATATATAATCATTGTTTCCATCATAATTACAAACCATTTAATGTGTGAAACTAAAAGAGAAGAATCATAGTTTTGTGAGGTAGTAGTTCTCTATACACACAAATAGTATGTTCATTACCCATTAGTTGGAAGTTTGTATAATTGTAGGCCAAAAAACATTCATAATAACATCTCATTATATGTATTATACTGGTGTATTCAAAAAATAATTTAATAAATGGAGTGGACGGGGTATATAATGAAAATAATATAAATGATCCTAAGGAATGATGTTACCTCTTCCTATGGTAAATCCTTTGGGTTTTCACCAAATAGAATCATTGTATTTCTATATTACCAAAGGGAGGATTAATGTTGGAATGGAGGGATGATGGGAAGTTTATTTGTAAAATATTTCCAGAAACTATGTTTCTTGAGAGGTGTGTGGAAGTAGGATAGGTGATGGCCTTTTATAGATGTAAAGTCCTGAAAATTCCATGATTTTTTAAAATTATTTGGGATTATTATGAGTCAGGGAAAATTAACAGAGCATGAATCAAAGGCCCCTTGTGCATGGAAATAATTTCTAAACTTATTTAGGTAGATTAACTAAAAACGTGCGTAGAGTTTTCTATCTTTCTAACTGGTGCTTGGAATTGAAATCAGATATCACTATTGAATATACAGCACTGGGATTCACTTATGAGAAGCTTCACTTCAACTGCAGTTGGTCAAAACAAAATGGTAGTTTTCGGACTTTAATGAAAAATAAAAAAATATCTTAAAATGTTATTTTATTTGTTCTCCTCTAGTGGATGAGTAGCGGCGGTGGGTATTAGTTTCTTTTCAAGCCAATTAATGTCTTAAATCTCTTTCTTTTAAACAAACTTGTGGGGAATTAAGAGGTTCATTCATTAAATGAACTTCATTAATTCCTTGGTGCGTTACTCACCTTCCCCCCTCCTACTTAAATGGACATCAGGGTGGGATTTTGGAATGTATTATTCAAACAAGAAAACACTGGCGGAGTTCTATAGAAATAACAACTAACAGAAGATGAAAGCTCGGGCAGCAAGGATATGGGACCCACAAACACGGATGACTCCATCCAAGGTGGATGATCCTCCCTCTACAACAACAACACATCCAACATATCTTGAAGTATGGGGTTTATATTTTCTTTTGGTTTAATATTATTGAAATGAGTTTATTTAATCTTTAATGTTAGATAAATATTCTCCTGATTGTTATCATGTTAACGCAGAGGGAGCGGGAGAGACGAACAAGGCGCGAACCCTCTGCTACTTTGTTAATGTTGTGTTTTTTGGGGATGACTTTCCTCAATTTTGACAAAAAGTTGAGATAGAGGGACACGTTGTGACGATGGAATTCTAGGAGACTCGTAGGGACATATGGAACCAATAATGGACCACCGGATCACATCCGGTGGCCCGTGGGAAGAACCATCAGCGCGCCATGCTGGCGCTAGTCGGAGCAGGCCCACGGCAACAAGCCGTAAGAGGTTGGAAGGTGGCACACCATGCTGGAAGTGATCAAAGGAGGCCCATGACAACCAAATGTAGGTGGTTGGAAGTCGGAGCACCATCACACGCCGTAGTGGACCGAGGCACCCAGCCTGAGTCGGCCACATTAGTGAAGGAAAACACCTATAGGCACCACCAGTGGAAAAATTCAGGGCCAGAGGACCCCCGCAAGGGGCAGCGGCCCGCCCCCGCACTATGCTGCATTGGCTAGAGACCGATCGACCCTCTGGATGGCCATTGCATGTGGGGGGTAGTTCCCCACCGGTCAGATTAATCGGCCCCACGTTTTCGGGGCCAGTAGGAGAAAAATGCATTCCATCAAGAAAACCGGGCCGAACACGAGCCGACCGAACGGGTCAGACCAGCCCAACAGGCTGGGCCAGACCTGCATCCCAGCGGGCCCATAAAAAAGTTTGGTCGAACCTCACCGGCTAGAATAAGTGAACCCAGTCGACCTATAATGGGCAGAACCTAGGGGGTCAGGTAGACAACAGGATCTGTTGTGTCTGGCCAACCTAACAGAGTTAGACCGGGTCAAGACCTAACCGGCCCCAGAATAAAGAAATTCTTGTAATAGAAGAACATAACATCTGTTTGAAACACTTTCATTGGAATTGGGAACCCTTTTTATGAATTGTTCCCTTTTTCATATTCTGATGGGCCTGATCGAGTCGGGCCAGACTGAGGTGTGGTCCCCCCCGTTTCATGGAAAGGGGTGTAACTAACAGACCGGGTGTCCCATCGATGCGTCGTCTGTGGAAAAAGTACCCTTATGACAAGGAAGTCCTTTGAAAATAATGTAAGTTGGTTTTTATGGAGTTTTATTACTGACATGGGTTAGAATAGACTTCAATCCAACTTGGCCCTTTTTACAAAAGATCTCATATATCATAGATCATGCATCTGATCAATGCGCAGTTTGTCACTTTGGGACCACAATGGAAGGGCGGTCCCTTGGGTATGGTTTTTTTGGGGCATCATACCGATTTAAATTTGACATATGGTAGGAGGAGAAGAGAATTCCGGAGATCAGCTGATCTTCATGCGGGAATTCAATGTCTGGCTGGGACATAAAGAATAAAAGAGACCCATACTTTTCAGCATCAGAATCTCCAGAGAGGATTGATCAAGATGTACTACTAAAAATCCCTACCTCTGAACTAGTTACCACTATGGTTCAGCACCGGTGACCCATACAGTTCAGCAACAGCGACCAATATGGGTCAACACCAGCAACCAATATGGGTCAGCATCTAGGGACCTATATGGGTCAGCATATAGCGACCAATATGGGTCAGCATGCAGTGACCAAAACGGGCCAACAATATAATTAATACAGATAGGATGATCTAGAATTATGACTAGTTATCCCTACCCTTGTAACCATGAAGTTATACCATTAGAGTGAGTTCTCTATTTTTCATTTGGTTTCCTAATTTAGATCATGCTTGTGATATTACCATTGTGTTTTTTGTGATGTTTTCCTCTGTGGATTATTGAGAGACCTTCAATGGTCTTGGTGCCCCCTATTTAGTGGTTATACTCACCCTTTCATGGGCTCCACCTCCACGTGTGTGTCTGGTGTAGACTAGTGATGCTCCAAGGAAGACTTTTGAGGTTCAGTACTTGGTGGAGGTTGGTGCGATGAGAACAGTCGAGATCGTCATCTTCATCTTTAGACTTATAGATAATACCCTCTAGGTAGAGCTCTAAGGAAGATGCGATAGCTGATTACAATCTTTTCAATTTATTGGGCTTGTATTCTATCCATCTATTTTCAGTTTAAATTTTTTACTTTACTCTCATGATTATAACATAATTTTGTGGGTTGTTTATTTTAGTTTCACTTTTTGAGTGTGCACATATCTCTAAGAAAATGCCTTCCCTGTTCAGGAAAATCTTTTAGGAGCTGGTCACCAACACCAGGCCTATGGAAGGCTCGCATGGGGTTGTCACATCTGATCCCCGTGGGATGGGTCATTAAAAAGTTGTATCAAAGGAATTTTGGTTCTACCAAATGAACTAAGTGTCTAATTTTAATGAGGAAATGGTTTAAAGTGTCTTGAGTTCCGTTTTCAGTACTTGGATTCTAGTTTTGGTGCAGCGGCTGATGTATCTATACACTATTTCCCTGAATTCTGTTTTCCAACTCGGTAAATGAAAACACTAGTTGCTAGTGTTTTGGAAATTTTTCTTAATCATTCTCATGTCAGCTCACGAGGTATAACTTATTGACCATGGACCATATTTTTCTTATAGGATGCATCCACGAAGACATCTAGCTAGTATTCCGATTAGAGATTGTGAATGTGTCCCATCGAGCGACGAGGATTCGATGTAGGGACAAATCATAATGATGGAACCTTTGGGTGGTGTACTGGTGACATTACCACCCGTTGAGTATCAGATACTACAAGTGGATCATGAATTCAAGATGCATGTGCTGCGTGAGTTCCATAGAAGGAGGCCTATGATGTTTCAAGTTTTGATAGACACCCAGGGAGAGGGGTACAAGCTTGAGGCAGTTTCACATATCATTCTCTTAGAAGAGTCAGCCACCAAGAAGATGATGATCATGGCTGCTTTCCATCTTTAGGGCTCGATAGGATGATGGTGGAGCTCAAATCTTCAAGTGCATGACAATACAACCCCAACTTGTTCGGACATTGAAAGACTTTAAGGGATGATTTTCTACCAGGGAAACTATGCTCTATGCTTATTCAGTAGCTGCTGCATCTACAGCCGGGAAGCCAGACTATGTATTAGTACTCAGTGAGATTTATTTACCACTCCCGATAATCAATCTACATGTTATAGGACCCTTAATTTATGTCCCGGAGCATTGATCAGGGGCTCTGACGAGAGATCAGAGTTGCGAAAATTTCACTCAGCATCCCGACATAGGCTGGGGTGCTAGAGAAAGCTTTTCTGATTGAGAGATTCCATGCCATGCATATATCAACAGTGAGATCCCTTACCAGATGATAGGTGTCAAAGTTATCTGTAGTAGTCATTTGAAAGACAACGCAGAGGAACAAGTAGGCTAGACCCTTCAGAGGGAGGCCTTGGGATGAAGGGTTATGGGTTCGAGTCTCCCGAAGTTGAGGGATCCACCAATGAGGAGGGATCTATTTTTCATATGTTGGAGAGGGTCACAGAGCTCGTGACTATCAAACTCCCTTCATGGATGATCAGAAGATGGTGGAGGGGCCACCATGGCAGCAGAAGCGGCAGGATCATGAGCGTCATCCAGGTGGCGGATGAGGAAGTGGAGAAGGACGTGCATCAAGAGGTGGTCGGGGTCACCGAGAACTTCCACGAACACCCCAAGCGGTCTACCATGTGCTCAGGGAGTAGGTGGATGAGGACATGCCCATCTACAAGGAGTATAGTCTCATGATTCTGACATCCCTGGCATGATATGAGGTACAATCTCTATATTCTATACATTATTAGTAGTGCTTATCAACAAATTTGATAGTAATTATTTCTTAACCATAGAAATAGTTCATAACTCTGAGATTCCGAATGTGTTTTTAGATCAAACATTGCATTTGGATACTCCTATAGGAGGAGATTTAGTAGTGACACACTAGTTCTAATAGTTCAATCCTACTCACTGAGGAGAGACTTTTGGATGGTATATTCTAGTAGCGGCATTGAATCCCTATGCCGCCATTCTAGTCATGGATGGGCTATCAATAGTTCACACATAGATTGACTTCTTGAGATGTACAATGAGATGTACATGCAAAGATGGAGTCCAGTTTTCTTTTGTTAGTGAGAAGTAAAACAGAGAATCATGAAATGGACATTTTCCCAAGATGGTGAAGCCAATTACATATCATCTTTCTTGCATTACCTTCGACACGGTTGATGAGGTGAGTCCACAATTCCCTGGAGTGGTGGATGAGTATGAGGTGGTATTTCTAGAAGATTTCCTAAGACTACCTCCTCACAGAGACGTAGAAATCCACATTGACTTGTACCCAAGAACATCACCAATATCTAGAACAACATATCAGATAGACCATGTAGAGCTCCGGGAGCTTTGGTTATAGTTGGAGGACATATATAGTGAGGGATTATTAAGGCATAGTTTTTCTCCACGGGTATCCCTGGTGTTGTTTTCCAAGAATTATGACAGATGTTTTAGGCTAGGCATGGACTTCTGGTGCCTAAACTAGGTGACCATGAAGAAAATGTATCTTCTTCTGAGGATTGATGATCTATTTGAACAGATGAATGGAGAGTAGTGTTTCTCGATGATAGACCTCAGATCAAGCTATCATCAGCTCAGGGTACAGGACAAGGATGTAACGAAGACAACCTTTAGATATTGGTATGTCTATTATGAGTTCATGGTGATTCCTTTTGGAATGACCAACACCACATCTGTGTTCATGGGGCTCAGGAACCAGATATTTCATCCATACCTCGATCTCTTTGTGTTGGTCTTCATCGACGAAATCTTGGTGAACATAGAGTCTACGGAAGATCACATTGTACACTTTAGGATAGTTCTGGACACACTCTAGGAGCACTGGTCATATAAGAAGCTCTCGATTTTTGAGTTCTAGATATAAAAGGACCACTTCGTGGGACACTCCATCTCAGAGGATGAAGTTGAATTAGATCTAGTGATGATCGAAGTAGTACTTCCTTAGGAGACACCCAAGATTGTTACTGAGGGGCAGAGCATCCTGGGATTAGAATGATTCTATCAGAGGTTTGTACATGATTACTCCTGAGTAGCAGCACCTATGACAGCCTTGAAAAAGAAGGGGAACCATTCTTATGGTGAGAGACATGCCAGATGATCCTTCAAAAGTTGAGGAAGAGCTTGACATGTTCTCCCATTCTGAGGTTGTCCGATGAGGGCACTGGCTACGTGGATTAATTTGACACATCAGGGACGAGACATTGATGCTTCTTGATGTATGATGATGCATTGATTTATTATGGATCATGAAAGATGAGGCCTCATGATCAAAATGATGTAACTCGCGACTTGGAGTCAGTAGTAGTAGTGTTCATAGTGGAGATGTGGCAACACTACATGATGGGAAAGTGGTTCATTGTTTAATTAGACCACAAGAGTATCCAATATATCTTCACATAGAAAGATCTAAATCAGAGATAGAAAATTTGGATAGAGTTCCTCTCAGACTATGACTTTTATATATTTTATACTTCTGGGAAGGGGTACATAGAGTATGATTCACTTAGCCAGAGATCAATTCCGTATCTATCGAATGTGGATTTAGAGCAGTTATCCTCGATTTAGATATCATACATGGATAGAGTTGAGATAGTCAAACTACAGTTTATGGTAGTTGCCTCTCCACTCCTTCAGCGTGTCAGGTAGGTGAAACTCAGACACATGAGTTGCGAAAATATACATGCTTAGATATCCTCACGCCATGCACCTGATTGATATTATGATTGTAGGGAGCACACTATCCTTTTCAGAGGATGTACAGATGTACCAATGGCTCTACAAGAGGAGGTGTTGAGGGATTTCTATTCATCCCCATTGACAGTACATCCAGGAATGATGAATATGTATCAGGACCTCCGACATTAGTACTGTTGTCCTGGGATGAAGAAAGTTGTGGTGGAGTTTGTTTCTAGATGACACAATTTCCAGCAAGTGAAGGCTAAGCACCACATACTAGCAGGCGTGACCCAACCCCTTGAGATACAAGAGTGGATGTGGGATGTTATATAGATGGACTTTGTGATAGGGTTACCACGTATTTCCATAGGTCATTATACCATCAGGG
Source organism: Viscum album (assembly GCA_963277665.1). Taxonomy (NCBI): domain Eukaryota; kingdom Viridiplantae; phylum Streptophyta; class Magnoliopsida; order Santalales; family Viscaceae; genus Viscum; species Viscum album. Next base: position 1,224,104,407 of record OY728157.1, on the reverse strand, counting down.
TGATCTTTGACAGACTCAACAAGTCGGCAAACTTCCCTTCCATTTGAGAGAAGAGTTCGGTAGAGATCATGGGACGTCTCAACGTTCAAGATATCGTGCGAATTCATGAGGTTCCTTCGATGATAGTCTCAAACTATGACACATGATTCACATCCTAGTTATAGAAGGTATTATATGAGGCTTTCGGGACTAAGATTCTCTTGAGCACATCTTTTTACCCACAGACAGATGGTCAGACTGAGCGGACCATCCATACCATGGAGGAAATGCTTTCTGCATGTTTCCTAGATTTTATTCTTAGTTGAGAGGACCACTTATCCTTGGTGGTGTTCGCATAAAACAATATCTATCACACCATCATTGGTATGGCCAATTTTGTGGCATTTTATGGGCGACTGTGTAGATCACCATTGTACTGGATGGATCCAGAAGAGTCAGCACTCGTTGGCCCAGAGATTGTACATGATATAACTAAAAAGGTGCAAGTCATTCAAGAGTAGATGAAGACTGCACAGAGCCAATACATGTCCTATGCTGATAGGTGACAAAGACCACTAGAATTCTCGGAGGGGGACCATGTATTCTTCTGATTCTCCCCTCGACGGGGACTATAGAGATTTGGGAAAGGTGGAAAACTATCACCAAGGTTTATTAGACCATTACTCATACATTTGAGGATTTCCAAGGTGGCGTACTGCTTGGAACTACCACCATAGTTGGAGATGGTGCATGACGTCTTCCACATATATCAGTTGAGGAGATACGTGTATAACCTATCTCATGTCAACGACCATGGGAAGCTGGATATTGACGACAAGAAAAATTTTGTGGAGTACCTAGTGGTGATAGAGGATCAACAGGAGCAGATCCTTCATGGTTAGTCAATATCTATGGTGTACATTATATGGTAGCATGGTAATCTCTAAGAGAGTACATTGGAGTGTGAATCTCATATGAATTCCAAGTACCCCTCTTTATTTGTGTAGCCATGTTAGCTTTTGGGTATGTGAAATACTAATATGGGGAGAATTTAATTACCCGAAAATTCCATTTAATATTTTTAGAATTATTTGGAGCTTATTACGAGTCTGTGAAATTTGACGGCATGTGATTATGAGGCATGTTGTGAGCGGAATGAATTTATGAACATTTGTATGTATGTTCAGTAAACCCGTGAGCTGCATTTTCTATCTTTGGAACCAGTTCTTGGAATTGAATTCTTAGAGCACCGATGAATCCACAGTGCTGGGATTATCTTATGAGAATCTTCACTTCAACCGCAGTTAGTCGGGAGAAAAAGATAATTTTTGGAATTTATAGAAATAGAAAAAAAACATGACAAGTTATTTTATATCTTTTTCACCATGGATGAGCGTTAGTGGTTGGGACCGGTGACTTGTCAACCAATTAATGTGTTCAATCTCATTTTTTTGAAACCGTTCCATTGGGGAATTAATAGGTTCATTCATTAAATAAACCTCATTAATTCCTCATTGTTTTACTCACCTTTCTTCCTTCTGTTTAAATGGAGCTCTGGGTGGTGTTTTGGCATGGATCATTCATTTGAGGAAACTCTGGTGGAGTTCTGCAACAACATCCACCGACAGAGGATGAATGTGTGGGAAGAAACGATTCGGAATTGGTGAATGCCAATGAAACCATCCAACGTAGATTCTCCTACCACCGCAACCATGACACCTCTAATGGATCTGGAGGTAGGGGATTATGTTTGGTTTGTCATTAACATTATTAAAATTATTTTATTTAATATTAAATGTTAGATAAATATTCTCACAATTTTTTTCATGTTAACGCGGAGGGTGTGGGATGAATGAAGAAGGCCGAGTCCCTCTGCTATTTCATTCATGTTGTGTTCTTCAAGGATGACTTTCATCGATTTTTATGGCAACGTGAGAAAGACGGTCACACTATGAAGGGGGGAATTCAGGGAGACTCGTAGGCCTAGAAGGAACCAAGAAAGGACCAATGGATCACGACCAGTGGCCCATGGAATAAGCCACTAGCACACCATGTCGGCGGTGCCTGGAGGATGGTCATGACAACCGGCCACAAGTGGTGGGAAGGTGGCACGCTATCGCGAACTACAGTGGGTAGAGGTGGCAAGCATGAGCCGACTGCATGTGAGAAGGGAAGCTCCTATAGGTGTCAGCGGAAGTAGTAGTCGCTGCACGTGGGTTGTGGCAGGAGGGGTCAGTGTGGCCCTGCTTCACACCGCAACGGTTGGATATTGGTCTCCCGCCCCCTTGGCCCACCGTTTCACATGGTGTGGTAGTGCCCAACCAGGCGGATGAAACGGAGCCACGTCTACAGGGCTAGCTAGAGACAACAGTCCACCTTCTGCAGGACCATGCTGGATGTGGGCCAGCTGAACGGACCAAACCTTCCCATCGGGACATTGTGGGTGGGATGAGCCCCACCCAGCGGGCTAGGCTGGTGAACTAGCCGGGCCAACCCCAATGGGCCGGAATCAGTGAACCATGATGACCTTTAATAGTCCGGACCCAGGTGAGTTCAGGAAGATCCCAGGACTCGTTACATCGGGCCGACCTGACCGAGTCGGACCAGGCCTAGACCCCACTGGCCCCTGAATAATGAAACACCCCCAAACTAACGATCCGAGTGTAAATTTGGCATGACTTCAGTGGTGTGAGGACCCCTTATGGGAAGAGGTTTCTATGGAATATTCTGGCAGGCTCGACTGAGCAAGGCCGAACCGAGGTGCAGTCACCCTTGTTTGGTGGAAAGTTATGTAACTAATAGACCGGACATCCGATCGATGCATCATCTGTGAAATATGGGCCCTTGTGAAAAAGAGGTCCTTTGGACATACTATAAGTAATTTTTGACAGTGTTTGACTTGCAACCTGGTTGGAACAGACTTGAATTCAACCGGGCCCTTTTTACGAAAGTGCCCATATCTCACAGATCGGGCGTCCGATCGACTCGCCATATTTCACGTTAGGACCCCTATGGAGGGTCGGTTTCTTGGGTATGATTTATTTGGGATTTTTTAGTAGTTGAAATATGAATTATAGCTTGAGGGGAGGAGTCTTCTAGAGATTATAAGAGCTTTGTGTGGGAATCTAGTGGATGGATGTGACATGAAGCAGAAGTGTGACTAATAAGGGTCAGCATCAGAAAATCCAGAGTGTGATTATCTAACTATACGAATAATCATCCGTACCTCTGCACCAGTGACCAATGTGGGTCAACATCAATGAACAATACAGGTCAGCTCCAACAACCAATATGAGTCAGCACCCACAATGAATACAAGTCATCATCTAAAGACCAATATGATTCAACATATAATGACTAATACGGGTTAGCATACAGTGACCTATATGGGTTGGAAATAGAGTTACTATGGATAGGATGATCTAGATTTATGTGTATTCATCTCTATCCCATTAACCTTGAATTTATACCATTAGATTGAGTGGCATATTTTGCTTTGTACATAATGATTTTGATCATGCTTGTGATATTACATTTGTGGTATTTCTTGTGATATTTCACTTTGTGGATTACTGATAGAACTTCGATGGTCTCAGGGTCCCCTACATAGTTATTATACTCACCCCTGCATGGGATCCACCCACATGTGTGTGTCTGGTGTAGACTAATGACGCTCTGAGGAAAACTATTGAGGTTTGGGACTTGGTGGAGGTTGGTACAATGGGATCATTCGAGATCCTCTTCTTTGACTTATGACTTATAGCTACTACCTTCCAAGTAGAGCTCTAGGGATGTTGTGACCCCTGTTTACATTCTTTTCAGTTTCCAGGTATTTTATTCTAGCCCACTATTTTCAGTTCACAGTTGTACTTGTGGTTGTACATTACTCTCATGGTTATACCTTACATTTTTTGGTTGTTTCTTTGAGTTTCCCTTTTTGAGTGTGTACGGTTCTTTAAATAAATGTCTTCCATATTCGAGAAACGCCTTTAGGTGCTATTAACCAACCCCTATCCTATCGAAGATAGGCTTGGGGTAGTCACATTTAGGCCCCATGGGACAGGTCGTGACAATTGAAGTGGAAAATGACTCACTTTGTATTTTTTAAAACACATTTGGTGTACCCTTGTTTTTGCCTAAAACAATTCATTATAACCAAATAAAATAATAAATAGAAGATTCACATCCAATTAATGTCAATAAAATTGGTTTTGGATAATTTAATAAGTTATTTGGTCTATTATGTTTTAGTTTTATTCCTTTGTTATGCTTACTTTTAACATAATTATATTAATTAATTCAAAATATATTCACTAAATGTTTTCGGAAAAAAATAATTTCACATTATTAGAAATTAAAATTTATTCTTACTAAAAATATCTAATACATTTTTTTAATTATATTCACTGACGTGTTAGAAATTAATGTAAAATTAATCCCACAGTCAGTATGACACTATGGGGTTATAAAGTTGAAATGATCAAATGTTACTTAGTATTTATATCCAATTTAATTATGAAATTGTTTCTAATGACTTAAATATGTTTAATATATAACAATTTAATCTAACTAAACCATAAAATTTTGAAAATAAAATTTAACCTAATAAATATATTCTATAAAAAGCAGTTTTGAAGAAAAACTAATTATTCTTCAATATTCATTAAATATGAATATTTATATAAAAGGACAAAAAATTTATCCTAAGATATTTTTTATGTTTATATATATCAAAGATGATTTTTATTTGGACTTTTATTATTATTTAATGTTCCAATATATATATAGATATATATTATAGGTTCACAATTAAATGGTGGTAAAATTTCTTTTATAAAAACATCAGTTTTTTGTGTAATATTTGGGATGTTATTATCTTCTGATAATATTATCTATAGAATGAATATAAAAACTAATATTTTTAATATATAAAATATAAATTTAATTAATATCATTCACTATTATTAATAAATTCAACTTATTATGATAACTCTTTTTTCCACATAAAAAATAGTATTTTATAAAATCATTCAATTTATATTCAATAGGTTTACATAACCATTTATAATTAATGGGTAAAGAATGAATTAAACAATATAATTTCATAATCTAGTTAATCAATTGATCATTAATATGATGAGTATGTTATATCTTATTAAATAACAATATTTTAAAAATATATTATTGTTCAGTAACACTTTGTCTTATTGTTATGCACACCATGAAGGAATGCCAATCTTACTTGTAATGGAAGCTAATCTCAATGTCACTTGTAGGAAAAGCTAAATTTTATGTTGATTTTAGTTCATGCTTATCTTGGTGTTGTGTATAACGCAATCAATACATAGTTCATTAATATAAAATAATCTATTTTCAGTGTAGTGTGAGATGAACAATATCAAAAGGATTAAATTAATTCAAAAATAATAAAACAAAAAAACTTGGGTGTTATATTCTATCACATTAAAATGCTTTTTTCCATAAAAAATATTCTTTGTTATCATAGGTTTCATACCTTACTATTTTGTTATCAAAACCCCTATCTTAAAACTAAAAACTAAAAACTTCATTTATGAATGGGAATTTGGAACCGTAACAGTTACCCATAGTAGCTCATAACTAGATTCCCATATAAGAAAACATAGATTGAAGGTAAAAAATTAACTTTAAGGAAAAGAGAAAATATTTTTATGGAGTGATAGTGTTCATCACATATAAAAAACTTAGCTATCAATGAAAATTTTACAGACTCAATGTCCTAAATTAGTGATGATTTAAAAGTATTCCAGTTCAACAAAAAGTATGGTATCCTTAAAAAAATTTGGGATTACATTCCTATCATTGTGTAATTCTTTTTTTGACCACAAATATATTGAAATATAGTTACTTTACAAATTTCTATAAAAATATTCTTTCTTCTGTTTTTCTTTGATCAATTTCTAATTTATCTATTACTATAATAAGAGGATGTCTAGAAATTAACAATGATGCCTGAAGCATAAAAATTAAATTTTAATGGATATTAAGTCCCATAGAAGAATGAAAATTCTAACAATTTATTTTTTAACACCCAAAATCCTCTTTATTAGAATTAGAAAAAGAAAAGAAATAACGTTAGAGGAACAATATCGTACCCATACACATGACATGATATCAACCCGTTTTTGAATGGGAAGTCATATTATGGGAAGGGATAAATCCACCACTTCCATGGGGATATCGTCCCCTCTTCAGGGTCATGACTTGTATCCACAGACCACCATTGTGAACATCTCCTGGTTACTCAACACTAACCTCAGTTTTGGTGTATTCATCTTTGGCCACTCCATCACTTTTCTTCCCATCATCATCACTACTAACTATAGTAAGAATATCCAAAGGGTTATAAGTACGTACTTATATTTCTGCCATTGTATTCAAATCTTGGGAAGGGGTTCTATTGGAAACTATCCTCCCAGGATCATCCAGAAGTTGAGTAGGAACACTTGGAGCAATATGATCATTTTTGCGAGAATCCAAAATCTATTATCCTAATTCAGAATCCTTCACAAAATTATGTGCCTCTCTTGCAATAAGATCTGAAGGAGGCAGTTCATGTGTCACCTCCCATTGTGCCCTTGTCTAAGTGGCTTAGAGGAATCCAAAGTAGAAATGGATACTGGCAGGGGGATGGCTGACTTGGAAGCACACAAACCAGAACATGAGGCAGATATGGGATCATGTGACTTGGAGAAATAAAAAATAGAACTAAAAATGGAGGCTGTTAGGGTTCCGAGTGAAATGGAAGCATCCAGACCAGAACTACAGGCTGGTAGGGGCCCGAGAAACTAGAAGGCATCCAAATCAGTACCAGAACTGGAGATGGATAGGGGTCCAAGTGACATGGACACCCCCATACCAAAACTGCAGGATGGCAGAGAACTGACCGAAGAATATTCCTTCAAATAAGCTGATGGTTTGATCATAAATATATTCGGAAGTAAATCCTTTTCATCATCAGGTTCAAATCTCGGAGGTGGTTCAACAAGAGACCTGTCCACAGACCTTGTTCCTTCATTTTCTTTATGAAAAACATGTTCAGAAATATGGGAGGATTGAGCTTCCCTTATGTATTTATCCCTCCTGGATATCGCCACATCTCTCTTTTCATTACCTTTCTTACTTTTGGAAGTAACTAAAATATTCTCCTATCTCATATTGTAATCAATTTCTACTTTAGCAGAGAGTTCTTTTCCCCCTGGCTGTCATCTTCATCCACATCTTCTTCACCCGAGATTCCTCTAGATAATACATTTTTATAAGAAAATCCATTTATAATGTCATTAAATTTTCTTCGAGCAATTTTGAGTTGGTTTTCATCATCATGATTCTCCCAATATAGACATCTTGTTTGCCAGCGGTAGGTGTGAAACCCTTATAGTCCTTCATTCATGGGTTCATGACCTATATCCTTGCTAAAAATGATTTTTTTTAACCTGAAATAAAAGATGTAATTTTATAAACTACACTAATATAATCTCAAAAATAAATAATATATAAATCTTGAAATAATGTTAGTCACTAAATAGCCTTTTAACTAAGGTTTTCAATAAATCCTTTATGCATTAATAGTTCCTCTGATGTTTAATATAAAATTTTCATGAATTCTTCACCTTATTACCATTATGAAATTTTAAAATCAAAATATTTATAATGAAATTCAGTAAATCAGCTTAACAGTGATCCCCCCATATATCACAAACTATCTCATGGATTTTACATTACAAACATGTGAATGCACTCATTTTAAATACTCTTGAGACAAGGTAATAACCAAAATTGCAGTAAATAATTTTGGAAAACATGCATGATTCTTTCTTATAAATGATACAAGATATATTCATTAAATATATGATGATTTAAACTCTATCCATGAAGAAGTAGTCCACTTTTTCATGAAATCATAATTGGTTTTGTGTTCATTAATACTATCCATTTTAATAATAACAAATTTATCCTTATCCCATCTAAATAGAATTTTCACTATAGATGGAACACATTATAGGAAACCTTCCCTTATAGAAATTTCACCTTTTTATTAAATAACTTTTCTAGTCCATCAGAAACATTAAGCATAATCTTGTAAATCATTAGATGAAAACATAAAATGGGAAATCATTTTATATTTCAGCATCCATATAATATAATTCTTTAATCCAAATAAAAACTTAGATTATTCCACTTCCTCCATAATCCATAAAAGGATACCTCATCCAATTACTTAATACCTCTTTCCATTCTCCTGTCATCTATAGTCTCATCATAAGTATAAAAATGACCATTACTCATACCATCTTGTTGATTCTTATCATGATCATTCAACTTAGTACATCGATTTTCATAATGATCATTCATTACACACTTAATTAATTTTACCTTTAGTGATGTAATAGGTAAGAGAATATTCACATCCATTTTATTTATTGAACTATTCATTTTTCTTCTGCATTTATTTAATTTATGTTCTTCTTGTTTCACACTACTCTATTTTTTCTATAGGTTTAAAAGTAATTCCTTCATATTATAGGGATATTAATTTCAAGTGCTAGTCTCCAGACCATATCCTATGGAAGGAAGGCTTGGGGTAGTCATGGAATGGGCCCCGAGGTATGAGTCATGACAATGTGGTATCAGAGGATTCGGTTCTACCGAATAATTGGGACTCTGATATTTCCATTTTAACAATAGTTTTAATGGTTTTGAGTGTGGTTTTTAGTTCCTAGAGTCCATGTCCATTGTTGGTGTGGTGGCGGACCTATCCATACATCACGACCCTGAGTTCTAATTTCCGAATCTATACAAGGAAGCACTGATTGCATTTGTGTTTGAAGTGTTTTTATTTTGTTTCAATTTAGTCATCTCACTGGGTATAAATTTTTTATTGTGGTGCACCAGTCTTCTTTCAGGATGCCGCTACATAGGCAACCATCCAGGATTCCGGATAGAGTACACAATGACGGCCCACCCAGCGATGAGGCCTTAGTGCAGGGCCCTCTTACAGCATCATCACCTTTGGGGGGTGTACCAGCATCACCACTACATGTTGGGTAGCCATTGACAGTAGTCCCACCAGTAGAGGATGCATGCCTAATGATAATATTTCACATGTTTATGTGGAAGAGGCCTTCGATGTTCCGAGGCGAGACAGACTCGCAGGCAGCTGAGGTATGGCTAGAGGTTGTAGTCATATATTTCTTCTGGGTTGGGACACCAACTGACCTTATGGTGATCTGAGTAGCCAATCTTTTTCTGGCAGCGACATGGAGATGGTGGATCTTGATGCTCCAGATACACGATGAGGTGACCCTAATCTAGGCGGACATCAAGAGCCTTTTCAGGGCAGAGTTTTTTCCAGCGACCCTATATTCTGTGCGTATACAGGAGCAACTGCACATACAGTAGAGAATCATGTCTGTTGCCCGGTACACTGTGAGTTTCACTAATCTCTCCTGCTACCCCACTGACATGGTACAAGACTATTTATTCAGGGCCCATACCTTTGAGTAGGGTCTCCGATGGGAGATCAGAGCATCAATCATATCGCTTTGCCTACCAATGCAGGCTTGGGTACTTGAGAAGGAACTTTTGGTGGAGAGCTTCGTAGTTTAGCGGACACCGACAGAAGGTCCCACCAATGGGTGACACGTAGAAGAGTCATCTATAGCTAGTATTAGGTTGATGAAACATGGGTCCCAGTGGACTAGACCTTCTGGTGGATGGACCCAGGATGCAGTTTCGGAGGTGCAGGGGACATGAGGTAGAGGAGGCCAGGCAAGGGACAGGTAGTGCTACACGTAAAGTGGATAGGGTCACAAGGATCGTGATTGCCTGACCTACCATATAGACGACCATCAGTCAGTTGAGGGACCATCAAGGTAGATGAATAGGTTCAATCTAGGTGGTCCGCATGCAGTAGGCGGACTTGGAAGAGGAAATGGCCGTGAAAAAGGCGATGGGAGGCAATACGAGGTTCTACCGCCACCACCACCAGGTGGTCCACCCTAACCATGAAGGTAAGGTGGATAGGTATGAGCTTAGAACTAGGAAACTAAGGCCTATGACTATAAAGCTCCATAGATGAATAGAGGTACGATCTCTGTCTACTCCACCTTAGCTGCAGAGGTAAATACTTCATCCCCACTTTCAAAGTTATTTTCTTCTTCCACTTCCACTTTCATTGATTTTTTCCATAATAAAATAATAAACCGAGTAACTTCTATATACTAAGAATTTATTATAAATATGGTATAACCATATTATCTATTCTATCTATCCTATGAAAGATGAAGTCACCATACGTGCGTACGTACAACTTACTATATCTACATCGTGGTGTACTTTGTTATTCAATACTTAATTATTTTGATGGGTATAATAATGAGAATAATTGATGTAAATAATGAATATAACATGTTAATGATTCTGTATATTTAATATGACATCTAATTAGATAATATTTCCCATATTATAGAGTGATATCGTCACTCGTGTCTATGTACGACTTACCATCTCCACGATGCGACGAAAATCATTTCCACGTTCACCAGTCAATAATGATTATAAAAATATATATAATTAATAAGTATGTAATATATGAAATAATAGTGGTACTAGAAATATATATATATATATATGTGTGTGTGTGTATTTACATATATATCATTCACTTACTTCCATTCAATACGATAAGAAAACAGAAACAATGTTTATGTGTACGTACGGCCTGCCATCTCCATAAATGGTGTTTTCAATTTCATATATCTATATATAATACATATTTATATTCTATATATATATATGGTACCTAAATAATTTTTTATGTCCTTTCAGCAATTAAATCATTATTTAAGTGTTACGATCAATAATAATATGTTAATATATGTATGATAGAGAAAACGATTAATACCAGAAATATAATTTTATGTTATAAATTATTATTAAATGGGAAGTATAAAGCCATAAATGAATAATGTATGATATCATAAATATGTATATTGTTCTGGTAAAATTTAATAACATAATATGGTCATTATACAGGAGGTTAAATGTACCCTTAGCCATAAGAAAGTACAAGGTAAGCATTAGTTCCACAATCTAATAATTATATGAGATTGTTTATCTGTAAGTATCTACTGGGACATATTTATCATCTATGTACATGTTTAATTAAAAAAATTTAAAAAGGAATATTTTTAGTTATTATGGAAGGTAATCTTTAACTAGATCATCATTTTAAATGTTTTTTAAATATTTATTTTTCTAAATCTTTTGATTAATGTCCATGTTTTATAAATTATTTTAATGGTTCATTTACGCAGTCATGATTGTTTTAAAGTGTTAATTTCATTCAACAGTTTTATAGTGGTATAGGACACTTTGATTCACAAATCTAAATTAAATTAATTCTTTTATAAATTATAAGACTTCTAAATTATTTCTTGAAAAGGTGTATTTATTTCCAAGAGGTTTATTGATTATTTTCACGTATAAGAACATCCTTTATTGTATATTATTCTTGATTGAGGTTGATTTAATATAATATAATCATCTATATTATTTTTAGTGAGTTATGATATGTTTGACTATAGATGTGAATTTTTTTCCATTTACTATTTATTGTTAAAGTATTAACATTTTGTATGCTAGTTTTAATATGAATGTTTATATTTTGTTTCACACTTTTAATATAAAGAATGCATTGGAATTAGGAAGTGATTAGTGCAGCCAGCTATAACTCCTCGATGAAATAGTAGATCTCATGAAACAAACCAGTGTCTTGGAACAAGGCCTTGACAAAATATTATTTTTTGTCTTGGAATGATGCTTGGACAATGTGGTTATGATGTCTGACATTATGCATTCAATCATTATGAAATTAGCCATTGATATTACATGTGATTATTTTACATGTTGATAATCCATGTGAATAAGTAAATTGAATTATTTTATTTATCTTTTCTATATCACGCTGAAGATTAACTTTAAAAATATTTTGTTTTAGTATTATACATTTCGTTAAATGTTTATGCTTATTTATGATAGTTTCCTCTATATTGTTATATTTAATAGGCATCTATTCTCACCCCTTTATTATGTTTTATTTTTAATAGGATGTAGAAAAGTCTATTATGATTGATATGCAAGTTTATGCTAGGGAAATAATGGTGTTCTCAAAAAATTATTTATGTTGTGTTTTATTTTAGAAATTGTAATGTAACATTTATAGATGTAATCTATTTTCCAAGACTGTTAAAAGGAACAGTCCTTCGGGATATGATTCCATGTAATAATGAAAATTTATTTAAATAATGTACCAAATCTTGGTAACTGGGGTTGGGGCATTACATCAATGGACTTTAAAGGAATATGGGATCAACATCTTCCACTAATAGAGTTTTCTTAAAACAATAGTTTCAAATCACGTATCCAAATACCACAATATGAATCCTTTTATAGGATTATATGTAGAACACCTACATTCTAGGATGAAGTCAATAAACATAAGCTATATTGAAATAAAATGGTTGAGAAAATGGTTTAAATTTTAAATATCATACAATAACACATACTTTATTCCAAAAGATGATGGAGGATCTATGCATATAATTGTATATTGGACATAAATTTAGAGGTTTTAGATAAAGTATTTATCTGAATATATTCGTCGAAGAGAGCCATGGGATTTGGGATGAAATGAAATATAAGTCCTAGTTACATTGGCCCGTTTTACCATCATGATCACATCAGAGCTATGAAATATGGACTAGAACATCCTCCAACAACATCTCAATTACATGATTTATTCCATATATCCCTCATGAAGAAGTAAATACTATATCTATGACATATAATGAGATTAGGGGTGGTATATATGGAAAATAATATTTATAATGTGGACAATATAGAGAAAATATTTTATAATAGAGATAAATTTCTATGAAATAAGGACACTCACATGGTAAAAAACCAAAGAGGATCAAAATATTCAAAGAGCTGACTTGGGAAATAGAGGAAGCGATGAAGGAGAAGTACCATCACCTATCTTCACATTATTATGTAAAAAATTTTGAATGAGAAATTTTATAAGGGGGAAGAATGTAACATCACGATATTTTTTATGAAATGTTTCGATTTATATTTCTGTATTTCCTCATTTCTTGTGTTTCACACAACACTGAGTTTAAACGAACAAAAATATACTATTAAAATATTATTATTATTACATGACCTTTATAACCTAGCCATTGAACTAGCGAGCATGATTTTTAAAAAAATTATAAAATATTTTTATTTAAAAATTTTTAAAAAATAAACATTTATTATTTAGTGGTCATTTTTTCCTTCCAAAATATGTTCTCTTCAAAAATTGATTTTATTGATTTCTGTGATGAAATAAATGAAATTAATTTTTAAAATTTTTTGATAAATTATTTTAAAAAATAAACTTCATTTTTGAATTCATCATTTCAGAATTATCTTAATCTGTATTTCTAATTATTTTTTAAAAAATTATGAAATTTTAATGACTAGTGGAAAATATAGATTTATATTGAAAACTAAATTATAATTTATTGAATTTACAATGTTAAATTATAGTTTATTATAATAGTTTTAAAAAATAATTTTTATATTTGGATTATAAATAACATTATGTTTTTATTATAAATGTATTTTATACTTGAATTTAGTATAAAACACATTTTTTACATAGAAGGTAATATTTTTGGAAGAAAACTTCGTTGAGGTTTTCCAGATTATTATTAAATTATATTTTATAAAATCAATGTTTGGAGTAATGAAAATTTAATTCTATATTTATAAAGATGAGGTATAAATTCAGTACATAGACCCATCTTAATTTTTTTTCTATATCATTTTTAACCTCATTGATATTTCTTAAAACAGTTACGGGTAAATCAGGTTATTAAGGTTAAAAATAATATGATAAGGAATGCCAAATGATACTAAAACTTACCCTAATACTATTGGATATGTATTATTTCTCCATATTATTCCATCAATATAATTTGTGTGTAACACTTCATGGTTTTCAAAATAAATTTAAATGCATGAAACTTTGTTTTAAATAAATAGTAATAACTATCCTCTGAACAGAATTTTTCCACTTCTATGATTTGAATTTCAAAAAATTCTCATCTATAGTTGTGATCAGTAATTTATTTGGAGTTTGACATAACCGAATTGTTTTTTAGTGAATTGTATCATACCTTTATGAATAGAAATATGAATTATAATATGGCCTTAATGAACGGTAAATTGTGTTATTATTTTATTCTCTTATACAGTTCATTTTCAAAATCAACATTTTGAAAAATTTTAATGGTTAATTTTGTATGAATAGTGGAATATAGTAAAATACTGTATATTCAAATTATCATTTAAATAAAATAATTTTGACATTCTATCTAATGTAAGTATAATTGGTTCGAACTCATAAGATCTAATTACAATTTTGATCATAAGAATGAATAATATTCATAGTCTTTGAAAAAACAATTAAAATAATAATTCATATAATGTAAAATTCCTCCTCTTCTACACTATAAATACCACCCTCAGTACCATATTCCTCTCCAACCTTTTAATCATAGATCATTGTCAATGTTCTACAAAATCCCCTCTCTAATTTTATCCCCCACATCCATGACCTACTAGACTCAAAAAAATCCCAAAACTAAAGGCCTCAATGAGGATATGATGGAGAAGATGTTGAAATTTTCTTTCCTCTGAGTGTGTCAACACATTAAAAAAATATATAAAATGAGGTAATATATCCATTAAGCATGACATTAAAAAAGTATTCAATTCCATTAAGTAGAGATTTATCTTCAATGTTCTTCATTGTTTTTGTTTTAGTGTTTCTTTTATCACTGCAATAAGAACCATGTTCAATTATGAATCTATTTTTATTTTGGTCAATGGATCTCCCATGGGATATTTCAAATGCCCCAAATGTGTTAGGAAAGGTGACCCCCTCTCTACCATTGTTTTCACTATTGAGGAAGACTATCTTAGTCTCCTGTTCACTATTCTTGTGGATAAAACCAAACTCAATCCCTTTTAAGTTTCTAGGAATGTGAATGGTACCACACACCTATTATATGCTGATGATATCACACTTTTCTTATAATTTGATCAATATAATTTTCAAAACCTAAAAAATTATCTCTCATTATGAATAATATTCTAGTCAAGCCACTAGTCGGAACAAATCCTCAATAATATTTGGGAAAAACATTCCTACTAATAGGAAATGTAACATCATTAGTGACTTAGGCATAAAATAAGGTTCCTTTCCTTCTACACAACATGATATTCACATTTTTTGGGGAAGACCCAATTCATGTCACTTCCATATAATAGTTGATCAAGTTCATAAGCTGATATCATCTTGGAAAGTTAAATCATAATTTATGGTAGGAAAAATATTTCTTGTAAAATCTAATAATGTTTCTAAAATCTTTTTCTCCAAGATAGTCTATAAATATCCCATTGGTCTTATCAAAAAAATTAATACCTCAATTGGAAAGCTAAATTGGACACGAATCAATCCAGAAAAAAACTTTTGATTGTCCCCTAGTAGACTTCTTGGAAATGCATTGATAAGGGTGGCATGGGGATCAAAAAACATTAGTTCTTTAATGACTCCTATCAGGCCAGACACACTTTGAACATCATTTACAAAAAATATAATTTTATTTATTTTCTCAAAAATGGATTCCCTGAAAATGTTAAGGGTAATAATTGGAATTAATCATCCCTACTATCTATCCTTCCATTAAGAAATATTTTTCCAGTATTATGAATAATTCTTGATGGTTGATCTCCACAGACTTGTCCATGAATTTCTGGATAGATAATTGAATTTGGACGCCCATAATATCTATGATTCCTTCTGATAAACCCATGAGAGTACCAACTATTCAACTTGAGATATGCTAAATTCACTAAATTATTATCTCCCTAAATCCATTATACATGTCATTAGCTACTAAATATTCTCAAAACTTATAAATTTTTAATTTGGAATCCATCTAACAACATAATGATTAACTAAAATAAAATTCAAATTATTATTTCTATAATTCTAAATGTGGTTTTGGTTGGAGAAAACTTTTTGACAATCCATTGATAATTCCTTCAGGATTCACTCTTATTTGGCGCCTTGCTAACAATAATGTTCCCAATGACAGGTTCCATCAATCATTTGGAATTTAAATATTCTATAAATATAGTTGATTTAATCAACATAGAGAAGACACTAATCATATTTTTTTCATGTTCCACTTCTTCTGCACTTTGGAACTATATTTTCTACATTTTTGAATGAATATGGTAGATTCTTGACTCTGTAAACTCTCAACTGAAGATATTTAAGAATATATAATGTTCTTAGAAAATTAAGAACCTTTTCGTAGATACTGTTGTTAATCTCTATCATGTGATCTGGTATGATAAAAAAGATATTATTCATAACAATTACTCATACAGTCATAATTCAAGTAAGACAAAAATACTTTTTTCCATATGTGAAGCAGCATCGATGCAGAAGGTCCATTGTAATAAGACCATTGATGAGTTTGGAATTCTACATAATCTTCAAATTGATGGAAATTGTTTTTTATCTCATCGCACTATTGAAGTGTTCTAGTGATCTCCTTTTCTTGGTTGTATTAATGTAAATGGAGATGGCGCCTCTAAAGGAAATCCATGTCCTTCGGGTTGTGGAACTATCTTCATGAATCACCTTGGTTAGATCCCCAAATTCTCTCTTGGTAACTATGGAATTTCCTCTTCTGTAGAGGCCAAAATGATGAGTATGATACATGCAATTTTGTGGAAAATTATAATTGGTAGAAACAATCTATGTATTGAAATTTATTTGACTATCATTGTGAAAGACGTTTGGAATGGTGTGAAACATATTTAATGGCATATTACTACTTATTGGATGGATTTGACCAACTCACTTCCTAAAAACAAATACTTCATCACTCATATTTATCATAATGAAAATATGGTAGATGATGGCCTTGCTTACAAGGGAGTAAATCAAGACGTTACCTAGATTGATGATCTCCCCTAAAATATTATCCCTCTTCATGATAAGGATTTTAATATGATTCAGTATTTTAGAGTCATTTATCCTCTTTATTTTTAAATATTTTTTCTTTTTTATTTTGGATAGGGCACCAAACTCTTTATAAAAAAATCATCTTCATTTTCATCTATTTTCTTTTAAATTCCTTTCTTTTCTTCTACTCTCTTCACCTCCCCTTATCCAAGAGGTATGATATAACTAGAATAATATGTATTCTTTAATTTATAATGTTCATATAAAATAATTCATTATATTTCTTCATCTCATATTACACTTTTTCTAAAAGAAAATATAAACATCATTCGTGATGTGTCTTTTAACAAAAGTGTGGAAGATGTGATTTCAATTTCCATTAATTCCTTCAATGCAGATCAAAAAACTATTTAAATGGTTGAAAAAATATAAATTGTATGTTTTAACATATTTTATGTTTGTGAATGAACTTATATTCCTAACATTAAATTATATAAGTAAACATGTTCACTGTTATCGATGTACCATAACAAAATATCTAAACAAATGTCATTAGTGGTTTATCTATTGATTCATCATCATATATGATAAAAAATTGATTTTTGGTGTCATTATATATTCTAGAAACTTATAGATACCAATTTATTACACTACTAGAATTTCATTTCCATACGAAAATAAAATAAAATACAATCTAGCCATGAAAATCATGTAAAGAACGCATCGAAAACAAAAGAACGAACTTAATACTAAGAATTAAAGTGTTAAATGATGTTATAAAATGATCATATAAGGTATTATAAAGATAAATATGTTTCTATGAGATATTAAAAACAATATTTTATCCATTAAACAATATGATTAATCATATTTTATGTAATAAAAATCCGAGGAAAGTATATTATTAACCCAATATCCATTCTTTGGGTTAAATTTCTAATTCATTAATTGTGTGGTTTTAATACCATTTGTTTGAGGAATTTTTGTTTATATTGTGTAATATTATGTGTATTTATATACACATATTCCATTCATTATATTGATTCTCATATCAATTTTATTTTGTTTTTACGTGACTTTTCTTATAAAATCCACTTTTAAACTCTAGTTTTACAAAAATTTATGTTACTATCTTTATGAAAGTATTCTTGTTTTTTGATTATGTTATCGTTCATGGTAATTGTTTGTGATTATTTTTGGTACTTATATCTCCATCAAATTCATTGGGTACGTGTAAATTGGAGGTCAGATATATGGTTTCTCCTCGTATAATTGTGATGGTGACACAATAAGGTATCTATGAGGGTTACATTGTAAGGTAGACATGAGGGTTACAAATAATAAGGTATACGAGATGGTTACAAGATTTTGTATGTAATTACCCATGATTCCAATATGTTTTATTTATATTCTATATGTTTTGGTAAAATCTCGTGGAAATATTATGATTCCCAAAGTAAGTTTAAATGGGTGTCAGGTATGTATTTTTGAAAATGATTTCATACATTACAAGTATTCAAGGAGTAAAGTTTTATTACCTTCTCTTTATATCAATTACTGAGATTTTTTTATGATCATACCATTTTTTAAAATTATTTTCATTGACTGTAAGGTTGTGTAAGAAAAAGAATGATGTTAAGTTAAATTCTATGATGATTTTTCAAGGAAAAAATATTTTTTTTGAAATGTTTTATATTTTTTAAAAATGGGTACTTTTTGTGCTTTCCGATCTATATAAAGGTGGAATTTTATTTATGGGTTATATCCTAATTTTCTAAACCTCAAAACATAAAAACACCATTAATGTGAAAGGAAGTCAGTTTGTGACTGAAATTCAAGATTATTTAGTCTAATATGGTGGATCCTAATAGTTGGTATTAGAGGACAGTTTAGATAACTTTAGGGGTTAGGATGATGATAATAGAATAATATCAATGATTTTTACTCTATGGTTAATTTGAAATGAAATATCATTAAAATATTACCATGTTTCTTCTACTAATCTATGTTTGTTCATAACGGTTTTCCACAGATGAAATAGGGAAGCTGAAGTAGAGAGGCACCAACAGAAAAATGTCCATCTAAATATACTGCCTCGAATGGTAGGGATTTTAACAGACTAGTTGGTGGCAATAATGGATAAACTTATGTAGGTAGTAAATGGTGGGGGAATCAATGTAAAGGAAAAAATATATGTACAACAAAGAAACAAGATGATATTGGAGCATTTTTTGAGACAACTACCTCATGCTTTCAATGGATATTCTAACCTAGTAGCGGCTGAAGGATGTATTAAATCCCATGAAAATATATTTGATGTTATGGTATGTTTAGATAATCAAATGGTACGTCTTTCCGTGTATCTTTTTGATGGTGCATCCAATAAATGGTGTTTAATGGTCAATAGTATCATTGATAGAGAGGTTATTGATTCCTAAGAGTGAGATTAATTTAAAGGTATATTCCTAGAAACATATTTTCCTAAGGTAGTTAGAAATTTTATGGAGATGAAATTCCTTGAATTGAAGAAAAATAAGGATCATTTAGTGGTTGTGTGTGAAGATAACTTCACTCGACTTTCTAGGTATGCCTCAAATATTATTCTAGGTCTTCATTGCAAAATCAGCCACTTTTTCTCATGATTAAAGCCAAGGAACCAAAGGGCATTGGCCTCCTGTGAATAAAAATGTTATGATAAACTAGTCCAATGTGATGAGAGGGTGGAGATGTAGATTGTAGATGATCACATGCAATTTGAAAAGAAGAAGAAGAAGAGGTCTAGATGGGAAGAGATGGGTTGGAATAAATCAATTTAATCTTATGGTAAGAAATTCCTATTTATTGTTTGTGAAAAGTGGGGAAACAAGAACCAGTGGTAATGTCATACCAAAATTGCGAATTTATTTAGATGTGGTATGTTTAGACATATGGGTTGAGATTTTAATAAAAATGATCCTAAGCTTAATACTAATAAGAAAACTATAAAGAGTTTTAAATATGGTGAGATGGGTCATTATAAAAATTCCAACCCAAATAGAGATATTAATGATTCCTTGAAGTCAGACATTAAGAGGAAAGGTGTAGTGAGACAATTTGAGACTATTTCCGCATGTATCGGTCCATACGATGAATTTGTATCAAGTAGCTTGTCTATTTACTTAGTTTTTTCTACGGTTTTGTGTGATATGGGGTTTACACATTACTTAATTTCTGAGTAATTTTATGGTAAATTATAAATATCACATCAACAAATGAGATAAGAACATATTGTTAAGACATGAGGGGATATATTATAGAATATATGAATTAAAATAATCTTTATATGGTGGTCTGTGGAATGAATTTACCAGAAAACCTTGTAATTTTTCACAAAGTAGAGTTTGATTTCATTCAGGGTATGGATTTTATTTTTGATTATAATGCTAGGATTGATCATAGAGATAAAGAAGTTGTATTTTAGAAAGAGTTTTAGTATTTATATAAGAACGAACACATAAAATTTATAACATATCCGGGAGCTAAGATACTATTTAATGATGGAAATGAAAGTTAACATTCCCATATTGTTGAAAATAAGGGAACTATTAATATTATTGATTTTCCAGTGGAACATGAATACCTTAATGTTTTTAATGATGAGTTACCTAGTTTCATACGTGATTGAGAAATCTAATTCATAACTGACTTAGTTCTTGATGGTAATCCATTTTCAAAACCCCCATATCATATGGTTCAAATTGAACATATTGAATTGAAAAATAAGTTTCAAAAGTTTCTTGATAGATGATTCATTCATCCAAGAACTTTTCCATGGGGGGATCCTATTTTTTGTTAAAATTAAAGATAGTTCTATGAATATTTTGATTAATTATAGATCCTAGAATAACATCACTGTAAGAAAATTTATTCATTGCCTCGTATTGATTACTTGTTTTTTCAAATCTTGGGATCTCAGTACTTTGCCAAAATTAAGTTGTGATCCAGATACTAATAGCTAAAGGCGAAGGAGGATGACATCTAGAAAACAGCTTTTTAAACAATATAGGTTATTATGATTTTTTTGTTATGCCATTTGGGTTAATTAATGCAACTTTTGTATTCATGTATCTTATGAAAAGTATATTTCATGACTTCTAGGAAAAAAAAATTGGTTATATTTATTGATGACACACTAGTATTTTATATGATAAAAGAGGAGCATGCGAAAAATATAAGGGTTGTTTTTAAAAACTGTAAAGGGGAATAAAATATATAGAAAATTTTGAAAATGCGATTTTTGGTTAAAATATATTTCTTTTTTGGGGACATTTTAAAAAAGGATGGAATAATCATTGATCCTCCCAAAAAAAAAGTGGATCATGATTGGACATGAACTACAAATGTTTCAAAAATTCATAGTTTTCTCGGTTTATTAGGTTATTACTTAATGTTCGTTAAAGAAATTTCATGGTAATCTAGCCAGCTAACTATGATAACCCGAAAAGGGGTGAAATTTGATTGGATAGAATAATTTGATGTTTTTTTAGGAATGGAAAAAAGTGATTCTTGACTTCACCATTTTTGGCCTTCAATTCCCGAAATGGGGATTCATTCATCAACTTTGATGCTTTATTGAATAGAATTGGTTATGTTTTGATATAGAATGATCATGTAATTTATCATGCTTCAATACAACTAAAACCTCATGAGTTAAATTATCCCACGCATTATTTTGAAGTGAGAGTTTTGGTTTTTTCTTTCATAATTTAGAGGCATCATGTATAAGGATACAAGTGTCAAATATATTCTGACCATTAATGTCTAAAGTATATATATTCACTCGTAAGGAATGAAACATGAGTCAGAGAAGATTTCTTGATTGATAAAAGATTATTATTTCCCAATCAATTACCATATTAGAAAATAAAACAATGTGGTTGATGCATTGAGTCGAAAACATCATGCATAATTAATCATGTTACATTTAGAACATGATCCCTTTATTAATTATTTGATTAATTTTGGTGTAGAGGTTGTTGGTATATGTAATGAACCGGTTTTGTTTCAGGTTTTAGTGCATTCATCATTATCAAATATAATTAATAATGTGAAAAAGGAAGGTTGTGAGATATAGAAATTGGTAGAATTGGTTAAAATGGGTAAGTTTCCAGAATTTACCATTGATAAGGATTGGGTTTTGAGATTTAGAAAATGATTTTGTATGCCTTATTATTCCCAATTGAAGAAGTATCTCTTTTGTAAGGCTCATAGTTCTCCATTTTTAGTTTATCCTGGAAGTACTATGATGTATAGAGACCTTTGGAGATATTACTGGAGGGACGTAATGAAAAGAGATATTGCATATTTTACCATGAATATTTTGACATGTCAACAGGTTAATATAGATTGATAGTAACCAAATGGAATGCTTCAACTACTGCCAATGCCAGAGTGGAAATTAGATAATATATCCATGATCTTCTTTGTGGGAATACATAAGACTCCTTGAGGTAATAATGAAATTTCTGTTATTATTGATCTGTTGACTAAATCATCACATTTTCTTTCTATTCGAGATAGAATGCCTTTCGATCAGTTTTCTAAACTGTACCTCATAGAGATTTTCAGGTTACTTGGTGTTTCTCATTCAATTGTATTTTACCAGGATTTTCAGGTTCACTTCTAATTTTTTTTAAGTGCCGTAAGAATTCATTCGGAACAAAAATAAATTTTAGTAAGAATTATCATCATCAATCTGATATGCATTAAAAAAGAATAGTTATGACTCTGTAGGATATGCCTTAAACATGTTTGATCGACTAACAGGGAATTTGTGATCAACATACTTCTTTAGTTGAGTTCTCTAATAATAATATATTTCATTCCAGTATACAGATGACACCATTTGAGGCATTTTATAGGAAGTAGGGTCAATATCTAACTTCTTGGGATGAATTCGGGGGAATGATGTTTATGGGAAATTTTTTTTTCCATGAATTGGATAATAAATTGAACATGATCTAGAATCACATGATGATTGCTCAGAGCAGATGGAAATGTTATATAGCCAATACGAGTAATGTCATCCTTTTTGAGGTAGGTGATCATGTTTTCTTAGAATCTTACCATGGAAAAGTGTTATGAATTTTGGTAAGAATGGAAAGCTAAGGTTGTAGTTCATTAGACCTTTAAAAATCTCAGAGAAAGTTGGACCGTCAACCATTTGTGTAGCTTTTCCTCTGATTTTATCTCAGGTACACAATGTTTTTCATGTTTCGATGGTGTGATAGTATTTTTCAGATTTATCTCATGTTTTTGAGCACATAGGTAGTTCAACTAGAAGAGAACCTTTCTAATGAAGAGAAACTACTTCATATTTTTGATCAAAGAGAAAAAGTGTTGCAGAATAAGGTAATCCACTATGTAATGGTTTTTTGGATAACCCACATGGTTGAAGAAGAAACATGGGAATTTGAAAATACCATTAGGTAAAGGTACACTCACTTGTTCAATAAGTAAATAAAATCAATAGGACAGAATTTCAAGAATGTGGGGAAAATGTAACAACCCAAGGTTTTAAAAAACAATAGAAAATCATGAAAAATTGTTTTAAATATATAGTTATTACTATCCTTGGAACGTAATTCTTCCGCTTCTATGATTTGAAATTAAAAAAATGATCATCTACAGTTATGATTAGTAAGTTATTTGGGGTCTGATTGAACACACTTGTTTTTTTGATGAATAGTAACATACCGTTATGAATCATATTATGACCCTAATGAATAGTAAAATGTATTATTATTTTATTTTCTTAAGGTTATAAGATAATGAGATATTGATTAATTTTTAATGGTGAAAAAAATGATGTATAGTTTTAAAAATATTAATTTTTTAATAAAGTGTGATTTTATTTAAGAATTAAATTATTAATAAATAGAAAATTATTTTCAAAAAATGAGTTCATTTTTTAATTATATAGATCGAAAAAATGTTGGGGTTAATTTTTTGTATTTTTTTGATATTCTTGAATTTTGGATGAATAGTGAAATATGGTAAATTGTCATATATTCAACTTATCAGTTAAATACACTATTTGTAACATCATGGATGATATAAGCCCACTTTTTTTGAAATCAGATTATATCTTTACTATTTTTATCACATGAATGAAGACTATTAATAATCTTGGACAAAAGTATTAAAATAATGAATAAAATAATATAAAATCACTCTTCTCATCCAGTTTAAATACCACCCACATTCCCCTTTTCCACATACACCTATCAAGCCTTGATCATTATCTATGTTCTTATAATTACCCTACCCAATGTTATTCCCAATGTCCAAGAGATTCTGGTCTCACCAAAAGGCCAAAACTGAAGTCCTTTATGAGGATTTCAAGGGGAAGAGACCAAGAGGTATGATTCCTCTTCCCTTTCATGTGTTTTATTTTCAGTTCCATTCTTTTATTCTAATCTCTTCCCCTATCATTATCCAATTGGTATGAAATATCTAAAATAATAAGTATTATGTATTTTATGATATCCGTGTATAAAAATTCATCATATTTCATCCTATCCACTTCCTCTTATTCTAAAAGCAAATATAAACACCGTTTGTGATGTGTTGTTTATCAATAGTGTGGACGACGTGATTTCAAATTACATTACTTCCTTCAAAGAGTATCATAAAACCCTTATAATGGATGAAATATAATGTATAGTGAATTATGTACACTATTTTATTTTCATTAATAAAATTTTATTCATGAAATTAAATTATATAATGATATAAGGTCATGTTTATTGAGGAACCAGAAAAAATGATCTAAACAAATATCATTAATGTTATATTTAATGATACATCATCATATTTGATAAAAATGATATTTTTTTTAATTATATATTATGAAAACATATGAATTACATTTCATTCATATACAATAAATCCATTTTCATAAGATAAGAAAATCAAATATAATCCAGCAATCAAAATCATTGAAGGAATACAACCAAAATAGTTAAAGAAACATGATAATATAATATAAAGGGTGAAATGTTGTTATGAAATGATCATATACGATATTATATACATGACTATGTTAATATAATATATAAAAAACAATGATTTATCCATTATACAGGTGGTGTAATCAAGGTTTACGTTAGAAAAACCCGAGGTAAGGGAATTCTTAAACTAATTTCCATTCATTGGGCCAACCATCTAATTCATTATGTGTGTGGTTTTCAAATCGTTTTTGTGATTAATTTATCTATATTTTATTTTTTATTGTGTGTATTTAAAGTTTATACACATATTAATTTTGTTATATTGATTATCATATCAATTTTATGTTATTTTTAAGGGACTTTTCATAAAAAAAACCTCTTTTAAACTTCTAGTTTTACAAAATTTAATTTGAATGGTTTTTTGCAGGTATTATTGTTTGATGATTTTTTTGGTTCCTAGTCATTGTTTTTTATTAATGGTGGGACCAATATCTTCCTAAAATTTATTGGTTATGTTTATGTTAGATGTTAGAGTTATGGTTACTCCAAGTGTAACTATGATGGTTACACAATAATATGGACGTGAGGGTTTTAGTGTAAGTGAGACATGAGGGATACAAATTATTATTTAAAAGAGAGTGTTACAAGATTTTGTAAGTAATTCCCCAAGATAGCTTTATGGTTCTATTTATATTCTACGTGATTTGTGGAAATCTTCTATAAATATCATGTTTCACAAAGTAAGTTTATATGGGTGATATGTATAAGGCCCCAGCCTTAATCCTTACATAATATTGAGTTATCACAAGATTACACATTGAGGATCTTTTCAGGTTTTGAGTTTTAGAGAATTAGATCATGAAACTTGCATTACATTCCACATTTAAACAAAGTGGTTACATAAAAGACAATATTCATTCTTCCCATCAATGGAATCATATTTAAAATAAAACACGGATTCTTTCTTGACACATCCTTGACACTATCATCACATCATGTACCTTTCCTTGACCTATGAAAACATTTCAAAAAATTGGGATGAGCATAAAAAGATCAGTAAGGGATATAAAAAATATGGAAAGGAAACATGAGTTCATATATACATAAGAATGAAATCATACTTTACCCATAAAACAAAGGAACGTTAACATACCCCTTCAAACCATGAATAAATCATAGAAATCATAAGTCATAAAGGTAACTTGAGGCATTCATAATATTCTTACGTAGGGAGTAACCCTCTTGGTTACGTTTGGAATACCCTTCATAGTATATTCCTTAAATCTCTTTGGAGAAACCTTAACGTTTCACTCCTTCGCGTTACCCAATGCATTGGAGAGCTATATCGGGCTCACCTGCCCTTAGTTTATCACGAAACCACCCGTCTTCATAATAATGCCCAAGAATCATAACATAATCGTATCACATAAAACATGCATAAAGGAAACATAACATTTCCACATTTCAATCACAAGATATCAATACAACACAAAAAACATTGTGTAAACCATTTTCAATACCAAAATAAAAGAAAAGTAAAACATGGTATTTATTTTTCTTTTAAAAAGAAGGTATGGCTTGTAGAGGAAGCCAAAACTCAAATAACTGTCACGACGGCAGAGGAGTCGTTGTCGCCGCATACGTACGACAAAAACATTCCCTTTTTTCATTTAGTAAACGCTTCGTATAAAAAAGATTCCTTCTGAATAAACGTAAAAGTCAAAGGGGTTTGTACACCGTATAAAAGAAAGTTGTGTATAAAATAAAATATGCCTCAATGAAAGGAGATTGAGGCAAAGTCCCATACTACCTTGAAGCTTTTAAAATGTTAAACCATTAATATCCATATAAATAAATCCTTAAAACCATTTTGAAAACATGGATATTAATAATAACAAATAATTAAAACATTTAAAGTGATATTTTGGTTAAAGGGTTTTTACCAAAATTAGAGACACTTGAATACAATAATTGAGGAATAACATTAAATCAGAACTTTATAATATCATGAGAATAAATGGATTCATGATATAATATTCCAAAAAACAGTATATACACCATATAAGAGTGAATTGGTGCATAACAACAATGAAGTCTCAATAGGGATGTAAAATGTGATGAAATCCCTTATAAAGAAGGTATCCTTAAGTTAAGGATAATTAAATCTCAAAATTATGTGTGACAAATATAAATACACCCAATATAATTGGATATTAAGTTTAAAGCAATAAAAGGTCATTCACACATATTCAAAGGATGACATATTCAATAACTACAAGTTAAACCCAGAGAAATCGAAATAGGGTTAAAAAGTTCCCTTGACAGCCTAACGGCATCACATCAAAATGAGTTGATGAGAGATAAAAAGTGTATCTCATCACTTAGACATAAAATTTACATCAATAAGGATATACGAGATCATATACCAACATAACAATATGTAAATTAAAAGACCCAACAAAAGAAGTCTTTTAAAAAAGTGGAGGGTGAAAGGTTCCTTTACCGACTTGGGTATCTTTCAGAACATACACCCCATGAAAGAAGGACAATAGATAATTGATGTAAATAGTCATAAACTAATGTATTTTAGACAAAGAGTAGAATAATGGGCAGTACATACACCACTCAATGGAATTTGTGGCAAATTTAGCATAAATCTCACGGGAATAAAAGTGAGATGAAAAATCCCTTATGAAAACTCGGCAGCCTAACGGCGCCACATAAAACATCCGAATATGAATTGATGAGATCAAATAGGGTATCTCATCACATTACAATAAAATTTACATCAAGAGGAATATAAAATATCATCCCCCAATATTTCAAAGAGGAGCTTAAAAGAAGTGACATAAAGGAGAGTACTTAAAAAGAAAGGGAGAGGTTAGATCTCTTACGAAAGTTCGGAAGCCTAACGGCGCCACTCAAAACTTCCAAAATGGATTGATGAGAGAGAATAGGATC
Organism: Viscum album; assembly: GCA_963277665.1. Taxonomy (NCBI): domain Eukaryota; kingdom Viridiplantae; phylum Streptophyta; class Magnoliopsida; order Santalales; family Viscaceae; genus Viscum; species Viscum album. Next base: position 1,224,076,342 of record OY728157.1, on the reverse strand, counting down.
TCTCATCACATGAACATAAAAATTACAGTATGTTTAATATAAAAGATCATCCCAATAACAAGAAAGATGATCTTTAAAAGGAATGACATAAAAGTGTGTACTTAAAAAGAAAGAGAGGAGTAGGATCCATTACCTCGGGTCCGACTTGACTCGATCGTTCTTTATTTTCCTGAATAATAAACTTGAGTTAATTTATACTTCCATAAGAACATTTTTCAATTTAATTATTCCTTTTTATATCACTTATTACCATGTCATAAACATTATGTCATCATTTAAGTTAATAATATTTGTTTTGCCGATATTTGGTTCTTAAGTCGAAAGTGGACTTCTTACAATTACATGTTGTTCATGTGGCCAAATGTTTATTATACCCAGAATTGTATTCATGATTTAGATATCATATATGTCAGATATATCCAGTACATGCATGCATTTATAACATTACATAATCATTTAGAGGTAAGAAATGAAATGCACTGTTCATGGAGACGGTAAGACGTACGTACGCATGAACGCTACTTTCATTTCTATTTCGTATTTTATAGAATGGAATAATAATGATATAAAGGTATATTATAATTCCAGTATAATATCATATGTAATATCATAGTTCCATCATTTATACTTCCCACATATGGTGTTTAACGAATCAAATCACTTTGAGGGGCGGTAGTCCACACTTCCTTAAATGAAGATATCGCGTTTACCCATAATGGAAACCATAAAGGTATGCCCAAAATGAAAAAAAAAACAGAATATTAAGGAACAAATAGACATATTATATATCATATATAAAAATAGTGACATCATAATGGCCACCTTTGAAGGTGTTAAATGAGTATTGAACAATCATCGTTTCAGGAGGCAGAATTTCGCCATCCACGAAAACCGTTTGTTCTTTAACCATTTGATGTAGTTGTGTGAGAGTGTAGCTAGAATAAATATTATAACAAAATACTAGTATATTTAAGATACTTGTGTTGTTACAAAATAAGTAAATAAAAAGAGTTTAGGGGGTTGGAGAAGCAAAATAAAACAAATGAACAAGAGAGAATGAATTACCTTTAAAAGTGTAACTCCTTTTGATTTGTGCCTAAAGGCTTCCTTTGAAAGGATTATGCCCAAAGGTAATCCTCTAGGATTAGGAGAGGTATGTGGAGAGAGTAAATGGGCAGGGGTTGGCCGAGCCAAAGGCTTGAGGAGTGTGTGAAATGAGGTAGAGGTGGGGGCCTTTTATAAGAGGAGAGGAGGGGCACTTTTGGAAATTAAGAAATATTACTTTATTTGAAAATGTGTTTCGGTTTTAAAAGGTCCCACATTGATATAATTAGTGTATAAGGTGTTAAGGGTTCTAAATCCACCCATACAATAAGTTTTGGACATGTGTAGTTCATAGATTATACATTATCTTTCCATTTTATTTAAATCAACAAATAATGATGTCATCACTGCATCATTATTATGTCATAAATAATTTAATTTATTTAATGTCTAAAAATTATAAAAAAAATACTATGATGTAGGAAATATTTTTATATTTCCAATGAATATTTATAATCAAGAATATGACTTGTATAACCCTACTTAAAAATTGTTTTAGTAAAACATATCATGTTTGTGTCATTTTTACTTTTACATTAAATAAATATATCTTAATGTCATTTTCCAACAAAAGTGGCTCCATGGGGTCCCCATGTTGACCCATGGGTTGTATTGGTCGGTAATGACTCATCTAATAGGGGTAGGGCAAGTGTCATGATGTTTTCATATTTTTATAATATCATTTTTACCTTAAATTACACTAATTACCTCTAATCGCGATTAATGAAAAAAAGTTACTATTCACCAAAAAATTATTTTCATCCCATTGAACCAAATTCTACATACTAATGACAACCATGTATGTCGGATTTTCAAAATTCAATACAAATTAGTGGTAAACTTTCATTTAACTGAAAAATCAGTTTGCTTGATTACCACTTAGTGGTTTCACTATTCATCAAAAATTGGAGTTTTTCAGAAAATTACCAAAATTTCAACCTAAGCTATATTTGATATTCCGAATTCAAAAATGAATTCTATTTTACAAAATTCAAAACATATTAGTCACATTAATTAATTTAATAATTAATTCCTGCTTTCAGAGCAAATAGCATGTTTTTATAAAACAATAAGTATCAAAAGATTGACACTAGTTTAAGTCTGATTTCAAAGTGAAATTAATTCCAACGACAACTATTAGATTTAATGGTAAAAATATTTTCTAATTTCACTTTAAAAACAATTAAAAATATTATCTAATCATATAAATAAATTATATTAAAAAGGGGTTTTGAATTAAAACACAACATTTTACACTATTCATTAAAAAATGACCTTTATCGGAAAAATACCAAAAAAATTACACAAAGTAAAATTTAATGTCCCGATTCTTAATAAGAGTTTTATTTGGTCCAAAATAATGTATAAGAGTGATCAAAACTATATTTAATGACAGTTCTCCATTAAAAGGTGATAAGTGAACCTTTAGTGAAAACTAGGGCATATACACCTAAAATTGAATTCTTTCCGTATTTTAAGCCTTTAGCTTTTATTGGATAAATGTAAAAACATTAAAAAACATATATAATCATATTTTAGTTATTTATATCCATTCCTGCCAATACAACAGCTACATGTTAACTACCATTTGAAGTAGTATTATTTTATTATTAGAGTGCAACGTAAGATTCCCAAAAAACTCGTTGTCGCGTGTTGAGTACGCTATCGAGCATAGCATCCCCATTAAAGTCATATTAATATTTTATTCACAAATATGGATAAATATGAAAATTTCATATTCATTATTTACCTGGGGTGTTACATCCTTCCCCCCTTTTGGGAATTGCATCCTCACAATTTTAAAATTGTTCTTGGAAATATCTTTGAAAGTCCCACATCGGAACAAGAGTCGGTAAAACAATCACATTAAAATAAAGAAAGATAAGCACAGAGGTAACCCGAGTTAACCCATACTAGGATTCCAAGTATGAAAATATGGACATGGAGAAAAAAACAAAGGGTCATGTTCTGATGGAGAGTGATAGAAAACATGTTTAGGAGAAAGTTAACCATAAGAAAATCACAAACTTGTGATGGGTTAAACGGTATTCGATTCCCCAGTAGGAAAAGTTAATAGACAACATTTTTTCTTTAAGTTACTTTTTATTGAGGAATTTATTCATAAGGAAACATAATCACTTATAATGTTGACTTTCAACTTTTAATAGATTCCTTAATCAAACTCTTATTTTTTCCAAAAGACAAGTATTTAGGGAGACTTGTTTGCATTAAGAGTACTATAATCAACTTCTAGAGAATCAACTAATCCACCAAAGAGGACTATATACTTCCCATGTCATTAGGCTTTAACCAAAACCAAAACCAAAAATGTTAGTACAAGGTCAGATAATCCAGAAAAGGATAACCCTTTAAAAAGAAAATCTATTCTTAATCTCCAAAATTTGTCCAACAAAACCCAAAGTTCAACGAGGACCATTAGATAAACAATTTGTCCATAAAATTCTTCAAAGTAAACCAATCTATGATTGAATCCCAAATATTTGAAGGATTTAGTCACATAGTCTTCCAAGTTAAATTGTAACATTTATCTCCAAACAACATTAGTTGCTCCTAACGTCTCGTATTGAAAAGTAATTAACGTAATCACATATCCTCCATGATAGGTTAATAATTTTCATAAATAACCCAAAATCAACTTACTCTTAATTCATAAAATCATATAACTAAAAAGAATCAGGCAAACTAACCAGGGACTTCACGTAGTCCAGTGGTAGGCGATAAATACCAGTTGCACTTTTTTTGTGGGTTCGATTCCCGCAGCTTTGTCCGATGTGACTGGTTGTCACACGGTCTGCATGTTGTCCTTTTTATAAAACTCCAAAAATAACCCTAACATGTTTTAACCTCAATAGTTTCCTTATACCTTTAATTTTCATCCAAATTCATTATGATCTCAACACCTTAATTCTTGAAGTCTTATTTCACAACCATATGATAAAATAAATTAATTCCCAAAATGAATAACATCATACCTTGATCATGGCGTCCACTCGGTTTAATCGTCATCTTACTCACGTAGGTAGACGTCCCATGCATTACAACAATGATTTAGAGATCCTTCAAAATAATTTTCTTCCTCCATCCAAATACACCTCGTGCAACATGGGTCATATGGGTGTTCACAGAAAAACAATTTTGGAAAATAATCATGTATGACATATAATTCCAAAACATCTGATAAAACATGATTTCTAAAAAATAGTTGGACCGAAATTGAGTTGAAACTTTCGATCATTGGTCCTTTTAAAATACCATAAGTATGTGATATGAAACTATATTTTAAAAGCAAATATAAATAGGTTGCGCAATGGTCTCCTTCCTCAGCACCATTTTTAAAATCATAATATGCTTCAAATTCTTGTGATAAGGTAAAATATTTGAAAATACCTTGATAATATTTACTTCTCTTGAAAACATGAGAATATTGTGAAAATAGTATTTTTATAAAAACAACCCATGATCCACGATGATAACGAGGTATAGCGGAGGTTTTTGATATCTCAAACAAATGCTTGCAAGTGAGTTGTATGCTAGAAAAAGTTTCACAATCATCCGAAGATGTCTTTGCAATAATTATTGCAAGCCTGTCATCAGGTAGAGATAGGAATGTCGTTTGAGAACCTCCTCCTTCCATTCGTAACCAAATTTACTTGACCTGAAAAAAAGTTTTAAAACAAGGATTTAACTGAAATAATAGTTATAGGGACTAATCATGTGCCTCACAAAAACTCCTAATCCCTAAAGTTGTCTAAACCGACCATTGATACCAACTATAAGGCCCCAGCCTTAAACCTTACATAATCTTGAGTTATCACAAGATTACACGTTGAGGATCTTTTCAGGTTTAGAGTTTTAGAGAATTAGATCATGAAACTTGCATTACATTCCACATTTATACAAAGTGGTTACATAAAATACAATATTCATTTTTCCCATCAATGGAACCATATTTAAAATAAAACACGGATTCTTTCTTGACACATCCTTGACACTATCATCACATCATGTACCTTTCCCTTGAGCTGTGAAAACATTTCAAAAACTTGGGATGAGCATAAAAAGCTCAGTAAGGGATATAAAAAATATGGAAAGGAAACATGAGTTTATATATACATAAGAATGATATCATAATTTACCCATAAAACAAAGGAACTTTAACATACCCCTTCAAACCCTGAATAAATCATATAAATCATAAGACATAAAGGTAACTTGAGGCATTCATAACATTCTTACGTAGGGAGTAACCCTCTTGGTTACGTTTGGAATACCCATCACAGTATATTCCCTAAATCTTTTCAGAGAAACCTTAATGTTTCACTCCATCGCGTTACCCAATGCATTGGAGAGCTATATCGGGCTCACCCGCCCTTAGTTTATCACAGAACCACCCGTCTTCATAATAATGCCCAAGAACCATAACATAATCGTATCACATAAAACATGGATAAAATAAACATAACATTTCCACATTTCAATCACAAGATATCAATAAAATACAAAAACATTGTGAAAACCATTTTCAATACCAAAATAAATGAAAAGTAAAACATGGTATTTATTTTTCTTTTAAAAAGAAGGTATGGCTTGTAGAGGAAGCCGAAACTCAAATAACGGTCACGACGGCAGAGAAGTCGTTGTCGCCGCATACGTACGACAAAAACATTCCCTTTTGTTTTTTGGTAAACGCTTCGTATAAAAAAGATTCCTTTTGAATAAACGTAAAAGTCAAAGGGGTTTATACACCGTATAAAATAAAGTTGTGTATAAAATAAAATATGACTCAATGAAAGGAGATTGAGATGAAGTACCATACTACCTTGAAGCTTTTAAAATGTTAAACCATTAATATCCATATAAATAAATCCATAAAACCATTTTGAAAACATGGATATTAATAATATCAAATAATTAAAACATTTAAAGAGATATTTTGGTTAAAGGGTTTTTACCAAAATTAGAGACACTTGAATATAATAATTGAGGAATAACATTAAATCAGAACTTTATAATATCATGAGAATAAATGTATTCATGATATAATATTCCAAAGGACAGTATATACACCATATAAGAGTGAATTGGTGCATAACAACAATGAAGTCTCAATAGGGATGTAAAATGTGATGAAATCCCTTATAAAGAAGGTATCCTTAAGTTAAGGATAATTCATCTCAAAATTATGTGTGAAAAATATAAATACACCCAATATAATTGGATATTAAGTGTAAAACAATAAAAGGCCATTCACACATATTCAAAGGATGGCATATTCAATAACTACAAGTTGAACCCAAAGAAATCGAAATTGGGTTAAAAAGATCCCTTGACAGCCTAACGGCATCACATCAAAATGAGTTGATGAGAGATAAAAAGTGTATCTCATCACTTGGACATAAAATTTAAATCAATAAGGATATATGAGAACATATACCAACATAAAAATATGTAAATTAAAAGACCCAACAAAAGAAGTCTTTTAAAAAAGAGGAGGGTGAAAGGTTCCCTTACCGACTTGGGTATCTTTCAGAACATACACCCCATGAAAGAAGGACAATAGATAATTGATGTAAATACTCATAAAAGAAATTATATTAAACAAAGAGTAGAATAATGGGAAGTACATACACCACTCAATGGAATTTGTGGAAATGTAGCATAAATCACACTGAAATAAAAGTGAGATGAAAAATCCCTTACGAAAACTTAGCAGCCTAACGGCGCCACATAAAACTTCCGAATATGGATTGATGAGATAAAATAGGGTATCTCATCACATTACAATAATATGTACAGCGAGAGGAATATAAAATATCATCCCCCAACATTTCAAAGAGGATCTTAAAAGAAGTGACATAAAGGAGAGTACTTAAAAAGAAAGAGAGAGGTTAGATCTCTTACGAAAGTTCGGCAGCCTAACGGTGCCACTCAAAACTTCCAAAATGGATTGATGAGAGAGAATAGGGTATCTCATCACATGAACATAAAAATTACAGTAAGTTTAATATAAAAGATCATCCCAATAACAAGAAAGATGAGCTTTAAAAGGAATGACATAAAAGTGTGTACTTAAAAAGAAAGAGAGGAGTAGGATCCCTTACCTCGGGTCCGACTTGACTCGATCGTTCTTTAATCTCCTGAATAATAAACTTGAGTTAATTTCTAATTCCTTAAGAACCTTTTTCAAGTTCATTATTCCTTTTTATATCACTTATTACCATGTCATAAACATTATGTCATCATTTAAGTTAATAATATTTGTTTTGCCGATATTTTGTTCTTAAGTCGAAAGTGGACTTCTTACAATTACATGTTGTTCGTGTGGCCAAATGTTTATTATATCCAGAATTGTATTCATGATTTAGATATCATATATGTCATATATATCCAGTACAAGCATGAATTTATAACATTACATAATCATTTAGAGGTAAGAAATGAAATGCACCGTTCATGGAGACGGTAAGCCGTACGTACCCATGAACGCTACTTTCATTTCTATTTCTTATTTTATAGAATGGAATAATAATGATATTAAATTATATTATATTTCCAGTATAATATAATATTTAATATCATAGTTCCATCATTTATACGTCCCACATATGGTATTTAACGAATCAAATCACTTTGAGGGGGCGGTAGTCCGCACTTCCTTAAATGAAGATATCGCGTTTACCCATAATGGAAACAATAAAGGTATGCCCAAAATGAATAAAAACAGAAGCTTAAGGATAACATAAACATATTATATATCATATATAAAAATAGTGACATCATAATGGCCTCCTTTTAAGGTGTTAAATGAGTATTGAACAATCATCATTTCGGGATGCAGAATTTCGCCATCCACGGAAACCGTATGTTCTTTTTAACCATTTGATGTAGTTGTGTGAGAGTGTAGCTCTAATTAATCTTATAAAAACATCCTAGTATATTGAAGATACTGTTTTTGTTACAAAATAAGTAAATAAAAAGGGTTTAGGGGGTTGGAGAAGCAAAATAAAACAAATGAACAAGAGAGAATGAATTACCATTAAAAGTGTAACTCCTTTTGATTTGAGCCTAAAGGCTTCCTTTGAATGGATTCTGCCCAAAGGGAATCCTCTACGATGAGGAGAGGGATGTTGAGAGAGTAAATAGGCAGGGTTTGGCCGAGCCAAAGGCTTGAGGAGTGTGTGAAATGAGGTAGAGGTGGGGGCCTTTTATAAGAGGAGAGGAGGGTCACTTTTGGAAAGTAAGAAATATTACTTTATTTGAAAATATGTTTCGGTTTTAAAATGTCCCAAATTGATATAATTATTGGATAAGGTGTTAAGGGTTCGAAATCCACCCATCCAATAAGTTTTGGACATGTGTAGTTCATAGATTTTACATTATCATTCCATTTTATTTAAATCGTCAAATAATGATGTCATCGCTGCATCATTATTATGTCATAAATAATTTAATTTATATAATGTCTAAAAATTAAAAAAACTACTATGATGTAGGAAATCATTTTATCTTTCCAATGACTACTTATAATCAAAAATATGACTTGTATAACCCCACTTAAAATTTGTTCTAGTAAAACATATCATGTTTGTGTCATTTTTACTTTTACATTAAATAAATATATATTAATGTCATTTTCCAACCAAAGTGGCTCCATGGGGTCCCCAAGTTGACCCATGTGTTTTCGTGGTCGTGCATGACTCATCAAATAGGGGTAGGACAAGTGTCATGATGTTTTAATATTTTTATAATATCATTTTTACCTTAAATTACACTAATTACCTCTAATTGCGATTAATGAAAAAAAGTTACTATTCACCAAAAAATTATTTTCATCCCATTGAACCACATTTTACATACTAATGACAACCATTTATGTCGGATTTTCAAAATTCAATACACATTTGTGGTAAACTTTCATTTAACTGAAAAATCAGTTTGCTTGATTACCACTTAGTGGTTTCACTATTCATCAAAAATTGGAGTTTTTCAGAAAATTACCAAAAATTCAACCTAAGCTATATTTGATATTCCGAATTCAAAAATGAAGTCTATTTACAAAATTCAAAACATATTAGTCAAATTAATTAATTTAATAATTAATTCCCGCTGTCAGAGCAAATAGCATGTTTTTATAAAACAATAAGTATCAAAAGATTGACACTAGTTTAAGTCTGATTTCAAAGTGAAATTAATTCCAACAACCATTATTGGATTTAATGGTAAAAATATTTTCTAACTTCACTTTAAAACCAATTCAAAATATTATCTAATCATATCAATAAATTATATTAAAAATAGGTTTTGAATTAAAACACAACATTTTACACTATTCATTAAAAAATGAACTTTATCGGAAAAATACCAAAAAAATTACACAAAGTAAAATTTGATGTCCCGATTCTTAATGAGAGTTTTATTTTGTCCAAAAGAATTTATAAGAGTGATCAAAACTATATTTAATAAAATTTCTCCACTAAAAGGCGATAAGTGAACCTTTAGTGAAAACTAGGGCATATAAACCTAAAATTGAATTATTTCCATATTTTAAGCCTTTAGCATTTATTGGATAAATGTAAAAACATTAAAAAACATATATAACCATATTTTAGTTATTTCTATCCATTCCCGCCAATACAACGGCTACATGATAACTACCATTTGATATAATATTATTTTATTATTAGAGTGAAACGTAAGATTCCCAAGAAACTCATTGTTGCGTGTTGGGTACGCCATCGAGCATATCGTCCCCTTTAAAGTCATATTAATATTTTATTCACAAATATGGATAAATATGAAAATTTCATATTCATTATTTACCTGGGGTGTTACAATATGTATGTCTATATGAAAATGAATTCATACATTATAAGTGTTCATGGACTAGTGTTTTGTTTCCTTATTTTTATATCCCTTAATGAGATTTTTATGATCAATCCATGTTTTTAAATGATTTAAATAGTTTATAAGGATTTGTAAGACAGATATGGAAGAAAAGTTAAATGTTTTGAAGATATATCCAAGAGACCATGTTTTATTTGAAATGTTTTATATTTTAGAAGAAACTAGTAGTATTTTGTGTTATCTACTCTGTATAAATTTGGAATATTATGTATGTGTTACATAAGATCCTAGAATTTTTTGGAACACTCTCATGTGTATGTTTTTTAGTTTTTTTGTCATTGTGTACCCTTGGGTTAGGGTATGAAATGGGGTGTGTTTGGGTGAGGTTTTCATGTAATTTGGGAAGATAGGGGTTGTGCATATTTTATGCATGGTTTGACCAATCCATGTGAAAGCTAACAGTGTAGACAGTGGATTTTGGCGTGGTTGGAGCACGATTTTCCTAACCATGTGCCATTGATCTATACAGGTAGTGGATGAGCACATGATTGGAACATGGTTTGGCATAATATTATGGCCTCCCATGTGAAATCAGACGTGCATAGGTGTTTATTTTGAAATTTTGATTCAAACCCATCTAAACCCCTGAACCTCTCTAATTCATCCTAAGCTATGGGTTGACAATTTCTCAGTGACTACAGAGCGTTCTAGAGGGATTCCATGTAAATCTGAACATCTTTCTTTGAGATTGAAATCCTAGGTCGATGATCCTTTCTTATTTAGGTATGTAGATCTCATTCAGATGTTTCTTCTGTCCTTTTCCTTATCATTTCTATATCATTTAATGGAAGATCTCTAGTGTTTCACTAGATCTAAACCAATCAATTGATATCTATATCTATGATTTTGGATCTAGATCTATATTTCCAAGATCATTATGCCTTTGATATTAATTGGGGATTATCATTTTAGATCTAATGCTTGAACAATGACGTTGTGCCGCTCGTATTTTTGGGTTTTCCATTTGTTTATCCTCCGTCAATAAACTGAGGTTGGTGGTCAAAATTGAACTCCAATAGTCCGGATTTATTAATGAAAATAAAAGTATATAATTTTCTATATTCCGTTGATAATTTAATTCCTAAATTTTATTCATTAGTAATGTGGATTTGACTTGTGATTTTCTTTTTTGATTAATTGATAATTGAATCACAGAAAAAAATGAGGGGGGTTTCTCCAATAGATATTTTGGATATCTTGTATGGATTGATATATTGTAATTGATATATTTAATTGGATGTGTTAATATAATTAATTTGGGGAATTAATTTTGAAATGATGTTTGGTTATGAAAGATAATTAATTATGTGAATTAATTAGGTTCCATGATATTAAATAAAGATAATTAATTATACGAATTTATTAAATTCCATAATCTTGATCAAAGATAATTAATTGTAATAAATAATTACGAACTGTTGATATTTGATATGGATAATTAATTATAAAGAATTAATTATTGAAATATATTTGAGATTATTGATTAATTAATTGATGAATTAATTAATGGGTTATATTCCTAGTTAAATATTGAGTTAAATAATGGAATTTCAAATGGTAATTAATCATTGGATTTGTAATTGAATAATGTGGACAATTCTTGTGAATTAAAAAATGATTAAATGTATGTGATTTTGGTGGTCCTAGATATGGCGTTCTAGAAAGAATAGAAGTTGGGACTTGAACATGGAGTTCCTCCCCAATAGTTATCCAAGCCTGAGATTATGGTGTTCTAGGAATGAAGACCTACACCAATTGAAATTATGTGGTTCTAGGAATAAAAACCTACACCGAATGTGATATATAGTGATAGGCATTGAGACCTACACTTAATGGTATTTGGGGTGCTAGGAATGTCGACCTATACCAAATGATTAATGATAATGGATGATGATTCAAATAGAAAACATGAATTGAAACTTGGCCTAATGTGATGACTAAACATTAAATGACAATGTTATAACTATTCAAATTATGCATTGTATTTATTACTTCATAAAACTTCTTGCCCTATCATATGAATGAATATGTATTACACACCATTGTTGGCATCCTACTATTTTGTACTCACATATTATTATGGCTGCCTGATTGGCACCTATGTAGCCTTTTTTGTTATAGGATAGAATAAGGGAAAGGCCCTGAGATATGTTGTGGTTTAGGAATGGATCATGGGAAATAGAACCAGATATTGTTCGAGACCCTCTATTGAGTCGTTGTGTATTTACTATTAGTTTCATTATTTACACTTGAAACATGAATTTTCATATCATGGTTTACCTTTCAATTAATTATTGTATTTGTATTGTTTTGACAATAATATGACATGTCATTGTATTGTTTTTTTATTTGATTCTGCACTTGGTTATTATATTTTTCTTCAATTGGTGTTTTATTTTGATAAAATAGAATATAGTCTCCCTAATACTGACTTACCAGACCATCGCTGCTAGTCGGTACACTCTGGTGTATAGGGAGGTGCGCATAAGGGCATGTGGACAACCATATCAGGGAAGTAATTAGTGGAACATGGGACGAGACATCGCAAAGTGGTATCATAGATCAATATGAGGTCATGGTATCATCCGGTGAGAGTTCAAACATCGGATATACCAGGAACTTCTTTTACGATTGGGTATGGCCTCTATGACTTCTTCGTGATTCCATTTGGGTTGAAAAATGCTCTATTAATGTATATGGACTTGATGAATATTACCTTTCATCCGTACATAGATCAGTTTACGGTGGTGGTTGTGGATGACATCTTGTTGTACTCTAAGACCCATGACGATAAAGCCCAACATATTGACATCATTCTGGGTACACTTAGAGAGCATCAATTATATTTCATGATATCTAAAAGTCAGTTTTGGATTGATAGGATACACATAATGGGGTACATCATATCGCATGAAAGTGTGGCAGTGGTCCCAGAAAATGTGCAGATAGTGGTTTCTTTGGAGAAAACCAATATTTTTTTGATATCTTAATATTTTTGGGATTATTTAGTTATTACATGACTTTCATCCAAAAAATTTCCAATTTGGAAGCACCCCTTATCGGTTTAAAAAATATAAGCGTATAGTTTTATTAGACATGATCATACAAGAATGCTTTCTAGGAGTTAAATATTCTCTTGAAATCATCCCCAATTATTACATCACCTGAGTCAAATGAGGTCTACACGGTGTATTGTGACACTTCTGGGATCAGACATAGAGTTGTGTTGATGCATGGGGATCGATTCATTTCTTATGGGTCTCGGCAGCTGAGGCCACATGAACAAAATTACATTAAGCATGACCTCAACTTTGTAGAAGTGGTTTATGATCTTATGTGTTGGAAACACAATCTTTTGGGAGAAAAGATTACCATTTTATAGATCAGAAAAGCATGAAGAATATTTTTTTCACAACGCGACTTGAATCTTCGGCAATGGAGATATGTAGAGTATATAAGGACCATTGATTTCAAACTCGCATTCACACACAGAAAGGGGAATAGTGTGGCTGATCCCTTGAGCATAAAAATAGAGACTCATTTGGTAGATGAGTCGAGTGTGGAGTGAAATATTATGACTTTGCTGGAAGAAGTGCATGTGTCAGTTCAGGTGAGTTAGGAAATGATGAATCTAGTTTCTGTATCAGTGGAGTGTACACTCTAGAGAGGGATCATGGATAGTATGAATAGGGATCAAGAGTGTTTATCCTTTAGGGAAGGACTTGAATGAGGGGAGACACCATTATACTATATAATAGATGTGGATGAGATAATCCATTTGAAAAATTAGGATGTTTTGCCTATGAGTATGTGAGAGGAACTTATGCAATAATTTTGTGTTTCAAGGTGGGAGGAACATTCGGGGATGAAAAACATTTATCGTCACCTTCGATAAAAGTTTTGGTACTGAGGCATGAAAATGGAGATAGTAGGGTTCATAACAAGATGTTTCAACTATCAACAAGTAATGACAGAGCATCAATTACCTAGAGGCCTACTGAATTCCTTACCTATTCTGGAATGATATTGGGATGATGTGACTATGGATTTCAGGGTAGGAATTCCAAATATGATTAGAAAACATGTTTCTATTTGGGTCATTGTGGACGGAATAACGAATTTAGCACATATCTTGCCTATCTGGGAAACATTTATAGTATATCAATTGGTAGAATTATATGCATGGGAGATAGTATGTTTACATGGGGTTCCACAGTCTATAGCTTCATATCACAATTCACAGTTTACTTCACGCTTCTAGAAGGGAGTACAGAAAGTACATGGTACATAGATTCTATTATGTAGGACCTTCCACCCAAATTCATATGTGTAGTCAGAGAGTACCATACAAGTGTTATAGTATATTTTGCGAGCATGTGTGCTTGACTTTGGTTGTTCTTGGGGGAAGCACTTGAATTTAGTGGAGTTCTCTTTTAACAATAATTTTTAGGATTCTATACATCTAGAACCATATGAGGCAATTTATGTTTTATCTTGTAGATCACTGCTATGATGGTTAGAGGTGGGTGTGTCAGAGTTTTTGGGACCAATTATCGTTTAAGAGACGTTAGAGCTGGTGGAGTTGATTCAGAAAGCTATGGCTACATCTCGTAATAGAATGAATTTGTTTTCTAGTTTTTGGAGAAGACTCCTAGAGTTTTTATACAGTGATTGTGTATTCCCTTAGTTGCCACCTAGATTTTGTCACCATAGGATATGGATGTAGGTCATGATAGCTCCTAGGATTGTAGGATCGTTCGAAGTTATGGAAGGAATCAAGCCGATGGTGTACAAATTATCACTTCCAAAAAAATTCTTCACTATGCATGATGTTTTCCATGTGTCATAACTACGAAAGTATCATCCCAACCCGTATCGTGTGATTTATATTGAAGAGGATGACCTCGAGATAGATGTTTCCATTGAGGAGCATCTGATACGTGTGATGGGTCGCAGTGAGAAAGAATTATGGGGAAAGACATTGCCCTTTGTTCATGTATTATAAAATCTTGGAAGTGTGCAAGAGGAATCTTTCGAATGGGAACCAGAAAGGAGGGCTCAATGGACCACTATTTTTGGCTCAAAATCATAGATATGTTCAAAAGTGCAGCTCAAGGATGAGATGTTATAAGGTGGGTAGATTGTATGATCATGTCCTTTTCTAGTGAAATATCAGGATTTTTTTAGTTAATTTTTGTTGGTATTATAAACCTATGGGTTGGGGTATGAACTGGGTTGAGTTTGGATGTGGTTTGGATGGAATCTGGGAAGAGAAGGGCAATGAAATGTTTGGCCAAATCGTGCGCAAGCTAACTGTGCAGACAATGGAGTTCCTCATGGTTGGCGCACAGTCAGTACACAGTTTTCCTAATTGTGTGCCATCAAGCTATGATGGTAGTGAAAGACCATGCGTTTGGTGCACAATTTGGACTAACCATGTGGCCTCTCCAGATCGGAGATCCATTCTGGTTCCAGTATCTAGGTCTCATCCTAATGTTTCTATCGTCCTTTCTCTTAAATTTTATAGATATTTTTTGGGAATATCTCCACAATTTCCATGGATCTAAATCAATGAATTATCATCTAGATCTACAATTGTTGATCTAGATCTATATTTTCAATATCTTAATTCCTTTAATATTAATTTTGGTTTAGCGTTTTAGATCCTAACCTTTATCGATGACGTTGGGCCACCAAGATTTTGGGGATTTTTATTGGGTTAACTTCCATCAATAAACTAATGTAGGTGGTCTAAATAGAACTCCCAAAGTCTTTATTTATTATATATGGACACGACATTATGATTTTTTGGCTTCATTTGAAAATTGATTTCCAAAATTGGAGTAATTAGGAATGTGTATTTGAATAGTGATTTCCATAGTGATTAGTTGATAATTGAATCGCAAAAAAACGAGGGGGGGGGGTCCCAAATAGATATTTTGGAGACTTGTTATTTATTGAGATATTGTAATTGAGATATTGAATTAGTTCTATTAAGATAATTAATTGGGGGAGAATTAATAATAAAATGATGTGTGGCTGCGTATGATAATTAATTGTGATAATTAATTATGTCCCATGTTCTTGACCAAAGATAATTAATTTAGATAATTAATTATATGCCATAATTTTGATCAATGATAATTAATTGTGATAATTAATTATGAAAGATGAGATTTAAAATGGATACACTATTGTGAAGAATTAATTATAGAAAGAGAATTTTTCTGACTGATTAATTAATTTATGAAATAATTAATGGGTTATGTTGTTAGTTAATTGTTGAGTTAACTAATTTCCTTTGAAATGTTTAAATAATCATTGTATTAGTAACAGAATAATGTTCCAAATTATTTATAATTGAAGAATGATTTAATGAATTATATTTTTATTCTCCTAGAAATTCCATTCCATACTTATTATAAGATTGGATGTGGACTTGGAGTTCCTCCCCAGTAGTAATCCAAGCTTGAGATTATGGGGTCTGTGTCTTGATGACCTTCACTACCAAATGATTAAAGATAATGATTGATGATTCAAATGGGAAAATGAATTGAAACTCGGCCTACTATGATTATTAAGGATAAAATGACAATGTTATAACTGTTTAAATTTTGAATTGAATTTATTTCTTCATAAAATTTCATGCACTATCAATTGAATAGACTTGTTTAACACACCATTGGTGATGGACTACTGAGTTGTACTGACACCCTATATGGGCTGCCTGATCGGCACACGAGTATACTTAGTTGTTATAGGATAGGATAATGGATTGGCCTTGGGATTGGTTGCAGTTAGGGATTAGAGCTTGCGAGAGGGAACCGAATGTCATTTGGGACCCGCTTGGGAGTCACTGTGTCTTTAATCTTAGTTGAATTGTAGAAATGCGACACTTTTAATGTCATAGCATGTTTTACCTTTTATTTTAGTATGGTATTTTTCTATTTTTGACAATCACATGTCATGGTATTGGTCTGGTTATTTATACACATCCACACTTGGTTATTACTATTTTTTCTGTTGGTGTTTTATTCTGATAAAAGAGGGTATTGTATCCTCAATATTTACTTAACAGACCTCGCTTATAATCATCACCCTCTTGTATTTGGGGAGGCATGCTTTAAGGCTAGTTTCCAACTAGCTCGGGGCACCGTTTAGTGGAACCAAAGTTAGGACGTCAAATGTTCTATCCCAATTCTCTAGAAACCTAAACATGAAAAGATCTTTAATGTGAAAGTAAGAGTGTTATTAAATAAAATTAAAGATTATGTAGTGTAATAGGTTTGGTTACATACATTGTGTCCTTCTAGGGCCACATGGAAGAAATTAATTGATTTACAGTATTTAATTTCAGGAAAATTCTAATATGTCACACTATTTTTTTAATTAGTATAGTAATTCTAATATGTGGTTATCAATATATTTTTTTGAAGAATAAATATTACTATAAAAGATAATATTTATATCTTAATAATTGTAAATTATTAATAATCATTATGAAAGAAATAATTATAATAAATCCTTACATAATGATGATGTAGTAATTTTAAATTTATGGAAAAATAAAATAAATGGTATGAAAAATATTAGAATAATTAATATTTGAGATTATTAAGGTGTTATAATATAATTAAAAATTATAAGAATATTTCATTGCTAAAATAAAATTATTTTCTCAAATTTTAATTATTTTTAATGATTTTAATATCAAAATATTGAATAATTTCAAAATTGATAATAATGATATTTGATGAATATAATATTTAATTAAATTATTTTTAAATCATGAAAATAATATATAATATCAAAGAGGATAATAAATGGTCAAATATATCTTCATATGTTATTTTCTGCTATATTTGGATTCATTTTTCTCAACTATAATCTTATTATATTTAAAAATTTTGAGGAATTCTAAAAGTGCTCCTAACCTCAATTATAAAAGGGAACCCATTTCATCACTTCATTACAAAAATAGGAGAATAATAGGTCAACCATACTATACCCATTAACCTTATAAACATCCTTATTTATGATCCAATGGTTTTTTATCATCAAAATAATCGACCCTATGTCCCGTAAGATACATTATTAATGAGATCTTTTACAAAATGGTAAATTGTCTTTACAGACTATTTCAAATTTATTTCTCCTTATACCACCTATTAATATGTTATACCAATCATAAAATAGTAAATCTAGTATAATATATATAATGAAATGTTATTATGAAATTGAAACAACCATATTCCACCTTTTATCTATCCTATAAAAAACATAATCACGGTGTGTGCATAAATTTGGTTTAATGTCTCCATGTAGTAGTGTAATTAGTTTTACATCACCAAATTACATGGATGGTTATATTGATGAATGTAACTAATATATATGATACTTAGGATGTTATATTTATTATATAAAAATAATATATTATCTATCTCCCTCCACATTCCCCGTTAAGGGAATCATATCGTTGCTCGTGCGCATGTACAACCTACCATCTGCACGAATGCGATCCGAGTATCTTTCTATATAAAAAAAATTAATTAATGTATATAAAAAGATTGTAATTAATTACATAAGGGACTAAAAACAATTATTATTTTATTTAGATAACGAATCAATATTCCATGTATGTCAACAAAATCCTATAAGTCAAAACATGCATGGAAAAATGAAGCACTTAACACTCAAAAAATGGTAATAATGAAATATTATTAACCACTGGCGTTACGAGGTTTTATAAGAAATATATATGATATAATAAAAATAAAAATTATTCTAGTATAAAATAGTATCATTATTTAAACAATTATAAAGGAGGTTAAATCATGTTTCACTTATAGAAATCACAATTTATGGGCTCTCTTCAAACCTCCATATTTCCTTTGGGATACCATTTATCTCTCATTACATAAATTTATATCTTAATTAATCTTTTATAATTTTCCTATATTAGGTGTATATGTACCACATATATGTTTTTATATAAATTAATCTTCCTTTTACGTGGAATCTCAAATTTTAAATGGTTCCCTTTACAATTCTTCTTCATAAGAAATCCCAATTAGTGGGAACTCCTCTGGTTCTTATCCATTTTTATATAATCTCAATAAACTATTCTAATTCTAAAATATTTTTGTAAGGCAATCCATTTATCATGAAAAGATAATTTATTTAATTTTTGGTTTTATAGATGTAATTAAACCTTTATCCTCTTTAATGAGTCTTTATTATTTTCCCTAAAATTATAGTTAAGTGGGACATTTGTAAACTCATGTATTGACCCAATTTATTATTTCATTCCAAAATAATTACTAATGATATATTATTATTTTTTAACTTTTGTATTGAAAAATATTAATTTGAATCACTTATTTCATGGATACCATTATAATATTCACTTTGTTATTTCATAATACATTATTACGATACCCATTTCATTCCATGGGAAAACCTTACGTGTATTTATTATGTTTGATTATTTATGTGCAGAAAAATGCCTGAAATGTTAAGAGGGTTTCACCTAGATATCACTCTAATTAATTTGTTAATGTTTTAGTCTCATGAGATTCTCTGTAAAGGGTTAGGGTGTAAGCAAAATCCATTATAGGACTCTATCCACCATGTGATATAGTCTTGGCATTTAGCATTGTATCAAATTTAGGTCATGATATATGTTTCTTACACATTACTAGATTTAAATGATAATATGATTACATGATCTAAATGTTATGACACTATATGTTTCTTTATGATACATGCCTTTTATGTAATCATGTTATACCTTCTAACTCATGTTATATTCTTCAATCCTATGTCTATTCCATTACTAGGATTTTTGTCTCATTTTTTTGTCTTTTTATTTTCAAGGATATCCTATATAGTTGTAGGATATAAAAGAGATTTAGGATATTATTATTTGAGTAATTAAAAAACCATTCTTTTTTAATTTTTTCTAATTATATACAAAGTCTTCTAAAGACAATATACTTTTTTGATCCTATATTTATATTTACTGGATGAATAAACATAAAATAACGTAATATTATGTGTGAAAGGATTGGGTCTGTATAATATTGTATCAAACTAATTCTTATTGGATGATTTAATTAGAACCTTGACACCTCAGGCTCAAAATTATGTTGTTTAATGAATAGTTATCCATGAAAACGACTTATATAATATTTCAATCCAATAAAGTAACAAAATTTCAATTCATTGGATATAAATATCTATTATATTACCACATAGGAAAACAATTTTTTTGGAATTAATATTTTTTTTTTTATTTTGAGCATAATAAATTTATTTTCAATATATAAATTAATTATTATTTTATAGTAATTATATAATAACCTAAAATTCTTATCCCACATCGATGTATTATTTATCCAATTAATAAAAAATATGAAATTATATTAAAAATACTATACAGTTATATATTTTGAGTGATATAATGCATTATATGTATTTTATAGATCTATTTGATATATTATAGATTTTTGAAAGAATTACATTAGAATTCCTACTTTTTCAAGATACATTTAATGTTATATTAAATGAAAAGTCTTAAAATTTAAATAAATGATATTGTTTAATAGATTATATCATATTAAATTATATTCTATTCATAATAATATTATATTAATAAATATTAATTTTAAATGACTTTAAAAAACATTCAAGGTCAATTTATGTTTTTTTTATTTTATTGTAACATTTTTACCCCATAAATTGTATAAATCATTAATATTAAAGTAATTATCATAAGGTTTGGTTAAAATATAAATATATGGTTAACAATGTTACACAAAATTTTAAAAACATTATTGGATGAGTTCATTTATACTAATACAAATATTATATTATATTATTATTAATTTTTGGTCAATTGGAAATCAAAATTAATTCAATTGTTTATTTCAACAGTCTCCCTCCCCTCAATTATTGAAGGGAACCCAACATTTAATTTCATCACACCAAATTGAGATGTATAGATCAACTAAAATCTACCATGATTTATTTTATACTCCCATATACACATTCTAGAGGTTATGGTATTCCCAAAAGGAAGACCCTAGGGCCCATAAGTGGGGATATATAAGAGTCATTTCAAAATGAAGTAGTCTTATAAAATGATCACTTTATTTTTTAATTAATATTCTTTTTAATCTAAAGCTTTTATAAGATTCAAGAAATATTAAATTTTGTATCCTAAATTTAATTAAAGAGAATATGAATATTAAATGACCTCTATTAAACTTCTTTATATGAAATGGGATATTAATGTATCACTGATGCATTCCTACATATTACTATATCCACATTGAGATACAACTAACATTCCATGGACATCCATCATGGAGGATTATTAATATGGGTTTAATGTTTTTGTATGATATTTATGAAATAATAATCCTTATGAAAATAAAATAACAAATCTACAAGTTTGCCCTCAAACAGTTATAAAACTATAACATCGTTCAGGCGTATGTGTGGATAACCATCTCCATGAAGTGATGTGATTTGTTTTTTCATTTATATTTATCATGGATGTTAATAATGATATATTTTGATAATATATATTTTATATATAATATAATAATTATTGTTAATAGTGATTTATTATTTAAATTTCTTTCGTTCCATTCGTCAAAAAATGATAACAACTATCCCACTCATGTACAACCTACCCTCTCCATGAATGGTGTAATTAATTTGTACATATCTTTAGTTTTTTAATGAATATTATAATTTATATAATTAATATATATTATATTTCAATAATTGATTATATTCTATATATTATGGGACCATGATAAAAAATACAAAGACCAAAACCATCGGACAAGAACATATCTTAAAAATGAAGATGATATCAGTCGAAATAATGATTTTAAAAAAGATGTGTTAAAATGGATGATAAAATGTTTTTAGTAAGTAATATATGGTATGATATATATTTTTATGGATCTATAATAAATATATATTTATTATATATTTATTATACTGGAGGTTCCAGCATGTATGATGGAAGTTGGAACCATTGTAAGGGATTTCGTTTCACTTTTATTTCTACATCACACTTTACATATTTACAACATGATTAATTTTTGTGGTGTATATAATACAAAGGAAATTATATAATGATTATTCATTCGAATTTTATGTGGATATAAATTTCAATGTTAGTTTTTTTCTTTTATATGTCTTATGATGCAAATGTTTCTGAAGCGATAAGGGTTTTATGTCACAATCTCATTTTTTATCATGATTGTATATCATTGTGTTTATTATGGTAAATCATTTTGACATACTTCTCAATAAACTCTATAATTTTGTTATCCCATGTTCATTTCTTGAACATAAATGTTTTCCATTCATTTTCCTCTCCTTAAGTAATCAATAGACCTAAAATATTTTTTTTAAAAAAATGTACTTTATTTTTCTGTTTGGTCAAAAAAAAATTCACATTTATATAAATGTTTTATAAAAACATTTTAATGATGTTTTTTATATTTTATAAATAATTATAATGAATTTTTAACTTTTTCTGAATTTTAATAAAATATTTTTAATTGAAAATTCTTTTAAATATCTGAAATACATTCTTTTTGACATTTTACGAAACTGTGAAAATAATGATTATTTAAATTATATGGCAAATTCAAAATTTTCCACCATTATAACTGATTAATTTTTTTTAGGATTCCTTTAGATGTTTACAGGGTTCCATCCAAATAATAAAATTCATTAAAATTAAAGAATTTCTATTGAATTTAATAAATAATTTCATAGTAAAAAGAGATATTGTCATCAACAATGTTCCCAAATATCA
Source organism: Viscum album (assembly GCA_963277665.1). NCBI lineage: Eukaryota > Viridiplantae > Streptophyta > Magnoliopsida > Santalales > Viscaceae > Viscum > Viscum album. Next base: position 1,224,053,469 of record OY728157.1, on the reverse strand, counting down.
CTAAAAATTATTTTCCATATAAGATAACTTCTACTAGATTTTAACAAATTTTTATTGATGATATGATCCAATGATACCCCTTTTTTATTTCTCATGATGGTATATTTTTCAGATAACAATATATATAAGAATCAAATTCCCTTTTTTTATTTTTTATAGAAGGATTAAATGTTTTTGACATTAAATTCATTCAAGGGTTCTGATATGTTAATGGTTTTATGATTTTGTTGAACACATATGTTTTATTTTCATTATATGATCAGTGGGACATATATCTCCCTCTAATGTATTGAGTAATTATGGGTATCTTACAAGGTTATTATGTTATCGTTGAACTAAATATAATTTTCATAATTTTAGGCATGGACCTAGTTTTAATGTCTATAAGATTAATTAAGGAAATGGGTCTCATATACATAAGTTCAAGTGTGTACCTGGTTTTCATGTCCATATGTTCATCCGTGAAACTATATTTTATTTCAATAATATTATTAGTAGACTAAGTATCATGTAATTAAGTTTATTCTAATGCCAGATTTTATGTCATTAACATAATGAGTGAACTTATTTCAATTAATTAATTTTTTAAAAGAATATAATCTTGCATATACACAAAAAAGTTATATTTTATACCAAATTTATGCCCTCGTCGATCATTATAATCTATTAATTTTTTCATGTCTTATGAACATTCATGATTTATGCTAAGACTTATGATTTTTATTTATGATATATTGTGTGTTATTTTGAAATTATATTATCATGGTCTCATACCATTATGTTCATATTATGCTCATGTGATCATTGATATCTCCATTGTTTACACATATTGAGAATCTGAGGTTACCATTATTATGTTTAATGTTCCCCTGGTTGTGAAGAAAAGTATTAAGTATGACATATCTTATAGGCTAGTAGTTATGATGAACTTATTGGGTGAAGATGTAGATCTCTTACGAACAAGTCGTTTATGTGTAAAAGTTTAAAAAGTACTAGAAATATATTATTCTAGTGTGGATCATTATTTTATCAAATTTTTACCCATCTACTATGTTATTATATATTTTTATGTAATGTATTGGTCGTTATAGAAAATTTCATCTTCAGTGGATCTCTCATCCATGAAAAATCAGTTGTCCCATTTTATTCTCATTAATTTTAATGTATTTGGTTTATACCTGAATTTATTTGGAATTATTGATGTTAGATTAATTTTATTTTAATTTTGGGTTTAATAGGAGCCTCTCCCAAGAAATGTTTTTTTTCTTAAAATGAACCTCTACATGGGGTTACTTCTTAATTCATCATCATTTGTGAGTTTGGTCGACCTCCGAGATATAGAAAAACATATTTCAGTATCTATCATTGTTTTTAGGGTTTTCTCTTCCCAAATTCAAGTTTCGTGACCCACTTCGGTTGCGAATGTCTTAGTTATTATTCATGTATCAATAAATTCATCTAAGAAGATACTTGTTGAAGGGTTCATCTCCATACAATTTTTTCATTTTTTTTAGAAAAATTGAATCACTGAATCAACTATACTCGATAATGATTGATCCCATTATTCATATTCACATTTGACCACACAAAATATGCGGATTAATGTTATATTTCACATAAAACATGTTAATGATTCAAAGTCTCATATTTGATTAGTGGTTTTATGTCGATTCCGTGGTAGAATGTGGTCGATTTGGAGTATGAAATGGTCACTAAAAAATTTGGGCACAACATGTCGATGAGTTTTCAGAATTTTAAAACACACATGTTAGATTGATGTTGGTCATACATAAGCATTTATCATTTTCCAAAATTTAAACATACAGTTGAATGGAATATTGAACTTTGTTAGGTTGGAATTTCTATTATCATATATTGCATTTTATAAATTTTCAACTCATGGTAGCTATATTCTACTCATGAAACAACTTTTAATTCTGATCATGGGGTTGATAGATCAATTGCATGACCGTTTTAATTCATTGTCTCTAGTAATGTTCCCCAAAAACGCACAGATTCATAAAAATTAATGATGATCCAAAATTGAATTTATTATTTAAAAATAAATGAATTTTTTTTAGGAATTTAATTATAAAATAAATACATTCAATGAAAACATGTATTTTTTTAGAAATTTAATTTACTCATCCAAAAAATATTATTACCATTGAATAATATTTATTTCATTAGAAAAAAATTTCAATTTTGACAAGATAATTAATTCAAATTTCAAAATTTAAAATAAAATTGAAGTTCATATTTTATAACTAGATGAATAAATTCCAAAAGAAATGTTAAAAATTGAATAAAATAAATGAATTAATTAATTTGAAAAAAAAACAAATAAAAAAGAATTAAAAAATAAAATGATACATAGAATTCACTAATATAATAAAATAAATTTGTAAAAAAAATATATGGAAATTAAGTAATATATAATCTATGAAATTGATGCCAAAAATAAATATCTTCATTATCAATATTAAAGAAAAAAAATTAAAAAAACAATATATAATTTAATATTTCTATAATTAGAGCTCATCATCACATTAAATGATAAATTATTACACAAAACTAGATATGGAAACAGGTTTAAAACATTACCCATATCAATCTTACCCATAGTTAAATATTTCTTTCTCCTCAAATAATATATTATTTAATTATATATATAAATAATATTTCACATATTATATCAAAATGAAGAATGTGGAAACCCTTATTTACATGGAAAAATATTTTCAAATGGGAAAATCCATACAAATTATTTTTTTAGAATGTCTTACCAGGATTCAAATACACAATATAAGGAAAGAAACTGCATAATAAATAATTAAAAAAAATTCATTCCTCATATATAAAATCACAAACATCCTACTTCAGTTCCAATTATTGTTCCAGTTCTAGAAGTGCACAAATGTTAGATTTATATATAATTAAAACCATAACCAGATTAACCTTCAATCATCACTCTCCCATAGGCTCCAAATATAATGGCTTTGTTTTTCACTTCTTCAAAAAAATGAAAATTATTATTTTATAAGTCAATTTACTCATTCATAATTTGGGTTCAATATTCCCCTCACCTAAATGAACTCATTTTTAAAATTAGTCACTTTCTTACATTTTTTGGAATCCATAAATGTGCAATTAACTTATTGAATATAAAATTTAATTTTTCTTATTTTTTTTGCACCAAATGTCTCAATGATTTATTATGGAATCCCAATTTACAAATTTAATACAATTTCAAAGTACATATATAAATATACTATGGTTTTACTATCATAGGTGTTTGTTTTAAAATATTGTGACCTAATGGTTTATGTTTAAAGGTTTTGATTCCACAAACTGTAACTTCAATTACACAAAGATATATCATATAAAATATTCTATTATTGTTCTTAAATAGATTATCTATAATAGTATTGGAATACATCACTCTTAATTCATACACTTAAAAATATTTCATAATTAATACAATACACAAAACTAGCCTAAAATCTCTCCCTATGAAGGACAACATGTTATTGAAAATTGATCCCTGAATACCCTAATATATTTAATTTTTTTAAATTAAATTGAGGGATTTTGGGATATAAATAATTCACTGAAAAATAACAATTGATGTTGAAAGAAACACATACCTCACACATAAAACCTACTTTGTCTCCAATTAATAATACCTATATGGGAGAAACATTTTGATTAAAATAAATTAAAAAATAATCAGTGCACAATATCATTGACGGGGTACAAAAATATTCTTAAATTATCCTCATCGTCAACAAAAATAGAAATAATGTATTTTAAAAAATTGTGTTCATTTTATTTTTACTCTACATTATAATTTACATTTTGGGCCAAAAAATAGCATGATAAAACTTATTTACAGATGTAGTTTAATAGAATTTAATATGAAAATTATTATGGATTAGTTTAAAGATAAATTGCATCCAATATTTTATTTAGAGTTAATTTTATCTAAATAGCTAGTTCATGTAGCCTCTCATGTTCTTTAATTTCATAATGAATTCTAGGATCAGTTAGTTTCTGCCTAGTTGAAAAATCATGATGTGAAAGGTTGCTTAGTTTCATGTTAATCACATGTGTGACTTTAAAATCCACTTCTTAATTATTTCCAAACAAGACAGAGAAAAAACATTTCCCCAAAAAAATAAAATATTTGGATATCCCCCAAATTGGTACTATAGTTTGACTTTCCACAGTTATAAAATATTTTGGTTTAACCCAAATTTAAAGGGGGTTTTGGTCTCTAACTTAGGAACTAATATATGTTATTTTTTATTATTATTTTTGACATATTAAACCTCTGTAGTACCCATATATCATCATAAAACCAATAAAACCGCATATAAAAATATATTTTCTATATTTCATGAGTGGAAAATAGTATACAGGGGCTCTTCACTTCTTCTTCACAATATAGCATGGTCTGTATATTATATAGATTTTAATTCATCAAGTAGACTTATCATCTAGTATAATTCAATATATTGTTTAAACTATGACCATGAGAAATATGTAATCATTATATTTTTGGATAGTTTGTTCCTCTTGCACCACCTCTTGTTCAATATATTCCATAGTTGAATTTTCTTGAAAAACTGTGAGTTCCAACTGTTGAAACTCATCTAAAGGATCCGTTATATCAATTCACTTTATGAGCTTCTAAATGGTAAGAAACTCTTTAAAATCTTCATTGATAAAATTAATATCATATTCAAGTTCAATACATTAATTATTAAAAAAACAATTTATCTTATATATAATTATTATCTCACTAAATTTGTGTATCTTGTTCTTCTACAATACTAAAAAGTTCTCCTCATATTGTTTCCTATGAAAGATTAAAGTTGACAGCCTCTTATAAACTCCCTTAAATATATAAAAAATATATTGTAGATTCATTCATGGAAGGGGATATGAAATATCTTTCTAGTTCAATATATTGAGTCACTGAAAAATGAACAAAAAATATAGAACATAAAAAACCATTAAAATCTGTACTGTGAAAATGATCTTTAAAATTGTTTCCATCTTCCTTATGTATACATTATCCATTTCATATAAACCCAAAAACAGTTCTCATTAAATTGATCTAATGAAATCCCATTTCGTGTGATTGGTAGTGGGTAGTGTTAATGTATAACCTCAATCTCCAAATCATATTAATGAAAGTTAATTAGATATTTTTCTTCTATAGGAAAATAACTCTAATACTAAAATTATAATTTATAAAACTCAAGGAAAAAATGTGAAAACTCTTTATGTTCATTTTCTATGAATCCGAGAGGATGTTGCATCTAGTATTCTTTAAAAGTATCAATTATTTTTTAAAAGTATTAGTCAATAATTGATTTTTAAATTTTAAAATAAAAATATACAAATATGTCTTTAGATGGTTTAATGGTATTCATATTCTAAAATAATGTTTTTTTGTAATATGATATTTTTTAAATGAGAATATGAAAACTAGATTCAAAACCAAACTCCATGATAATGATTCCATTCGGATGAAAGGCCTATCATGGGTCCTCATCAATGAATATTTATTTCACCATGGAATGAATAAATCAGTTGAATATAGTTATTTACTTAGTATTTTGTTGTTTTTTCTCTATTAACTTAAATATTTGAGATGCTACTATAATATAGAAATGATACATCCTAAAACTATTAAACTATTAACATTCTAATGATATTTTTTTAATCAATATTTATAATTTCAGTATAATTTTTTTTTTATTTTATCAAAATAACATCAATTTTTTATTTAGTATACTGAAAATTGTTGTGTATGAAATTTTGATCTTTTTCTAAAAATATTGGTTTCTTGTAAAAATAATTGGGTTTCTATAGACAGGTAATTTGTATGAATGTATCATTACATAAGAATTAGAGTGATATTTATAATAAATTTTAAGTAGTAAAATATGAATTTTAGGAATAAAATTATTCATTTTATAATAAAATTTGAAATTAGAAAATAAATGGAAAACATTTTTAGATGTAATGTAAAATTTTACTTTAATAAAAACATTGTCAATATTTTAGTTGAATAAATTATTTTCAATGTGATATTTAGTTAGGGATTGACTTGAGAACTACATAACCATTATTTTTTTATAATTAATGAATATATTTTATTAAAATAAGCATCCATGAAAATATTACCTTATATATAATTTTAATATTTACAAAATTCATTTTTCTTAAAAGAAATTACGTGATGAAGTGTGTTTAATTTAAATGTAAAAATTTAATACAATAATTATTTTACTACAAAAAATTAATTTCAAAGATTAATTCATATTCAACAAATTATTTAATGACTCATTCTCAATATTTTTCATTAAAATTAATTACTAATTTCTAATAAATTAATAACGAAGGAAAAAAGGGAAATTGGGTAAAATTAAAAAGGTTAAAATAAAAACCATAAAACACTCTATATTGTCCCACAAAAGGTGTGGTTGATGTTATTATTTACCCAAACTCACATCCCCATCATCTTTTTTCCATTTTGTGGATATTTACACTTGAATAGTAACCTTACATTTTAGGAAATGTAATGGTTAGTCCCCAAACTACCCTTTTTCTCACTAATAAGAAATTAACATACACACCACCTCAAGAATCATTTTTCCTTCAAATATCTCCTTTAAAATAATAGTATTTATCCTCTAAGAATCTTATACCACATTGAATTGATTCGCATCAATATTTTTTATCAAAATTCATTCATTTTATATTATAAGTCCACAGATAACTCAAACTCCTCGACATGAATATCATAAACTACATAGATTTTCTTCTTAATTATATTAATTGAAATGTAATCTAAAATAATTAATATAATGATATGATGTATATTTACATACTATAATGTTACTATATTAAGGGTATCATCATTTTCTATTTATATACCCCATCCTATAATGAATTGAAATTGTCAATCATTTGTACATACTCACTACTACCACCATGAGGTAAGGGTTTTCCATATTAAATTTCTCTCATTGAAATGTGTATGTTATTAAGATAAAAGTTTCCTTTAATGGGTTATATAATACCATTTGAAGATGTTATATCATGTAATTACTTCAGTCATGGTATTTTAAGATCAATTTGGATCCCTCTCATTTAACAGGTTTTGATTTAATTTCTACAGAAGACATAAGTGAGGGTTTTCCATAGAAATATTCATTTTTGGGATGCATGTTATATTATATACTTATTTCCTTTTGTTTTTTGAAGACATTCCAATGGAATAATTTTAACCATAATAATCTTAAAATTTAATTGACTTTTATGTTTACATTTTAATCCCTCCCTCATATTCATTAATTAATGGTTTACCAAAACCACTGTAAAACTCAGTCTTATCAATGGTGGATATAAAATCCTATGTTTTTGTAAAATAAGTGTGTGTAGTTTTAGAGAAATTAAATATCTTTCGGGAAACACAGAATTGGATGTGGTTATAGAATATATTCACCTATTTTTAATTACACTTTAACGGGTTTCTTGAGTATCTTGTCAATTATCACCCTGATGCACGTTCAGTGGCCCTAACACTACACCGAAATCATTATTTAGTGGTAGTTTATTTACCACAATTCACTAAACAACTTATAAAAAAATTCAACAATTTCATGGATTTTTTTTTAAAATGCCGCTAAATATTTCGTATTTTATAAAAACATTTTTTTATAGACCCTGCCTCCTTCTCCCCTGACCCCCCTCCTACTACTCCCCTAACCACGAACCCTAGATACCCCCACTAATGTATCCCAGGACCAATCCATCCCAGGAGTCACTGAAAACTCTCGATCTTGATCCCGCCAAGTCTTAGCTATAATCTCAGAAGAAGGATCCATCTAATCGCTCGACAGCCGATCCATAGGCCTCATATCCTAATCCCTCAAATCATTCAATATTATCCCTCAAGTAGGAGCCCTCCAATACATCGTCGGACATTCCATCTCTGTCCATGCCCCAGCCTAAGCCATCAGATCCTGTGATCCTTATTCCCTTGTCTACACTACAGTCACAAACTCCCAAATAAGGTTTATTTACATATGATTTGACCAATAATAAAAAATGGTTGTGATAATCGTCAATTATATAGATCCGTCATTTGTTGTTATGAAAGCTTAAGTTAACTTTGGAAGATGTTCGTTATGATGTGTATTTTATATGAAACAATTTATTAGTGATAGAAATGACGTAATATCCATGAATTATAATTAAGGAATATGATTCATTTATATAGACCATATGTACAGACTAAGGTATTTCTATTTTACCCCCATTTGTATAGGTCTCTATCATGGTATCTTGGGAGTTCTCAATAAAAAAACTAGTTCTACAGGAATAAATCAGTAAAAAAGATCGTTTGTGTAAAATTCGAATTGTACCCAATTATAATTTATTTTAATTACATTTGACTCGTGTCACCTTTTCTCATTGAGATGATCAAATTATTCAATCGTATATGAAGTAATGCTTCCATTTACATACCTAGTTATACTAAAATAATGACTAAATTCGTAATTCCATGATGGTTTTAGTCATATCATTCACCATAACATCCATACATTTTACTCTATCCCTCCTCTATACAAATCAGATCTATATATGTGGATTCTATATCAAGAATAATGTTTGTATGGATTCTCATTACAATTAGATTAATTTTTATTCCAATATATCACCTATAATCCAATGATTTAGAATCTATCATTATGCTATAGCTCTACTTGGAGGTGAGATATACACTAACTCAGGACATGTATTCCCAGTATAGATTTTCTGGATGGAACATCTATGGTAATAATAGAATTGACACTCCATTTATAGTAGATTTATTATATTCCCAAACTATGATATTCATTCACTTCATTATCATTACCCACATTACAAGATTTTACAATTATCACCTTTTCCTATTTAGTAATAGTTATGTGTTCTGATTTTTTTATTAATTTTTTTGAACATTGTGATTTATATACAAAAAATCCGGATCACATTACAGAAGAACACACATCATTATGATATGTTTATGGAAATGTTTTTTAGATTTTTAAATTTCCAATCGATATGTTTATGAAACAATAAAATGCACATGTCCTTAATGTAATTTGAGATGATTATTGAAGAGAGATACTGTTTATAAATACATGATATTGAAAAAATTCCCTACACAATATTTTTGATGGATTTGGAATGTATAATTTAATGTTACAGAAACATTGATCAGTGGCATTAATCAATTGAATGAGATCACACCATTGTTGAAAATAGACAATGAAATGAAAATCCTTATTAACAATGTATTCAAAATTCCAAGACAACAAAATAAACATACCAACATATCAGAACAACTAGTTGAGGGTTCTATTAATATCAATGTGATGGATAATGTTTTTGATATTATAGGACTATAAGATCAAGCTTGTAACATATTAATGGATCCTTATCGTGATTACTGGGAGACTAATATAATTGGAAACATCACTGAGAATATAGATGCATTTCATTGTCTAGTTGATTATGGAAATAATGATTTGTATAGTGGGTGTTTGAAATATTAAAAACATTATTTTCTATTGATGTTATACCATATAAAATTCCAATGTGTATTAAAAATAAGTCAATGTCCATGATATTAGAATTTTTGAGTGATACATTTCATGAAGTAAATATTTTAGAGTCTTTTTATGATCTGAATAAAGTGGTTGACCAGCAGGGTATGAATTATACAAAAATAGATGTGTTTCCCAATGATTGTATGATTTATTTGGGAGAGGATTCAAGCAGAAAGGATTTCAAATTTTTTTTTTCTTATTCTAGATGGAGGTCAATGAGTTATGTTGAATGTCTTAGTCATAAAGATACTTTGAAGAAGTATATATGGAACATACATGCAATGGTTTTTCATTACTTTACTTTAAAGCCGCAATTTAAAATATTATTCATGTCATAAAATAACAATCACACACATGAACTGGAATTATGTAAATAATAATGTAGATGGGTTAATGAGACATCCAAGAGATTCACAATCATGGAAGAAATTTGATTCATAACATCCTGATTTCTCAAGTAATCCTTGGTATGTTCGATTGGGATTAGATTTCGATGGATTCGAACCATTTGGGACACTGAGAACCAGATATAGAATTTGGCCTATTGTGTTGATCCCTTATCATCAACCTTCGTGGATGTGTATGAAAAAAAATCGTTTTTCATTTTGATGATTATTCTTGGAAAACCAATTCCATGAAATGAGATTGATGTATACCTATAGGTTTTTATTGATTAATTAATGGGGTTATTGCGCTAATGTGTTGAGGCACATGATTATTCTTCTAGAACAATATTCAAAATGCATGCTGCTCTCATGTGGGCCATTAGTGACTTCCCTAAACTTGGGAATTTACTTGGTTGGAACACTTACACATGTTTGTCTTGTCCTGTTTGTAACATTCATTTTGAGCCTGAATGACTACCTATTAATCGGAAATGCTTCTTCTTGTGTCATCATTGATTTCTCAATGAATCTCATATATTTTTGTTGAAAAAATAAAAAATTTAATGGTTCTATTTATATTCTCCACCTCACAAGGTATAGAGACTTAAAGAATCGTAGGTTACATGGATTGAAAAGTCATGAATAACATATTTTGTTAAAAAAGTTTTTATCATTTGAATTGCATACATTATTACCTAAAATGGAAACAGTTGTTATAATAAAATTGTTTATGTGCTTTAGACCACTATATGAGAAAACTCTACAACCATTTTAAATTTAAAACCTTTAGGAGAGACTTATATGGACACTTTTTTCAAAGGAGATGATATTTATTCCATTGTATTTCACTGTCACGATAAATTTAACTATTCATCTTGTTGAGGAAGCTATATTATGTGGCCTTGTAAACTATTGGTGGATGTATCCAATTGAGATGTACTTTATTTATATTTTTTAATTTATTTAAACAATTAATGGAACTTTATTAAATACAAAATTTACTTTTTTATATTATTTTATTTAATAGATATCTTGGGCATTTGAAATCATAGGTGACAAATAAATCATAACATGAATGCTCTATTTATGAATTTTATTTATAATATGAGTGAACTTCCATTTTCCTAGATAAATTGATGATATTGATACAATATTCAATCGAGTTGTACATCTTGATGACACATTGATTCTATCTCAACTACATGGGAAATCAAAAATCATTCTTGCAATGGGATAATCAATAAAGAGGATATGAAATGTTATAGTGAAAGAAATCGAATTATCAGAAGAACAAAAATATGAGTTTAGGAATAGTGAAATTGAAAATCCATTTATTAAAGATTTGATGATAAAAAAAGAGACATATGAGAGGCTGATCATGAAATAAAAATGATATAACAAAATATATTAGTAATGATCTTGTAGAATCGTTTGAATGATGTGTAAGATCATAAATATTTCAATCAATATAGGTATTAGGTTGAAACATATATTTTCTAAATAAAAAATAGAATACTACTTTTATAGATCATGAATAATAATAATTGAGATGATCAATCAAAATATTTGATGTTTCTTTCTCAAGGTCCTCAAAAACATTCTAGAAAGTTCAATGATTATAATGTGAATAGATTTAAATTTTGTACATTCGATCAGGGAAATGGTTTTGAAAACATAGAATAGTGGTATATTTACATTTTCTGAAGTGGCATACTATAGAAAGTTGATTGATTTTATCGAGTTAAACTGCCATGGGAATTTTTCAGTTTTTTTATTTAAATGTAATTAAGATGATTTTATTAAGGGAAATAAAAGGTATTCCTTGAAAATTTTCTTATGTGAACTTATCTCACTTGATTGATGTTGGTGACCATGAATTAAATGAACCATATATGTTATCATCGTAATAAATAATGGTATATTAAGTAAACGATGTTGCATATTAAGGGAGTAGTGTAGTTGATCACATAAAACAATGAGACTTGTATGATATCGGTGATGAAGTGGGAGATTTGACCTCTGAAATTGATTCCCATAAACAACAAGAAGAAAACATATTTTTCTATTAGGATATTGAAAATATGAGTCTTATAAGGGTGGTTGAAGCAGATGATGTAATTAAAGAGTTAGAAGAGAAAATAATTTAATGAGAAAATTATTGTATGTGCAATTGCCAATTCATTTATCGACTACATATATTATTTGTGCAGTCATTTATTATCATATGTATGTATATTTTTTTGTCAGTATAGGACATCTATTTTCATTTCTAATTTTTTATACATGAATTTTTTGAAATATATTCTTTTCAGTTACATTTATTTGATTATATGATAGGAATTCAAAGTAGGAATCATTATATTGATACCATTTGACCCTCAGAAGCGAGGAATCATTCCACTCTTGGTTCATTAGGAGGATATTTGAGGGTGAATGTTATAGGTGAAAATTTTAATATGAATAATTTTATTGTAGTTTTTTATAATACTAACCATTTTTTAAAAAAAAAATTATACAATGATTCTATGTAGAAAATTATGAATGTTTTAGATGTCTTGAATCTTAACAGTCCAAAGGTAGTCATCCCTTTTTACTATTATGGGGTCCCTACAGATGGAACTGTGGGATTTTTTGGCCAGATTCTAGGCCAAATGGTGGAAGAACTAGTTACCCTTCCAATTAAGTATCATGATTCGATACATATGCCTTTATCTTGAAAAAATGTAGTTTTTGATTCATAGGTAAAGGTAATTTAAATACATTGTCGTGTAATTGAATGTCATTAGGTTACTACATTCTAATATTTTCAAAATGAATCTCTCTATACATATGTTTCTCCACTTTCCAATTATTGATGTTATACCATGAAAGTATACATTGAAAACGTTGGTTGATTTATGTACTATAAATTTCAAAAGTTATCCATAGTTATATTGAATCGATGACTGGTGGTGAGTAGGTAAATCCGAAAACTTCAGAATCCTTTAGTTCACATACTTTTATTGGTTTTATGATTAAATATAAATATAAAACACTGTCTAATTTTCAATATAATTGTCTTAAAGTTGTCGGTAGATAGTTGTAGAGATAGAGATAATGATGGATGAGGAGAGGGGGATGAGTATAGTTCTTTTGGTAGTGATTAGTGGTCTTTATTTAGTTTAGGACTAATAAGGAATGAGTGGTTTTGTTGATGTATTATTTGGTACATGGATCTGAAACAATTAATGGTTTGAAGTGAAATAATATACTCATTTTTTATGCCATATTTATTATATATGTGTTATTTTTTATGCTTATAATTGATATTTTTTGGTCTACTAATAGGGGATACACTAGCTTTGAATATTTTTTCAGGGAAGTTATGGGGCTGCAAAAACACCAGTTTGCATTTTTTGTTAATCGATATTTAGTAGTCGTTTAAACCACTTCTATATATGGAATATTTTTATTCACTGATTAATATAGACTCTATGAAATTTATTTTTCTTTATTATGGTAGTTAAAACCACTACTAAATATGACTCATTATTATTTAGCAACCATTACAAATGATTTAGTGATGTTTTTGTGGTGATTTTTTTGGGGATTTAGCGGCGGTTTTAATTTCTGCTTAATCTAATTTTTTTATCTGCCATAAAACTAACAAGAAAATATAAATAACTACCACTAAATATTATATATGAACTGTTTACTAGAAACCCACACTAAATATAATAAACATTAACATATTTGATACTAAAACATGATTTAGCGGAGGTTTTTTTGAAATAGTCACACAACCAGGTAGAGGCAGTTTAAACCGCCTCCAAATAATATAACCATCGCTACAAAACCCATTTCTTATAGTGTAAGACCACAAACCATAATAAAAAATTTCATGGGTTATGATTATGAATTTTCACATGCTCTATATGAGATATAATAATTAATTTTCCTACTTTTACATTAGTTTCCTACCAAGGGGAACAATTTTACACAATTATTATCTTTTAAGGATAAGACAACACATTGAATATATCATTACAATATATATCTTTGATAAAGATACTTGTTTTTACTTTAACGATAGTCAATATATTTTATGTTGATTAATAGATATTATCGTAGACATAACCATTATTTCATTACATGGGGAATAATTTATATTTCTTATTATTCATTTTATTGATATCCATGTCTTATTTACACTATGGTTTAATATAAAATCACATTAAACACGACTTTGATTCTTATGGAAATTCCATAAGACATGACATAGTAATGGGTGGGACCCAAAATTATAAGCCACTCGATCGATCAACATTTCTCATAAAAGAAAATATTCTTTGTTTTGGTGTGTACCTATCCTCATATTAGTACAGTGTCTTGGAACAAGGCCTATAAAAAACGATTTTTTGTCTAATAATATTGATTCGATGAGTATGAAATTAATTATTTTATATAAATTTTTTAATTTATTATCATGGGAATGACATTCAATTAGTCTTAGTTGATTATGGATTGACGTTTTTTATTGGATCCTTCCATATGAACTATTTCATGTTTAGGTGATAATGATTTTTTCTAAATATTACACCTTACTGAGAATCTAAAACCACCCATACATTATTTATTTCTCTGGGAAACGTAGAAGTGAAATAAATTTATTTACATGTATAATGGAAGGGATAATAATTTTATAACATTGTGTTCACATTTCATCTTATGTTTTCACATGTAATGTATTTATGTTATTAGAATTCTATGAATACTAAACAATAGGGTCTCCATGGGAATTATTTATTAAATAATAATAATGTAATATGACATCATGGTCTAATAACCTAGTGACTGGGATATTATGTTTTGTATTGGGCGAATCTGAGTATGAACATTGGGGAATTTATTTAGTGGAACTTGTTAGATAACACATGTACTATAAAAAAAATTGTATAGAGAATTCTTTAGAAAACATAATTGAAATTATATTTTATAAATAATTATCAGGATATAATTATATATTTATTACACTGATGATAGATTGTGAATAACATGATAAATGGGAACTATATCAACACCCATATTCAATGTAAGTACATTGCCCTTGAACATATCGAAGAACCTAGAGTCGAGGATAATCAGATCATAAACATATTAAGGAGGTTGACCAAGGTTATAAAAATTAATCTCACCTGTATAGAGAGGACTTATTATCCATAGTATAGAGTAACTATATTGGACAATTTCACATGACAAAAAACTCAAATATTTAGTGTAACTATTGATCCATCAGTAGTAGAACAAGGGATTAGGTCCCATGAAAAGATAATTTCTTCTTTGCAAGGTAGTGAAAAGTGAAACATTATTCATGGTGGTCTATTGCCTGACGAGTGATAAAGACTAATGATTGTCAATAATTCAAATCAATAATGTCAAAGATGATATAAAGCACCTGAAATGGGAAATTTTTAAGAAGGTATTCTATAAAAAATACATTCATCATGAGTACGACAGGAAATATATAGGCAGTTCATCAATAATTGAATTTCCTTGTATGAGGTTAACACAACAAGATTTTTCTTGTTTGTGGTTAACACTACATGGTTAGATAAATATGATATTGAAAATATACGTATACTATAAATTAAATATTAATCATTTCGTTTATGGTTTAAAGTGGACATCCAAAAGGAACTGGTCTCTCAATCAATTTTTAGGCATGAGGATATATTATCATGAACTAAGAAGACACAAAAGGATTTCACCAAGATGATTTGATTTAAGGAAAATCAGGAGAAGAATAGGGTTACATGTCATTATGGGAATAATATTGTGGTAATAATTAATAATTCACTGGTGTGATTTAAAAAATATGTTAATTGTGGGAAAAACACCTTAGGGCTTGTAGAAAGAGAATCAGGTTTGTTATAAGTGTATATAAAAAATCAATTAATCTTGAAATTGAAATTATAAGGGAATACATATTGAAGATATATTATTTAACATTAATTATAATGGAAATTATGAAAACTAATAAAGTAAAAATCAATGGAATTTACCTCAGTAAATAAAATAGGAGAACGACTAAGCATATTAAACTACAGTAGAAGAAGTCGAAGTTCCCAAGGATATGGTTGAATGTATTTTGGTCATATCCTCAAATTTAACTAATGTTTTATTTGATTCTATAACTTCATATAGTTATATATCATCCATGCTTTCTAAAAAATAGTAGATATTTCTACATCACCCTATTAGGTGAGTTATATGTTAAGACACTATGTGGAGATCTTAATGAAACAATGTATAAAAAACATTTTAAATTATAATGGAGTGGGGTAAACTATTTTGTTATTATACCTCTAGTTTAATATTATATTATCCTTGACATGGATTTACAATAAATTTATAATGAATGGATTATTTCATAGAGAATGAGATTATGATCCATGATGTAAATGTTGAATCCCTTATCATTAGTGTGGAAACATTAATCAGCTAAATAATGTTTGGATAATTCCCTTGAAGATCTACAACAATGAAATCCTGGGATATTATGAAGATAAATAATGATCTATATATAATTAAGATAACCTAATAATATTATATGTGCAAATGGATTAATAATCCATTTTGTTTTTTATAGTGGAATTACCATGTCATCTAGAAAAGCAAAAAGACGACATCTCTTTTGAAAAAATTCCAGATGAAAGAACTATATCTAAAACACCCTATTGAATTGAACAAATTTATTTATTGGATTTTAATAAATAGATAAATGAGTTTAGTGATAAGGGATTCAAACACCCCAGTGTTTCACCATGGGGAGAACATATTTTATTCAGGGAAAAGTGGGTTTTTTTATCAGACAGTTCATCAATTAAATAAAGGTTAATATCATTAATATAATGAATATGTATCATTTACCACACATTTATGAAATATTTGATCCAATAAAAGGATAATTATAATTTCAATAGATTGATCTAAGTTATATTTTTCATAAAATAAGGGTGAATATAGATGATATACTGATGATGTAATTTTTTACATGGTATGAACATTATGAGTTTATGGTAATACCTTTGGTATTGACTAATGCACCTTCTTTCATTATGGATATGAGGCGTAGATTATCCAAGTGTTATCATGATATATTTTTAGTCATTTTTATTTATAATATATTGATATAAGCAAAGGTAAATTAAGTTTATAGAAGTAATTTTCAGATCAATCTAGAGAACTATATATAAAACAAATTTTTATTTGAAATATGTTAGGTGATAATTTTGGCTCAATGAGGTTTCTTTTCATGGATATATTTTCTCCAAGGATGAAATATATCTTTACCCGTAAAATAAAAAATTAGTAATTGAATGTCTTATATTGATGAAAATAACTATTAGCAAGTGTTTTTTCGTGTTTAATAGGTTTGTATCAGCATTTTTTATGGTGTTTCCTGATTTACCAACCTATTAACTGATAACACATAAACAGATAAAATATGCAAGGTCAATAGAATGATTTTTTTTGAATAGTAGAAAATGAGACAGATTAATATATCAATATTAACATTTCCATCATGTAATAAATAATTTTTAACATATAGTGAGGTATCAAACAACTAAATTTTGTGTGTCCTTATACAGAATTATAGGCTGATTGATTATGCATCAAGACAATTGAAAAACAATGAATAGATTTATCCAACTCAAGACCTTAACCTAGAAACCAAAATTTCTTCTTTGAAAATATGGTTAAAATAGTACTATTTTATCACCCTTATATTTTTATAAAATAACATTGTTTTTATAGTGTTTGTGGCATATAATATCGATTTTAAATAACCCGGAAACTATATTTATTTAAATCCATTATCTTCAATAGCTTTAATAACATGTAACCATGAGTTAAAATTAATCATAATATAGTATATTAGTATAAAATAACTGTTAAATTGGAGGGTATAAATAGTAATATGTAATGTATGAAAAATATGTTTAGTATTGAAAATAAATTAAATAAGAGTCATTTTATCAAAAAAACAATGAATTCTAAAAAACTCTATTTTTTAGAAATAATATATAATCTCACTTCATGCACATAATTTAAAATAAATTTATTAAAATTATAAAAAAAATAATTTATGAAATTAACTTCATCAAAATAATCTGAGGTTAATTTTTTTAATTTTTTAAAATGATTCATTTTTTGATTAATAGTTAAAAATAATGAAATATAATTGAAAAATACCTTATACACTAAAATTATTTTAAATGTTATGTTATATTTGTAATCAGGTTTTATATAAAATTAATTAAATTATATATTCATTCTTCTAATTTATAACATTTTAATCATTTTCAAATTTAAGATCTATATAAAAACATTTCATAGAGTAGAGTATTTTCTATTTGAAACAGTACTTTCTCGTCACATCTGTAAGATCAATTTTAAATTAATTTTTACCAATTAAGTGAATATAATATCAAAAAATGGTTTAGGGATTTTGAATAATAATAATTTATATGATCTAATAAGTTGAAATTAATTTTTTCCCATATTGAATATAAAAAATAGAAAAACATATTTGCTGTTCTTATGGTAAAAATGAGTTTACCGGAGGTGTAAACCAACAAAATAGGAGTTACAATGACATAAAAACGTTTAAAAATATAGTTTTTTTTGTAAATATTTAGACCCTTTAATTTCTAAAACACTATAATAATATATTTGGGACAACTGTTTCTTTGAAAAAACGTGGCTTTTCCTTTTTCTTTTCAAAACTTATGAGGGTTCCACTCACCTCAGTTATAAAAGGTCACAGGTCATATATCTTATTGAAACCTTAAAAAGCATTTCGATCTGATGATAATTCCCAAAATCACCTAAAATATTCCATATTGTCATCCTTTATCCTTAGTTTGATAATAAAACTATCATTCGAAGGCTTTTTGTGCAAACCTAAGGGGATTACTTGAAGAAGTGGTAAATATTTTTAATGAGAATTTTTAATTTATTCAATACTATAACTAATTAAATAATTATTAAACTGTTATTATATATAATCGTTAGTATATACAACATAATTATATTTTTATAATAACTTTATGAAATAAAACCCTCCTTGCTTCCATCAAATAGGTTATGAAATCATCATTTGTGTGTACGACAAACTATATTCTCACAAACAGATGTCATTCCATCTTAAGCATAAACCTCTCAATATTGTGTATGATGATGTTATTACCTATATATATGATAAAATATAATAATTATACTTAATTATTCAATATATCATATTATTCTTTTTTTACTTTCCATTTCATGGGAGATATGATAACATCACTCGTGAGTATGGTGGACTACAGCCTCATGCAGTGATGTGATTCATTTTTCAATAATGATTTACATGGAATGTAATAATCATATATTAAGGATTATATGTGAGATAAATTATTTAATTATCATATTAATTACATATTTATCATTATTTTAAATAAACATGTTACTTTATTTCTTACCTTTTCTATCACTCATAGACGGTAACATCGTTCGTGTACATGTAGAATACCTCCTTCATGAAGCGATATGACTATATTTTCATCAAAACACCACATGAATGATATATTGAATTATAATTAAAAAAATAATATATAATTTATCGTGATATTATTATTATACAAATATGAAATTATACTTACCTTCGTTCAACAATGATCATTGAAATGTTGAAAGGTTACACATGTGTACAAACGACCAACTGTCTCCACAATCGTAACATTACTATTTTTTAAAAACCATAATTAATGATTGGTAATAAAAGATTAATTGATTTATTAATATGGTAAATATTTTATCATTGTAATTTTTGAGATGATTAAACTATATGATATTCATAAGAACCATAACTCTTATTAAAAAAATGAATAAGAAAACATGACAATTAACATCCAAAATAATAAAATTAATAAATTACTACAAGCAAACAAGTGGTAAGATGTTATAAAAGGAGAATATAAGATATTATAAAAATTAATATGGTTCTACAATAATTCAATAAAATCTTTAAAATCACTATAAATGACGTTAAAATAGTATTCAACAAAAAGTAAAGGTGAGGTTAGGGACTTCGTCTAAATTTCCATTCATTGAGAAAAATTGTACTGTTATGCATCTAATTTAATTTATATGTTGTAAATACTTCACCTTTTATATCTAATATCATGATTCCATAATATATAATTGTATTTTAATTTTAATTTGAGATATTTTATCAAAGTGAATTTTATTAAAAATTATCATGTGGTTAATGTTATTTTATAGTATCACTTTTGTTTTTTGATTGTTAAATTTCTCTTGAAATGATCTATTTCATATAATACTTTTTCATTGGGAATTATATTAATATTAAATAACCATGTAATTGTATTACTTATATGATTATTCATTCAATTTTGTTCAATTTTTACATAAGATTTATACATTTTGTGTTATTTAATTAACTGGGGAAATGTTCTGAAACCCATATCATTTACTCAATGAATATATTTATTAATAATTCAAATGATTCATGAATTAACTAGATTATTTGATATAAAATGAATTCATTTAAAATGAAGTGATTTTTGGGGCCTTGATTTATATATCCACTTGATGAATGAGTATGTTCCATATGAAAAATATGTTTTCCATATTTTATAGGTTACCACCTATAGATTAAAACAATATTGTGAATTGTATTGATGTTATAGTTATCATGATTCTTGAGATCATGATGTCTAAAAATTAATAATTTACATCAATGAGATTTTAGTAATAATTATTATTCATGATAATGTCATAATTATAACATCTTAGGATTCATTTCATTGTCATATTATTGATTAAATATAATTTGTTTTCAGTTTTTTACCTTTCTATATTGATTATTCATTATCCAGCTATGAGTGTCATGAAAATGATTAAATGAAAAAAATATATGTTATTTACCATTCCATATTTATTTTTACTTATCCTTTCATGATTTTCAAGTCATTTAAAAGGAATTCATGTTTAGTTATTTCCATTTCCATATTGATTCATGATTATTTACTCTATACATAACCATTATTGAGAATTATTGATCACCCTAATTTTTTTACATTCCCCAGGATATGAAGAAGAATTCATTGAAGAGGTTTTCCAGGATGGAATTCATTTTATTTTTTATGTATTTTATTTTATTTTCTATTCAAAATTCAAAATGGGTATCATGTGTGTATCTATATCTACAAAACTCTTATACTGATTAGCAATTTAGGATTTGAACCTTTATAATTAATACAATGAAGTAATTTAGACAATGACATTAGGATACTAGATTTAGGGTCGTTACAATTGTTATTAGAGGATGTTTAGTATAAAATAGGAGAATTTGATTTAGGAAAACATATGTTATGTATCATAACAATATGATATATTTTTATGATAAGAAAATAAAATTCAAATTTTTTGGTATGGAATAAATTATGTGGGTTTTTCTAAAAAATAATCCCCAGTGTTGATACTAAAAGTGAAAGGGATATTCTAAAAACTAACTATTGGAGTAATATCTCTGAAAATAGAGCATTGTTCTAAACTCGATCATCACCTAGTGCATTAAAAAATGCATTAATGTGAACATAATTTGACACTCTTGGGGGATATGCTTTGGATAATTGTAATTTTATTTAAATTTTTTTTTGAATAATTTTAATATATGATAATAATTAATGGATTATGTTAACCTAAATATTTCTTATAGTGATTATAAGGCATATCAATGGTTTGTTGAAATGATTTATGGGTGAAAAAATTGCAGAAATCAATGAATTGGGGAGGAAAATGTATTGTATGTTTTTAAGAAATAAATCTAATAGTAGGGATCGTTTTATTGTTTATTATATAAAATTTAAGGAAACTATGAATAATCCATTCAAATTCCTTCTTATAATGTTTAATCCCTAGACTAAGGATAGACCTGTGTAGAAATTAAATAGATGAAGTATTTATGTATTGAGTATCAATAAAAAAATTTAAAAATAATTTTATCAATGGTATTTTCTTTAGATAACTATGAATCATAAACGGATTGTGTTAAATGTTATAAACATATTTTTATTCTTCAACACCCGAGTTATGGATATAATCA
The DNA here is from genome assembly GCA_963277665.1 of Viscum album. Classification (NCBI taxonomy): domain Eukaryota; kingdom Viridiplantae; phylum Streptophyta; class Magnoliopsida; order Santalales; family Viscaceae; genus Viscum; species Viscum album. Next base: position 1,224,031,255 of record OY728157.1, on the reverse strand, counting down.
TGGGATCAACAGTTCAAGATTTATCATAACCAAAAATTCTTGAAATCGCTTTTTATGTGATGGTAGTCTTCCAAGATTTAATATATTTTAGAGCAAATTTATGTGAATATAACCTATTAGTTCAGTATATGTTTTAGTGAATTTTTTTTGAATAATGATAACTTTTAAATTTATGAAAATAATTTTAACAGAATTGATAACATTTAGGGTTAATATGATCATTTATGAAATTCTAATAATTGTCAAATAAAATTATTAGAATTTGTGGAAAAAATAAGTTGTAATGAAATCCACTTTAAAACGGTTATTTAGTGGTTAATTTTATTTAATTTATTTCATAATATTTTTTGGAATTTTTATAGGAATTATATTAATATAATCTAATAATGTAAAAACACAAAATATAGATGATAACACATTGCTTTTGGCAAGGCAATGAGGCTTGAACCCACAATCCTAGGACAATAATGGATTAATTCTTACTAATAGCCTACATGATTTCATGATTAATATTTCATTTTTTTAGTTAAAAGAATAGACAAATGAATATTAATTATGAATGAATGATTTTACTATATAATTTTATGGTTCAATGGTTTATATTGTATAACTAGTTCCAAGCTTGTGGGTTTTGGAATGAAGTATGAGGAAGATAGAATGAATATCCTCTCTTTTATGGATCCTAGAATAAGATAAAAATATATTTTAGTGATTAAATAATAAAAAATACAGTTTTTATACTCATTTCCTGGAGTAATAAATTCATTACAATTTTAACTAACCACAACCATAGAATGAAATTGTCTATATAAAATAGAAGCACATGAAGTATGTATATTTCCTTATATTCATAGATATTAATAGAGTTCATATAATTTAGGAAAAGGATATCAAAATAAATCTTATTATCTTCATATTTTATAAATGTAATTTTATTTTAAGATATAATTTTTTCTTGTTTTTATTTCTTTAATATTTCTTTGATCATTTACTCACTTTAGTTAAATGACCTCCATCACTCTCTATATTTATATATACTTTTCTTCCATGTTAATATCTTCTCTTTCCACTAGTTTTAACCTAAATATAATCCAAGTTATGTTTTATTACATATTACCTTTATAATTACCTTTATCTCTTATTAAGAGGATATATTATAAATCCATATAATATACGGGCTTTTCAATAATTTATTTCAAAATTCAAAACCCTTGATTACCATGATCAAGTATAAATGCTAAGAATGAAAATAGTTTAATGTGGGTAAAATGTAACATCACAATATTTTATAAAAATAACAATTTATTATAATGTATATTCCTAGGAAGACCATTCTTATATAACCCATGAAATATATTTTGTTAAATTTAATATCTTTAATAGATTGTAGAACACACAACAATGAGTTGAAATGAAAAATTAAATAGTCTATTTTTTTGTCTAATATTTAAATTAGAGGGTATAAATTATACTAAAAATATTATTAACATTATGGGTATTTAGGTATTATAAATAGAATAATAATTACTTAATCGAAAAGGCATGTTTTTTTGAAAAAAAATTATTTTTCTAAATGATGGTTTAATCACACTTTATGCATATAAATTTAAATTATTTTATACCAATTTGCATTAATTATTCCATAAAGTGAAAATTATTTAGGTAATTATATTATAAAGTTTATAGAAGTGTGTATTTTTGTGAATATTCTAAATTTTTCATTTTTTGATTAATTATGAAGGACACTGAAATATAATTAAAAACTGCCTTTACGTTTAAATTATTTATAAATATTAATTATATTTGGAATAGGTTTTAAATTAAAATAATTAAAATTATAAATTTATTAATCCAAATTCATTTATTTCATTTCTTTTAATATTACATTTTTATATAAAAACAATTAAATCTAGTGCATATTTTCTCATTAAAACCCAGCTTTCACATCACGTCTCGGGATTAATTTTAAATTTAAATTTTTCTATTCTATGATAGTAATTTTATAAAATGGATAAAATATTTTTAATAATAACAAATTATACTATATAATATGGTGAAATTTATTTTTTACTATTATAAATTGTAGAAAAAATAAAAAATTATTTACCACGGTTAAGGTAAAATTAGGTTTACCATGTGTTTAAACAAAAATGATATAGGTTAAACCAAAATAATAAATTATAAAAATATACATTATGGGAATATTTATACCATATAATTTCTATGTATATACAGTACTCATTTTGTGACCCTTTTTATAGTGAAAAAGTTGGGTGCACTATTTTTTTAAAAAGTTAATAGTGTGACACGCACCTCACTTATAAAATGCCACCCTCTCTTTTGTGATATTACCACTGTATAACACTTTTAATTACCCAAATACGAACCCAAATGAATTAACAATAATAATATCATCTAAATAGAAGTATATGGGGAATTAATACTACATTGTAATACATGTGGTGAAAACCGAAAGAGGATACCCTAATCAGAGGTAATGTAATTGAATAAGTGTTTTTATATTATTTCTTTATCCACATCCCTAAATTCATATTAAATTTTTCTGATATAATAACCATAGTATCTTACCTATAATTTGATTATTTTATTTTATGGTAGAAACCTAAAACTGTAGCCACATCCATCAAATGGGTTACAAAATCATCATTCATGTGTTCAGTGGACTACCTCTTTACGAACTGATGTCATTATTTTATCCATTTCCACAACTAATTGTTGGGTATTATGATGTATATAATATATATATATATTATATTTATAATATAATTTTACCCATAGAGTAATTATATCATATAAAAGATTTATTATTTCTAATATGTAAGAGACACGATAATGTTACTGATGCGTACGACGGACAACCATCTCCTGATGATATTTGATTTTTAATAAGACATTAAATTGAAAGTAACAAAATTATAGTTATAATGAATATATGTGATATAAATGAAATAATTATGATATTCATAACAATATTATCATTTTTGAATGATAATATTTCATTCTATTTTCTACATTTTTACTCATACAAAGATGATAACATCATTCGTGTAGGTGGGGACTATCACCTACTTGATGCGATGTGACTCTCCTTTCATCACAACACCACATGCATGAAATAAATAAGTATAATTAAAAAAATATTTTATTTATTATTATTATTTTTATCATTATGTAAATATAAAATGTTACATATCTCTTTTCCATAATTATCATCTAAAAATGGAAATGTTACCCATGTGAACATATGAACAACTATCTCCATGATCGTAACATACATTATTTTTTGAGATAATAAATCATGATCATTATTCATGTTATAATTGATTTTAAAAAAGTAATATTTCAATGGTTTTGTAAATATTTAAATTAATTAAATACTAATATTCAGGATGTTATAAAAATATAAAATATTTTTAAAAACTTAAACCATCATGATAATGCACAAATGAAAAAAAGGAAATTACTACATTAAACTATGAAAAAAATAAAATAGTATCAATGAACAAGTAATAATATTTTATTAATGTGTCATATAGGATATTATAAATATTATTATTGTTCTATTATAAGTAAATAACATGTTGAAATCCACTATAATGTATATAAAGACATGTTCCAAGAAAAAAATGTGGGGTAAGGGACTTTTTATAAATTTCACTTCCTTGAGGAATAATGTCATTTTTTGAACCTAATTAATTTTATATAGTGTATATAATTCCCCCTTTAAATGTAATATCATTATTAACTAATAATTCATTGTATTTTATGTTTCAATTTGAATATTTTAACTTAGTTATTTGATATGCAATTTAATAACTGGTAAGAGTTATTGTACAATCTCAAAAAATTTTATGATTATAAACATTCTCTTAAAACATGAACATTATTGTGATACATTTTTAGTTGAAATTAATTTTTTCCTAAATGTGTATATTATTTTTATAATTGATATTATTATTTAAAAAATCATTTTCCACGTTAGATACAATGTATAATTTAAAAGTCATTTTAATAACTGAGGAAATATTTATAAATCTATATTCGTTATTCAATATATATATTTAATGATAATGATTAATATTAATGAATTAAATTGATTATTTGATATATGATGAGTTCTTCAGATATATATTTATAGGTGGGGCCTATAATTATATATCCCCTTGATGAATTAGTAGATTTCTTAAGACAAATATTTTGGTCAAATTAAACCAGTTTCTAACTATATTTTTAAACCATCTTATGAAAGGTGTTGATGGTAGAGGTATCATGATACCTAATATCATGATGTCCAATAATTAATAATTTAATTTAGTGAGAAATAATTTTTTATTATCCATGTTACTTTATCAATTATATTATTTTTGGATTAATTTTATTCTCATATTAATTATTAATTTTAATGTCTGTTCAGTTATTTGACTTGGGAAATTGAATATGTCTTATCTCGTTACGATAGTCATGATAAAGATTAAATGAAAAATATTATTAGTTATTTACCATTATATATTGATTATTCCTTTTATTATAATGATATTAATGATATCTAAATGGAATGGTTAATCAGTTATTTACTATTTTTGTTGATTTGGATTATTGCTTCATGATATCTTTTGATGTACATAACCCATAAAGATAATTTGTGATCACCGTTATTTTGATTCCTTTCCTTAGGGTACGAATAAGAATTATTGGATTGAGTTTTATAGGAATACGTTCATTTTTTCATGTACTTTATATTGGTTTTTATTCCTAATGTAAAATTGGTATCATGCAAGTATCTGGTTCTCCAAAACTGCTAAAATGATTGGCCATTTATGATTTGACCCTTTGTATCAACACTAATGAAATAATGTTGACACCATATCATGGATACCAGAGGTTTATTGTTTACATATTTTAAAAAACATCTGAAATATATGAAAAATAAGAGTTCTATGTATAAATTCTATTAGAAGAAGCTAAACATGATGGAGAGAAGATAGAAGGAACTACTCAGAGACTATGCATACTCGATACACTACCTCAATGAGGAGTTAAATAAGGTGTATAATGCATTTGGTATGATGAAAATTTTATTTTTGAACATTATTTGGATTTAAAATAATCATATATGTATATATATATTAAATATGGATATTTTTATTTCTAGGAAAGGGGATCTATATATAATTTTCCAAGAAATTTCTATTTCATCGTCAAAAAAATGTGGGGAGTTTCTGATAGGTTAAAGAGGACTTAAAAATAAATATAAAAGCTATAAATGATGGGTAGTTGACAAAATTAATACATAACTATGGATTATTGATTTTTTTTGTTAGAGGTTTTGTGGTCCATTAAAAATAGATTTTAAAAGGGAACTGTTAGAGAAATAACATTACACATTTTTTTTATAAACCCCAGTAGAACAAATAATTAGTGGGATTTAGGAGATAATTTATGGTGGGATCTTATGAGTTTGGAAATTGCATAATATGTTTCAAGATTATTAATATTATAATGTGTAATGTATGAAATAAAACATTTTAATTGAGCCATGATATCTCCACATATAGCAATATATAAGTTCAAAAATATTATAATGTACTTTTTCACTGGACTTCGAAAGATCCTTGGATGAAAAATGTATATTGTTCATTGTTTATTTTATTACTATGTATTTTAATTTCTTTTTAATAATTTTATATCTTCCCCATGACCATATTCCATTAATATATATCAATGAAATCATAGGGATTCATTAGCAACCTCAATAAATTTTATCTAATTTGTATAAATGGTTCACATCAAAATTTTAATTCTTTTTAAACGTATCTGAATATTTAGATACATTTATGATACTCTTATTATCCCCATACTAATTGGAGGTTTTAATGTACTATAAAAAAACTAGAACACAATTTTAGATCATGTTACTTTTATATTGAAATGTATATGGGATCCCTATCAATATTTATGTGGATTTTTACTACAATAATAACATCTATATAACATACATATGAAACTATATAAAGAATTTTATAGGAAAAGGATTCATGATTGATCCCATGGGGAATAATTTAGATAATGAAAGATTGTTGTCCAATAGATTCTAGATGAGACAAGTTTCAATGTATAGACACTTCATACTCATATTAAAGCATCTGGGAATAGAAAAAAATATGTTCCTATAATAGAGGGAAACACACAGAATTTCATGATGGGGAACCTATTTTCTTAAAGGTTTCACCGTGTATGAGAATTGTATGATTTTGTAAAAGTGATAACTTAATCCCTAGGTACACAATGCCTCTTTAATACTATAAGTAACTAGAGATGTTTATTACCAACTGGCTATATATACCACCCAATCAAAACATAAAAAAAAAATATTTTTCTCAATCATGAAAATATAGTATAGACCCAAATAATGTGATTACATTATAGTGAAAAGATTGAGAGCATGGATTGTATTATAATAAAGATCCCATAATGATTAATGACACCATAGGGAATGTGATGAGGAATCAGACAAGCCAATTAGTGAAATTTCATTGGATAAATTACAATCAAGAAGAGGCAACTTGGGATCTTGAAGAAAATATGAGGATGAAACATCCATACTTGTTAAATTACAAATATATTTGAAACTTTTTATGAAAAAATTATTTAATGAGGGGTAATGTAATACCAATTATTGTATTATAGTGGGTAAATGGTACATCCCAAAACTCTTGTGAAATGTGCACTCTATAGCGTCTTCATTCATGAATTTATTTAAATTCTAAAGATCAAAATTTTCAATTGACTAAATTAACATAATTTCAGAATTTTTTATAATAAAATTAGCTTAATATTATATTTTTATCTTATTTAGAAGAATATATTTAATTCAAGAAATACTAGTTTTATGAAACATGTAATTTTCATGAATTTATCAACATATAAGAACATCATAGAAATTTTAAATCAAATATACATTTAATGAATAATTTTTTTAATATATTCATTGTATATAGAAAACCTATGGAAATAATTTTCAAAAACCAATTAAATTATAACTTTAATAAAACCTATTATTAGTCTTGTAATTATATTGTGTATTTTTAAGGTGATATTATGTATTATATTTAAATGAAATACTCATACAAATATTTTTTTTAAATAAATAAATTTATTTTATTAAAACTAGTATCCAAGATAATTTTATCTTATATATAAATATTTAATGCTTAAAACTATTATTTTATTCATTTTTTACTTGAATAGTTGTAATTACTTTAAAAGTAACTATTCAAATCATTATAAATTTTATTTCATTATATTATTTTCGACTTTTAAATAATACTAGTTTAATTAGGTAAGATGATAAATATTTATCCCATAATTTAAAATTAATTACTATATTGAGAAATAAATTAAGCAGGTAAATGTAAATTAAGGTAAAATATAAGTATATAATATAAATGTTTTCACAAAAATGAGTCATGAGGTGATTATTGACCAAAATTCCCTTTACCCTCATGTATTTTAAATTGTTTTTCCATTTACGATAAAATTGAAACCTTATATTATTTAAAATTTAAGGGTTACTCCAAAAACTACCAATATCCTAGAATATAAAAGAGTAACATCTCCAACACCTCAATAATATAATTACCCTAGAATTTATCATTGAAACTATACCTATATTCCCATATTACAATAACATATAACATTAAAAATATATTGGTCACTATTAGTTTTCATAAGGCCTTCATTTCCAAGGAGAATGTTAATGAAAATTCAAAGTCCCCAATACTAGTATTATCAAATACATAGCTTTTATTATTAATCGTATTTATACATATTTATTACAAAAAAAATAATATAATTATACTAATATAATTTATATACTATTATTTTATTATATTTATGGTTTTATTGTAGTAAATTTATTTATCCCATCCATTAAGACATATAAAATCACCATCTATGCATATATATATTGAATAAAGCCATCACGAGCAACAAAATTAATTTTTCATCACCACTAATAATTTATAATTTCTATAATTTATTTAATGAGAAAATATTATATTTATAATATAATTATCCTATTGATATGATAAATTGGATAATCTATTAATTTTCTCCTTAATAGATGATTAACATTTATTCAATCATTTAAAACCTTTGACTAAGAGGAAAATATTTTATTCATACTATGTAATATTTTAATTTAAATTACTTATTAATATAATTTATTTATAATTATTATATATCAAAATTATATAAACTAAATATTATCATTATGATTTTGTTATAATGTCAATACAATAAAACCCCCTCATAACCATTCATTAATTCAGGGTATGATGAAGTTTTGGTCTGTAAAACTACCTACATGAATGATACTATGAATTTATATCATAAATGAAGAGAAGAAAATAATTAATATTATAAAATCATAAAAATTAGTTAATAATGATTTTTTAATTCTGGATATATTATATCAATTTTTAATGAATCAATTAAAAAACACTATTTGATCATCAAGAATCACATAAACATGATTATTATCAACATCATCAGTAATAATAAATATTGAAAAAATCATGAATGTAATATAAAAAATCATAAATAATTTTAAAAAGTCCAAAAATTATCTTTAATGACCTAATATTTATAAAATTTGGATGAAAACTGAATAAATACATCACTATGATGAAATAAGTAATAATAATAAGTACTATAAACACCAAATATATAAAATAGGTATATTTCATATCATGAATGAATAATTATGAATAATATAAATGATTATGGTTATAAAATATGTTTAAGATAACAGCTTATTGATATAAAAGGTAAACGTGTATTCATAAAAGTCCATAAAAGAGGTAATGGTTTTCCGAATCAAATTCCTCTCATTGAGAAATATTTGTATTATTCTCCTATTTTCTTTTATGTGGTTAATATAATACCTATTTGATATGTGATATCATGAAATTCCTTAATTCAATGTATATAATGTTCAATTAAAATACATCTTCTTTATGGGGTTTTTGTATAATTCCTACCCTATTCATAAGTTGTGTTTTCTATCTCAAATTTCATTCTTTGGGACACATGTAATATTTACCACATATTTCCATTTGTATGTCAAATGAATTTCAATGGATAATTTTTCACTATATTACTCATTAAATTTAATTGAGTTACAAGTATATACTATTATTCGTCTATCACATTTTTTGTTATAAGGGTTACAAAATCCAATGTAAAACATAGAGTAACTGTAACTTCCCAGGAAAATAATGAATATAACATTTTCATATTTATTAATATTTTTGATTTATATATTAATATTATTTAAAGTGGATTCTATATTCAATGGCATTCCTAACATGAAACATTGGGGTTTTCCAAAGTCTTATATTGCACCCAATGCTGAGTCATAGTAGAAAATAATAATATATCATTATTTTAAATGGTAGTTAACGCCTACCCATTGTACTGGTGTAAATGAAAAAAACTAATTACAATATTATTATTCATATTTTTGAAATGATTTTTACATTTTTCTAATAAAACATAGAGGCTTAATAGTTGAATGAATCTAATTTTAAGCATACATACTATAATATTCTTTAGAAGGTCGATTTATAACCATTTTGATGGAGAACCCTGTTTAAATCTATTTTTGGTAACTTTTATATATTCTATTTGACAGAATTAAATTCTTCATTAAAATAGGGACATAAAAATTTACTTTGGGGAAAATTTTCATATTATTCCGACAAAATTCAATTTTTTAATTAATAGTGAAAAATGGTGTATTTTAATTGAAAACTTCCTTTTAATATAATTTATTTATATGGTAAGATTATATTTTTATAATTGGATTTAAAGTGTAATTATATTATAATTATATTGTTTAATCTATTGTTGGCCATTTTATGAAATTTCCCATTGAAATTGGAAATAAACATGTGTCAATCTTTTGATAGTTATTATTTCTTAAAAACGCGCTTTTTGTTTTGACTATGGGAATTAATTTTAAATTAATTAATGGAACATCTATTTTTTTAATATGGTAAAATAGGCTTCATTTTTTAAATTGGAATATAAAATATATATTAGGTATATTTTTTGGTATTTTTCTGAAAAACATCAATTTTTGATGAATAGTGAAAACACTAAGTAGTAGTTAAAAACCTGACTTTTTTATATAATGAAAATTTTCCACTTCATTTAATTGAATTTCAAAAATCCGACATACACTATTATTATTATTATATAAAATGGGGTTCAATAAGATGAAAATAATTTTTGGTGAATAATAACTTTTTACTATTATTCACCGTAGTTAATGGTAAATAAGGTAATTCGAGGAAAAAATAATTTTATAATAATTATAAATTACCCTAACATGTGTCTTAATCCAATTGGTTCATACATTTCCGACCATGGAAATATTTTGGTTTATTTTGGGACCCCATAGAGCCACATAAGAGTGATAATGACACTTTATATTAATTAATTTAAAGTAAATACAAAAATGACATAAAAATATATCTTTTAATAAATCCATTTTAACATGGGGTAATATAAGATATCATTTCAACAATAAATATTCATTTAAAATCTAAAATGATTTCCTACATCATGGTACACTTTAATAAGTTTTAGACATCGAATAAATAAAATTATTTATGACACAATAATGATATAGTGTTTACCTCATTAAGGAATGATTTAAATAAATAAAATTATGAAAATTAAAACAATATCCAAAACCTATCCAATTTTTATTGGATGATTATATTTCAAACATGATTCATCTTATATTCGACTTTAATGATTTTTAGACCTTTAGAAACTAAATATCATTATAATAAAAAACAATATTTTCAATCATTCCAAAAAAGCCCCTCCTCCCCCTTATAAAAAGTCATCACCTCTATCCCATTACTCACAACTCTCAAGTCCCTTGTCTCATCCAACCTATTCCAAATTAATCACCCTAAATACCTCTCTTCCAACTAAGATCCTTACCTTAGGGTGAATTCACATTAATGAATCCTTTTGGTTCAAACCAAAGAGAGTTACCCGATTTTAAGGTAAAATCTTCTCTTATGATCTTTTCTTTTCTTTTACTTCTCCAACCCCTAAAGTAATTTTATTCCTTTAATTTATAAATACACAAGTATCCTCAATATACAAGGATGTTTTTATGAGAATTATTTGAACTACAATTCCACACACCTCCATCTAATGGGTAATGGTCATACAGTTTCTGTGGACGGTGAACTACTGCCTCACAAAACGATGATTGATCAATATTCTCCTACCACCTCTAATGGTGGCCATTATGATGACACTGTATTAATATATGAAATATATTATTTTTATGTTTTCTCTATTATTTTGTGAATTTTTATTCCGCAAACATACATTTAGGCTTTCTAATTTGTGTAAACACGATAATTTAATTTGAGGAAGTGCAGACTACTGCCCCCTTAAGGTGATATGATTCTTTCATTACATACATGGATTGTATAAAGGATGTATTTATGATATTATGTAACATATATATATATATATCTTAACATATTATATTGGAATTATAATATAACTATGTATCATTAGGTTCTCATTCCATTAAATATGAAGTATAAATAAAAGTAGTGTTCATGCGTACGTACGGATTACCGTCTCCATAAATAGTGCATTTCATTTCTTATCTCCAAATGTTATGTAATATTATAAAAATATATATAAAAGATATATATGATATATATGATATCTAATTTAGGAATATTATTCTATATATAATTGAATTTCAACTACATAGACCATTTGAAATTATAACAAGTTCAAATTTCACTCAAGTTCTGGACATCGACAAAATTTCCAATATGAACAGAAATAATTAACTAATTTTTATAGTAAGGAAGAACATAGAACAAACGATTAACGCCGTACAATAGGTAAGTTGTTTCTAATCTCACGTTTAATTTAGAGAGATTTCAATTGTTTTCCACTTATTTCTTGCATGTGGTGTATTGTTTACTTCAATTTGATATATATTATCATGATTATCTTTATGTTCCTAGTATTATGTGATTAATTTGGTCATTATAACTTTTTTTGAGATGACTCAATTGATTACAATGTGGAAAAGAGTTTTAATCTCTCTTTTTATTCCCGTGAGATTCATTCTATATTTTCCACTATTTGATTTTTTGGGGTGCATATACTTCCTGTGATGGTATTAATTGTGTAATATACTTTCATTTATTTGTATTTACATGTTCATTGTCGGATCCTTCTTTCATGGTGTGTATGTTTTATAAGTTACCAAATCGGTATGTGAACCCTTCACCCTCCTCTTTTTAAAAGAATTCTTTTTTGTTATGTCTTTTAATTTAAATATTCTTATGTTGGGATATTTACTTCTATATCCATATTACTTTAAATTTTATGTCCATGTGATGAGACACCCTTTTATCTCTCATCAACTAATTTATTAAATTTTAAAGTGATGCTGTTAGGCCGTCAAATTTTTGTAAGGGAACATCTTAACCAAATTTCCATTCTTTGTGTTAAAATACTACTTCTTTATTATTTCACTCGATGAATATGTGTGAATGAACTCAGATTGTATTGCACAAAATATATTCTTTTATTGGGTGTATTCTTATTTTTCACACATAATTATATCATGGATTTTTCCTTAATCCGAAGAATATTATATTTGCAAGGACCATTGTCTCAATTTACATTCCATTGAATCTTATTGTTTTTATACAACAATTAAATTTTATATATGTATATACTTACATTTAACATATTATATCATGAATCTATTTATTCTTATGATATTATAAGCTTTGATTAATATTATTCCTCAATTATTTTTATTCATGCGTCTCACTTTTGGTTAGAAACTCTTTAACTAAAATATTGTTTTAAATGATTTAATGATTTATTCTTCTAAATCATTCTCATTAATTTCCAGGTTTTAGAAATGGTTTTATGGATATATTTATATGGACATTAATGTTTTAAAATGGTAATTCCATTAAAACCGTCAGAGTGGTATGGATCACTATGATTCAAAAATATATTTATTATATGTATTAAATGGTTTAGATAATTGTTTTGGTACAACATTGATTACATAAATATCTTTATATTATATATTGTGATTGCAATGTGGAAATGATATATTTACTTCAGGCTTGTTTTATGTGTTATGATTTATAATGGTACTTGGACATTTGATGGTTGGTTACATGATAAACCAACTGACGGTTGGTGTCGTGATAAATCAAGATGGGTGGTTAAGTTATAACCTCCAATACATTGGGTATGAAAGTTGGTCGTATGGCTATTCCATTTAGTGATATGTGTGGAAGATGATAGATTCCATTTAAGTACATTTATGTCCCAAGTTACCTATATATGTTATGTGTGATTTCTATGGGTTTTATGATAATCTTTGGGTTACAAATGTTTAAGAAATGATCTTTTTTAGTGAAGAGTATTTACTACTTCATAAAGGATAAATGTATTAATTACGAGAATGTATTCATAGTTTATTTTTTGTTCTGAAAAACTAATTGTTTTCCTCAATTATGTATCCTTTATTGAGCTTTTATCTCATACCATGATTTTGAAATGTTTTTTTACAGGAAATGAAGTGGAATAGGGACAAAGATGGGATCATGGAAAATTTGTGATGTCTAAAACATGGAAGTAGTCATGTTTATTTTTTAGAGTGTATATTTTATATAGAAAATGGATACTGATTAGTAGTGTTTACATGTAATATTAAAGATGATATGTAATAGTTATGGCCTAATTCTCTAAAACTCTAAACCTTAAAATATCATCAATGTAAATTCTTGATTTAACTCAATATTATGTAATTTTTATGGTCGGGTTCTTGTAGTTGGTATCAGAGGTCAGTTTAGATAACATTAGAGGTTTGGGTGTTCTTTAAGAATAAGTGACATATCTATAATGGTTAGGATTTTAGAAATTTTCGTAGTTATATTAGATAAAGTTAATTATTTTAATATCACATTAATAATTATATCTTAGTGTTTACCCACATCATAAATATTATTTGACGATTTTACTAATATACTTATGCTGACCATTTTGGTTTTAATAAATGGCTAGATCTAGTAGTCACCAAACTTACATTGGATTTAAAGAAAACTATATTGGTTTTCTGATTTGGAAATAAAATGAAATTGGTGCTTCATTGAGATGTATTTTGGTTATTATCATCCAACTTACTGGAGTCATGATTGACCACCTAATAGTTGGTGGTTTTTATAATGCATCGTATATGTGAGGAACAAATCCCTATAGATATTTAGGTAATAATCATAATGGTATGTACAATCAAAAACCAATGTGTCAATAATGTGGAAAGAAACACTTAGGAAAATGCTTCAAAGGGACAAGAAGATGTTTCAGATGTGGTAATGAAGGCCATGGAGCAAGAACCTACCATATAAAAAGGGATCATCTAGTTGACTTCATGAAAATGAAATAAGTTCTTTCAAAGGGTTTAATTGAATGTTTAAAATCTGGTGTTCATAGTAACTATGAAAATATATGTCATGCGATGAATTTTAACGAAAGGGAACAATATGATCTTACAGATATATGTTAATCAATTCCTAATGTCATTCCAATTGAAGATGAGTAAAATGAAAATGACCTATGTAAGGTATGGATTATATCATAGCTCTCGATTTGAAATCACTGAAATCATAGGACATTAAGAGTGATTTTGTTTTTAGGAATGAATTATTAATTAATAGTATTAAAAAAGAAGGATAATGGATCTAGAAGAATGTTCGATGATTAATATCTCAATAGTTATAGAATTGAAGAGTTATGGATAATGATATGTTTGAATGTATTAATGATGATATTAGTTTGGAATCATTTTCTATTATGTGTACCCCTAAGGATTGAAATTTAAAAAATTTATTCAAAGTAGAAATATCTTTTATATTGTGGCTATAGTTATAAAGAACCATTTTGGTCTATATGATCATTGACGTTGAGGCAATTATAGGTTATTATATTATGGGATTCCAAATGATTGTAATTAGATAACCTTTGTCGTTAAAATATGTTGTGGTTATTTTTGATGAATTTATCTCATTTTGGGAGTGTTATAGAATTATATAGTTTTTGAAAAAGACAACACATAGACTGTGTGACAACCCGTCGCGTTAGGCAAAAATGTGGGAATCGAACCCAAAACCAACGTGGGATTTGGATTTATCACCTACCACTGGACTACGTGAATTACCTAGTAAGTATAACTAATTCTTTTTAGTTAGATGATTTTATGAATCAACAATAAGTTTATTTTGGGTTATCTTTGGAAATTATTAACCTATCATAGAGAATATGTGATTAGGTTAATTATACTTCTGTATGGGACATTATGATTAGTCGATGTTATTTGGTGAAAAATGTTAAGATTTATCATGGAAGACTATGTGATTAAATCCTTATGAGATTTGTGTTTCAATATTAGTTTGGATTATTTAGAATAATTTTATGTACAATTGTATATTGAATGGTCATTCTTGAACTTTGGGTACTTTTTGTAGAATTTTGAAGATTAAGTATGGTTTTTTATATAGGGTTATCTTTTTGGGGGATTATCTGATATCATACTAACCATTTTTGTTTTGGTTGATGTCTGAAGATAGGGGAAATATATAGTTCATATTTTGTGGATTATGTGATATTCCATAAGTTTATTCTATAACTTTTAATGTGACCAAGTCAGTTTGAATACTTATTGTTTGGAGAAAATCTGAGTTTGTGTTAGAAATTTAGTAAAGAATGAAAGTCTTCATGACAAGTAAATATGTTTCCTTATGTTATTATTTAAGCTCATAAATAAATTCCTACACATTATTAAATGTAAATTAAAACCAAAATGTTGTATGTTAACTTTTCCTATTAAGGAATCAATGAACGTTTAACCCATCACATGTTTGTGATTTTCTAGTGGTTAATTTTCTCCTAATAATGTTTTCTCTCACTCTCTATTAGAACTTTATGGATTGTTTTCTCCTCCATATCCATGTTTTCATGTAATCTTAGTATTTTTTATCTCAGGTGACCTTTTTACATCTATTTCCCTTTTTAATGTGATAGTTTTATTGACTCTTTTATTGATGTGGGACTTTTAATAATGTTTCCATGCCAAATTTTAAAAACTTGAGGACACAATTTCCAAAAGGGGGGAAGGATGTAACATCCAGGAAAATAATAATATGAGATATTCATATTTATTAATATTTATGAATTAAAAATTAATTTTATTTTAAAGGTGATGCTATATTCAATGGCGTACCTGACATGAAACAATGGGTTTATTGAATGTTTTATATTGCACACAATGCTGATTCATACTAAAAAATATTTATATATTATTATTTTAAATGGTTGTTAACACCTAGCTATTGTAATGGTGGGAATGAATAGAACTAACTACAATAAGATTATACATGCTTTTTAAATGATTTTACATTTATCTAATAAAGTTTAAAGGATTAAATTGTGAATGAATCTAATTTTAAGCATAAATACTATAATATTCATTAAAAGGTTGATTTACAACCTTTTGATGGAGAACCCTCATTGAATATTTTTTTGGAAGCATTTATATATTATATTTGACAAAATATAATTCTTCTTTAGAATTGTGACATCAAAATTTACTTTGGGTAAATATTTAGTATTTTTCTGATAAAAAACATTTTTAATGAATAATGAAAATACAGTATTTTAATTTGAAACTACCTTTTAATATAATTTATATAAATGGTAGTATTATATATTAAAATGTATTTAAACTTTAATTAAATTATATTTTAACAATTTAATAGAATTTTATTCATTGGATGTAACCACACTTTGAAATTATACATTATCATGTTTCAATCATTTGATAGTTATTATTTCTTTAAAACACGCTTTTTTGTTTTGACAATGGGAATTAATTTTAAATTAATTAATCAAAATTCTTATGATTTTAATTTGGAAAAATAGACATCATTTTTTAATATGTAATATCAAATATTGCTCTAGCTAAATTTTTAGTATTTTTCTGAAAAACATCAATATTTGATGATTAGTGAAAACACTGATTTGTAGTTAAAAACCCAACTTTTTCCTTTAAATGAACTTTTACCGCTTCTGTGAATTGAATTTAGAAAATCCAACATTCATGGTTGTTATCAGTAAGGAAAATGTGGTTCAATAAGATAAAAATAATTTTTGGGGAATAGTAACTTTTTACTTTTATTTATCACGGCTAAAGTTAAATAGGGTAATTCAAGGTAAAAAATATATATAATAATATTAAATTAACCTAAAATGTGTTTTAATCTTATTTGTTGATACATTTCAGACCATGGAAATCCTGGGATCTATTTTGGGACCCCATGGAACCACTTATTAGTGATAATGACCCTTTATATTAATTATTTTAATGTAAAGAAAAAATGATGTAAACTTATATCTTTTAGTAAATAAATTTTTATATGGGGTTATATAACTTATCTTTTCGACTATAAATATTAATTTGAATGATAAAAATGTTTCCTACATCATGATATATTTTATAATTTTTATAAATCAAATAAATAAAATTATTTATGACATAATAATGATGTAGTGTTTACCTCATTATTGAATGATTTAAATAAATATTATTATAAAAATTAAAACAATATCCAAAATCTGTCCAATTCATATTGGATGATTTTATTTTGAACTTTACTTATATTATCTCCAAATTTAATGTGTTTTGGACCTTTAGAAATCGAATATCTTTATATAATAACATAATATTTTCAAACTATCCTAAAGAGTCCCTCCTCGCCCTTATAGAAAGCCATCACCTTTATCTCATTACTCACACCACTCAAGCCCCTTGTTTCACGACCCGTCCCAGTGGGGCCCAAGCTGCAACTCCCCAAGCCCGCCTCGAAAAGGACAGGGGCTAGTTACTAGCACCGATTAGGCATGCTACTAACATTGGAGACATTACCTATAAACTTGTCCACACGCACACACATCTCCAAGCCCACAAAGATGAAAAGTAAAAACTACTAAAAATGGAAATGCATGCATACACTAAAACCCAACCATAGAGTACGACCAGAAGTAAAGTACTGGGACTTCAATCCATAGCCATAGGAACACACCTCGTCTGGCCTGATCTCACTAAGCACTGTCTGGTCCTGGTCCACCTAGAATCCTATCAAAGGCTGGCTCGTCTACACAAGACACGACACGTGTAGGCAAAGACTGGGCATGGGTGAGTATAACAATACCCAATAGGGTACCCCGAAACATAAAAGGAAATTCAAAAAAGTAAAATTACACAAAGAAAGATACAATCAGCTCTACACAATATATGTCTACCGAACATATAACAAGAATATCCAGATATACTCATACACGATCGACTACCGCGAAACCACCACTAAGAACCAGCTCGAAGATTTCACTAAGCATGCAATCAGGAGAACACAATCCTATTTCTGAATAGAGAGATTTAAAGTACTCGTTCTGGGAGAACACACTCCACAAGTACCATGAAAACATGGTGCTCAGATGACGATCACAGCCAAGTCATGGGGTGATTCTGATAACTCAGTCTGAGCTAATATGCTATGAAGAGGATCAGCGGCAGAGTAAAATTGGTCATGTCAATACCAAGAACTCTACCTAGGGTTCTAGGAATGATTAAGGGGTCCATCTCTAAGTCTCACTGAGGGGACTCCACAATATCTATTCAGGATTTTCTACTGAAGGGATCATACTCCTGTATAAAAGAAATGATACAAGAACCTTCAGGGGAAAACCAAGGGTACAAAACCGAAGAACTAGTCCATGTCATAGAAGACAGGTGGCTCAAGCCATGAAGAAAGGGTTACACCTAGTGTAGTTTGGTTACACGTCATGTTTCTTGACCCCGGGTACTGCCCCTGTAAACGACCTGTGTCATTCGTTCAATTCGTATAAAACCAAACTACATGGCGTGTAAAAAAGGCACATGCCGTGTTCCTTGACCCCGGGTACTGCCCGTGTAACCGTCAAGTGTCATTCGGCTTGTCAGATGGAAAGCAAATAAATTGCATTTAGAAGAATCACACGTCATGTCCGAGCACCAGGGCTCACTTTAAGTATGTTGTCCATGTGCCCGTACACAGTCTCTGATAGTGTTCGTGTCGCCTACCTGTGTACCAGTACACGGGGTATCCCATGTGTTTGGCCGGGTTTGGCCGAGGAGGGGTATACACAGATTGTCTTTGGCCGTGTACCCTTCCCGTGTCCATGTACTCTCAGAGTACACGCCAGGTGGTCCACCGACGAACACACGTCGTGTAGCCCATACTACACGTCGTGTAGTCGGGAAATTTCCAAAATGATGTCTTCTTCCTCGTGCTTCGGCCAATCTTATGTATCCATGATCTCTCGTCCGTTCGTCCCGATACACCAGAAATTGGTTTGGTTCATCATAAGAACACTGTGATGGGTGTTTTCGGCCTTTAAAATGGATCATAAACCTCGAACGATCTATCCGATGAAAAATGACTAAAAACTCATTACTCTCGATCCGCTCCGAATAGTCCGCCGATATCGCCATTGCACCTCCGTGACACCGCTCCGGGGTTGGATCCACAGTTTGGGATCATTGGGTCACATAACGGATGCGCGACGATCCATCATTCATCACCCCGAGAAGAACGTGAAGAACACAGTGAAGAACGCGAGAATTTGGGGAAGAAGAACACAACAAAATCGAGAGGGATGAACCACGATCGATGTTCGTATCAATCTTGGTCCATCACCGTTAGGAGGTTGAACGAAACCAAAACAAATTCAAGAATCAAAACCCCAAGATTCCAAAAAAAATCCCTTCCTGCAAGAACGATCGTTCCGCGGGATAATCTGTTCGTGGATTAGTCTGCATTCAATGTGGAAATCAAAATTGGGGAAGAAATCACAAACAAACAACCTACCTGGATTCCACGGCATTCGTCTGCAATGATCCGGTTGCTGCGTCATCGTCGCCGCATTGGGGGTTTTTCTTTAGCGCCTCTAGAGCCACCAAGCATTTCAGGGTTGTGAATTTTGTAACCCTGGACCCATGCACTATCATTTATTTAAAATGGATAAAGATATCCACTACAACAGATTTAACAAAATATTTTAAAGTAAATATTTTATTACGGTTAAATCCAAAACCCAGTTTTTTCCACCGACCTGTGCCAGTTGATTTTAGGTCTCTCCTAGGGTAAACTCGCTGCTCTGAACGCAACGGTACCATCAGAGTTTTGATCCGAGCACCTGTTCAGGAGTTATTCCAATTTTTTGGAAAACCGCACGCGCGTGTAATTTTAATTATTAAATTAAATTCAAACATTTGTTCCAGGATCACTGTGCCTTAGAACTGCACGTCGTCTCAGAGCCCGGTCTCGAATAATTTCCTATATAATATTGAAATAATACATGGAAAAATCTGGGACATTACATCACAGCACCCTTAGGTCATTTACGTCCTCATAAAGCCAAAACAAGGGCTACCCAAAAAAGATGTGGGTACTGCATGTGAATCGGAGCCTCCCTCTCCCACGTGCTCTCCTAGAGATTCTCGTGATGCCACCGTACACAAAAAAAAGAGAATAGATCATCCATGAAAGATCTTCTCCTGTTGATCCTCAGTACATACTAGGTACTCTATAAATGTCATCCCATCGTCGATGTCCAGCTCGACCCAGTCGATAACTTGAGATGGGTCATGCACGTACCTCCATAGCTGCGACACATGGAAGACATTGTGTACCCGATCCATTTGAGGAGGTAGAGCCAAGCGATACTCCACCTCGCCAACTCTACCGAGAAACTGAAAAGGGCAAATGAACCTCGGTGATAGCTTGTTGCCTCATCCAAATCTCTGAAATCCTCGTCAGGGTGAGACCCGAAGGAACCCATGGTCTCCCTCCTCAAAATCCAAGGGCCTCCACCTCCTATCGGCATAAGACTTTTTCTGAATCTGTGCAGTCTTCATCCATTCCGGGATGACCGGAACCTTTTCTGTAGTATCTCCCACCATATTTGGGCCCATGAGTGTTGACTCTCCTCAGTCAGTCCAACAATGTGGGGACCTACAAGGTCACCCGTATAGAGCCTTGAAAGGTTCCATACCAATAGTGGAATGATAAATATTTTTGTAAGAAAATTCTACCAATGATAGGTGATCCTCCCATCTATGACTGAAGTCAAGAATGAAAGCTCAAAGCATATCCTCCAGGACCTGGATGGTCCGCTCTATCTGACCATCAGTCTGGGGATGAAACGTTGTGCTCAAGTGTAACTGAGTCCCAAATTTTTCCTGTAATCCCTTCCACAACAGGGATGTGAAACGAGAATCACAGTCTGAAATGATCATTGATGGAAATCCATTAGTGGAACTATCTCCATCACGTAGAGGCGCCCCAAGCTCTCTACTAAATTTTGCTCTCATATGTATATGAAGTGGGCCGACTTGGTGAGTCGATCAATGATCACCTAGATGGCATCATGTCCCCTAGACGTACGTGGTAAACATGTCATGAAGTCCCTGGATATCTCGTCCCACTTCCACTCTAGCACCTCAAGGGGCTGAGTCAAACCTTCTAGCACCTGGTGCTCAGCCTTTACTTGCTAATAAGTAAGGCACCGAGAGACAAACTTTGCCACACCCTTCATTATTCTTGGAAACCAAAACTGACGTCGGAGGTCCTGATACATCTTTTTTATGCCTGGATGTACCACCAAAGGGGATGTATGGAACTCCCTCAGAAACTCCTCCTGCAACGTCACTGGCAATACCCTGCACCCTCTTAAAAGAACAACGTGCTCCCCACCTTCTGAATATCCATCAGCAGCATCACCTGTGGATATCTGAGCACGTAGAGTCTCACAGCTTGCATCCTCACACTTCCTGGGTCTCTATTTCACTGAAAAAAGATAACCTTGTTCCATCACTGCGGACACACCACAACCTTTGCATAAAACAGTCGAACAGGGCATGAACTATGGATAGCCAATCTATACCAAGAAAGTAATAATAAGGCCTCGACGCTACCACCGAGAAGTTCCAACCGATACTCTTGCCTCCAAGGGTTAGGTCACACTATCTATAGAGGTGTGAGATCTCTAATTGTTCTCCAGTCAGTGTTTATAAGCGTAAAGGTCGAGTCAACGACTCAACTGGAATCTCAAGTTCTAGAAAAAGATAAACATCCAGAAAGGAATGACTAGCACCTATGTCTATCAATACAGTATCCAAGGTTGAAAAGACATAGATAGTACCTCTAATCATTCTGGGAGTACTTGGGTCACAAGCCTTTGCCACCTATAACTGTCCCTGCTTTTGTCCACCAGCTCCTTGAGCCTAGGGTGGACCTCCTAGGGGTGGTGGTGGTAAAAGATCAAAATTTCAACCACCTCCAGCTGCTCTCCCAGCTCCCCTACCACATCCGCCGCACCACAGATCTTTTTTCAATACATGTTACCTCTGCCTCGGTGGTCCATCCACTTCCCCCGTGTCAGTAGTACGGTCGGTCAGACAATCCCAAGCGAGATGTCCCCTGCCATCACATGAGTAGCATCGCCTCTCTCGAGGATGGCTGGATGCGCCTTGCAAACACTGTATGGCAGATCCCCTGTCCTGAGATCTCTTGGGAAAACGTCTCCCACACCTGGGTCCTTGACTTCTGCTCCCAGCTGCCGAGGACTCTGCTCCAGCTCGCCCACTACTGACATCTTCTGGCTGTCTCTACTATGCCGAGAAGCTCTCGACCACCAGATCTCACTCGAGCACCCCATCATAAGTAGGAATGATCATAGGGATGATGCTAGATTGGATATCTCTACCCATTCTCCACTCAAAATTATGTGCTCTGAAGTATTGATCTTTGACCATATCCATCGAGTACTACGAGAGGTCGATAAACCTCGACGAATAGTTAGCCACTGTTATGGTTCTCTACTAGAGTTGAAAAAAGCTCTTGTATGCGTACTGATCTCAGGGTAACTGGTGAAAACTACTATATGAAGAGAATCTAAAACTATGACCATGAAAGTGTCACCACGTCGTGGGTCTGGATAACCAAACTCCACCATCGTTCTGCCGAGCCCTGCAGAAGGCTCGCTGCCAGGATCACCATCTGGTCTGCTGGTGTCCTGACCAAACGGAAGACTCTGGCCACTGCCTCAAGCCATTCATTTGCTGCCTAAGGGTTAGGCTCACCTCAAAACCTGAGGGTTCTCTATCTCTAAAACTCATGGAGTGCACTTAACATGCGCTCCTCCTCCACGGGTACAGTAGGTACTAAACACTTCTCCACAGGTGGCGGGATAACTGGCACACCACCTGGTGGTAAAACTGGGGGATCTGGGCTCTATATCAAGGCTTCATCAATGAGGGGGTCATTCTCATAATCAAGCTACTGGATCAAAGTGGGTGCGCATCGTGGAGGCATCCTGTTAAAGAAAGAAGATGTATCTTAGTCAGTGAATATATCTGGAGAGCTGACTCAAAAAAGACAAGGAAATCGCAACCCATTCCTATACGATGCATGTACCATTATTTTTCCCATACAACTAGTGTTCTAATGTTCCGAGTCAAAAAGAAAGTCATCAGAGTCCTTATGTAAGGATACATCGGCTTCCCGCACCAACACTGGGGTCCTTGGCCTGAAAGCCAAACTCGAAACACTTAACACTATTGCCCCAAACCAACTCATAGACTCTCGGTCCTAAGGTCGAACTGACCACCTCTAATACCACTCTGTCATGACCCATCACAGTGGGGCCCGAGCCGCAACTCCCTAAGCCCTCCTCTTATAGGCCAGCGGCTGGTGACTAGCACCGAGTAGGCATGCTACTAACATGGGAGACATTGCCTATAAACCTGTACACACGCACACACATCTCCAAGCCCACAAAGTTGAAAAGTAAGAAATACTAAAAATGGAAATGCATGCATATACTAAAACCCAACCACAGAGTATGGTAGGAAGTAAGGTAATGGGACTAAAATCTGTAGTCGTAGGAACACACCTCAGCCCGCCTGATCTCACTGAGCACCGTCTGGTTCTGGTCCACCTAGAATCCTGTCAAAGGCTCGCTCGTCTGCTAAAGACACGACACGTGCGGGAAATGCCCAAGTAGGGGTGAGTATAAAAATTCCCAGTAGGACACCCCAAACCACAAAAGAAATACAACAAGGGAAAATACCACAACGAAAGATACATTCAGATCTACACAGTATATTTCTACCGAACATATAACAAGATATCCAGATATACTCATACATGATCGACTACCGCAAAACCAGAACTAAGAAACAGCTCAAAGAATCCACCAAGCATGCAACCGGGAGAACACAATCCTAGGTCTGAAGAGAGATATTTGAAGTACTCGTTCTGGGAGAACACACTCCAAATGTACCTTGAGAACATGATGCTCAGATGAGGATCAAAACCAAGTCATGGGGGGATTCCGACAACTCAGTCTGAGCTAATCCGCTAAGCAGAGGATCGGTGCTCGAGTAAAGTTGGTCACGTCAATACCAAGAACACTACCTAGGGTTCTAGGAATGAATAGAGGATCCAGCTCTAAGTCTCATAGAGGGGATTCCAAAAACTCTATTTTGTAAGTTCTGCTGAAGGGATCATACTTCAGTATAAAAGAAATGATACCAGAACCATCAGGGGAAAACCAAGGGTACGAACCCTAATATCTAGTCCAAGTCACAGAAGACAGGTGGATCAAGCCATGAAGTAAAGGTTACACGGCATGTAGTATGGTTACACGCCGTGTTCCTTGACCCTGGGTACTGCCCATGTAATCGGCCCTGTCATTCATTCAAGCCGTATAAAACCAAACTACACGGCGTGTAAAAATGGCACACGCCGTGTTCCTTGTCCCTGAGTCCTGTCCGTGTAACCGGCCCATGTCATTCGGCTTGTCAGATGGAAAGAAACTACATGAAATTTAGAAGACTCACATGCCATGTCCAAGAACCTGGGCTCGCTCCGTGTATGCTGGTCATGTGCCCGTACATGGTCTCTGCCCGTGTTCGTGTCGCCTGCCTGTGTACCAGTAAACGGAGTATCCTGTTTATCTGGCTGAGTCTGGACGGGGAGGGGTATACACGGCGTGTATTTGGCCGTGTACCCTACTCGTGTTCGTGTACTCCCAGAGTACACGACAGGTGATCCGCCGATGAATACACACCATGTAGCCGATACTACACGACATGTAGTCGGGAAATTTCCGGAACGCCGTCTACTTCCTAGCGCTTCGACCGATCTTTCGGATCCACGATATCTCGTTCGTTCGTCCCTATATTCCGGGGATTGGTTCAGTTCATCATACGATCACTGCGATGGGTGTTTTCGGCCTTTAAAACAGATCATAAACATCGAACAATCCATCCGAAGAAAAATGCCTGAAAACTCATAACTCTCGATCCACTCCGAATCGTCTGCCGATATCATCGTCACAACTCTGTGACACCACTCCGGGGTTGGATCCACTATTTGGGATCATTACGTAGCAGAACGGATGCGCAATGATCTGTCGTTCATCGCCCCGTGAAGAATGCGAAGAACGCAACGAAGAACGCGAGAATTTGGGGAAGAAGTACACAACAAAATAGAGAGGGACTAACCTCGATCGATGTTCGTGTCGATCTTGGCTCATCACCATTAGGTGGTTAAATGAAACCAAAACAAATTCAAGAATCAAAACCCCACGATTCCCACAATATCCCATCCCGCAAGAATGATCGATCTGCGGGTTAATCTGTTCGTGGATTAGTCCGAGTTCTTCGTGGAAATAAAAAACGGGGAAGAAATCACAAACAAACATCCTACCTGGATTCCGCGGTGTTCGCCAGCGATGATCCGGTCACTACGTCGTCATCGACGTGTTGGGAGGTTTTCTCCAGAGCCTCCAGAGCCGCCAAGGGTTTCAGGGTTGTGAGGTTTGTAACCCTGGACCCATGCGTTAACCTTTATTTAAAAAGGATAAAGATATCCGCTGTAACATATTTAATAAAACATTTTAAATTAAATATTTTATTACGGTTACGTCCAAACCCCAGTTTTCACCACCGGCTAATGCCAGTTGATGTTAGGTCTCTCCTTGGGTAAACTCGCTACTCTGAACTCAACAGCATCATCAAATTTTTGATCCAAGCACCCGTTCAGGAGTTATTCCATTTTTTCAGGAAAACCACATGAGCACGTAATTTTAATTATTAAATTAAATTCAAACATTTGTTCCAGGCTCACCGGGCCTCAGAACAGCATTCCCTCTCAGAGCCTGGTCTCAAATAAATTCCCATATAATATTAAAATAAATAATGGAAAAATATGGGACATTACACCTTGGCTCATCGAACCTCTTCCCAATTAATCTCTCTACATCTCTCTCTTCCACCTAGATGCCTTACCTTATGTAGAGGGCACTTCAGGAAATTATTCTGCTTCAAAAAAAGGGAGATACCCTATTTAAAGGAAATGTATTCTCTTAAGTTCTTTTCTTTTATTTTACTTCTCCAAACCCATAAAATATTTTTATTCCTTTATTTTATAAAAAACTAGTATCCTCAATATACTAGGATGTTGTTATGAGAAGTATTTGAACTACACTTCTACACACCTCCTTCCAATGGGTAAAGGAAAAACTTTTTCTGTGGAGGGAGAACTACTACCTCACAAAATGTTGATTGATCAATATTCTCCTATAACCTATCATGATGTCCAATATTATGGAACTATATTAATATATGATATATATTATGTTTATGTTTTCTATATTATTCTATGATTTTTTATTTCACCAACATACCTTTATGATTTCCAATATGTGTAACACAATAATTTCATTCGAGGAAGTGCAAACTACTGCACCCTTAAGGTTATATGATTCGTTCATGACATACATGGAACTTTTAAATTATGACATTATAAAATTAGGTAACAAATATATATCTTATGATATTATATAGGAATCCTAATATAACTTTGTATCATTAATTTCTCATTCCATTAAATATGAAATATAAATGAATGTAGTGTTCATTCGTACGTATGGAATACCATCTTCCTGAACAGTGCATTTCATTTCTTATCTCCAAATTTTATGTACTTTTACAAATAAATATATGTACTGGATATATAATATATATGTGATATCTAAATCATGAATATTTTTCTAGAGATAATGGAATTTTGACCACATGGAAAATTGTAATTATAACAAGTTTATTTTTTACTCAAGATCCAAACATTGACAAAATGTACAATAAAAACTCAAATAATTAAATAATTTTTATAGAAAGGAAGAATAATCAACATATGAGTCATGTTGGACATGAGGTATGGAGTTTCTTATATCACTTTTAATTCCACGATATTTCCATTGATCACCACTTAATTATTGCATGTGGTGTATTGTTTACTACAATTTGATATATTTTTTCATGATTCACTTTATGTTCATGGAATTCTATGATTCATTTGGTGGTTATAAACTTTTTTCATACGACTCAATTGATTACAACGTAGTAAGAAGTTTTCATCTCACTTTTTATTCATGTGACATTCATGCTATATTTACCACTATTTTCTTTTGTGTGGTGTATGTACTACCCATTATTTTATTAATTGTGTAATATAATTTCATTTATTTTTATTTACATGTTCATTTTATGATTCTTCTTTCATGGGCTGTATATGTCATAAGTAACCAAATCGGTATGTGAACATTTCACCCTCCTCATTTTAAAAGATATTTTTTTATGTCTTAATTTACATCTTCTTATGTTGGGATATGTACTTATATATCCTTATTTCTTTAAATTTTATTTCCAAGGGATAATATACCATTTTATCTCTCATCAACTCATTTTCTCAATTTTAATGTGATGCTGTTAGGATCTCGAATATTTTTAAGGGAAGTTATTAACCTAATTTCCATTCATTGGATTAAACTTATACTTCTTGATTATGTTGTTATATGAATATGTGTGAATTACCTCTGATTGTTTTACACTTAATATCCACTTATATTTTGTGTATTCATATTTGTCACTCATAATTATTTCATTGATTTTTCCTTAATCCAAATAATATTATCTTTGCAAGTGACATTGTCTCAATTTGCATTCCATTGAAACTTATTGTTGTTATACACCAATTCACTTTTATATGGTGTATATACTACCCTTTGACATATTATATCATGAATATATTTATTCTCATGATATTATAAGATTTGATTAATTTTATTCCTCAATTATTTGTATTCAAGTGTCTCTCTTTTGGTTAAGAACTCTTTAAATAAAATATCATTCTAAATGTTTTAATGATTTATTCTTCTAAATCATTCTCATTAATGTCCATGTTTTAAAAATGGTTATAAGGGTATATCTATATGGACATTAATGTTTTAAAATGATAATTCCTTTAAAATCATCCAAGATGTACGAGAAACGTTGATTCAAAAATCTCTTTATTAAATGTTTTAAATGGATTTGAAAATGGATTTGGTAAAGCATCTATTACATCAATATCTTGAACAGATATATTGTGATTGCAATATGGAAATTATATCTTTCTTTCATTCTTGTATTATGTGTTATGATTTATAATGGTACATGGAAATTTGACGGGTGGTTATGGATAAACCAAATGATGGGTGGTGTTGTGATAAACTAGGACGACTTGTTACGTTATAACCTCCAATACATAGGGTATGGAAGTCAGCCGTATGGATATTCTATTGAGTGATATGTGTGGAAGATGACAATATGGTAATTCCATTTAAGTACTTTTATGTCCCATGTTACCTATATATGTTATGTGTTCTTTCTATGGGTTTTATGGTATAGTTTTCGTTAAAAAAGGGTAAGCAGTGATCTTTTTAGTGAAGAGTATTTATTACTTGATAAAGGTAAAAAGTATTAATTATGATAATTTATTCATGGTTTACTTGTTGTTTTGAAAAAATAATAGTTTTCCTTCCTTGTGTTTCCCTTATTGAGCTTTCTCTCATCCATATTTTTTGAAATTTATTTCATAGGACATAAAGTCGAATAGGGGCAAGGATGAGATCAAGGCAAGGTCATAATGTCCAAAACATGGGACTATACATTTTTATTTTTAAGTGATTATATTTTATGAAAAAATGGATACTCAGTACTAGTGTCTACATGTAATAATCAAACTGATATGTAATAGTTATGGCCTAATTATCTAAAACTCTAAACCTAAAAAGATCCTCAATGTGAATTCCTGATTTATCTCAAGATTATGTAATGTTTAAGGACAGGTTATTATAGTAATAAACGGTTGAAAACCATCATATATTCGGGTAAAATAAAGTTCTGTTAACTTTACTAGAATATAAATACATTTCTATATACGCACAAGCCGATGGGGATACATAATTGATTCATCTAGTGGTAGTTAGCCTGAAAATCTAGGGTTGGGAATTTTGTCAATAATCACCTTGATGCCTGATGAGTGGGCCCAAGACCACTAACTTGAATGGACAATACCAGTGGGATTATATTTTTAATTTATACTTGAAATTTATGAATCATGATAAATGATTTTTTCTACCATTTTACTGGTCTCCTAACAATAATAATAATTGAACCATATTATTATCTTAAATGGATAACCTAATAAATTTAATGTAACATAAGAAATATATTTTACTAATATGGGTACTTAAAACAACCTTGACAACATCATATAATTTCATATTTGATTAGGGGTTGTTCTCCTAGATATCCACATAATTCTATAGAATAATGATTAATTTTTTTCCATGTTTTTCATTATATAGATTGAGAAGTTTTTATTTAGCTATATATTCCATAGGGAATCATATAAAATGTATTGAGGCCTCTTTTGGTGAACAAATTGAACGTGATTAGGTAATTGGTTGGGGAATATAAATAAATATCCCCTTGATGCATTGACAGATTGCATGAGACAAAATTGGTTTTTTTGGGTGTATTTCTCCCCCCATACCAATATAGTGTCCATTAAAAGGTCATTAATAATATGTTTTCATGTCCAAAATTATTCATTCCATTAGTATGTGATGAATGATTATTTTTCTCAATGTTTTCATTTATTATCATAAATATAACATGATCTCATTTTCTATTCACAATAGATTCATATTGTTTATTTAATCATTCCATATCACTGATGTATTGTTATTTTTATGATTACTTCCACAATATGCTACTTTTTACAAATTATCTGATCTCACTATTATTTTTTCCATTCCTGTGGAATCCTCTAGGAGAACAATGTTTTTTTTTCAAGTATGTGATGGAAGAGATAATAATTTTCATCAAATGTGTTAATTTTTAATCTTATATCCACAAATGTAATGTATGTATACATATTGTATTCTAATACTACTAATCTTTTTTATTATTCAAGAGGTCATGTATTTTGAACCAAAAATCTAATATAACTATTGGTTATGGGTTATTTTGGAGTTTGGGATGATATATTAATCTCATCACTCATTTTTATTTGTTCATATTTGTTTAGGTGTTAGTAAAGGGGGTTGATGTTTTATTTTCTAATTTTAAATAACAAAAAAAATGAAGAAAAAACAAAAATTGTGTAAGAAAATCTCAAATAACTAGGATGATACTTATTAATATTCCTATAATAGATATTATAAAAGATCATATTATCATCCATAAACCGGAATAATGGAATGGATGATACCTAATTCAAAAACCCCTCTAACACAAAACATGGATCTCCCATACACATAACTTCTTCTACTGGATAAAGAATCACCCAAAAGTAGAATAATTTCTCAATATAATCACCTCATCAATGAATATCATCAATATTAAGGTAATATTCTTGAATTAAATAATCACACATCCTCTTAAAATCCTAATGTATGAAATCCTAGATAAAAAGTGGGGAAATATCAAGGGAGAGAGAGAGAGAGAGAGAGTAACAAACACTTCTTATGGTTAGATATAATGACACATCTACATTTCACCATATTTATTTTTCTTAGGGAATAAAAAGGTGAACATTCTCGATAAAAGGCTTTAGGGACCATTAATAACCTCTTACTTGATCAATATTCAAATATTAGATATCTCTAAATGAAACTCAGAGAACACACCACATGATAAAAATAAAAAATATATTTTATATACAAATAAGAGAAAAAATAAAAATGTCTAAGAAAATAGGATATGAAAAGGGAATTATATCTTACCTCTGATAATAAATTAATGATTCCCATGTCCAGGAAAAGAAAAACAATTAACCCCATCCAATTTTTATAAATATAATAATTGAGAAAACTAATCTAACATTCAATTTTATCCATGTGGAACACTCTCATTTGTTCTTCACAAACATCAACCATAATTCATATTGTTTGATGGACATTGAAAAAAATGCAACCATCCCATGTATAAATACCCTACAGATATATCCAATATTTAACACATCATTCCCATCACATAGGGAACAATCTCAAATCATTCATAATTTCTCAATTTTGAGCTTCCCTTTTTTCATCATCAATTCCACATTTCAGAATTTATCACTCACGTGAAATTTTAATTTCAAATTATCTAGTCTAGGAGGAAACTTTGTGATAGTGTGTATTAATAAATTTTCTAGGACTTTCCCTGTCCCATGATGTGTAGACAACGTTTCATTTTCCTTGTCCTTATTCTTAGATAATTAAATGTGATTCATGCATAATATGTATTTTCCCATCATGTTTCAACCCCCAAAAATTTTCATCATAAAAACAATAAAGGGAAATATCATTAAATATTCATCCATCAAACATACCCCTCAATATGGTCTTGACACTATGAGTACCAACATCATTTTTTAATTTTTTTTAAACATTATTCCCAATGGATTATGTATTCATATCATCAAATGTAGTTCTGTAGTTTACTCAATCATCTTCAATAATTAGTTCACTGAATCTCAATAAATCATAAATTCAAATATAATATTTATGATAAAAAACATACAATTTCATCAAACACAAGTTATAGATCTTCAACCTAGATTGGTATCAACAATCAATTCAATTTCCTAATCTTCTATAAGATATAGCCATGGTACTGTCTTAATATTCCTCCACAAATACTGAGTTACGTATTTATTTGCCTTCATTTAAATAATAGTAGAATTTTTTTGAATTAAATACATTTTGACATTTTATTTGTTTCAATTGATCATTTCTTTCCTTTAATCAACATACTTGAGTGGTCATGAAAAATTTGGTTACTCAAACCAAGTCACCATATAACCACAATCACAATATATGATATGACCTAAAAATGAATCCTCATTTAGGAAAAGTGTAGAACATATACCGTGTATCTCATAAAACCACTTCAACAACATTATTGGAGAGATTTGGTTCTCATACTTATTTTTGAAGGGCCTATATTAGAGAAAAACACTAAAATAGATGTCAATACAAAAAAATTGTCTCTTCATGCATCAGTCCTCAGAAATCATGAATTTGAATCGACTTCATCATATTCAGTGGCTCGATCAGCCTAAATAGATCAATAGGCCAAATTCATTAACATATCTTTAGTGTCTTCAAAATCTAAATGAATGTCTTCAATAAAATCAATCTAGGATTATTATAATTTTCAATTTCAGTTCAGCAAGTGCCTCACCTAAAATAATGACACCATTAAACAAAACACATCATCGAGTTTCATGATTAATTATAACAGTTCATGAGTTTGGTTATTCTATTACTTCCAAAAAATCTTTGAATGACATATAAATTAATTATCCTCATATTTTATTCTTAAATATTGGATTCAATATCTATTTAGACTATGAGAGTTTCGTTTCTTCTTTATGTAGCCACAAATTCATTTACTAAATGACAAAAAAAGTGAAAAGATATATTTATGTTATTAATTTATGGAAAAAATTGAATCCCAAAATCCATTTTTCTCCAAAATTATTGGTCTTAAAATTCCAATTCATGGTCAAATGTACAATAGAATGTTATTTTCAAAAGATTTCAATTTCATAATGTGGTATCTTGTTAATGTGTATTGATGGATTTTTGGATTTTGGTCAAACTAGTGATTGTTTTCATTTGATTGTGATTAAGGGATGATTAATGTTTTGGAATTTTAGGTCCAAGATCTTTACAAATTTATAAAAACACACACACGTTGGGTTCACGTTTTCCATGTGATAGCTTATAGATATCACTAGATTAATACCTATTGTTGATTTGAAATTTAATCTTATAGTAGGTTGTACATGATCATGTGGTAGATTATGCCAATCATTTTTTTATTCAAATCCCACTTTAAAGATAAGTGTGAACCATACACTGACCCTCTATAACAAAGATAGCCATACAGATTTCAAAATTCCGAATATCCCAAAATAAGAAACATCAATGCTCTATAAACCGTCTCCAGACACCCGGTTTCAAATTTCAAAACCCTAGGACCACATCAATGCCTTGATCCATGAACATGTGTTTAAAGTTATCATGACACAAACACTTAATCAACTATTACTCAGGTGGTTGATTTATTATTTGAATTCTCAAATGTGATACAGATCTATTATCTTCATGTGGAATATTTGAATTTTTAACATACATTTGACCAATTGACTACATGACCACATCAAATCTTGTAAACTAAGAGAGTAAACAAAAACTCCACCAATTCAATTTTTATATCCAGATAAATAATGAATTGATTTTTTAAAAATCAAGGAAAATTAATACGGGAATTTAATTCTAAAAAAATACATATAATTAAAACAATATTTTTTAAAAATTCATTCAGACATATGATTTTTTTTTGGAACCATTAAAACAATATGTTTTATTAAATCTCATTAAAAAAACAAATATTCCTATTTTTACATGAAGATCAATTCAAATTGTGAAATTTAAAACAATTTTCTATCACATATTTAAATTATTGATGTATAATTATATATGTATTTGTAAAAATAATTTATTGAAATTAAATACTTTTTTCACTAACCTAATTTCATCAAATTAAATTGAAAAAAATGATAGAATTAATTCATTGAAATAGTACAAAATATTTTTCAAAAAATAAATTGAAATTCATGGACATGAGATTTATGAAATTGATAAAAAACTTCTAAATAATAATTTTGATTTCCATGGAATTATATTTTAAAAAATGATCAATTATTAAAAAATTTATGATTAACACTCGTATTAATATAATAAAAAATCACATAACCAATATAGATTTGGAAGTGTGTAAAACAAATTCAATATCATAGAGATAATCATCAAAAAATGTGTGGGGTTATCTTCAAAGCTTTTATTTTCAATTTTGATTAGATAGAGATATATCAAGTGATATTTCCAAACATCATTGAAATATTTTATGATTTATTACGTGGTGGATTTTTTGGATCTCTGCCTGAGTGTGAGATCAAGAATATGATGGATAATATGACAGGAAAGAATCTCATTTATATTCCACATTATCTGATAGATCCTATAAATCATCAATAGTTGAAGAATTAGCGACTGGTCCTAATGAAAAATGGGTTTATCTATTTGAGTACACCCTCTTAGGGTTCTCTAGTATCATTATCCAATAACCCTAATGGTTTCTTAAGGTTGTGTTTGTAATATCAAAAACTGAGCCACATAATTATTATGAACAGATATACAATCCCTCAAATCATCCCAAATCCATTTTTTGATATTTTATAAAGCCACTTTAAGGAAAATTACACTTCATCAAATCAAATACCTATTCAATGAGGTTAAGGTTTCTTGATTATTATCTAATATATATCTATGTTTATGGTAACATTAGTTTTGGTTAAGTCATTCAAACATTTCTCATAAAATATTCAATATCAAGTATGGAAATTAGGAGTAAGACATGATGTTTTTTGGGTTAACGAATCACTACTAGTGTTTTTGACCATGATGAATAGGGTTCTCATCAATATATAGATACTTTTTTGGAATGTTTATTTATTATATTACAGTGTTATACCTATTAATAGATTATAATGATTATTTTTTTGAGGAATTTTTGACAATAATATGAGGGAATCATCTTTATAAAAGATTATTAATGTGACAGTTTTGGATTGGATGATTACACTTTATTCGGAGTGTGTTATTCAAGGCATTTGTATCTTTGGATCCATATAAATTTATGGATATAGTTTTTTTTGATGGAACTACAAATGTATCCATGGTTCGAAGATTCTTTATATAGGATGGATATTAACATTGGTTCATTAATGATATCTCCCTCTTAACAAATTCTTTGATGGAATAGAATTACAAGTGAGTGAGATTTAAGTACTCTACTACTTGTGAGGATACTTTTATGGAGATGAAGGATTGGTTAACATCCATGTTGATCATTAAATTAACAAATATATACAATAAATAATATTTTTATTAGGATTCATCTACTGTTTCTCTCTGGGTATTATTAATACATGGTGGCCATGGAGTTGATTATGGGTCTGGACAGTTGAGGACACATAAGCATAACTAACCAAATCACTAAGATGTGTCTCAATGTTTATGAGTATCAAGGATAAGATAAAATTTATTATTCATCAATTTCTTTAAATAATCAATAGGGTGATATATAGTCATCTTTCTGACTAATATTTCTTGGGGATAAGGGATAGTATATATGCTAGCGGCCAATAATGGACAAGACACTAGATACTGAGGAGGCTCTATATATTTTTGGATGTGTGGTTATCCCTATGACAATGAAATAGGCATATATTTAGGCAATCAATGATTAAAATGGGTTTTAAATACTAGTATTTCAATTATGTTTCATTATGTGCACTTACAATATTGGTTCCTTGGGATGAAAAAGTAAATAATGGGGTGCATTACAAGATAATACACCTATTTGAAAGTGAAAAATAATAATAATAGATCTGATGATATTCTTCATTATAAAAAAATATCATGTGTAATTGGGATTATTTGTTGATTAATTACATATTGGGGTGCCCTAGTATATCCTAAGGCCACGATGTAGTTTTGGGTGTCATGGATTGGACAATAAAGGAAGTCCATTTCTTATAGATCAAATAGTATTATCCCTTTAAATTGTTAGGTATGTCATATGTGTATGTGGTGGAAAAATTTCATGGGCTCAAATAGAAAATAAAATCAGACATGTACTTCATTTATACATCATGATTCTAGAAGGTGTTACATAAGGCATTGGGTATGCAATTACAACTGAGTACAACCTATCACTCAGAAACAAGCAAGAAGTTAGAGAATAATATTTTAGTGTTGAGGACATGATCCCAGAATATATGATTTATTTTATGGGTTCTAGGGAGCTTATTATACAATTTTAGGAGTTTTCTTTCATAAATTGTTACTATATGTCAACTAAGATCCATCTTATTGAGGTTTTTTGGGAGGTTGTGACGAAAGGATTTTCATTGTATAAAAGATGGAGATTTAGTTATTCATGTAAATAGTCTCATGAAATAATCCAAAGAGAAAATTCCATTCATTTACAATTTTTTTGACCACTCAATGAAAAAATAGATAATGTGTTGTCTAGGGATATCATCTCTTAGAGTTTGATCTATGTGACCTTGTTTTTTGAAAACAATCATTAAGGATTAGAAAAAAAAATTATATTTAGAAATAGGAGAAGTTATTGTCAACCATAGTTTTTCCATTTCATATGGAAGAGATAAACCATAATGAGTAATATTGATGGGAGAATATATCTAGATATGTCACTATTAATTATTTGTTTCATGTGACTCACCTTATATGGTATCATTAGGGAACATCATCATATTTCTGATTTTTGGAGGGAAGATGATTTATTATTTGAGGAGTGAAAAGTTCATATCATGGACCATAGTGATATTAACCTTCATAGAAGAGTGGTTCCCCTGGTACTAGTGTTGTTGTATCATAAAAATGGTATATAGGAGATGGGGTAATGAGAGTTCCACATGAGAGCTTAGTAGATAGTGTTATTCACCAATGTCCCTTGGTGAGTCTTCAAAGTACAACTCTTGGAAGAGCTATTATGGGGTGGGGAGGTTGTAAGATATTGAACTTTTTTTGTAGTGTTTCCATTTAAAATTTCGTAATTTTTGTTTATTTACACATACTTATATATATCATTGAAATAAGGGAGTTTATAGGATAATCCTAGTGGTTTGGTGCTCAAAATTTTAGATTTTGTATTAGCATCCTAGGGATCATTGTTTGCACATTTTCATTTCTAATAGTGCAACCCAAACTTGTGAAATACTATGATTAGGTTCATGATTTTCATCCCTTATTCAATATCCATTAATTCATGAAAAGTTTAATTGAATGTTTTAGATGCATTTCACATGGTCGGTGCACATTTTGATAAAAGGTGTGTCATAAATATGTGAAATGATGTGTCTTGGACAATGGAGGTCAGAAAAGATGATTCAGAGTTTATCTCACCATGTGATAAAACCATGAACCAAATTAAAATTTGGTTTTTTGATTTTTTTTTCTGTACAACCATTGATCCATTAAACTCGGATTATCCCCTATTTTCATGAGAACCACCACCAACAAGTGACACCCTTCTTCCAGGGGACCTGATTATATTTTCATGATTATTGATCATATTTTGTGGAGTTTGGTGTTATTGAATTCTTAAGTTAGGGATATTGTTTTTTATACACTCTCTCCTTATTTATTATAATAATATATGTTCTCTTTATCTTTTATCTACTATACACAATTTTAGAGATTTTTTTTCTTTGTGATTGTCTGCCATTATAGAAAGAATCGATGGTATTTTTTGGTCAAGTGAAAACCTCATATGCTATAGTAAGTGGTCCCCATATTTTCTAATAGTCTCATCATTATTTTCAAGTGGATGTATTTTCTGGGAACACCAACCTACAGTGAATTGTCCTTAAATTTAATTAAATACATTAATCAAGATGTTTTTTTGAATATGATACATGTTCCTTATGAATAATGAACCTACATGTAGAGTGATCCCATGGGGACACCTAGGTTGAATTGAAACTTGAATTTGATAATAAGTAATAATAAATTAGAATGGTTTTCCTTGAAATGTTAATTGATATCATGTGATATTGTTATGATAAATGTTAAATTTAAAAAACTATTTACATAAGTTAGATGGATAATATGATATGGTAGGGTAATTTTTATCCCAAGTGGAATGATTAAATTGAAATGGTAACCAATAATGTGTGATTCAGTTGACAAATTGTAAAAGGGTTATGTTTTGATAAGCGGTAATTAATGATGATATAGAGAATGGTAAAAAATTAGTGAAATTAAAAATGATCAAGTAGAAGTCTTCATTTTAGTAAAATGATAATTATCTTGGAAGGGTATTTTAAATGATAGTTTACTGGTATTTCATTGATTACATTGAAAATTTTCAAAGAGATATTATCTAAATTCTCTTAGAGGGGAATTTATTTGATGAATTATAAACTCCCATAGATAAGTAGTGTAAACTCTTTGGGAGTGGTTCTATAAATGATCTTAGAGTTGTATTGATATTATGAGCTCATAAAAACACTTTATATGCTCTTCGGATGGTTTACTTATGTACATCAAAATCATTCTAGATTTTCGAAGACATCCAACACTAGTGAAAGTAGGTATGACTGACTTCATATGTTTCCTTGATTCCTGAACATCAGTGTTGTTATTTATTATTTTAATTATGTAAGTACATTTTTAATTATAGAACATATATATATACATTAATTTCAGACTTTTAAAATTATGGATGACATTGGTGGTGACCTACTTATTTGTACTCATAAACTATTTTTCCCACCAATGGTACCCGAGAAGACTATTATGTTGTAGTAAAAGTTAGTGAAACATTCTTGATTCTTTATATTTAGTTTGGGAAGAAAGAAGATATTATGTATAATGGGGAAAAGTTAATGTTGATACTAGATTGGGGATTATACTTCTATTTTTTGTCATTTTTTGCAATTTTAATGTCTACGAATTATCTACCTATAGGGTATAACATGGATCTTATGAAATACAACAAGTTGTTATAGAATATGATGTTGTTGTTTTTTATTAATGCATTATATGTATTGTGTTTTGTTTTATAGGGGTTGGAAATATGTGATTGGTTTTCTTTATAAATTTATTTACACTCTAATTAGAGGATATATTATCTCCCCATTATAGAACCTCAATGATTTTGGTTCGAATCTTTCATATGGTGTGAGAATCCTAAAATACAGTGTTTACTAACAATTTGGACGCCAATTTCTAATATAAGGATGCAGGATGTTACAGAATTCAATTATTATTTTATCATGTCATAAACTATGGGAGTTTGGGATTTTGAAACATGATCCATGGTAATTAAATCATAATATAGTTGTTACGAAGATGTAAAAATGGTTAAGAAACCCCATGAGTGTGAGATTTTCTATGAGAAATATTCTATGAACAAGGAATTTACAATTATCTAATATTCTATTAAATCATAGGTCTATAATCCTGGTATTGAATCACAACCAATGCCAATTTATTTTCCCCATATAAAAAATAAATATTAACAAATTTTTTGTGTTCAACCAAGAATTAATCATTAATTATGCTCAATTCTAAAATAAAAAAATGAATAATGGAAAGAAAACATGACCTAAACTATTAGTATTCTCTATCCCCCTCATTCAGTATTCAGTATTTCAAATTAGTTATGATTTTTTATATTCTATATAGATTATGTTTGATGATACATAAGAAAATGAATAAAGAGGTTTAAGATTACTTATTTTGGTATAGATCTTATTAAAATTATTTTTAAGGTTTCTGTTTCTTCTAATATCCATAATGACCTAACATAAAAATAGTTAAACATAATATATTTATAAACAAATAAAAATAAAGAAGAATAGAAAATAGGCTACAGTCATTCCCCAAGAGGTTGTGTGTTTTTACTTTTATATCCAATAAGTTTCTACATTCAATCCCATGTTCGATGTGGGTTGAGGCTCATGTTGTATGAAACATAAAATTTCATTTCTTCTAATATTATTCACTCTATACTTGTTATGAAAAATACTTTGGGAAGATTGATCCTTGTCTTCCTCTCTATATTTATAGTTCCTTTGGAATTGTGGAGGTGGTTATAGATTATATGGCTATTACCCTTTTTATTCAACTTGATGAATTATTGGAAATGTTGAGAAAATTTTTACTCCAGTGTGTTCATCCCCTTTTTATTTATTTTTGAAAAATTAATATATAGTTATATGTTTCTGGGTACATTTTTCCTCATTTACACTAGTTTACAAATCAATTAGGCGCTTAATTTTCTCTTAAAAATTGAACATTAAATATATGTCTGCATATTATTCATCTTCAATGAAAAATATTAAAATTAATGAGTTTTTATATTTATAATATAAAACAATGATTTAAAAATAAATTATAGAAATTTTAAATATAAAGGAAACCACTATTCTACCACCCACCTATAATGGATTTAATTGAATATTCTATTTATTATTGAATACAACTAATAAGTTACTTTTATGGTTTTATAGATGGTGGAATTCAAGAAAAACCTTCTTCCCTTGGTTCCTATTATAAATAATGTGAGAAACTTTTATCAGTAATTTCATTTCATTTGGATAATGCTAGAATTTTACCATGTCTATGTATATATCCATAAGCATATAAACATATTTTACATACTCATTCTAAATATTTTCTTTAATTTATTTAATTAACTTTATGATTTTCTTCATCACAACAATATGTGTAATCTCCCATTATATTTTTACAATAAATGTCAGTATTTCACTAAAATCAATGAGTGATATCATAAAAAATTCGATTTTTTTGTTTTTGTTTTTTTAACAATAATGGATAGTGGTAAAAAAGTAGATAATAACATAAAAATAATTCAAATTTTTTTATAATAATTTATCATTAATTCCATTTAAATATATTTTTTAGAATCTATAGAATGAAATATTAGTGTAGATCAGGGCCATCATTCAAAGTGTTATTCAATCACTCAGTCTCCTTCACTTATTTTTATCATTGTCCTTTTTTATATATTAAACATGTTAATGGAAATAAAGGATTTTTTGAATGTAGTGATAACAAATATGAAATAAAATTAAAAATCACGTGGTAAGTGGAATATGGGAAATGACCCTATGGTCACTAAGAATTCTCTTATTGTACTATTATATTATTTAATAAATTTTAATAATTAACTCATTAGAATTAATTTATTACTCATCTTATGTTAATTTTATGATATTATATACGCATGGAAGATCTACCTTGCATATCATACTACAAATTACCAAAAATGTTTGAAGAGTACACACATCAATCGATATTATGATACCATTCAAGGATTTGATTCCATTAGTTTCCATTTATTTTTTGACAGAAAAACTACATCATATAAAGAGTTAGATAAAAGAATATAGTGAAAATAGATGATGGAAATATGAGAGTGGGGATGATCCCACAAGGAGTTAATGGGAAAAATTTCCAACCGAATGTATCACAATCGCATAAAATGGTATAGTGATAAATAAAAACAAAATTTTGAAAGAATATAATATGACTAAAAGATTCACTATATATGAGAACCCATGGTTTTTACTCCTCCATTTTGGCCTTTTATAAGAAAAGTGGGGGAGATAGATTAAATAATGATGAAACATATACTCAAAAAAGTGAAAACAACTAATGGAATGGGGATAAATGAAACCATTGTATAAAAAACATAAATAATGAAATTAAAAAGGGAAATAGAATTGAAATACTATTGTACTATATAGAGAGTAAAAATTATATGTATCCCACAAATAATGGTATGTGATATACATGAGGCTTCACTATGATTTTTTAGATACTAGAAGCTGAGTTCTAGTATGGGTTGCACTCCATATTGAAATGGTGTATTGTAGGTTGTATACTTGTATGTTCTCTTAAAATTCATCCACTAGATTTTTAATATCCCCCATGATCCCTAAATACGCTTTTAAAGTATGTCATCCACTTGGGAACTCCATTGGTTCATTGGCTGATTGGGTGAAGCCAAATATATATACAACCCTCTCCCTATTCCGTGTGGCCACTTAGACATTGGATGGAATCAAGAAACTCAATAATTTTTTAGAATTATGATGGAGTGTAAGAAGGTATTGATAATATTCTATAGTTTAAAAAATATTCATTTGAATTCTAGGATTATTTCATAATCTAACAGATGTTTTTTTATGATACAAAATAGATCATCCATCAAAAAATAAGCATTTGGTGTTGACGTAATGTTGTAGATCAGATGATTCTTTCACCCATGGATTTTATTTCATTACTAGTTGGATTGATATTTTATTACTTTGGTTGAATTTATCATTCTAGATTTCAAATTAAAACTGATCTATTTGTTATTTTATAGTTTTTGTTTTATCATGATTAATATTTATTGTAATTCAATATTATTTTATCTCCTACTATATGATATTATTGTACTATTTATTTACCATTATGTGGGACATTGAAGATTATTTTACCCTTATCTAATTTATTGTATACCCTTATACATTCCTTTTATTATTCTGCATACATTTTCATGAACAGATTTTACTCATACAAAATTTTTCAAATACCCTTACGTGAGCTTGATCGTACCCTTATGTGGAATATGTATTGTGTGTGTTACCCTTACACGATCTAGGTTTTATCCTTACCTGAGAAGGGAATAAGTGGATTACCTTTAAACAATGTCTAGTTAACCTTTATTCATATGGGAAAAGGTTTTGTATACTTACATAGTGGGTGATCTATCCCTACATAGTGAGTGATTTACCCTTATGTGGGTGCTGGAAATCCCATTACACAAATTCTTTATTGAACACTCTATTATATTTTTTTTATATTTGGTTTGTTATGTAGTTGTGATGGACTGATTTATTCCGAACCTATCATTTTTTGGGTGATGTTTAGGCATTTCAATGACCTAAGTCTTCCTGGGGTATTTTATCTCATGTTCTATGGATTTTAAGGGAGGGAAGTGTTCAATTGATTTAATGTTTTTAGAGGGTAATCTAATAAATTTTATAGATAGAATGATTTTAAGATTGAGAAAGATGAATACCAGAGGAAGATATGTCTTTCCCTACATAGAATTCCATTTCTTTCAATATTAATGATCGATGTTTCCCTAATGTTGTGTTTTATTTGAGAACATTCACGATTCATATGTTGTTGTTTCTTATCCGTTTTTGTTCCACCTATAAATTCCCAAGAACCTCTATGATTTACTAGTTGTTAAATGTATTTTCTTGTAAGATTAATATAGTAATCACTTTTATTATAGGTTTTTATTATTATATATTTATTTTTTCCATGCTCAGTCTTGGTTTTATTTTTATTTTTATATGTTTTTAGAGTGTTTTTCACTATCATCCTTGATCAAGGGGAGGTATGGGATCATGATTTTCCAAGAACGTAATTCATCACAATGAATAATAGATAATGACACCTGAGTTACACCACCAAT
This sequence comes from Viscum album, assembly GCA_963277665.1. Lineage (NCBI taxonomy): Eukaryota > Viridiplantae > Streptophyta > Magnoliopsida > Santalales > Viscaceae > Viscum > Viscum album. Next base: position 1,223,987,505 of record OY728157.1, on the reverse strand, counting down.
AGGCCCTAGGGTGGTGACCAAAACCAAGGTAATTAAAATATCACAAAATGTGAGGTATTTTCCATTTTCTATTAACCATGATCAGAAGGTAAGTTGTATCAAATGAAAAAAACTCCATGGGAGATATACATAAACAAAAAAACTAGAATCCATCATATATGCACGGTTAAAATATAATTGATTCAAAAGAAGGAGTATCGAAAGTAAATACCAAAAGAAAATCTAAGTAGTGACATAATAACATTACCCAACATCCAAGCATGTAACTCCAAGTATGGTCCTTGTTTTCCTATTGGAATCATGGAAAGAGTTATATATTTATAAGAATAGAATACAAGTACACTAAAAAGGTAAAAACCAAATTCACCCATGCACAAGTGGGAGAAGAAAACTAATTCCCATGTGATGAAACAATAAAAACCAACCAAACATATTGAAGAATAATAACCACCCATCCCCACCAAGGAACACTCAAAAAATAACATATTTCATGTAATTTAATATTATAAGAACATCGATATATGGGTACCCACACCACCTCCCACTGTTTAACAACACATCCCTATAGATGACCATCTTGACGCTACCATGCTCTTCCACAATCCCCACTATCATAACCTTCCCATACACAACTGGGCCACATAAAAAAACCACCAACTAAAAGATTGGCCAAAACCACATAACATCCCACCCACAGACACCTTGGCCACATAACCACAACCTTATCAAACGACTCATCGAAAATTCCACCAGATTTCATTTTTAAGACACATACGAAAGAAAACCTCACACACATACAACTAGGGATCACAACCACACTAACACTTTTCCAATGATTGTTAGTTAACCAATGCCTAGAATTGGGAGTAGAGAAGATCCAATAACCATCCATCTATCCTCCCACCAGTATGTTGCGAAAGGAAACACTCCCCCATAACAATGGGGGTGTTTGGAACATAGGGCTCAACACGAATGGGGTGCGCATTGATGTCATAGTGAACTACATGTATATATATATATATGTACAAAACACTTAGCCCAGCCTATGGTTTTTAAAAACAAACTACCAGCCCACAAAAAATGTCCCTTTCATCCACCTCTAATGTATAACCACAGAGCTAGCTAAAGACTTAATTAATAACCCTATCCAATTCATTAAACCAATTGACATTATGAATTAGCAATTCATTTATCTATTCACTGTATACCCTCCTTAGAAACTACCAATCAAAACACACCACAAGAAACATCATAACACACACACACACAATTCAAAAAAAAATTATAGAAATGTTGGGAGAAAGGCTCAAACTATTTAACAACATCCTTCTTCAAATGTATCACTCATAAACCATACTCTCAGACGTATACCGCCAACATACTTCCAAACCCCACAACCTACCTCATCAAAACCAATACCTAGCAGCCCCACTTCATAACAACACCATACGTATTATGAGAAACATAGCATAAGCCGATACTACAGCCACACTACCCAACCACCGCTTAGTAGAAATACCACTACAAAATAAGTTCATCCATTACATAATAAAAAAAATACATATACCTAAGATACAATCACATCACCCATACCACCCCATGTACACAACCATTCATCCAACCACAACACGACATGATCGGTACAAGTCACAAGACATATAAGAGCCATAAACAGTACAAAACCACACCAAACACTGAAAGTCTATTTGGATTTAATAACACTAGTTATTTAGTTCCACTTTCATTAGTTAGTGGTGATCAAAAAACAAGTTCATCCTGGGGCATCCGTTTGTTTAACAGGGTATATGATATTATCCAGATTTTAAATTTTATAGTCATGATTCACAATCATAGAGGTGCGAAAATAGAGACTACCAATGACCATGATTTTCTGAATAAGACTACCCATAAAATACACAACAAGGATCAAGGATAATATATAGATATAAATGTGATCATAAATGTCATCTTCCAAACATCTCATTTCTTACGTCATATTGTCTTCATTAAATTTGGGAAAAAATTATTCACTAGGGTTCAGAAGTAAACCCACCCCACATGATACATAAATAAAAGAGGGACGAATGGATCCCTACATTGGACAAAAGGAGACCAATGATTCTTCCTTACACCAAAATAAGGCTTTGTGTGTGCAGTAAGAAATACTCTAGGGGATAACCGAAAACACTACTAAAGCATAGGTGAACGACTCATTGGGGAAGAAAGGATATCGGCCCACCACGAGAAAACAGGATGTTTCCTAGAAGAAAGGATCTCAGTATATAAAGAGGAAGAACCTATATCAATCGGAGGGATATAGTTTAAAAGGCCATTAAAGAGGGGTAATGGTCAAGACCATGTAGTATAACTATGTTAATGCGTTGAGAGTGCTAGATTATTAATGTTATAATTAAAAAAATTGAAATTCTTTTATAAATGCACCAAATAGGATTTAAAATTGATTTGAGTCAAATAAAATGTAAGAGGGGAAAACTGAAAAAACTAGAAAAATATGGTAATGACACACCGATTGGTGAGTAACTGGAAAGAGTCACTGAATGTGAGTCACCACTGCTTCAATCAGTAATATGAGTCACTGATGTTACACACTAACACCACTCACCAATTCCCAACCAACTGACATGTTGATTCAATGACTCCCTAACCTACTGACACCCTAAGCAACCAATGACCTGAGTCACCGATGGCCTGACCTACCAACACACTGATTCACCAACACCATGACCAACTGATTCCCTAAGTCAAAAACACCTTGAACTACTAACACCCTCAGTCATTGACACCCTGATCTACCGACACCCTGATTCATCGAAGTTGTGGTACTAACAATGTGCTACCAACACTAAGAACATGATAAAAAAATAGTAATTTTGGAAGACTCATGAAATGTGATACCCTTTCCTCCTAGAACACCACAAACACAAGATTTATACTTTGCAATGTACTAGAGGGGTCCAACAAATTCTATTAGTTACCTAACAAACTATTATCTCCCTTGAGAATTCAAATCCAAAACCAGGAGAAAGAGGGGTCTGTGCAACCACCCGTAAGACACCTCTCAAGGTTAAACCACCCTATGTTTTTCAAAAACTGGGGTGAAACTTCCACATCCATGAAATCCTACTCCACCATCTGCTAACCCAAACATCAAAAAGATACCCCACACAAGCACCAATTTTATGGACACATGAATTATGGAATTCCTTTCTCCTTATGAAGATACTATCTTCTCTAGGTGACACTAACTCACCTGGCTAGGTTTAATCGTATATTAGTTAATGCATTTTGATTAGGAATCCGAACTCCCCATTTTCAAATGTTAGGACTTCATAACAAATTATAGATTAAGGAAACAATTAATCTCATAGAAAACAGTGTTCAACGAAAACATCTTTAAAATCAAAGAAGAAAAAAATAAAATAGCTCAGGGTATTGGGAAAGCATCTTCTCTTCTCTCTTACAAGTACTCTCGTCTAGGCCACCAAGACCCCACAACAATCAAACCAAATGAATGGTCTATCCAGGAAGCACCGTCTCGCTATGATCCTAGATCTCTATCGACCGATCCACATACATTGTGTCATCTTTGATATCAAACTCTCCCAAGTCGTTACCATGTGAGTAAACGTGAAGATACTGACTAAGGTGTGATATGTGGAAGACATCGTGGATATTCTCCAAAAAAATGGCAATTCCAAATAGTACGCCACTTTTCCCACATTAACTAATACCTTTAAAGGTCTAATGAACCTACGAGAAATATTTATCCCTAGACAAAATCAATGTTCCCTATGTCAAGGGAAAACCTTAAGGAACATGTGCTCAACAACCTCAAACAATAATGGCCACTTCCTATCATCAACATATGACTTTTATGAGTCATTTGCTGCTTTCATTCACTGAAAAACATGCTAAACCTTCTTTACCATTCTTTTCACAGACTCCAGACCATGAACAACTACCTCCCCAACTTCTATCCAGCACAAGGGTGAACAACATGAACTTTAATACAAGGATCCAAATGGATCCATGCCTATGGAAGAGTGATAGAAAATCTTTTAAGAGAACTCTACCAAGGGAATGTTCCATAACTGGGATTCACCGAAGTCTAGAACACAATCCTGCAAAATGTCTTCCAACATATGGATTTTCCTCTCTAGTTTCCCATATGTATGAGGATTGAAAGCAGTGTTGAGGCATAACAAAGTTCCAAAGTCATGATACAGTCCCCTCCAAAATCAGGATGTAAAAATTGTATCCCAATTTAAGATGATGTATCTTGGAACTCCATGCAGCCACACCACCTCATCCATAGACCTTCTCGCCAAGGAATCCATTGAGGTCAAATCCTTCATCACTGAGAAGTGAGCTGATTTCTCCATCTGTTCCACCACAACCTAGATAGTATCATATCCTCCCCCATCCATGTAAAAACCTATGATGAAATCAATTGATTTTTCATACAACTTCAACTTGAGTATATCTAAGGGATGCAAGAGACCACCGGGAACATGGTACTCATCCTTCACCTGTTCAAACACTACGGAATTTTCCACAAACTCATCCACTAACTGATTTATCCCAGTCCACCAAAATTGTTTTCCCAAGACACTATACATCTTGGAAACTCCCAGGCGTACCATTAAGTGTGATTTTGGATATTCACAAAGAACTCCCTTGTGTAACATCTTTGAAACAGAAATATTTCCATGAGACAACATCCAACTCTGACCATCCCCCGACCATCCATCGGAGCATAACCTAGGTCAATGTTATTATGAATCACCTTTGTGTCTGAGTCTCCCCACTAAGACTCCTACACTTTCTACCTCAGATATTAATGAAAAATCATTTGATGTAGAAAACCACTTCTGGCATCCATCCCTACATCAAGGTAAAAGGTAGGAAACTCCTCAATTACAATCCAATCATCTACAGATTCCCAAAATTCTTCCTTCTAATACATCATTCTTAAATCATTATCCACGAATGTTACCTTCCATGTGGTTTAAGAGATCTCGAAATTGAAATTCTGAGAAAAAATTTTCACCTCTGCTTCAGAAAGTTCAGATCTCACTAGGAAAAGGTATTCCTCAATCTCATTGGATCAATAAAGACCACATTGTGCTCCCCAATTAGTTAATCCGCCATAAATTTAGCACAAAATTGACTAATTTAAGCTCCAGAACATGAGAGACATAGTAAAATTCAAGGGGACATAGCTACCTAGTCCCAAATGTGATCAATCACTATAGCTGCATCATCACACACCCTACGGAAAGATGGGATATATCACAAATCACTTAGAATATCACACCTTCTTATGGAAACCTAGGAACATGAGAGATGATCAACATCCCCTTTAGATAGTCGAATGCATCCCAGACTAGCTCTATCCACAGAAGAGCTTGGCGTTTTCTAGAAAACGCCATTAAAAAATATCTACTAATGGGAAATTGGGAAAAAATCTATCATTTTTTCTTATCATACCAAGATATCAGCAAACTTATGCCACATTCCTTGGTTATACATGAGAAACAACTACCTATACCATTAGTGGGTCACCTAAAACACCCTGCTAAGACACCACATGTCAAAGTAAGTAGACCTCTCATGTCAAAAACATACACTTGAAAGACATTTTTTAGAGATGGTGGCATCTAAGGAACTCTAAGTCAGTCTTGATATGCTCAGTATGATCCTCCTCTATCCTCGAGTAGAGCATGATGTCATCGATGAATTTGATGATGAACTAGTCTAGGAACTTTCAAATGATACATTTCTTATGTCCCATGAACTCGGCCAATGCATTCTTGACACTAAAATACATTACTACGAACTTGATGTGCCCATACCTTCACGTGAAAGAAGTCCCCAGGATATCATCCTCCTTCACACTCTACTGGTGATATCAAGACTACAGATCATTCTTATAGAACCAAATTTATCCCTTTACAAGGTTGAAAAGATCTTCTATCCATGGAAGAGAATAACTATTCTTAAACATCACCTAATTCAACCTTATGTAGTCTCTACATATCCTCATTCCACCATATATCTTATTCACAAACAAGACTGTAGCACCCCATGAAGGAATAATGGTTCAGATTAATAATTTCATCATCAGATCATTAATCAGAATCTGCAACTCCCAAAACTCAGAAAGCACCATCCGATAAGGTTCCATAAAAATTTGAGAAACATCGATCTATAAGTATTTCAGAACGAAATGTCACGTAGAGGGGGAAGAGTCACAATATCCTCACAAAATCATCAAACAATCCTCTAATAGCATTGAGAACCCCCATTATCTCAGCACCCACTGATTCTTGTGACAACTTAAAAAATAAATAAATAAAAATACCCATACACCGATAGCCCATCAAGATTCTCCGCTCATCAACAAAAGCCACTTGTTGAACATCCGTATCAGAACATATGACTCTACTATTTAAGAAGTAGAAAATGGAATTCACATAGTTCAACTATTTTTTGTCAAGTATAACACTATATGGATTCATTTTTAGCATAAAGAGATCCCCACTGAACTATTGTGGCCCCATCATCATTCTACATTCCTAAAAAACTATAATTAATATGGTCTAACCTTTGACTGATGTACTCAAAACCAAGGACACATAATGTCTCTCTTTGTTGGGACTTAGAGAATGGGATATACTACATATAACAATGGATTTTGAGGCAACCACAAAAAACAAGTCATAAATATTATTACTAATCAAACTAATCAAAACTCGAACGATATCTGGTCCTACTAGAACTATTGACTATGTGGTGTGCAATTGACCATGCCCAGCAACTCTCATATGACTTATTACCAATAGAACCTAGTCCTACATTAGATCCCTAATGAAGTTAAAATTGGTCGCCAACTCCTTAAGCCAATACTCTGTCTCTATATATGAATTGCTACTTTTGTACTTTCCCATAGTCTACCAAAGGAAATCACAAATAATGTTTTTCCACTAATAGTACTTTCCATCTTGGTCAACCCTCCATCGATCGACTCGGTCAGCCTGCTAAGCCTCCACTTCTCGTACCACAGACAGATGACAACCTAGTTTCATAGCTGAAAAGAAACCAGGGAACTCGTAAGCCTGAGAAATATGTAATTTATTTCGTGTTATTTTTAACTCTTTATTTTTTTTAATTTTCCCATAAATTCCCAAAAAAAATCAAGAATACTAGTCATCATGATGCACGTACCTTATTTAGGTTCTATACCCCGAAAATGGTGTAACGTCAAATTTCCATTCATTAAGAACAGATTCCTTGTATCAGGTCATGAGGGGACCTAAAATCTTATATCATAGATGGTCCTCCCTAACCTATGTCACATCCTTAGATTTCCCAACATGGTTTCCCAAACAACCCATGAGATCATCACTATTCTTAACTCCAAGCACCATTTTTTCTCTCAACCATTAGCATCTGATAACATTTTCTCACGAACCTCCTTCTTAAAGATGAGGGAGGGATGGATAAGTGTTGTGACTTTCCTTATATAAGATTAAAAAGAAATAATAACCCATATGTCCCACCTCCAACAGGCCCATGGTTGGAAACTGGCTCCAAGGGTATTCAAATGTCACAAAATTGGAGGAATGACCATTATTATAATATCCATGATCCAGAGTTAAGATGTATCATCCTCAGAAATATCCAAGGAAGATATACATAAAAAAATTAAAACTAAAATCCAAACATTATGCAAGTTTACAATGTGACTAATACAATTGAAAGAGTCTCCAAAGTAAATACCAAAAGAAAAGCTAAGCCATGACACATCATGTGTCCACAACATTTATTCTAGAAATGACCTGCATAGTCCATGTATTCCTCCTAGAAACTTGAAATCAATTTTATATAGGTCGGGTGAGAAGACATGTACACTCAGTATGGAAAACCCAATGTCAATCATGCACTAGCAGGAGAAGCATACTAATGCCACTGTGTGAATATAACAGAAAAAACTACACCTATCAAAGAATACTAACCACCCATACTCACCAAGTCACACTCACCAAATGACTAAAGTAATGTAATATAATATAATAAGGACATCTATAATTTTTTAACTCACACCACTTCCCTCTAGCTAACTGCTCATCCCTAACAGTGAACGTCCTTATGCTACCAAGATCAACAAAAAAACCTACTATTACATCTTTCATACACAAACATGGGCCACATAACACATCCCACACACACAAAACTGGTCCACAACCACATCACATCACACTTGCCGACACCTAGGCATAACAACCACCACATCATCACGAAGACACCTAGGAATGTATAACATATCTCATCCTGAATACACCTAAGAAAGCACACCCTGCCTGCTGATTCTTGTTTCTCACAACCTCACTTAATCTAGCCTGAAGAGTCTTGGGCTACCAAAGAATATAATAGGGAGCATATAAGATCCTATAACCATCCATCCATCCTCCCATTGGGATGTTGGGAAAGGAAAACCTCCCCCATTAAAATAGGGGTGTTTGGCACATAGTACTCCACATATGTGGGGTGCATATTGAAATCACAATGAAATACACATGTGTAAATATATATATATATATATATATATCTGTGTGTGTGTGTGTGAGCCAAACAATCATCCCATCCTATGGATTTTCATGAAAAATAACCATTCCCAAAAATTTCCTTGCTTCCACCTCTAATGCATACCTACACAGCTAGCCACATACATAATTCGTAACCCCATACAATTTATTTTACAAATTATCATTTTAATTAAAATTTCATTTTTCTATTAATTAAATCCCAACAATGGAATCTAAAAAACACAACACACCATGTGTATCAGTATAAACCATGAACACAAATCTCAAATGATTCTGGAAACTCTAGAAAAAATTCCCACAAAAGGTAACCACATTGTTCTTCAAAATTATCCCTCCAAAACCATTATCTCTTGAGAAAACACCAACGTTACTATCAAACCCCAAAAAATACCCCATCACAACAAAACTCTATAGCCTTCCTTCTTAACAACACAACACATAGTAATATTAACAAAGCATAAATCAAAAGTGCAACCCTTCTACCCAACCACTTCCTATACTCAATCACAGTGTATTTAAAGTTCATCAATTCCACAATCAGACGATCTATCAACCGAAGATATCATCACACCATCCATACCACCCCATGAACATATCCAAACCTACAACCACAACCCCACAGGATCAGTACAAGACAGATGGATGAACAGAACATCACACAACCACACCAAACACTCAAGGTGTATTACAATTTAACTACAAGAGTTATTTTGTTCCGCTTTAATTATTTTGGGTGACCACAAAACGAGTTCAATCATGGGTAATTTATTTCTTTAACCGGGTATATGTGATTAAATAGATTTTAAATTGTATAGTAGTGACTCGCAATCATATAGTTGAACAAATATATACCACCAGTGACCATGATTCGAAGAAGAATACAACTAATAAAACTCACAACATGGATCTAGGATAACATATGACAAAAAGTGATCATCATCGTCATCTTCAAAACCCATATTTTATTACTTCTTAATAGTTTTGTTAAATTTGGGTCCAACTGTAATCACAATAGGTCTTGAGTACACCCACCCTTCTTGATACATTGAAACGCACGGCCGATTGTCGCCTATCGACCAGTCAAAATTCTGGTTCTCTGATAATGTGTATAGAAACACTCGGGTCGAATCCTCGGCGATGATACATTGTAATAGTCATTTGTTTTTAGTTGATTGTATTTTGATTATGGGGGGTTTGTTTGCAGAGCTTAATTGAAATGATTCATGGATGATGTTTGATTTACCAAATTGATAAAGATTGGGGTGAGTTCATCATTGGGGAGTTAAGCATGTAATATCCTTGAGCCTTACTTTGTATTGCATTAAATTAACACCCATGTCATAAGTTGACGTTGATTGGAATTCCTAAGTGTGAAGGCATTAATCCAAGACTTAACTTAACTTAGGGTTCTAATCTGAATCAAAAATTATTTATGGTAGTGTATTTCTGGTTCCAATAATCCATGGAAACCACTCGTTAAACAAAACATATCATTAATCCATGACATATTAAGTTTAACATACACAATATTAATTTAAAGAATACTCATCGAGAAAAACTCTCAATCACTTAACATCACCGAATTATAACTCACCCCAATGAGAGATTTACTCATACATTTGGATGTTTAATATTCTGGTTAAAATAATTATGATGATAAATTAATAATAGAAGAAAAAGAATGGGATTAGAAAAGAGTGGTACGTCGACACAGAGACACGAACGATGATGATAATTAAAAACGGATTTTCGATTGAATGAGGAAGAAAAAGAAGGGAAGGAGATTCAACTGAATTTAAACTATTTTAGGAACATAAATATTAAACTACAGAAGGTTTATGAGAATAATAGATATTTAAGAAGTAACTTGCATTAAAACATAATTACAAAGAAAGAGAATTACAAGATTACAAAAATGATGAACACAAAAGTAAGTGAAAACAAAGAGAGGAGGAAAGGTCTCTCAAGTGAATACATGAGTATGGAAGGTCCTCCCAAGGCTTTGGCAAGTATTTGGTCGTTCCAATATGATATCCTCTCTTCTGAAATGCCAACCCCTCTCAAGTAGAGAAGGGGAGAGTATTTATAGCCCAATCAGTGGACTGTTTGCATTCCCAATCTGTCCCTCCACTTGTATCTCCAATTTGGCTACTCAGACAGCCGAATCTTCAAATATCTCCTTCTTCAAAGTTGTAGACAATAATGTTTTCCGACTACTCTAAAAATGTGGTGTCATTTGGACTTAAGGATCGAATGTTATGGCCGGTTGATTAAACAAAATTAAACTGTCCATTTCAATCCAATCTTTTTAAGTCCATAATGTGAAAGGGTTTTTGAATATGAATATGCCTTCAAATCCGAATGGTTTCTTCAACATAGTCGGCCACCTATATCTCCTATTTCACACTGAAAAATCTCAGCTCTATTTGATGCTTACATCATGAGATATGTCATGCATACTATACTGATTTTAATTCTCGGCCAGAATGGTGGGATGGACTTCAAAGCTTTATTTCGGCCCCTTGTACTTAGATTTGGGCCTTGAAATTTTTATCCAGGATGACATGTAATGTCCCCCGAATTATGGTGGAGAGTTAATGTTTTTGGACTTCTGTATTGAGCCCAGTAAATCAATCTTCAAGGCTGGTCCAGTTTGTTCACAGATTCTTTGGTCTTGTTTGTGAGGACCATATGACCCTTCAAATGGCAGAATTGGATCATGGTTCCTTCTAATGAAATGTTGTATATTGAAAGGAAAATTATAAAAAACAAGAACCACACAATTTGGATCAGTATAGGGACAGTTATTATTAAAACATTAAACTGACTCAATTGGAATACTTCTAAAAATGCTAAAAATTATATTTAAATTAAAACATTAATATTTCACATAAATTATGCACATTTAATATAAAATCAGTAAAGGGGGAATATAATAAGTCATGAAAATATTAATAGTATCAACACCCCCACACTTATTTTTGTGCATGTCCTCATGTGCAACAAACATGGAAAAATCATTTTCACTCACCAACAAATATTAAAATTGTGTTTTCTCCAATCAGGGAAGGTTTAGACTATTCCACTCATCCATATTGATTTCCATCACAAATTTGGTTCACAATAATGCATCAGAAACAATTCATTTTTTCATGTTCAAGGTTTGAATTGGAAAATGTAGGCACTCAAAACTTACTCCTCTCAAGATGATAAAAATGTATTTTAGGAGGTTCACTCATTCACCAACAAAAAATGAAAATCAAAAGTTTGTAAGAGCTCTCAGCTTCCATTCCCAAATCTAATGTGTACAATAATCAAGAGGTCTTTTAAGGGGTTTTTTAGTGGCTATGGGATGGTAGGTATATAATGTCCAAAGTAAAAGAGGGGTTAAAAACACCAACATGGAAAAATCAATGCACGTTTTTTTTTTGAAATTTGATTTGAAAGGAAATAGAAACACATATCTACAAGGGCATGAATGTGTGATGAATGAAAAGTGAGGGAGATAGAAAATGGAATAGGGTGAGATGATGGAATATGTACAACATGGAATACTTCCAATAATGACACAATACAAGATGATTCCAGTGTTCTTTTTTTCTCTATTTTTTATTTTTTTTCGAATGTTGTGATTGAAACAAGTCTCAAAGTCATCTCCCAACCCATTCTTGATCTCCTCATGGAACTAATTTTAGTAGTTATAACAAGATCAAAGGTTGATGATGAATTATTTTTGACCCACCCAAGACACAACCCATTCCATTTTTTTTTTCATTTTTTTTATATAATTTTTTTTCATTTTTTTAACACTTTTCAATGACTTTTGTAAAAATGACAATTACACATATACACCCCAAAGATCACAGAATTACAACCTCTCCCCACACTTGAATGGATGCTTTCCCTCAAGCATATGATGACACATTGGAAATCAATGAAAGTACGCCCAAAAATAAAGTCCATTCCCCCCACACTTAAATTTCAATAAATTGTACAATGAAAAATACATGAAGATGTTGGGTGGGAAAAGTTATTAGGCTTTTAATGTGGCTATCAAAATAAAGGTTTTCATAGGCTCAAAGGGGATTTCAAAAGTAGGATCTATATAAGGGTAACAGGAGGCTATTTGGCTATTCTGATTCTCTTGTGTCTTAGAAAATGCCTCTATCATATTAATGCACACAAAAGATGGAAATTCAGCTCGAAGGTCCACAAACTCAAGACTCACAATCAGTGGTGAAGACACAAAATGAAAAAATGGCCATAGATGACCTTGGCATGAAGGTTAATGTTATTCCTCACGGCAGGGGAGAATCATTTTCCACCAAAAATTGTTCATTCAAAATGTTTTTTATTGACACAAAATTGTTTACCCAAGTTTGAGATAAAAATTCAATATATTTGAGTTTAAAACAAGCCTTTTGACTCCCCAAAATGGTTGGACAGAATTTCAATATTGGATGATGAGTAATTATGACACCCCCTTTTTTTTAATTTTAATTTTTTTAATTAAATTTTTTAAATTTTTTTTTATTTTTAATGACACATCCACACAAAAGAGAAAATAGAAAAAAGGTTGTGGAAGAATGTTGTAAAAAAATGAGAGGGAGAGAGGAAGAAGAATAAATAGAGAGAAGAAGAGAGGGAAGAGAGATTTAGGAGAGAGAGAGAGTAAAAGGGAAAGAGGTGCCCCTGGTTTGGATTTGGTGGGTCGCCGTTTCCATCTAGTGGTGGGTCAATGGAAGTCGATGTGGAACCTGAAGTGAATGGCCTCTCATGGCGAGGCTTTAACTGGTTTCCATTTACCGTGAATGTTCTTTTTGAATAAGGGTCTTGGACTTGCACTGCACCAAATGGGTAAACATTAGTAATAATAAAAGGTCCATCCCAACGAGAATTGAGCTTACCTGGGTGATGTCGAAATCGAGAATTGAAGAGCATTACCTTTTCACCTTCATAAAATAACTTTTGAAGAATGTGCTTGTCATGGAGTGAATTTGCCTTTTCTTTGTAGAGAATGGAGTTCTCATACGAATCGAGTCGAAGCTCCTCCAATTCAGTCAACTGCCACAATATTTCTTCACCAGATTTTTCACAATCAAAATTAGAAGTTTTGACAGCCCAAAATGACTTATGTTGGATTTCAACTGGTAAATGATAGGCTTTACCAAAAAATTTCCTAAATGGAGACATCCCAATGGGTGTCTTATAGGCTGTTCGATAGGCCCAAAGTGCTTCACCAAGTCTATCGGGCTAGTCTTTTCTTGTGGGCTTAACAATTCTTTCATGCACTCTTTTCACTTCTCTGTTAGAAAGTTCAGCCATTCCATTTGTTTGAGGGTGATATGAAGTGGATGTTTTATGTAAAACCCCATTCTTTTTCAAAAGTGACTACATGGTTCTATTACAGAAATGAGTTCCTAAGTCACTTATCAAAGCACGTGGTGTTCCGAATCGATGGAAGATATGGGTTTTGAGGAACTCACTCACAGTTTGAGCATCATCTTTCCTAGTGGGTTTGGCCTCGACCCACCTAGAAACATAGTCAATGGAAAGGAGAATATAGGATAATCCATTGGAAGGGGGAAAAGGTCCCATGAAATTGATGCCCCAGACATCGAAAAGCTCACAGAAGATTAATGGCTTTTGAGGCATTTCGTTTCTTTTGGAAATTGTGCCAAACTTTTGGCAAGTGGGACATGATTGACAGAACTTGTGTGAGTCCTTGAAGAGTGAAGGCCAAAAGAATCTAGAATCTAGGACCTTTCGAGAAGTACTTTGTGGTCCAAAGTGGCCACCTCCAGGCATTAAGTGGCAGAATTCCAAGATGGAGGATTGTTCAGTTTCATCCACACATCTCTTAATTACCATGCCAGCCCCAGTTTTCCAAAGTTTGTTATCTTCCCACAAATAATGCTTTGAATCACATTTCATCATTTCTTTTTGTTCTTTTGAAAAATATTCATGGAAAACACCAGAAACAATGTAATTGACAATTGGGGCATACCATGGTAACTTTGGAGTGAGAGATGAGAGGTGTTCAGTTGGAAATTCAGGATCAATTATTTCAGAATGAGAAGAATTAGAAATTCTACTCAGGTGGTCAGCCATAGGGATTTCATTTCCAGGTTTATCTTTTATCACAAGTTCAAACTCTAGGAGCATTAAAATCCATCTTATTAGCCTTGGTTTGTAATCACTTTTCTTAAGTAAGAACTTTAATGCTGAGTGGTCTGTGAAGATGATGATTTTGGCACCTAAGAGATAGGGCCAGAATTTATCCATGGAAAAAACCACAGTTAAAAGTTATTTTTTAGTCACAGTGTAGTGTGATTGAGTTTCATCCAATGTTTTTGAGGCATAAAAGAGGACATGAGGAACGTTTTCTCTTCTTTGACCAAGAACAGCCCCAATGGCCCTATCAGAAGCATCACACATCAATTCGAATGGTAAGGACCAATCTAGGGGTTGGATTATTGGAGCAGATGTGAGAGCAGATTTGAGTTCAATGAAGGCTCTCTTACAAGCCACATCAAAATTGAATGTGAAATCATTTTGAAGTAAACGAGTGAGTGGGAGGGAAATCTTGCTGAAGTTCTGAATGAATCGCCGATAGAAACCGGCATGAACAAGGAAGGACCGAATGTCTCGAACTGATTTGGGTTCAGGAAGTGATTGTATCACCTCAATTTTGGCTGGATCAACTTGGATACCCTCTTGAGAAATTATGTGCCCTAGAACAATCCCATTTGAAACAATGAAGTGACATTTTTCAAAATTCAGCACAAGGTTGCACTTGACACACTTTTGAAGGACCAAAGAGAGTGAATGTAAGCAAGATTCAAATGACTCGCCATAAATGGTAAATTAATCCATGAAGAACTCCATGAAATTCTCAATGAATTCAGAAAAGATACTCATCATACACCGCTGGAATGTTGCAGGAGAATTACAAAGGCCCAAAGGCATTCGCCTATAGGCATAGGTTCCAAAGGGGAAAGTGAATGTTGTCTTTTCTTGGTCTTGAGGTGCGATTGGAATTTGGAAGTAGCCAGTGTAACCATCAAGAAAGAAATAGTGTGACTTTCCAGCCAATCTCTCAAGCATTTGGTCAAGGAAAGGAATTGGGTAGTGATCTTTTCGTGTTTCAACATTCAATTTGCGATAATCGATGCACACACTCCATTTATTTTTCACTCGAGTTGTGACCACTTCTCCATGTTCATTTGTGACAACTGTTATCCCGCCCTTCTTAGGAACGACATGAATTGGACTAACCCATTCACTATCAGAAATTGTGTAGATAATACCAGCTTGAAGATGCTTGGTAATCTCTTCCCTAACTACCTCAAGTATGAGTGGATTGAGTATTCTTTGAGGTTGCCTAATTGGATTGGATGATTCCTCTAGATGGATGTGATGCATGCAAAGGGCAGGGTTGATTCCTGGAATATCCTCTAGGGTCCAACCTAAGGCATTTTTGTTTTCCTCTAACACTTGAACAAGTTGGGACTCCTCAGTTTCAGAAAGTGAAGCATAGATAATGACAGGGTGGGAGGGATCATGGAAAAGGAATGCATACTTGAGGTGTGAAGGAAGTGGTTTTAGATCAGTTTCAGCCTTGATTTTATAGCTAGACAAGTTAGGAGTAGGATAAGGGATTCCAGATGGGTTTGGATCATTTTCCTCAACATTATCCAAGGTGGAGCAGCAGAGATCAGAGTTGATGTGGGATTCAAGAGAGTTTTCAAGTTCACTTTGATTGATGGAGTCTAAGAAAGAAAGGTCAACATCAACATCTCCATTTATAACTTGGTTAATCATTGAGCAGATTTCACAGTCTCCACTATCATTAGAACATGATGAGCATGAAGAAATGGAGGTGAGTTGACTCTTAGAAGTGTTATCAGATGCATGAATAGAGAATGAAGAGTGATTCTCTGATGGGTATCGCATGACTTGAAAAATGTTGAACTTGACCACTTGGTCACCAAATTCCATGGATAAGATGCCCGAATGGACATCGATCTTGGTTCTAGCAGTCATGAAGAATGGTCTTCCTAGAATTAGGGGAGATCGAGAAGAGGTCATCTCACCTTCCATGTCAAGGACATAGAAATCAGCTAGGAAGATAAGATCATTGACCCGAACAAGAACATCCTCAATTATCCCCTCAGGAATGACAGTGCTTCGATTGACTAATTAAATGACAACACCCGTTGGGTGCAAGGGACCTAGGCCAAGGTTGGAGAAAATGGATTTGGGCATGACATTTATTGAGGCTCCAAGGTCTATCAGTGCATCATCAATGTTGGAACTCCCTATTTGACATGGAACCGTGAAGGTCCCTGGATATTTGAACTTCATGGGAATGGACTGTTGGGTTGAAACATTTTCAATGTTCCTAAGTTTCCTATTATGGGTGAACAATTCCTTAAGAAAGTTGGCATACTTAGGGATTTTTTTTATGGCATCTAAGAGGGGGATGTTCACTTCAACACGTCTAAACATGTCAAGCATTTCAGGATCAGGTTCAAAGGACTTCTTAGTCTTGGAGATGGCTTGAGGAAAAGGAATTGGGTTCCTTACAGGAATGGAAGGTGGTGAAGGAGTGGATTCAAGTTCCTTTTCCATATTTTTGTTCTTTTCATTTTCTAGATCAACATCGAAAGGGGAGGTAGAGCAATCACCATGGGGCATAGCAATTTTCTTTCCCGATCTAAGTGTAATTGCACTTACATTACCCTTAGGGTTGGGTAATGGTTGAGCTGGGAGTTGGGATGAATTGTATGGTTGTTGCTGGCTATGGTGGGATGCAAGTTGACCTATTTGGGTTTCAATGTTCTTGAGGCTAGAACGGGTGAAAGAAGAAAGATCCTCTACAGCACTTTCCCATGGTTGTTCAGAAGAAGAGGCTTGTCCCAAATTGGGTTGGCCTTGATTTTGGTTCTTGGGAAAGCGATTGTATTGGGTGAGGAATTGGGAAGGCTCGTTCGGATAGTGGAATCCAGGAGGAGGATTGTTCCTTTGGGGTTGAGGAACAAAAGGATAAGGTTGATGGATGTTACCACCACTTTGACCATATTGGAACTGGTTTGGATTTTTATGAGGGAACTGAGGAGGATGAGAAATGGGATTACCATACCTCAGAGGTGGGTTAAAGGTAGAAGAGAAGGGCTCAGAGTGGGGTTGGTTGAAGTTTCTAACAAACTGACCTGATTGTTGAGGGTTGAAGATTGGCTGAGCATATGCCGCATTGAGCTCCATTGGACTAGATGAATCAGATGGATCATCTTGAAGTTGTGGACATGTGTCAGTTGGATGAGTTGGTGAGTTGCAGATTCCACAGTTCTTGACAGGACCAGTGAAAAGAGATTGTTGAGGAGAGGAGTTTGGGGCTTTGGAAGCCACAGCTAGTTGACGCACAAGACCTGTAAGTTCACTCATCCACTCAGTCATTTTGTTGGGATCTATGGATTGATTCTCTTTGGCTTGTCTCACTTGAGCATGTGCTCGAGTATGGAATTGCTGCATGTTTGCAGCCATGTTGCTTATGAGTTCTCGTGCAGCTGCAGGAGTTTTTTCAACAAGAGCACCGCCACTTGCGGCATCAATGAGAGTTCGCTGCATAGCCAATAACCCCTCATAGAAGTATTGGATCAGGAGTTTGTCAGGGATTTAATGGTGTGGAAAAGTTGCCACAAGCTTTTTGAACCTCTCCCAACACTCATGGAGTGATTCATTAGGGAATTGACGGATTCCGCTTATTTCCTTTCGGATAGAAGCTGTTCGGGAAGCGGGAAAGAACTTCTCAAGGAAAAGTCTCTTCAGGTCAACCCATGAGTTTATGGAACCAGGTGGGAGGTAGTAGAGACAAGACTTGGCAGAATCCGCTAGGGAAAAGGGGAAAGCTCTAAGCTTGATTAGTTCTTCAGAAACCCCTTGAGGTATCAGAGTTGAGCAGACAACTTGGAACTCTTTGAGGTGAAGACGAGGATCCTCACCAGCTAGACCATGGAAATGAGGAAGAAGATGAATCAAACCCGACTTGAGTTCGAAGTCAGCCTCTATGTTTGGATATTGAAAACTAAGAGGTTGGTAATTCATATCAGGGGCAGCGAGTTCTTTTAGGGTTTGTTCCCTAGGATTGGCCATTTCAATTTCAATTGGTTGGATGATGACTGATTCTTGAATTATTTGAGTATCTCTTATGTTCCTCCGAAGTTGGCGAAGTGTTTGCTCAATTTTAGGGTCAAACAAATCCGAGGGATTGTTTGGAAGGCTACAGGGCATTCAGAGAGATTTTAGAAGAAAGAGGATGACCGTTTTTTTCTTTTTATTTTTTTCAGTTTATGATTTTTAAGAGGAAGATGGGTTTTTCTTTGTGTTTTTTTTTCAATTTTTTTTTAAATTTTGTTTTTTTTTTGGGTTTTTTGACAATAACCATAAACGAATGACTACTTAAAGAACCATCCCCGGCAACGACACCATTTGAAACACATGGCTGATTGTCGCCTATCGACCGGTCAAAATTCCGGTGCTCTGCTAATGTGTATAGCAGCACTCGGGTCCAATCCTTGGCGATGATACTTTGTAATAGTCGTTTGTTTTTAGTTGATTGTATTTTGATTAGGGGGGTTTGTTTGCAGAGCTTAATTTAAATGATTTATGGATGATGTTTAATTTACCAAATTGATAAATATTGGGGTGAGTTTATCATTGGGGAGTTTAGCATGTGATATCCTTGAGCATTACTTTGTATTGCATTAAATTACACACATGTCAAAAGTTGACGTTGATTGGAATTACTAAGTGTGAAGGCTTTAATCCAAGCCATAACTTAACATAGGGTTCTAATCTCAATAAAAACATATTTATGGTAGTGTATTTATGGTTCCAATAATCCATGGAAACCACTCGTTAAACAAAACATATCATTAATCCATGACATAATAAGTTTAACATACACAATATTAATTTAAAGAATACTCATCGAGAAAAACTCTCAATCACTTAACATCCCCGAATTATAACTCACCCCAATGAGAGATTTACACATCCATTTGGATGTTTAATATTTTTTTTAAAATAATTATGATGATAAATTAATAATAGAAGAAAAATAAAGGGATTAGAAAAGAGAGGTACGTTGACACACATACACGAACGATGATGATAATTAAAAATAGATTTTCGACTGAATGAGGAAGCAAAAGAAGGGAAGGGGATTCAACTGAATTTAAACTATTTTAGTAACATAAATATTAAACTACAGAAGGTGGATGATAATAAGAGATATTGAATAAGTAACTTTCATTAAAACATAATTACAAAGAAAGAGAATTACAAGATTACAAAAATGAAGAACACAAAAGTAAGTGAAAACAAAGAGAGGGGGAAAGGTATCTCAAGTGAAAACTTGAGTATGGAAGGTCCTCTCAAGCCTTTGGAAAGGCTTTGGTCATGCCAATATGATATCCTCTCTTCTGAAATTCCAACCCCTCTCAAGGAGAGAAGGGGAGAGTATTTATAGCCCAAGGAGTGGACTGTTTGCATTCCCAATATGTCCCTCCAATTGTATTGCCAATTTGGCTATTCAAAAAGCTGAATCGTCAAATATCTCCTTCTTCAAAGTTGTATACAATAATGTTTTCTGACTACTCTAAAAATTTGGTGTCATTTGGACTTAAGGATCGAACGTTATGGCCGGTTGATTAAACAAAATTAAACTGTACATTTCAATCCAGTCTTTTTGAAGTCCATAATGTGAAAGGGTTTTTGAATATGAAGATGCCTTCAAATCTGAATGGTTTCTTCAACAGAGTCGGCCGCATTACCTGGGTGATGTCGAAATCGAGAATTGAAGAGCATTACTTTTTCACCTTCATGAAATAACTTTTGAAGAATGTGCTTTTCATGGAGTGACTTTGACTTTTCTTTGTAGAGAATGGAGTTCTCATACGAATCGAGTCGAAGCTCCTCCAATTCAGTCAACTACAACAATATTTCTTCTCCAGATTTTTCACAATCAAAATTACAAGTTTTGACAGCCCAAAATGACTTATGTTGGATTTCAACTGGTAAATGATAGGCTTTACCAAAAAATAGCCTAAATGGAGACATCCCAATGGGAGTCTTATAGGCTGTTCGATAGGCCCAAAGTGCTTCACCAAGTATATCGGGCTAGTCTTTTCTTGTGGGCTTAACAATTCTTTCATGCACTCTTTTCACTTCTCTGTTAGAAATTTCAGCCATTCCATTTGTTTGAGGGTGATATGAAGTGGATTTTTTATGTAAAACCCCATTCTTTTTCAAAAGTGACTCCATGGTTCTATTACAGAAATGAGTTCCTAAGTCACTTATCAAAGCACGTGGTGTTCCGAATCGATGGAAGATATGGGTTTTGAGGAACTCACTCACAGTTTGAGCATCATCTTTCCTAGTGGGTTTGGCCTCGACCCACCTAGAAACATAGTCAACGGAAAGGAGAATATAGGATAATCCGTTGGAAGGGGGAAAAGGTCCCATGAAATTGATGCCCCAAACATCAAAAAGCTCACAGAAGATTAATGGCTTTTGAGGCATTTCGTTTCTTTTGGAAATTGTGCAAAACTTTTGGCAAGTGGGACATGATTGACAGAACTCGTGTGAGTCCTTGAAGAGTGAAGGCCAAAAGAATCTAGAATCTAGGACCTTTTGGGAAGTCCTTTGTGGTCCAAAGTGGCCACCTCCAGGCATTAAGTGGCAGAATTCCAAGATGGAGGATTGTTCAGTTTCATCCACACATCTCTTAATTACCATGTCATCCCCAGTTTTCCAAAGTTTGTTATCTTCCCACAAATAATGCTTTGAATCACTTTTCATCATTTCTTTTTGTTCTTTTGAAAAATATTCATGGAAAACACCAGAAACAAAGTAATTGACAATTGGGGCATACCATGGTAACTTTGGAGTGAGAGATTAGAGGTGTTCAGTTGGAAATTCAGGAACAATTATTTCAGAATGAGAATAATTAGAAATTCTACTCAGGTGGTCAGCCACAGGGATTTCATTTCCTGGTTTATCTTTTATCACAAGGTCAAACTCTAGGAGCATTAAAATCCATCTTATTAGCCTTGGTTTGTAATCACTTTTCTTAAGTAAGAACTTTAATGCTGAGTGGTCTGTGAAGATGATGATTTTGGCACCTAAGAGATAGGGCCAGAATTTATCCATGGCAAAAACCACAGCTAAAAGTTCTTTTTTAGTCACAGTGTAGTGTGATTGAGTTTCATCCAATGTTTTTGAGGCATAAAAGATGACATGATGAACGTTTTCTCTTCTTTGACCAAGAACAGCCCCAATGGCCCTATCAGAAGCATCACACATCAATTCAAATGGTAAGGACCAATCTAGGGGTTGGATTATTGGAGCAGATGTGAGAGCAGATTTGAGTTCAATGAAGGCTCTCTTACAAGCCACATCAAAATTGAATGTGAAATCATTTTGAAGTAAACGAGTGAGTGGGAGGGAAATCTTGCTGATGTTCTGAATGAATCGCCGATAGAAACCAGCATGACCAAGGAAGGACCGAATGTCTCGAACTGATTTGGGTTCAAGAAGTGATTGGATCACCTCAATTTTGGCTGGATCAACTTGGATACCCTCTTGAGAAATTATGTTCCCTAGAACAATCCCATTTGAAACAATGAAGTGACATTTTTCAAAATTCAGCACAAGGTTGCACTTGACACACTTTTGAAGGACCAAAGAGAGTGAATGTAAGAAAGATTCAAATGACTCGCCATAAATGGTAAATTCATCCATGAAGAACTCCATGAAATTCTCAATGAATTCAGAAAAGATACTCATCATACACTGCTGGAATGTTGCAGGAGCATTACAAAGGCCCAAAGGCATTCGCCTATAGGCATAGGTTCCAAAGGGGAATGTGAATGTGGTCTTTTCTTGGTCTTGAGGTGCGATTGGAATTTGGAAGTAGCCGGTGTAACCATCAAGAAAGAAATAGTGTGACTATCCAGCCAATCTCTCAAGCATTTGGTCAAGGAAAGGAAGTGGGTAGTGATCTTTTCGTGTTTCAACATTCATTTTGAGATAATCGATGCACACACTCCATTTGTTTTTCACTCGAGTTGTGACCACTTCTACATGTTCATTTGTGACAAATGTTATCCCGCCCTTATTAGGAACGAATTGAATTGGACTAACCCATTCACTATCAGAAATTGGGTAGATAATACCAGCTTGAAGAAGCTTGGTAATCTCTTCCCTAACTACCTCAAGTATGAGTGGATTGAGTCTTCTTTGAGGTTGCCTAATTGGATTGGATGATTCCTTTAGATGGATGTGATGCATGCAAAGGGTAGGGTTGATTCCTGGAATATCCTCTAGGGTCCAACCTAAGGCATTTTTGTTTTCCTCTAACACTTGAACAAGTTGGGACTCCTCAGTTTCAGAAAGTGAAGCATAGATAATGACAGGGTAGGAGGGATCATGGAAAAGGAATGCATACTTGAGGTGTGAAGGAAGTGGTTTTAGATCAGTTTCAGCCTTGATTTTATATCTAGACAAGTTAGGAGTAGGATAAGGGATTCCAGATGGGTTTGGATCATTTTCCTCAACACTATCCAAGGTGGAGCAGCAGAGATCAGAGTTGATGTGGGATTCAAGAGAGTTTTCAAGTTCACTTTGATTGATGGAGTCTAAGAAAGAAAGGTCAACATCAACTTCTCCATTTATAACTTGGTTAATCATTGAGCAGATTTCACAGTCTCCACTATCATTAGAACATGATGAGCATGAAGAAATGGAGGTGAGTTGACTCTTAGAAGTGTTATCAGATGCATGAATAGAGAATGAAGAGTGATTCTCTGCTGGGTATCGCATGACTTGAAAAATGTTGAACTTGACCACTTGGTCGCCAAATTCCATGGATAAGATGCCCGAATGGACATCGATCTTGGTTCTAGCAGTCATGAAGAATGGTCTTCCTAGAATTAGGGGAGATCGAGAAGAGGTCATCTCACCTTCCATGTAAAGGACATAGAAATCAGCTAGGAAGATAAGATCATTGACCCGAACAAGAACATCCTCAATTATCCCCTCAGGAATGGCAGTGCTTCGATTGGCTAATTAAATGACAACACCCGTTGGGTGCAAGGGACCTAGACCAAGGTTGGAGAAAATGGATTTGGGCATAACATTTATTGAGGCTCCAATGTCTATGAGTGCATCATCAATGTTGGAACTCCCTATTTGACATGGAACCGTGAAGGTCCCTGGATATTTGAACTTCATGGGAATGGACTGTTGGGTTGAAACATTTTCAATGTTCCTAAGTTGCCTATTATGGGTGCACAATTCCTTATGAAAGTTGGCATACATAGGGATTTTTTTGATGGCATCTAAGAGGGGGATATTCACTTCAACACGTCTAAACATGTCAAGCATTTCAGGATCAGGTTCAAAGGACTTATTAGGCTTGGAGATGGCTTGAGGAAAAGGAATTGGGTTCCTTAGAGGAATGGAAGGTGGTGTAGGAGTGGATTCAAGTTCCTTTTCCAGATTTTTGTTCTTTTCATTTTCTAGATCAACATCGAAAGGGGAGGTAGAGGAATCAGCATGGGGCATAGCAATTTGCTTTCCCGATCTAAGTGTAATTGCACTTACTTTACCCTTAGGGTTGGGTAATGGTTGAGCTGGGAGGTGGGATGAATTGTATGGTTGTTGCTGGCTACGGTGGGATGCAAGTTGACCTATTTGGGTTTCAATGTTCTTGAGGCTAGAACGGGTTAAAGAAGCAAGATCCTCTACAGCACTTTCCCATGGTTGTTTAGAAGAAGAGGCTTGTCCCAAATTGGGTTGGCCTTGATTTTGGTTCTTGGGAAAGCGATTGTATTGGGTGGGGAATTGGGAAGGCTCGTTAGGATAGTGGAATCCAGGAGGAGGATTGTTCCTTTGGGGTTGAGGAACAAAAGGATAAGGTTGATGGATGTTACCACCACTTTGACCATATTGGAACTGGTTTGGATTTTTATGAGGGAACTGATGAGGATGAGAAATGGGATTACCATACCTCAGATGTGGGTTAAAGGTAGAAGAGAAGGGCTCAGAGTGGGGTTGGTTGAAGTTTCTAACAAACTGACCTGATTGTTGAGGGTTGATGTTTGGCTGAGCATATGCCGCATTGAGCTCCATTGGACTAGATAAATCAGATGGATCATCTTGAAGTTGTGGACATGTGTCAGTTGGATGAGTTGGTGAGTTGCAGATTCCACAGTTCTTGACAGGACCAGTGAAAAGAGATTGTTGAGGAGAGGAGTTTGGGGCTTTGTAAGCCACAATTAGTTGACGCACAAGACCTGTAAGTTCACTCATCCACTCAGTCATTTTGTTGGGCTCTATGGATTGATTCTCTTGGGCTTGTCTCACTTGAGCATGTGCTCGAGTATGGAATTGCTGCGTGTTTGCAGCCATGTTGCTTATGAGTTCTCGTGCAGCTGCAGGAGTTTTGTCAACAAGAGCACTGCCACTTGCGGCATCAATGAGAGTTCGCTCCATAGACAATAACCCCTCATAGAAGTATTGGATCAGGAGTTGGTCAGGGATTTAATGGTGTGGACAAGTTGCCACAAGATTTTTGAACCTCTCCCAATACTCATGGAGTGATTCATTAGGGAATTGACGGATTCCGCTTATTTCATTTCGGATAGAAGCTGTTCGGGAAGCGGGAAAGAACTTCTCAGGGAAAAGTCTCTTCATGTCAACCCATGAGTTTATGGAACCAGGTGAGAGGTAGTAGAGCGAAGACTTGGCAGAATCCGCTAGGGAAAAGGGGAAAGCCCTAAGCTTGATTAGTTCTTCAGAAACCTTTTGAGGTATCATAGTTGAGCAGACCACTTGGAACTCTTTGAGGTGAAGATGAGGATCCTCACCAGCTAGACCATGGAAATGAGGAAGAAGATGAATCAAACCCGACTTGAGTTCGAAGTCAGCCTCTATGTTTGGATATTGAATACTAAGAGGTTGGTATTTCATATCAGGGGCAGCGAGTTCTTTTAGGGTTTGTTCCCTAGGATTGGCCATTTCAATTTCAATTGGTTGGATGAGGACTGATTCTTGAATTATTTGAGTATCTCTTATGTTCCTCCGAAGTTGGCGAAGTGTTCGCTCAATTTCAGGGTCAAAAAAATCTGAGGGATTGTTTGGAAGGCTACGGGGCATTCAGAGAGATTTTGGAAGAAAGAGGAAGATGGTTTTTTTCTTTTTATTTTTTTTTCAGTTTATGATTTTTAAGAGGAAGATGGGTTTTTCATTGTGTTTATTTTCAATTTTTTTTTTAAATTTTGTATTTTTTGGTTTTTTTGACAATAACCAGAAATGAATGACTACTTAAAGAACCATCCCCGGCAACGACGCCATTTGAAACACACGGCTGATTGTCGCCTATCGACCGGTCAAAATTCCGGTGCTCTGCTAATGTGTATAGAAGCACTCGGGTCGAATCCTCAGCGATGATACTTTGTAATAGTCGTTTGTTTTTAGTTGATTGTATTTTGATTAGGGGGGTTTGTTTGCAGAGCTTAATTTAAATGATTTATGGATGATGTTTAATTTACCAAATTGATAAATATTGGGGTGAGTTTATCATTGGGGAGTTAAGCATGTGATATCCTTGAGCATTACTTTGTATTGCATTAAATTACACACATGTCATAAGTTGACGTTGATTGGAATTCCTAAGTGCGAAGGCTTTAATCCAAGCCATAACATAACATAGGGTTCTAATCTCAATCAAAACATATTTATGGTAGTGTATTTATGGTTCCAATAATCCATGGAAACCACTCGTTAAACAAAACATATCATTAATCCATGACATATTAAGTTTAACATACACAATATTAATTTAAAGAATACTCATCGAGCAAAACTCTCAATCACATAACATCCCCGAATTATAACTCACCCCAATGAGAGATTTACTCATCCATTTGGATGTTTAATATTTTGGTTAAAATAATTATGATGATAAATTAATAATAGAATAAAAATAAAGGGATTAGAAAAGAGGGGTACGTTGACACACAGACACGAACGATGATGATAATTAAAAATAGATTTTCGATTGAATGAGGAAGCAAAAGAAGGGAAGGGGATTCAACTGAATTTAAACTATTTTAGGAACATAAATATTAAACTACAGAAGGTGGATGATAATAAGAGATATTGAATAAGTAACTTGCATTAAAACAGAATTACAAAGAAAGAGAATTACAAGATTACAAAAATGAAGAACACAAAAGTAAGTGAAAACAAAGAGAAGGGGAAAGATATCTCAAGTGAAAACATGAGTATGGAAGGTCCTCCCAAGCCTTTGGAAAGGCTTTGGTCGTGCCAATATGATATCCTCTCTTCTTAAATGCCAACCCCTCTCAAGGAGAGAAGGGGAGAGTATTTATAGCCCAAGGAGTGGACTGTTTGCATTCCCAATCATTCCCTCCAATTGTATCGCCAATTTGGCTATACAGAAAGCCGAATCGTCAAATATCTCCTTCTTCAAAGTTGTATACAATAATGTTTTCTGACTACTCTAAAAATTTTGTGTCATTTGGACTTAAGGATCGAACGTTATGGCCGGTTGATTAAACAAAATTAAACTGTACATTTCAATCCAGTCTTTTTGAAGTACATAATGTGAAAGGGTTTTTTAATATGAAGATGCCTTAAAATCCGAATGGTTTCTTCAAGAGAGTCGGCCGCATATATCTTTTCTTTCACAATGAAAAATCTCAGCTCTATTTTATGCTTAAACCATGAGATATGTCATGCATACTATACTGATTTTAATTCTCGGCCAGAATGGTGGGATGGACTTCAATGCTTTATTTGGGGCCCTTGTACTTGGATTTTGGCCTTGAAAGTTTTATCCAAGATGACATGTAGTGTCCCACGAATTATGGTGGAGAGTTAATGTTTTTGGACTTCTGTATTGAGCCCAGTAAATCAATCTTCCAGGCTAGTCCAGTTTTTTCACAGATTCTTTGGTCTTGTTTGTGAGGACCATATGACCCTTCAAATGGCAGAATTGGATCATGGTTCCTTGTAATGAAATGTTGTATATTGAAAGGAGAATCCTAAAAAACAATAACCACACAATTTGGATCAGTATAGTGACAGTTATTATTAAAACATTAAACTGACTCAATTGGACTACTTCTAAAAATGCTCAAAAATTATATTTAATATTAATACATTAATATTTCACACAAATTATGCACATTTCACATAAAATCAGTAAATGGGGAATATAATAAGTCATGAAAATATTAATAACATCATACAAAAATAAAATATAGACAAGGATATCCCTACATAGAACAGTCGGTGACCAATGATTCATCCTTGTGTGATAATATGGGTTTGCACGAGCAGTAGGAAAGACACTAGGGGAAAACCGAACAAACTATTATAGAACAAGTACGTGACTCCTCAGGGAAAAATGTTTTTGGGCACACCAAGAGAAAACATGAGGTTTCATGGAAGATATGATCTCAACATATGAAGTGTTAGATCTTATAGCAACTAGATGGATATATTTTCGAACACCATTATAGTGGGATTGTGGTCAAGTCCACCTGGTTTGCCTATTAAAAAGATGCGGGAGAAATAAGATATTAAATATATTATTAGAATCCATTTAAATGACATTAAAAACAAGTAAACTAGGTTTTGAACAAGATTTATTTCAAATAAAACATAAGAGGGGAAAACTAGAAAAATAGGAAAAAGGTGGAAATGACTCACTGATGGGTGGGTCACAAACATGAGTCACCTATAGTGAGTCATCAACATGACCAATCACCACCACTCACTCATGCATGACCTACCAATACACTTAGTCAGTAATTTCGTGACCTACCAATGACCTAACATACCGATTCCCTAATTCACTGACGCCCTGACCTACTGATATATGAGTAACTAAAACCATCACCTACTGATTCCCGGAGTTGTTGTTTCCAAGCAACTGACACAATGCTAACAATTAATAAACATTTAATTTTTTAAATCTATATAAGTGATCTACCCTTTCCTCCCGTAACACACCAATCAACAGATTTGGAAAATGTATTGTGTCTAAGGGGTATGGTTCATTCTAGTGTTAATAAGGATAGAATGTAGTGTGGTGTTCTTACCATGGAGTTGGATAAACTGGATCCAAATCAAATTAAATAAATTATTATCCTTATTACATTATATATTTATTCATTCTTTGAATATAGAGAACTATGATTATTTGTTTATCTATTGATTATTTATTCCATACTCATTGGAATCCCCCATTCTTTTTTGATTGTTTATTTCTTTTTTGTATACGAGTGTGGAATCCCCTTATCAGTTAGTAACAAAGTGAGGTGAACATGTATATGTTTGTGGATTTTAACAAGTATGAAATTTATAACATTGAATATAGTAATTTTTTTAATTTATAGTGATTAAAGATACAAGATCTGCATATCCAAAATGTTTTAAAAGTATCCCTTTATAAAATTATGAATCCCCACAATTCTATGATCATTGATTGATAAATAATGATGATATACTGAAATATACATCCCCAATTTTCGATGAAAAACATAAATCTTGAACATTATATTTTGCTGAAAAATCCATAAAGGTGGTTTCTGATGGAACATCCAAAGTTGGTATATAGTTTGACCTTGAAAATATTTATTTGAAAACAACTTTAATTGGTGGTCAAATTTGGGTGAAAATTTTATATAACAACAAGATGCATCCTAGTATATCCATTTAGAGAAATCATCATGATTTTAATAAAATATTATTATATTTACCCAATATAAATGTTAGTGTTGAATAGGAGGACACAATAATAATTATTTTAATTTATTTAGATAGCTAATGTGAATAAATTCTTGATGGTATGATCTATGGAATAGATTCCTTGACCATAGAATATGTCACGTATACATTTCATTCTTGAGAGTGGTGTTGGAAGGATAAGGTCAAACCTGAAGTTGAGGCTCTGAATGGGAGGGTTATTTTCGAGGTTCTGAGGGAATAATAATGATAAATTCAATAAGGGTAAAATTAACTTTAGAAAATCTAGGTATCTTAAATATAAGTTCAAGATGAAAAAGGATCTCTATTATCATTGCAGTGAATCTTGGAATGTTAGGCCCAAATGCATCGATCTGAATTATTTTCTTCCATCTAAATTGTGTACTGATCATTAAATAATTTCCAATTATATCAAAGTAATTGAGGTGGTGTTGTGTGTGCCACCAAAATACTTTTCTAGTTAAATGTGTTTTTGTTAGGGGATGTTCCTTTGATATGTGACCTGATAAGGGATGCGTTTCTATATTGATTGAGAAATATGGTGGAGAGGATACTTTGGGAAACAACAATCGGTATTCTATCGTGGGTACATGTTCTATTTTAATAATACTATCAAACCATTATATTGTCAAATTATTACATGTAATATTGATTCCTACTTTATAATGATATCTAATCTCATTAGGATTCAAAGATCATAAGAGATATAGTTTTAAAATTAAATATGGTTTTATATGAATATAAAATGATGATAACATTGTTATGAAATCCCACTTGATGATCGAGTAATACATTCTAGAAGGAAGAACAACTGTGAAGAATTTGGGTAGAAACTATATCACTAAAAGTTGTATAACTATGATTTGGAATAGGTTGTAGGTACAAATTAGTGCCATTGGGGTAGAGGAATTGAGCAAGAAATGGATTTTAAACCATTTTATATTAAATAACATTTATTTTTATGAGGACTATGTCCTAGGTAAGAAAAAATTACACTTTCATATAGTCATATTTAATGTTAATCTACCAATAAAGTATGTTTACTCTAATTTTTTGTAACTATATTAGAATACCTCCAATCGTAGAGGCTCATACATTTTCACCACTATGGATTCTTATTCAAATATTTTTTTTCAAAATATTTGAAATAAATATGATATCTTTGAGGTGATTAAAACATACAAGGACTATATAAGAAATCAATCTGTAAATAAATTAATGTCAGTAATGAATAGTAAGGGAGTTGAAAGCATATCATTAAAATGCAGTATGTTTTGTGAAGATAATGGAATTTTGAGTCACCAAATTGCAAGTCATACTCTGAATAGAAGTGTTAAACCTATGAATATGAACCATACCATTCATCAGTGGGATCCTAGCATACTTTTATTCTTAGGCATGGAAAATTTATTTTGGAAATAGGAATTCACCATGATAGTTTACATGATAAATAATTTTTCTTCATCTACCAATTGATTTATGACTCTAATAAAATTATTGGGAATCAACCCCAATCTTATTGAAATTATATGGTGCTGGGATGAATTTAATATACACTTGTTGGAAATTATAAGCTTAATCGTAGAGATGTAAAATGAATTTTTATAGGTTATCCTAAGGGGATGTATGGATATATTCATTGGATAGATAAACCTTTCCTTTAGAACTGTTTTCTTAGTTGGGTTGGCGTGCTTTAAGAGATTTTTTCTCTTATTGATCATCCTACCACTGATGTATTAGATTGACTATTTTAGAATAGGGATATTGAGGTTAATATTCCAAATTTAAGTGAGTCTCTAGTTGAGACTCCTCCATCTACCTCTTAGATTCCCCTTTCTCATCCTGATCCATAATCAGGGTATGATTCTAGTAATACATACAATGAGGGAGCTCCAACTAACATTTGAGGTTATAATATCACTATTTATAGGAAGATATGAGTTATTGGACCTCCAAAAAGGTATAGACATGATGACATGGTTGTGTTTTAATTTCATATGGCCTAGAACATCAGTGGAGTGAATCCTCCAAGATAAGATGAAGTTGTAAATGACAAAAAATCTAAACATTGTATTTTAGCCAAGGAAGGCGAGATGAAATCCATATAAAAAACCATTTGAATTCTATGTAAGATAAACCACCTAACTTAAATGTGACACACTAAAAATAGATCTATAAAATAATTGAAGACAAAAATATAAGGTATAATTTGATATTTGTAGCCAGTATTATATACAAAGGCTTCTTTAAATTAGTGAGTATCAATTACTCATAATTCTTTTTCATGAAGTTAGAAATTTTTTAATAATTTTTTATCTTCCCATTAGAAATGAATATATAATAAATATATGATAATTTATTTTTTAATGTAGTGTTTTAAATTAGAAATAATAAATGTAACCTCTCACTAATTTGGATCATGAATTAAAATCTCTACATGTCTGTTTTATTAATAAATCTTTATTTATAACGAACAATGCTTCAAGAAAATGGTAGATGAATTTTGACTTGTTTATATTGATAAATGGTTTAAGTAGTAGTTAATTAAATGCAGTTGTTTATTACAAATAAACTAAAAAATTCATTCTTTACTTACGACATTATGTTGATGATATGTTAATAATGTTTAGTGACATGAAATAAATAAATAATGTTAAAATTCAATAGAATTATATTTTCTAAATGAAATTTATAAGATGTGTTAAGAAAATTATTTCCATGAAAATTTTTATTAATAGAATGAAAAGGTTTCTTTATCTATCTCAACATTCTTATATTATAAAAGTGCTTATTTGGTTTTAGTTTACTGATTTGAAACCTGTTAGTGTTCCATTTTTTTCATCATTTTAAATTTTCACTATATCATTAACCAACCATAGAATTTTATATTGAGTATAGGAGTATAATTATAGATTCAAATATTGTGGGAAGCATTATTTGTTCAATGATGTTTATCATGCCATATGTTTATATTTCTATTTATTGTTCGGGATGGTTTGTAGCAAATATATGTTAAACACAATGTAATGGTTTTAAATGGTTATTAAGGTACATTTCATATTCTTCAACACTTTTAATATTAAATGGAACGAATTGTAATTATTCTAATTTAGGTTATAATTTTATAGATTCTAGCCATACTAGAAATTTTGATACTTGAAAATCACTAAATTGTTATGTATTTTTGTATTTGGGGTACATATATCATAGAAGTTTGATATACTATAAATGGTGGCCCTTTCAACTATTGAGGCTAAGTATATAATACAGAATAATGTTATCAAAGAAGACATATAGCTCAAGGGTTTGATTTCTAATATTAGTATAATTAATTTTGTTTTTACTTTAAATTGTGATTATAAATCTTGTATTTATATTTATAATTTTTTATTCATTTTATAGCAGGTCTAAAAACATTTATACAGTGATTAATTTTTTTATAGAATTTATTGAATATAGAAAAATGTGCGTTACTAAGATACACACAGATGAAATAAAGAAGATAGTTTCAAAAAGGTTGTATCTTTATCCAAGTTCAGTCATGGAATAATTATCATTAACATGTTTCTAATGGAATAAATATTAGGGTAAATAACATCGTCTACTTTTTGTTTCAATTGATATTGGTGAATATTTTTTTTACAATTTTCATGCAATATTTCCAAATGAAACAAATATGTTTATTATTTTGTTGTTTATGTTTATTCATGTTTAATATTAATTTTAAATAAATACATTTTTTTATTGCAATTTTATTTCATCTACTTCATGTTTTTATACAATTACATGGTTCTTTTTGACTTTTTTTTACCATTTAGTGAGGTGTGGGATACCCATACATAGGCTTTATTATATGAAACATACATTTATTTTAAGTGAGTTTGACCATAAATAAGTGCATTGATACCATTACCTGATCTCAGGTTAACCCATACATTGCATTTGTATTGGTTGCGTTTTCCTTATGCAAGAAAAGGATTACCCTTTTGTGAAAAGAGATATAGTGCCTTAAATTTTTGAGAGGTCTAGTTTAAAAATAACCATATGAGACATCAGTTGTGTAACATTACATAGTGGTTGATATAACGCTATATAGTGGGTGATGAACCTTGCATATAGATTGATATTCACCCACAAATTTATTGATCTACCCTTATAAGGGTGCTGAATTTACTTTTTCCTGAATGTTTTATGGACATATACATGCATTTTTATTTTTATTTTTATATGTGTTTAGAGTGTTTTTCACTATCATCATTGATCAAGATGAGGGATGGGATGATGATGTTCCATGAACTTAATTCATCACAATGAAAAATAGATAAGGACACATGAGTCACACCACCAATGGGCCCCAGGGTGGTGACCAACACCAAGGTAATTAAAATCTCACAAAATGGGAGGTATTTTCCTATTTATATTAACCATGATCAGGTGTTAAGTTTTATAAAATAAAAAAACTCCAAGGAATATATACATAAACAAAAAAAAACTATAATCCAAACCGTATGCATGCTTAATATGTAATTTATTCAAAAGGAGTATCCAAAGTAAATACCAAAATAAAAGATAACTAGCGACATAATAACATTACCCAACATCCGAGCATGTAATTCCAGTATGGTCCTTGTTTTCCTCTTGGAATCATGGAAACAATTTTATATTTGTAGTATTAGAATACAAGTACACTAAATAGGTAAAAACTAAATTCACCAATGCACAAGTGGGAGAAGAATACTAATTCCCATGTGAGGAAACAATAAAAACCAACCAAAACTATTGAAGAATAATAACCACCCATTCCCACCAAGGAACACTAAAAAAATTACGCCATTCAAGTAATTTTAATTTTATAAGAACAACGATATATTGGTACCCAGACCACCTCCTACTGTTTTACTACACATCCCTATAGATGACCATCTTGATGCTACCATACTCTTCCACAAGCCCCACTATCACAACCTTAACATACACAACTGGGCCACAAGAAAAATCCCAACGACTATATTATGGGCTAAAACCACATCATATCCCACCCACAGTCACCTTGGCCACATAACCATAACCTCATCATAAAGACTCATCGAAAATTCCACCATATATATTCTTTAAGACACATAATAAAGAACACCTCAGAAACATACAAATGGGGATCACAACCACACTTCATCTTTCCCGATGATTATTGGTCAACCAATGCCTAGAATTGGGAGTAGGGAAGATCCAATAACCATCCATCTATCCTCCCACTAGTATGTTGTGAAAGGAAACACTCCCCCATAACAAT
The DNA here is from genome assembly GCA_963277665.1 of Viscum album. Lineage (NCBI taxonomy): Eukaryota > Viridiplantae > Streptophyta > Magnoliopsida > Santalales > Viscaceae > Viscum > Viscum album. The sequence continues at coordinate 1,223,952,720 of OY728157.1, read as the reverse complement.
GGGTTTGTTTGGCACTTAGTGCTCAACACGGGTGGGGTGCACATAGATTTCACATGGAACTACATGAATATATATATATAGGTATAAAACACTCATCCTAGCCCATGTTGTTTGAAAACAAACAACCAACCCACAAAAAATTTCCCTTTCATCCACCTTAATGTATAACCACAAAGCTAGATAAAGACTTAATTCATTACCCAATCAAATTATTTTAACAAATTATCATTATGAAAATAGAAATTCATTTACCTATTAATTGTATCCCCTCCTTTGAAACTACCATTCACAATACATCACAAGAAACATCATAACACACATAGAAACATAAATCACAAAATTTTATGGATACCCTGGGAGAGGGGCTGAAACAATGTAACAACATCCTTCTTCAAATGTATCAAATCTAAACCATACTCTCAGATAAATACCCCCAACATACTTCCAGACCCCACAACCTACCTCATCAAAACCAAAACCTAGTAGCCCCGCTGCGTAACAACACCACACCCATAATGAGAAACATAGCACAACCCGATACCACAACCCCACTACCCAACCACCTCTTAGAAGCAATACCACTACATAATAAGTTCATCCATTCCATAATCAATAATTATATATAGCTATGATAAAATCACATAACTCATACCACCCCATGCACAAAACTATTCCTCCAACCACAACACGACATGACCAGTACAAGTCACAAGACATAAGAGTGCCATAATAAGTACAAAACCACACCAAACACTCAAAGTGTATCCAGATTTAATAACACTAGTTCTTTAGTTCCACTTTTATTAGATTGGGGTGATAAAAAAACAAGTTCATCCTGGGGCATCAATTTTTTAACCGGGTATATGAGATTATCATGATTTTAGATTTTACAGTATTGATTCACAATCATACAGGTGCGTAAACATAGACTACCAACGACCATGATTTTCCAAATAAGACTACCCATAAAATTCAAAACAAGGATCAAGGATAACATATATACATATATATATATATATATGTGATCCTAAACGTCATCTTCCCAACATCTCATTTCATACATCGTATTGTCTTTATTAAATTTGGGAACAAATTTATTCACAAGGGTTAAGAAGTACACCCACCCCACATGATACATAAATAAAAGAGAGACGAATGGATCCTTAAATGGAAAAAAAGGAGACCAATGATTCTTCCTTACGCCAAAATAGGGGGTCATGTAGGAAGTAAGAAATACACTAGGGGAAACTGAAAATAGTACTACAACATAGGTGAATGACTCGTCGGGGAAGAAAGGTTCTCGGCCCACCAAGAGAAAACATGATGTTTATTGGATGATATGATATCATCAAATGAAGAGTAAGAACCTATATCAATCAGAGGGAGATGGTTTCAATGTACATTAAAGATGGATGATGGTTAATGCCACGTAGTTTAACTATTTTAATTCCTTGAGAGTGCTAGGTTATTAATGACATAATTAACAAACTTTGAAATTATTTTATAAATGCACCAACTAGGTTTTAAACATGATTTGTGTCAAATAAAATGTAAGAGGGGAAAACTGAAAAAACTAGAAAAATATGGAAATGACACACCGATGGGTGAGTAAATTAAACGAGTCACTAAAAGTGAGTCACAAATGCTTCAATCAGTAATATGAGTCACTGATGTGACCCACTAACACTACTCACCAATTCCCAACCGATTGACACGTTGAGTCACTGACGCCCTAACCAACCAACGCCCTGAGCCACCAATGCCTTGAGTCACCGATTGCCTATCCTACCGACACCCTGATTCATCGACACTATGACCAACTGATTTCCTGAGTTAGAAACACCTTGAACTACTAACACCCTCATTCACTGACACCTTGATCTATCGACACCCTTAGTCATCGAAGATGTGGTACTAACGATGTGATACCAACACTAAGCACTCGATAAAATTATAGTAATTTTGGAAGAATCATGAAATTTGATACCCTTTCCTCATGGAACACCCCAAACACAAGATTTATACAATGTAGTGCACTAGAGTGGTCCAGAAAATTCAATTAGTTACCTCTCAAACTATTTTTTCCCTTGATAATTCAAATCCAAAACCAGAAGGAAGAGGGGTCTGTGCAATCACCCGTAAGACACCTATCAAGGATAAACCACCCTATGTTTTTCTAAAAGTGGGGTCAAACCTCCACTTCCAAGAAAACCTACTCCCCCATCTGTTAACCCAAACATCCAAAAGATACACCACACAAGCACCAATTTTCTAGACACATGAATTATGGAATTCCTTTCTCCTTGTGAATATACAATCTGATCTGGGTGACACTAACTCACCTAGCCAGGTTTAATCATATATCAGTTAATGCATCTTGATTAGGAATTTGGACTCCACATTTTTAAATTTTAGGACCTTATAACAAATTACAGATTAAAGAAACAATTCATTTCTTAGAAAGAAATGTTCATAGAAAACATCTTAAAAATAAAATAAGAAAAAAAAATAGCTCAGGGTATTGGGAAAGAATATACTCTTCTGTATCATAAGTACTCTCATCTAGGCTACCATGATCCCATAACACATAGAACAAATGAATGGTCTATCCATGCAACACCTTCACCTGAGGATCCAAGATCTCTATCGACTGCTCCAAATAAATTGTGTTATCTTTGATATCCTACTCTCCCAAGTTGTTTCCATGGGAGTAAACATGAAGATACTGACTATGGTGTGAGATGGGGAAGACATCATGGATCTTCTCCAAAAAATGGAAATGCCAACTAGTACACCACTACGCCAACAAGACCTAAAATTTTGAATGTTCTAATGATCCTATGAGAAAGATTTATCCCTAGACAAAACCAAGATTCTATATGTCAAGGGGAAACCATAAGGAACATGTGGTCCCCAACCTCGAACAATAAGGGCCTCATCCTGTGATCGACATATGACTTTTCCCAATATTTGGTTCCTTTCATGCTCAACCGAACACACTAAACCTTCTTTATCAATCTCTGCACCAACTCTGGACCATGAACAACTACCTCCCCAACTTGTATCCAGCACAAGGGTGAACAACATGAACTTTAATACAAGGATTCAAATGGATCCATGCCTATAGAAGAGTGATAGGAATTATTTTTAGAGAAATATACCAAGGGAGAGTTCCATACCCATCATCCTTCGAAGTCTAGAACACATGCCAAACAATTTCATACAACATATGGATTTTACTCTCTATTTTCCCATATATTGGAGGGTGGAATATAGTGTTGATGCATTACTATGTGCCAAAGGCATGATAAAATCTCCTCAAAAATCAGGACATAAAAATTTTATCCCAATTTGAGATGATGTATCTTGGAAATCCATACAGCCGCACCACCTCATCCACATACCTTCTCGCCAAGGTATCCATTGTGGTCGACTCCTTCATAGCTAGGAAGTGAGCTGATTTCTCCAGCTGTTCCACCACAACCTGGATAGTTTCATAGCCTCCCCCATCCCTATATAACCCAATGATGAAATCGATTGAGATTTCATACCACTTCCACTTGAGTACATCTAAGGGATGCAAGAGCCACCGAGAACATGGTACTCATCCTACACCTTATTCGAACACTACGAAATTTTCCACAAACTCCTCCACTACCTGATTTATCCCAAGCCACCAAAATTTTTTTCCCAAGACACTATACATCTTGGAAACTCCCAGGAATACCACTAAGTGTGATTTTGGATATTCACAAAGAACTCCCATGTGTCTCATCCTTGAAACAAAAATCATTCCATGAGATATCATCCAATTCTGACCATCCTCCGACCATCCTTCAAAGCATCACCTGGGTCAATGCTATCATGCATCACCTTTGTGTCAGAGTCTCCCCACTAAGACTCCTATACTTTCTACCACATATATTAATGCACAATCATCTGAAGTAGGAAACATCTTCCACCATCCATCCCTACATCAAGGTAAAAGGCATGAAACTTCTACATTACAATCCAATCATCTCCGGATTCCCAAAATTCTTCCTTCTAAGACATCCTTCTTAAATATTCATCCATTAATGTTACCTACCATGTGGTTTAAGAGATCTTGAAATTGAAATTCTGAGAAACATTGTCCACCTCTGCATTAACAAGTTCAGATCTTTCTGGGAAAACGTATACCTCAAGCTCTTTGGATCAATAAAGACCACAAAGTGCTCCACAATTAGTTAATCACCCACAAATTTAGAACAAAAATGACTAATTAAAGCTCTAGTACATGAGAGGCATAATCAAATTCCAGGGGACATAGCTACCTAGTCCCAAAAGTGATCACTCACTATTTTTGCATCATCTCACACCCTAAGGAAAGATGGGACGCATCGCACAACATATAGAACATCACCCCTTCCTATGGAAACCTAGGATCTCGAGATATGACCAAAATCCCCTTCAGATAGTCGAATGTATCCTAGACCATCTCTATCCACACTAATGCATGGCTTTTTCTAGAAAACTCCATCAACAATGTTTTTACTCAAGGGAAATCCGGAAAAAATCTATGGTTTGTTCCTATCATACCAGGAAAACGGCAAACATATGCCACATTCTTTGGTTCTACTTGAGAAACAACTACCTAGACCTTCAATGGGTCCCCTGAAACGCCCTAATAAGACACCACATGTCAAAGGAAGTAGACCTACCATGTCAAAAACATACACTTTAAAGACTTTTCACAGAGATAGTGCATTTAAGGACCTCTAGGACGGTCTTGATATGCTCAGTATGAACCTCCTCTATCCTCGAGTAGAGCATGATTTAATCAATTAATTTGATGATGAACTAGTCTAAGAACACGCAAATGATACATTTCATAAGTCCCATGAACATGGCCAATTCCTTCGTGAAACTACAATATATTACTAAGAAATGGAAGTGGAAATACCTTCACCTGAATGCAGTCTTAAGGATATCATCCTCCTTTACCCTCTACTGATGATATCAAGACTACAGATCATTCTTAGAGAACCTAATTTATCATTTCACAAGGTTGAAAAGATCTTCCATCCATGGAAGATCATAACTATTCTAAAAACATCACCTAATTGAACCTCTTGTAGTTTATACATAGCCTCATTCCACCATATATCTTATTCAAAAACATGACTAGAGCACACCATGAAGGCACAATGGTTCAGATAAATAATATCTTCATCAGATCATTAATCAGAATCCGCAACTCCCAAAACTCAAAAAGCACCATCCGATAAGGTTCCGTAAAATGGTGAGAAACATCGATCTACAAGTATATCATAAACTAAATGTCACATAGAGGGGATAGAGTCACAATATCATCACAAAAACATCACGCATTCCTCCATAAACTTTGGGTACCCCCATCATCTCATTACCCACATATTCTTGTGACAAATCAATAAATAAATAAATAAAAATCCCCATACACTGATAGCCCATCAGGAAACTCCACTCATCAACAAAAGCCACTTGTTGTAAAACCACATCAGAACACATGACTCTACTATTTAAAAAGTAGATACTGGAATTCAAATAGTTCAACCTTTTTTTTCAAGGATAACACTGTATGGATGCATTTGTATCATAAAGAGATCCCCACTGGACTATTAGGGCCCCATCATCAGTCTACATAACTCGAAAAATAATAAGTAATATGGTCTAACCTCTCACTGATGTTCTCAAAACCAAGGACACATAAAGTCTTTATATTTTTGGTCCTAGATCATGTAATAGACTACATATAACAAAGGAGTGTGAAGAAACCAAATCGAACATGGAAAAAATAAGTGTACTAATCAAACTGATCAAAAATTGAACGATATCTAGTCCTCCTAGAACTATTGACTCTATCGTGTGAAATTGACCATGACCAAATCCTCTCATATGACTTATTACCAATAAAAATGAGTCCTCCGACATATCCTTAATGAAGTTAAAATTAGTCACCAACTCCTTAAGCCAATACTCTTTCTCTATACCTAAATTTCTACCATTGTACTTTCCAAGAGTCTACTAAAGGAAATCACAAAGAATTCTTTTCCACAGATATTACTCCCCCACTGGGTCAACCCTCCGTCGATCGATCGGGTCAGCCTGTTAAGCCTCCAGAACTCGTACCACAGACAGATAACAACCTGGTTTCATAGCTGAAAAGTAAACGTGGAACTCATAAGCCTGAAAAATATGTAATATATTTAGGGTTAACTTCAACAAATTATTTATTTTAATTTTCCTATAAATTCCCATAAAAAATCAAGAATACTAGTCATCATGATGCACATACATTTTCTAGGTTCTATACCCTGAAAATTGAGTAACCTCAAATTGTCATTCATTAAGCTCAGAGTCCTTTTATCAGGTCACGAGGGGCCCTAGAATCTTATATCATAGCTGGTCTTCCATAACCTATTTCACAAACTTATATTTCCATGCATTGTTTCCCAACAAACCCATGATATCATCACTCTGCTTAACTCCAAGCACCATGTTATCTCTCAACCATAAGAATATGATAACTTTCTTTCATGATCCTCCTTCTTCAATATGAGGGAAGGGATGGAGAATTGTTTTGACCTTCCTTCTATAAGATTAAAAATAAATAATAACCCCTATGTACCACCTCTAATAGGCCCATGGTTAGAAACTGGATCCAAGGGTATTCAAATGTCACAAAATGGGAAAAATAACCTTTATTATAGTAACCATGATCCAGATGTAAGACGAACCAACCTCAAAAATATCCAAGGAATTTATAAATAAACAAATTAAAACTAAAATCCAACCAATATGCATGTTTAAAATGTAACTAATACAATAGAAAGAGTATCCAAAGTAAATACCAAAAGATAAGCTAAGCCACGTCACATCAATTGCGCCCAACATATAAGCTAGAAATGCCATGAACAGTACATATATACCTCCTAAAATCCTGAAAGATATTTTATATAGGTTAGGTGAGAAAACACATACACTTGGTATGGAAACCCCAATGTCAATCATGCACTAGCAGGAGAAGCATACTAATACCACTATGTGAATATAAAAGAAACAAACTACACCTATCGAAGAATACTAACCACCCATCCTCACCAAGGCACACTCACCAAATGACTAAATTAATGTAATGTAATATAATAAGCAGATCTATATTTTTTCAACCCACACCACTTCCAACCGGTTAACTACTCATCCAAAATAGTGAACGCCCTTATGCTACCAAGCTCATCAACAAAACCCACTATTACAACTTTCATGAACTAACATGGGCCACATAACACAACCCACACACAAACAACTGGGGCACAACCACATCACATCACGGTTGCTGACACCTAGGTGTAAAAACCACCACCTCATCTCGACGACAACTTGGAAAGTACCACATATCTCATCCCAAATACACCTAAGAAATCCCTCCCCGCCCGCAGATTCCTGTTTCCCACAACCTCACTACATCCTACCTGAAGAGTCCTGGGCTAGCAAATAATATAATAGGGATCATATAAGATCTGATAACCATCCATCCATCCTCCCACCAGGATGTTGGGAAAGGGAAACCTCCCCCACTAAAATGGGGGTGTTCGGCACGTAGTACTCAACCTAGGGAGGGTGCAAATTGAAATCACAATTAAATACACATGTGTGTGTGTATATATATATATATATGTGTGTGTGTGTACCAAACATTCATCCCATCATATGGGTTTTCAAGACAAATAACCATCCCAAAAAATATCCCTTTCTTCCACCTCTAATGCATACCCACACATCCAGCCCCATACATAATTCGTAACCCCATACAATTTATTTTGCGGATTATCATTTTCATTAAAATTTCTTTTATCTATTAATTACATCCCTACCATAGAAGCTAACAAACAGATTACACCAAGTTTAACATTATAAACCATGCCCACAAATCTCAAATGATTCTGGAAACTCTAGGAAAAAATCCCACACAAGGTAACAACATCCTTCTTCAAAATTATCCCTCTAAAACCATCATCACATGGGAAAACACCAACCATACTATCAAACCCCACAACATACCTCATCGAAACAAAACTCTATAGCCTTGATGCTTAACAACACCACACCCAGTAACATTAACATTGCATAAATCAAAAGTGCAAACCTTCTTCCCAACCACTTATTATACTCAATCTCACCACATAAAAAGTTCATCCATTCAACAATCAAACAATATATCACCCTAAGATAGCATCACACCAGCCATACCCCCCATGAACATATCCACAACTGCAACCACAACACCACACAATCAGTACAAGAAAGAAGGATGAATAGAACCACACCATACACACAATGTGTATTCTAATTTAACTACATGAGTTATTTAGTACCACATTCATTATTTTGTGTGACCACAATACTTGTTCAATCTAGGGTAAGCCATTTATTTAACCGGGTATATTTGATTAAATAGATTTGAAATTTTATAGTAGTGATTCACAGTCATATAGTTGAACAAATATATACCACCAGTGACCATGATTCATAGAAAAATATAACCAGTAAAATTCACAACATGGATCTAGGATAACATATAACGAAATGTGATCATCATCATCATCTTTACAACCCCTCATTTATTTCAAATTATTAATTTTGTTAACTTTTGGTCCAACTGTTTTCACAATTGGTCTTGAGTACACCAACCCTCCTTGATACACAAATAAAATAGAGGCAAATAGATCCCTATAGAGAGCAGTAGGTGTCCAATGATTCATCCATGTGTGGTAATAGGTGGTTGCATGAGAAGTAGGAATGACTCTATGGGAAAACTGAACAAACTATTATAACACAAGTACATGACTCCTTAGGGAAAAAAAATTCTATGCAGACCAAGAGAAAACATGAGGTTTAATGGAAGAGATGTCTCGACATATGAAGTGTTAGATCCTATATCAACTAGATGGATATATTTTCGAACCCCATTATAGTAGGGTTGTGGTCATGTCCACCTTATTTGTCTATTACAAATATGCAGGAGCATTAGGATATTAATGATACTATTAGAATCCATTTAAATGAAATTAAAATCAATCAAACTAGGTGTTAAATAAGATTTATTTAAAATAAAACTTAAAAGGGGAGAAACTAGAAAAATAGGAAAAAGGTGGAAATGACTCACTGATGGGTGAGTCACTAACATGAGTCACCTATAGAGAGTCATCAACATGACACATCACCACCATTCACTGATGCGTGACCTACCAACACACTGAGCCACTAATTTCCTGACATTCCAATGACTTAACATTATAATTCCCTAATTCACTAACACCTTGACCTACCGATCTATGAGTAACTAAAACCATCACCTAATGATTCCCTGAGTTGTCGATGCCGAGAAACTTACACAGTTCTAGCAATGAAAATAAATTTAATTTTGTAAATCTGTTGAAATTATCTACCCTTTCCACACATAACACCACAATCACTAGATTTGGACAATGTAATGTATCGAAGGGGTATGTGTCAATATAGTGTTAATAAAGATAGAATGTAGGGTGGTGTTCTTACAATGGATTTGTATGAACTAGATCCAAATAAATTAAATAAATTAATATCCTTATTACATTATTTATTTATTAATTATTTTATTAAAGTGAAATATGATTATTTTTTATCTATTGATTTTTGATTCCATACTCATTGGAATCCCCCATTCATTTTTTATTTTTTATTTATTTTTTGTATACAATTGTGGAATCCCCTTATCAGTTAGTAACAAATTGAGGTGAACATTCATATGTTTGTGGAATTTAAAAAGTATGAAATTGATAACATTGAATATAGTAATTTTTTTAATTTGTCGTGATTAAAGATACGAGATCTGCAAATCCAAAATGTTTTAAATGTATCCCTTTATAAAATTATGAATCCCCATAATGGTATGTTCACTGATTGATAAATAATGATGATATATTGAAATGTACATCCAAATTTTTTTGATGAAAAAACATAAATCTTGAACATTATATTTTGCTGAAAAATCCATAAAGGTGGTTAATGATGGAACATCCACGGTTAGTATATAGTTTGACATTGAAAATATTTATTTGAAAACAACATTAATTGGTAGTCTAATTTGGATAAAAAATTTATATAACAACAATATGAATCCTAGGATATCCATTTAGACAAACCTTCATGATTTTAATTAAATATTATTATATTTACACAATATAAATGTTAGTATTGGATATGAGAATACAATAATTAATATTTTTATTTATTGAGATAGTTATTCTGAATAAATTCTTGATGGTATGATCTATGGAATAGATTCATTGACTATAGAATATGGTACGTATACATTTCATTCATGAGAGTTGTGTTGGAAGGATAAGGTCAATCCTGAAGTTGAGGGTATGAATGGGAGGGTTATTTTTGAGGTTCTGAGGGAAGAATAATGATAAATTCAATAAGGGTGAAAATAAATATAGAAAATATATGTATTTTCATTATAAGTTCAAGATGAAAAAGGTTCCCTATTATAATTGCGATTAATCTAGGAATGTTAGGCCGAAATGCATCGATTTGAATTATTGTCTTCCATCTAAATTATATACTGATCATTCAATAATTTACAATTATATCAATGGAATTGAGGTGGTGTTGTGTGTACCCCCAAAATACTTTTCTAGTTAAAGGTATTTTTGTCAGGCGATGTTCCTTTGATATGTGACCTGATTGGAGATACTTTTCTATATTGATTGAGAAATATGGTGGAATGGCTACTTTAGGAAACAAAAATTGATATTCTATCATGGGTACATGTTCTATTTTGATAACACTCTCAAACCATTTTATAGTCAAATTATAACATGTAATGCGGATTTCTAATTTATAATGATATCTAACCTCATTAGGTTTCATAGATCAGATGAGGTATACTTTTAAAATTAAATATGGTTTTATATGAATATAAAATGTTGATAACATTGTTATGAAATCCCACTTGATGAATGAGTTATACATTCTTGAAGGAAGAACATCTGTGAAGTATTTGGGTAGAAACTATGTCACTAAAAGTTGTATACCTATAATTTGGAATAGGTTGTAGGTACACATGAGTGCCATTGGGATAGATGAATTGAGCAATAAATGGATTTTAAAACATTTTATATTGAATTATATTTCTTTTTATGAGGACTATATCCTAGGTAATAAAAAATTACACTTTCATGTAGTCATATTTAAAGTTAATCTACCAATTATGTACATTTACTCTAATTTTTTGTGATTATCTTGGAATACCACCCATGGTGGAGGCTCATACATTTTCACCACTATGGATGATTTTTTAAAGATAATATGTTTTCATAATATTTGAAATAAATATGATATCTTTAAGGTGATTAAAACATAGAAGGACTATATAAAAAATCAATCTGTAAAGAAATTAATGTCAATAAAGAATTTTAAGGGAGTTGAAAACATATATTTAAAATCCACAATTTTTTCTGAAGATAATGGAATATTGAGTCACCAAATTGTATGTCATACTCTATATAGAAGTGTTCCACCAATGAATATGTACCATAACATTCATGAGTGGGATCCTTGCATAATTTTATTCTTAGGAAAAAATAATAAATTTGTGAAATAGGAAATCACCATTATAGTTTATACGATAAATAATTTTTCCTCATCTACCAATGGATTTATGACTCTAGAAAAATTATTTGGAAACAACCTCAATCTTATGGAAATCATATGGTGTTTGGATGAATTTCATATACACTTGTTGAAAATTATATGATTAGTCGTAAAGATGTAAAATGAATTTGTATAGGGTATCCTGATGGGGTGTATGGATATATTCATTGGATAGATAAACATATTCTTTAGAACTATTTTCTTAGTTGGGTTGGGGTGCTTCGAGAGATTTTTTCCCTTATTGATCATCCTACCATTGATAATTAGGTTAACTATCTTAGAATAGGGATATCAAGGTTAATATTCCAAGTTTATGTGAGTATCTAGTTGAGACTCCTCCATCTACCTCTAAAATTCCTCTTTCCCATCCTGATCCATAATCAGTGTGTGATTATAGTAATACATCCAATGAGGGAGCTCCAAGTGAAATTAGAGGTTATAATATCACTATTTATAGGTAGATAAGAGTTATTAGACCTCCTTAAAGATATAATCATGTAGACATGGTTGTGTTTTAATTTCAGATGGCCTAGAACATCAGTGGAGTGAATCCTCCAAGATAAGATGAAGTTGTCAATGACAACAAATCTAAACATTTTATTTCAGCCAAGGAAGGTGAGATGAAATCCCTATAAAAGAACCATCTGATTTCCATATATGATAAACCACCTAACTTCAATTTGACAATCTATAAATTGATCAATAAAATAATTGAAGTCAACAATATAAGGTATAATTTGATATTTATATCCTGTATTATATCCAAAGGCTTATTTAAATTATTGAGTATCAGTTACTGTTAATTCTTTTTCAAGACATTTGAAATTTTTTAATAAATTTTTTCTTCCCATTTAGAAATGAATATATAATAAATATATGGTAATTTATTTTATAATGTAGTGTTTTAAATTAAAAGTAATAAATGAAACCTCTTACTAATTTGGAGCATGAATTAAAATATCTCCAAGACTATTTTATTAATAAATCATTAATTATAATAAAAAGACTTCAAGATAATGGTAAATGAATTTTGACTTGTTTATATTGAAAAATGGTTTTAGAAGTAGTTAATGAAATGCTTTTTTTATTTCAAATAAACTAAAAAATTCATTATTTATTTATGAAATTATGATGATGATATGTTAATCATGTTTAGTAACATGAAATAAATACATTATGCTAAAATTCAATAGAATTATATTTTTTAAATTTAAAATCTCGGATGTGTTAAGAAAATTATTTCCATGATAATTTTTATTGATTGAATGAAAATGTTTCTTTATCTATATCAACATTATTATATTATAAAAGTGCTTATATGGTATTAGTTTAATGCTTTGAAACCTGTTAGTGTTATATTTTTTCATCATTTTGAATTTCCATTATATCATTAACCATGCATAGAATTTTATATTGAATATGAGGTTAGAATTCTAGATTCTAATATTGTGGGATGCATTATGTATTCTATGATATTTATCATGTCGTATGTTTATTTTTCAATTTAATTTTGAGTAGGTTTATAGAAAATATAGGTAAACCCTAATGGAATGGTTTTAAATGGTTATTATGGTACATTTCATATTCTTCAACTCTTTTAATTTAAAATTGAATGAATATTAATTATTATAATTTATGGTCTAATTTTGTAGATTTTAGCCATACTAGAAATTTTGAAACTAGGAAATCACTTAATGGTTTTGTATTTCTGTATTTGGGGTACATATATCATAGAAGTTTGATATACTATAAATGGTGTCCCTTTCAACTATTGAGGCTAATTATATAATACAGAATAATGTTATCAAAGAATAAATATGGATCAAGGTTTTAATTTCTATCATTAGTATAATTGATTATATTTTTACTATATATATTGATTATTAATCTTGTTTTTATATTTATGTTTTTTTTTCATTTTATGGCTGATCTAAAAATATTTATATTATGATTATTTTTTTTAGAGAAGTTATTAAATATAGAAAAATGTGTGTTACTGAGAAACACACAAATGAAAATAATGAAGATAGTTTCAAAAAGTTTGTATATTTATCCAATTTCAATCATGGAATAAGTATCATTAACATGTTTGTAATGGAATAAATACTACGGTAAAGAACATCGTCAATTTTTTTGTTTCATTTGATATTGGTGAATATTTTTTAAATATTTTCCTAAAATATTTCCAAATGAAACCGATATGTTTATTATTTTATTGTTTATGTTTTTTCATGTTTAATATTAATTTTAAATATATACTTTTTATTTAATACAATTTGATTTTATCTACTTCATGTTTTTATACAATTACATGATACTTTTGACATTTATTTTACCATTTAGTGAGGTGTCAGATACCCAAATATAGGCTCTATTATAAGAAACATACATTTATGTTAAGTGAGTTTAACCATGCATAAGTGCATTTATAGCATTACCTTATCTCAGTTTAACCCAGACATGGAATGTGTATTGGGTTTGATTTCCTTATGCTAGAAAAGGATTACCCTTTTGTGAAAAGAGCTATAGTGCCTTAAATTTTCCAGAGGTTTAGTTTAAAAATACCCATATGAGATCAGTTGTGTATCATTACATAGTTCTTGATATAACCATATATAGTGGGTGATGATCCTTGCATAGAGAGTGATATTACCCCACAAATCCATTGATCTACCCTTATAAGGGTGCTGAATTTACTTTTTCCTGAATGTTTTATGGACATATACAACGATTTTTATTTTTTATTTTTTATTATCATACCATTAGGGAATGATTCATTCTCATACCTCCTTTTCTTAAGCGTTTTTTGGGTTATTGCATTGATCTCAGTCTCTTAGGGGTATTTCATCTCATCTTCCCCATATTGTGTGAGAGTGATGTTTTTAATTGATATAATGTTTTTCTAAGAGCCTATTTCTTGATTTGAGTGTGAGAGAGAGAGATAATGAGTTGAAGTATGACGATGATAATGACCAGATCCATAGGTTTTATTCCCTATTAGGAACTGAATTTCCCGCATAGATAGAGTTTAGAGTTTCCCTGAGGATGTTTTATAGTAGATATCTTTCCCGATCAAGTGGTTCTTGTTTCTGAGTTACTTTCATTCCGGTCCTAGATTCCCTTAAACCGTTGTGCACTTATTTTTCAGTAAATCTAGTCATGGGTAAGATAAATGTTGTTCTTACTATTCATATGTGTTATGAATGGTGTCGAATTAATTATTCCTTAATTATTTTTTGTTTTTTCTTGGTTACTATAGGATGTATATGAGAATTTGTAATGACATATAATATGTTGTTGATCATGTAGTGGAGTAGAACTAACTGGTACTAAACCACAATAAATCTATTGTGTTCATTATCTCATTCCTTATACATTTATTCACTCATTTTTCCCACATTCATCCTTTATTTATCTATTGATTCTAATTTCATTACAAGTTTTAATCCCCCATTCTATGGGTGATCATTAATTTATTATTGTATACCAATGTTGGTTCCCCTAATCATGTATCTACCCTTAGATAATGAAACAGGGATTATAAAAATCAATAAATTACATTCATTGGATTTCTTAGATTATATTAGTTACAACATAATGTTCATTGTCATCCAAAATTATATTATATATTCATGAGATTGTGTTGGGAGATGAGGATTAATTTTTATGAGAATAATGGATATGTTTGGATACCACTCTATGCCGGTTTGTGAATTCCATGATTTGTTAATGGACGAGGTTACATTTTTTGGAACTCAAATTCTATTCTAGTCCAAGTTCATTGAAAATTTATTTTTTTTATTTTTTTGAATATTAATATTAAAAATAAAATTATAATCCTATCGTTTAAAATCCAATTTTAACTTATTTTCAAATTTATATCAAATATTATAAAAATAAAAAGAAATTATATTATTTATTCTTAACTATTATATTATAATCATGGGTGATATATTCTAAAAACAATAAAAATATTGATGAATTAGTAGTCGAAAAAACTCATAAGATATTGATTGGAAGGTATCCCATTTTTAGTTTTATGAAAAGTAATTAATATGTATTAGAAGGTCCCATGAATAAAGATCTAACATTCATAAAAAATTATTCAGTAAAAGATATAAGAACATGATCTATAAGATGTTTTTTAGAGTCATGAATAAAATACACCCCAATCATCTAATCCATCCATGTTTGAACAGTCCCTATGCTTTATAAAAGACCACATTGAGAATTCATTCTCAATAGATTTCATAGAAAGTACATCCATCATATAATTGGCCTCGTTTTTTGGCATGTGTAACAGTATGATAGAGACAACCAACTTCTTATAGGTATTAGATCCTCTCTAGAATAGGTCTCCAAGGAAAATTTATTAGCGTAGTGTTCATAAAATCTAAGAATATAGTGGAAGATTATTCTACCTAAATCTAGTTCCATCAAAGGCATGTTACATATTCAATGGAATGAATCATCAACCATAATCCCACTTCATATTCAATTGAATTACCAATTTATGGTAAAAAATAAACATTAACAAAATACTTTGAGGTCACGAAACACACTTCTACTGCCTGATGATCCTAGAGAACTAGATGTTTCACCATCCACATTCACATTGATCCCTGATATAGGTTGTGGAATCCAATGAATATTTTTTATTTAAATACATTCATTTAACATTATAGAAACACCATGAAAGCACAATATTGTTAGTTCAAATATGTCATTATGCAATAATCCTATTTGAATTTTGGATGAAGTTATATTTTCCTATGAATCTAAATAATGTCATCATACAAGGCCGTAATCTTATTTTATAATAGATCATCATTTAATTCCCTCTAATATAAAGAAATGAGGGACAAAAATTTTGTATATATATTGTTGAGGAGATGTTCACTCGGTCTAGATTCAGTAATGTATATCTTTAAATCATAAAAGTAATTGTTCGTGAATGTGATAGTATTATGATGATGCACTCTGAATGTGAATTGGATGATATATAAGTGTAGAAATATATGAATCATGGGTATTATTCTTTCAACCAAAAAATTAAAATAATTTCACCAAACATGCAGATCACTTGATCATAAAAAGTACATTTGATCACATGACCATATGAAGGTCATGCAAATGGGTCATATGTAGAGCATGATCTGCATGAGATTATGGGAAGCCCCATTAACAAGCCCTTGATTCTTAAGATATATTTCAAGGCACAGACTAATAATTTATAGAATAACTAAAGTTCTCCTCTAAGTCACACAGATTATCAACCAGAAAGTGTCTGACAATCATCCAAAAAACATTTCAAATAAATGTTAAAAATATGTAGAAGGAAAATGCCTTATGTGTTCATTGATCTTATGGATATGAAATCATACAGTAAAAAATAATTCATGAAATCATAGGTAACATGTCACCATCTTCACGAAATATTGTTCTAAAATGAAACTGTCATCATGTTAAGAGTCTCAGACATGTCCACTCAATGTTGTGTTTCCCCTTCAGTTTCAGTGACAAGTAGAAGGATTTTCCATGGTCGTGTTCATGAATCACCACAAGACCCATGATTGGTCTTGTAATGAATCGTACACAAGGAGGGTGATAATATTTGAAAATAATTGAATAGCTTCATGAGATCCCATTCCCATGTATAATAAATAAGGATAAAGAATAGAAAATACAGTGGATTATTGTAGAAAAATAATATGTTGGAATTCACATGAAAGAGGTCATATGGACTAGACAATAAACAATAATCACGTGAATTCCTCTTGAAATCCAACATGGTCTCAAGAATTACATTATACAATATGACTTGATCTCATGAAGAATCACTTAGGAAGTTATCATGACCTCATGGGGTCCCTCTAAATATAAAAATGATTCCATGGAATCCCTCTTGATAATCATCATTTGTCTCATTGAATACCCTAGGAATGTGGTATTTGATATAGAGAAAGACTTTCTATAGGAAACCTGATCTCACGAAGACCCATATACATGTCATAATGACCTTGTGGAAGCTCCTCGACATGATCACATGGTATGGAAAAATTCATCCGATCATCCAAGGTATAATAAAAATGGAATTGGTGGAACATTCTTAGGGTTTCTGAATATCATGTGGCACCATGAATGACCTGCAAGAATATCATCTAATTTTTATGACCCTAAAACCCTCCATCGAATCTAGCTCAAATAAACCATATATATTCTATGCATTTTATTGTATAAATAGGGTGGTGAGACCTATAAATATATACCATTATTAAAATAAATGTATCTGGAATCAATCATTCAAGGGATACCATGAGCATATTTCTTTGAGAATCCAATCAGGTGATTAAAAAGGACTTCCCTAAGATAAAATTTTGGGATTTACCAAATGGATCACACAACATGGATAAGTTATTTTCCTGATCACATTATATATTATGTGAATAAAATCTTGTGTTTTAGTCTTATTAGGTGAAGAAGAACCCATATACCACTTAGATCACATGAATCCTAAAAAAATACAATACTAGAAAATTTTGAGGAACATAATAAATAATAGATGGAATTAAATAATATAAAAATATGAGAGACTTACATGAACATAGATTCTTGGGTCTACATGTGCTTCACATGAACCATTTAGATCATGTGATAGCATTGGGACATGTCACACAAGTAATTTGATACTCCCTCAACATACTTGATGTGTCATACTATATCCCTTGGAAATGTAAATAAAGTATCAAGATTCCCTCTGGGGATTCCACCAAAGTCACATGAAGTCCTCCAGTCATTCTAGCCAATACTTTTGATGAACCTTAGACATGTATCCCCTAATAATGTGGTGAAACATGGACTAGTTGGATAAGTATTATGATGGTACCATGACATGACAATTTGTTCTAGTGATATCTCCAAGACACTCCAACCTCAATCATCATATGTCCTATAGATAAGTTAGTTATATCTTGTGAAACCCTCAATACATGTCAGCCTTGGTCAAATGATTCCCTCTATACATGTCAGTCTAGATAGGTGGTGTCCTCTAGACACATCAACTAGATCATATGGTAGTATTCTGGCATGTCTTTTAAGAAACTGGAACATGCGATGTCATCATTAGACATGTGGGTCATTGAATCATAAAATTAAATAATATAATCAGACTCTGTCAATAGGATGCCTTGTTACATGACAATATAATCCAATTGATCTATAAGGGAATCTCAAGAGTGTTAGACCTGATGAAATTGATCTATGAGAACATTGATTCCTACTATAACCATGATATGTAGAACACATTTCTATTCATATAGATCAAATGTGAGTGTACCTTAGTTAATGTCCCTCCATGTATCCATCATTCTAGCCATAAGGACCTAATCACTCCCATAGGATGACATTCCTTCTGATCCACTAGTAGATTGATAATGTAACCATTCTATGAAGACATTGATTCATAGCATAACTAATTCTTATGGATTGAGATACATATTGAAATTTGATATGGTTGTCCCAACTCATAATTCCTTCACTCATATGTAGTGAGACTAATTACTTTATATCCCTACTTTCTCACATCGAGCATGGATTATATAGACTTATTGAGTTTCAATGATCATATCGTTTGAGTCATAAATATCAACCAATTGAGGAATAATTAGTGTGTAAGTCCTGATTACTGGAATGATATGACATGATACATATAGGGGCATCTATCTAAGGGAAATTCCCATGGGAATGATCATACTATGATGAATTTTATTTCAGATAGAAATAGGATATTTAGGATACCTCTCTAAGGCTTGATCTCAAATACTCAATTCCTATGATCCCCTATGTATGTCATTTACAAATGAAGTTAAACTGTATGGGTTCAATGAACAATGTGGGTTTTGATTCATGTTATTAAAAGGATATGTGGGATACCTCAAAACAGCTCAATCTCATCCTTGAAATATTTATTTCCTACATAGATGATATTAATCTCTAGAGTGCATGGTTACAAGGATTCAATACATAAGAAGATACCCCTTAAAGGCAAATGGATGAAAAAAAATTTATACATATAGATGGACTCAATAATATACCTCTTTTTACTAAGGAGAGTTTCAAAATTTGATCATTTTGTTATGGAAACTGATCCCTTGTCATGTTTATGAAGAGGTTTTTGAACATATCTTAAATCTATAAGATAGTTCTGGAGTAGGAAACCATTACCCAAAAGAGAATGATGAGGCCTTCCTCCCATCCTCTCGACCAATGTGAGTTCCCATGTTCTATTGGGTATCAAACCCCAATTTTCCACCAACCCTTTAAAAGTAGGTATATACCTAGTTGTGGATGTTGGAACCATTGGGAGTGACTATTGGATATAAAAATGAATTGTGAACATGATATGAATTATTAAAGAGACAACATGAACCCCACAATCAACACTTTGAACCATTTCAGTTCCTATTATACGGGTGATCTATATTACTTCCAAATGAATCACCAATGGTGAACCGCATGTGAATCAATCAAATAGACAAATGATATAGCGGGGGGTACTCATGAAATAAGTTCATCCATGATGTGAAAAATCTACATGAGTAGAATGGAAGGACTGAGAATAAATAATGACCATTATGATTCCCATGAATATGTGATTGATTAAATATCATTCATAGGATGATTCACTAATAAGTGACCTTTTTCCTTATTGTGTTTTCAAATGAAGATTCCACTCTCAAAAAAAACATACAACCAGAGAAAATGTATTCATCTGGAGACCGTTTGGGAAAATCAGCTATGGATACATCCCCTATGGGACACAAAATTATCTTGACTTCCCAAAACATTCAAATTCAGAATTTGAATGCAATTTTATGGAAATTACATTGACATATTATGATACACACCCATTAGACTACATAAGAGGGTATCTGAAATTTTAAACGGGTGAGTCTTCATCATCCAAATAATGTTTTTGTACATATAGTGGTTCTAGTTTTCATTTTAAGTCACTTTTTATTCTTATTCCAAGAGAACTACAATAACCACCTTCGTTATTTAATGATTGTGGATCAAGGATTAAACTATGGATCACTTTTTTCATGTTCTATTAAGGAGGGTGCTTGTCAATCCCTTCCACCAGCACCATCCAACTGATTCTCCTTAGTATCCTACTTAGGCAACCACTCGACAAAATTCATACGTTTGTACCTATTAATGATAAATAAGGAAGGCACATCAGGTATAGAATGATATGGATAGTTGGGATTGGGTTCATATTTCCTCCTCTGCTGATTTATCCCACTGGCATATTCTGATGGTAACTATAAATAAATATCATAACCATGCTCACTTGGAAAAAGTATAGGGTCATATTCCTACAGTAATCATGGGGGGAACATATCCCTACCCTCATACATGAATTCTATAAATATATTTTTGTGGAAAAGGTGGGTAGGATTGAGAAAATATCCCCACATCAATAGAAGATATCTCTTTGTATTTAGTGGATATTCAAAATTTCCTGGCTTATATTCCTGCACAAACATTTCTAAGGTGTCACTACATCATATAAATACCAAAATAACTCCATCAAAATATCCTTAAACTACTAAAAATATATGGATATGTGCATATTACTATCCCAATAGTCATGGAAACACAACACATTGATCAAACTAAAAAAATGGTTTCTCCAAAGAGAGATCACATTCTTACTCCCATCTTGAAGGATTATTGGCATATTTTGATAATGTATGAAGAACCAAACCTGAATTATATTATTGTTCTATATGGGGATCATAAAGTTAGAGTAGTACATGCTACAGGATTGAGATAGGTTATATCAAAAAAGATGATCGGTATACTTGAAAGTCATAATGTTAGGCTAATCTCCCTGTTTGGACCGGGTCTCACCAAGTAAAAGTAGAACATTCCTTGACACAATATCATATTACTATAAAAAATATTTTTGGCATACTAAAATGGCTCATGATCTATCTCATATCCCCATTCTAACTGAGTCCCTCAAGATAGGAGTGGTACACCCCTCAGTGTATTATCACATTCCTATTAGTGATTCTATTTATCATATTCGTATAGATTATAGAATCTAGGCTCATATCCCAACTTCTATTGATGAATTGGTACACATGAAGCCTTCCAAGGCTATATAGAAAGATTCTCATATCCCTTCTCCCATTATGGAGGTTCTTAAATGAATTTCTACAGGGATTGTATATTTAATCCTAGTGCATATCCTAGCTTCATCCCTGACATTATGAAATATTTTGTAAACCACCCGCTTAGGGTTCATATAACATCAAATAATGAAGAAACTCATGGGAATGTTCCACAAACATCTCAATATGTAAATTTTTCATCTAATGATTAGACATTTTATAAGGTGATCATTACCAGGTTAGTCCTCCTTGTGGTAGTGTAGAGATGGATCACATGAAATGTACTCCTAACATCATCCATAGTATACCACCCCATGTTGATCTCTCCAAATAAAAATTAAATACTCCTCTTGTGTAGACAACTCTATATTGATCGTTCCTCAAAACTAAGATTCTTTCATATAGAGAGGTTCTCACAAAATCATGATCAACCCTATTTACATCATCATCAACTTCAAGAAATAGTACTATCTGATCATTAGGGAACCCATAGAAGCACCTTATATGGTATAAACAGATGGAGGCATATTGTTATGATGATGGTAAAGTCGACACATAAAAATATAAAGATTTATCTAGAAAAAAACCTCCCGAACATGTTTTATATTATTGAAAACTCTAAATGTGAGATCACATACGAGATAGAGAAGGAGTGCATTCTTGTAATATGCCAAAATATGTGATAAATTAGACGGTGATTGAAGGCTATAAACCTCCCTTATATAGGATACGATGGTCAACTTTAGGATATTAACAAACTCTTATGTTAGGAACACCTGTAGGCTCTCTCTATGGACGTGGATAATAAATCAAAAAAGAATTGTGTAAATATGTGGCATTAATACTTCCAATGAATTAAAAATCCTTGGAAAATGATCACTAGATCCAATTCATGTAACTATATTCATGAAAGAGAATTTTATGGAGTGTTGAACTTCACTACACCCCTGGAATAGTAAACTACCATAATTTAAAATCCTATAATGTCATATACTCTGGTGAAATTAGGGTATCAGGTAACAAGTGACCAAGTTAGTCACTAAAATAGAATTACCTCACTTCAACAGTGATGACAAATCATGAATGTAGGGAGAGGAAAACCAAGAGGGCTTTGAAATAGGCCCATCATTTCAATAAGAAATCATTTCGTTCACTAAATCTAATTTTGTGGTCAACCTAACAACTTACATAGAAAATTAATCCCTTTATGGTTTTCCATTGTACTAATCTCATACATGAGCACAACCTATCCATATCAAACATGTCACAATAGCATCCACTATAAGAGTCTTCTAGGAGTGAACCAATCCCATCGATCCAGGGGAATATATACCACCCCCAAGCCCTTGAATAATCAATTCCTGATAGGATTTAGGACATATTATAAGAATCTAAAAATATTCCACAGACCATTGGGCTAGGGAAATTTATAAAAAAAATTCAATAACTACGATCATCAACCAATGAGAGGGTCCTTTAGAAATCATTGGTACCTTCAAATCAACCCCATCCCACTGAGATGGGCTCATTTATATCTCTTGATCCATCTCACGAGTCATCGGATCCCCTCCAAAAATAATTGAAACCTCAAAATAGGTTAAAAAATTTTCAATTAAATCTCTAGATATTCTCTAATCTGTAGGGTAAGGGGAATTTACATAATCATTATCACTATTAAGAGAATCAGTCTTCTTATGTTTGGAGGTAAATATCAACTGTCAGAATCCCATATGATCCTTTTGCCTCAATATTTACCTATACTATTATATTCCCATTCTAAAATCATGACCAAAAACTCCCTCATGATCACTATTCAAATAGTGATATGGGAGGAGTGTGCAGAGAAGGAAATGAAACCCCACTATGGTCACAATCCAAATAAACTCTATATGGAAAAGGATTCATGAAACAACCCTATTGTAGATAGTGTAGATTCATCTTGTTCCATTTAGAGTAATTATTTGACTACCATTTCAATAGAAACATTTTTAAATTACAACACCAAAGAAATAGTTGATTATTTAGACCATGATAAAATTATAAAGGGAAACAATATAGAAAATATACACTGGGAGGTGGGTGATTTTTATTCACATAGTTAGGCTTCACATAACTGAACCAAAGGAGAATATAAATCCCGACACCTCAAAATATTGATTTTCCACCTCTATAGAATAAAACATCCACAAATAAATGGAATGAAGTTATCATGACCCACTAATCACCTAGTAGTGTAAAAAATCCATATGTATTGGAGAAGTGGGAAGAATATGAAAATTATATAAAAACTATCAAAAAACTAAAATGTGATATACTCAAGGGAAACATCATTACATGGTATCCACTTTAGGTAGAGATGAATATCCCTCATCCCATACCTAAGGAACAAGGTGATCTTCCCAGAAGAGTGGAATATGACTGTCAGACCACCTACAAATCTAGGAATCCAATCTATATAAATGAGGATGAAAAAGATGATCACGACTTACACCCATTTGGGTAACAATCTTTCTCTATCCTAGGAAGTAATTCACTCTTATCCCGAATTGTGAATCAGTGGGAAATGAAAATGGATCAAACTTATCAAGACTCACCCACACTTTATAGTGGTGTGGTAGATCAATTAGTAGTGCCTCTAGAACTGGTCAATGTCATCAAATCCCTAGCTAATCAAATGGAATCCATAGGAGGGAACCACACACCTATTGATCTTGAAATGAAACCATATCCTGAATGGGTGGATTAAAATTTTAATTCACCCATTTTTAGAGATCCTACCTTATCCACCGATTTTTGTGTTAGATACATTGAATTGCAACCCACACAGTTCTTATCACAATGCGAACAAATGATGGGCCCTCATGATCAATAGGAGTTGACAAAAATTATGTTTTTTATAAAAAATCATATAGGGATAGCCTTTGTTTGGTAAAAAATCTTTCTAGAAGAATATATTGTATGATAGAACGTATTTCATTACTAATTACTTTTCCAGTTCATCTCATGTGTGTCGAAAACAACAATTTTTAAACTGAATAACTACAATAAATGCGAAATTGAGAGGGTGTATGACTTAATTTCCACATTTAATTGTATATCCTATAAAATCATTATCCCTATCTCACATGGGAAAATATTACAAATATATACTGTAAATCTTCAAGATGAGCTTCAAACAAATTTGATCTTAATTAAATATCAATGAAAATTCTGTGAGTTTATAGAAAGAACATCAACATTGGAATATTACACTCAACGAAACTTATCTAAGTCTCCAATCATGCCCTCATCGTATGGGGGAAGGCTCATCTATTCAAAAACTACCACTATTATGCTCAAACTAGTGGTAGTTCCAATTCAAGCACCTATGAAGTCCCCAAACCACCCAACACTTCATATGGAGAAGAAGGAAAAAACCACCGTCATCTAAAACAATGAGACTGGGTTCTCCAATATTTGAGGAATGGATGAATTAAACCTTCTCATTTAAGAATGATCAAACAAAAAATTATTTTACTGCATCTATGTAAAATAATATCCTCAAGAATCCCTGACCTAGGAAGCCGAATTAATTCAACCACACTGATCATCAAGAATACTTCCCATTCTATATAAGGTATAGTGATAATATCTTGGATTACATAGTCTTAAATTTTTATCTCCAAATATTGGTTGATTATAGATTGTAGATGTTGCATAACCCCATAGAAAATGTGACTTTCTTAACAAATGTTGATTCAGAAGAAGAACATGCTTGGAAAAATTTACCAACCAGGAATGGGTAGAAGTTCAACAACACGACTACTCAAAAGACAACAAATAAAGCCCAATAAACCCTGATACAATACCTTGAGATAACCATAATAGTTCCATACCTTTGGGATGAAACATTAAATACACATTTTAATTGTGGACAAGACCCTCATAATGTGGGAGAGACAGAATAGGAAGAATTATATTTTGCCTTAACACTAGCTCCGAATCATGTAGATTTCATTCCAAAAACTTATGAACAATGGGATCCACCCAAAAAAATGGAACCTTAATCTGAAATATATGTTAGATTTTTCTATTTTAATGCAATAAACTTGATTTAACCATTATCTAATGATGAAAATGTCTCTGAATATAAGTTCTCTATACTTGACTGAGCGCCTAGAGGCCGCAGGCGAAGGTGTCGAGGTCACAAAAGACATCGATGGAATCGTGGAAACAAATATTTTTTTGTAGAATTACCCTATAATATATATATATATATAACTGATACCCAAGGTAAATCACTTAAAAAAACCATAAGAGATAGGGAGATGTCTTAAAAACCTCCAGCGGTCGTCAATGCCCAGTCATCTAACATGTCTTTTGGGAATGGGTGTGATTTTATGATCATCCTTGGCAACGCCGAAGGCCAAAATGACCAACACCCCTAGTAGTAGATTCTCAATCAACCTATGAATAACAAGTAATATCATATACCTAAAATATCTCAATTCCTTAATATAATGATAAATTTAAACCCATCCTCGAGTAGCATCTACCCTTGGCACAAAATTATGATATTTAGAAATAGCTAGAGGTTATCCATTAAAATATATATATATCCATGATGAAATTCATCATTAAAAATAACAAAGATATAAACTAATTGAATCACTAAAAAATCTATTAGATTCCAAAATAAAAGGATATGATGATATGATTTATAGATTGGAGTCCATTCTATCAGAAATCCATGTCTCCATCTCATTTTAGAGTAATATCAGGAATATGTTATTCAGGGATACATTAGAACCCTATACGTTTTATAAAATCATTAAATGTATAAATAAAATGGAATATTAATTAAAATGGTTATGGGATCAAACTCATCTAGTTTCAATTCTATTGAAATTTGGGATATAGAGAGGTAGATTCATCTCCCACAAAGATAACTATTCAAGGGTATGATAAGACTGAGAAAAAAACCAATACCGAAGATTAGTCTCAAAGCGCAATTTTGGGTTATCACATATAATAATGGGGTTATGGTTATCTAGTGTGAAACCACATAAAATTTAATACTCTAAAAGAGTTGGTATTCATAATTACATGGTATTGGCTTCATCATTACATTAGTGTTTGATGTGCCAATAAATGGAAGGATTGGTATACAATGTGCTGATAGTTCCCTCTTCGAGTAATGAGAAGACACATATATTGAAGATGGTTTCAATAAAAGTAAGGAAAATCCAATAGAAGACGAAAACATTGGGGTTTACACCTCTAATTTCTTGCGGACCACCCTGTGAATCCTTATATATGATCGATAGAAATTATTAGCTACCCATAAATTTGATTAAGGGAATAAAAACTCTTCCAGATGTCAAATCCCCTTAGAGCCCAAAAATTATTTAAAAGAAAACCAGCAACATAATATCCCTGTAGTTACTCTATAAGTAGAATATAAAAATTTATATTATCATGGATTCACTCTTCCAAAAAGTGAAATATATTCCCTCATCTTTTATTACGTATCTGAAAATATCTCAACAAACTCATTGGATGATGACAGATTGGATGACCTCAAAAACTACCCTGTCACATTTTAATGAATTTGTATACACCACCATTAATGATATATTGATAGAAAATTAATTAATAAAAAAGGCCCAAGAAATACATTGATATTTTATGCCATTCTTAACAAAGATAAATAGATTTATATTGCATTTCTAAAGAAAC
The DNA here is from genome assembly GCA_963277665.1 of Viscum album. Classification (NCBI taxonomy): domain Eukaryota; kingdom Viridiplantae; phylum Streptophyta; class Magnoliopsida; order Santalales; family Viscaceae; genus Viscum; species Viscum album. The sequence continues at coordinate 1,223,925,100 of OY728157.1, read as the reverse complement.
ATCGATACATGTTCACTTGAACTATTAATAAATTTCATTACTGAATCCGGATATAGATACAATACATCATGGATTACATGAAAAACATTAAAGATTCATGTTCGAGGCCAAGAGGATGCTCCCCTATAAGCATAATAAGGTAGAGATGGATGTTGAAAAATATTTAAATGAATTTTTTTACAAGATGTTAAATAACCGAGATGAATCCCCATAATCATCCATATGAATAAAAAAACATAAAACTAGGTTCAACATAAATATTAGAGACCTTAAAAAATACTACCCAAAGGTATACTTACCATTACTGATCAAAAACCACTTTATAAATGAAAAAACTAGATTCTAATCCCTTTCGATTATGGATGGGTACTCAGGGTACAAACAGATAACGATATACCCAAAATACGATGAAAGAAGTTGCTTTAAAGCACTGAAGGGGGTATTTTTCTATAAGGTCATCCCCATTAGGTAGAATAAAAATATTGATAATTATAAATAAAAAATAAAAATTATATTTATTACCATATAATATTAAATAGATGAATGTTATATTAATGACCTATCGATAAAATTTACATAGTGGTGTGATCACTTTAATGACCAGCAACATGTTGTGATAGAACAACCTAAAGATTAATATATTCAAATTATCTTTTGGGGTAACACATGAGATATTATATAGATTTATGGTACTCCAATGTTCCATTTATTTCAACCTTGAAAAGACTTGTAAAATCCTAGCAAGTTCACCCCCTCTAAATCTCAAGGAACATAGGGGAATCCATGGTAATATCTATACATTTTACATTTCAAGGAAATGTTTTCTGAAAAATTACTCCCCTAAAACATGATAATGAATAATAAAATATTCTATCCATGTATTTATGAATTCATGGAATCCTTCAAGTGTCCAAATAAGTACCTTATGCACCCAGTAGTCCTGATGCTTCTAGTGGAAGGAAATCCACTCGTCTAGTGAAGACCGAAACTATTATTGTTGAAAATTCCTCTTGATTTAATTGATTTTCTTATTATGTAAAATGGTTATATAACATATGAACTTATTCGGTCTTATGATTTTGGATTTTATAATACCATAATAAATTGTGATCATTGCAAATATTGTCATTGAATAGTGATCACATGATTAAAATAAATATAAGGCTTTAACAAGACAAATTTACTCATACAAAGGAAGCGATGGTCGTATCCATTTGAATTTATTCATATGAAGACGTTTTGTCAGTGAATGGAAATGAGGTGGATTAATTGGGCTTCTCTCTTGACCACTCCCAACCTAATCTATAACACGTTATGGTCAAACAGAACCACCTATGGGGGTAGGGGAAGTTGATAGTGATTACCACATGAGTGATGTTATCTGAGCCACCCCAAGAGTCTATCACCATTGCACACCTTAACCTTCAGTATTATGTGGGTGTTATAATGGTTTATGTAACAAGACCGTAGAACTATTATTATGTACATTATTTTTTTAAGGATAATATACATTCAATTAATTTTTTTACTTTGTAAATAGTTTTTAAAGTAAAATATATCATTTTTAGTTAAAATTCCATTAAGAAATCTATTTTGACGAATTAATGGATTTTTTTGAATTAAATAATATTTTAATAAGATATTATTTAAAAAATTAGTATTTATTAAACCCAAATGATCATATAATTTTTATGAATATAATTGTAATTTTTATTGAGGTATGAAAAATATTTTTGTCAAAACCCATAAATTTTCGATAAATGTCAGTTCTTATTTTTAAAGTAAAAACTTGCATATTTAAAAATTATTTAGGTGAAATTAATATTATTTTTTGAATCAGGATGCCGAAATTATCCAATGGATAATTTTTCATAATTTTCTGAGACAGTAAAAGTTTTCGGTAAAAATTTAATACCGTTTAAATATATAATGGGTTTTATGACATCATAATGACTGAATAGTTATGTAATAAAATACTATAAATTATTTTTTCGGTGAATATATGTTATACCATCAAAATAATGTTATCTTTGGCTTGTTTGATTTATTTTACAAAGCTTTAGTGGACCCTCCAAAACATATAAAACATTTCAACTTTTTCAATTAATTTCCTTGAGAGTGTGACTCACCTCCAAAAAATAAATCATAATATTTTATAATTTTATGACATTGGCCTTATAATATAATTTATTAAACTTCCATTTGGAAAGAATAATTGTAAAAATCCATGGGCTTGTTTGTGGTTTTAATTAGTTTAATTTGTCATGTTCAAAACATATATCATAAAGAATGCTCTCTCTTTTTCTATATAAACCCAACCAAGCCTCCACTTCAACTTCACTCAAAGCCTTTAAAGATATATAACCCTCTTAACTCCTATAACTATAATCCTCATAAGGTTCCCATTGCTCCCAATAATCCTATATCAAGCCTCTTCCAAGACTTTGGGATCAAATTTCCAAGTAAGGGAATTTCTTCCTTTCTCATTTTTGTCTAAATTTACTTATGTTGTTATGCCCTTTTTTTCTATTAAAAATGTTGAGTTATGATTTAAAACCTCCACTATACTTCCCTAACTATGTTATAATGATGATATAATCCTTTATATCTCATTATTTCGTCTTATGTACACCCGTTACCATGCCAAACATTCGTAAGTGATTTTTTCCATTCTCATTTTTGTCCAAATTTCTTTATATTGTAATACCCTTTTTATTTCTATTAAAAATGTTGGGGTATGACTTCACACCTTTCCCATACTTCCTTACTTATGTTTTAATGACTATATACCTCTATCTCTCTCATTAATTCCTCCCATGTACACCCATTACTATGCTGAAATTTTATAAGGGATTTCTCCCTTCTCATTTACATTCAAGAAATTCTTTTTCAATTATGAATATAGATTCCATTAAATATGTTGGTAAATGTATCTATATGAAAAAAGTTTCTGTCCATTATATATACATATTTTGATACACCCCTTTCTCTATCATCAACCATTTTTATTAATTCTTATGTCACGCTAATATGCTATCGAAATTGCACCACGATTTTCCAAGCCAAAGACATTGTGTCATGAATACCATGGCAATATCTCTATCAAGGGTATTCACATTTATGAAGATTTACCTATTTATTATATTGTTTCCTTTATTAATTCCACATTCCTTTATCATTTAATAATGGATGATATTTAATGATTCCATGTTGTATGATCCATGTGGCACACTTATGCATGAAATGGAATGTTTAAGAATGGTGAGTGCTGATAGCTCTCCAATGCATTGGGTAATGATTAGTATAATGATAAGTCAAGTAAAATGAGGGTATACTAATGATAATTAATTTTAAATGATAGGTTAGTCATTCTCCATGTGCAATTATCATTGGATCATTCTAATACCATGTTAAGTGTTGTTTTGACATTTTGATATTATGATAATCATGTTATATATTGCCTTTATGTTCATGTTTATTTTATGCGCTATTGATATTCATGATTCCTAAAATGTATTTTATTATTCATGTTAAATCTTTTTTATACCCTTACTAGGATTTATAGCTCACCCTTTTCTTATGCATGTTCTCAGGTTATCCCTTCCAATGCTAAGTACGAGGGAATGTAGTTGTCAAGTAAAGGATGTTTTCAATAAAGTTTTTTGTGTTTTATATTTTAAGTTGTTATGTAATGTTACTAAACCCAAAAGACACTAGTCATATTGATCTTATATGTCATATCACGTGAAGGTTTTATTTAATAAATTATTTTTAAATTTGAAATAAAGAGCAGGGTTGTTATTGTTGGTTTCATAGGATATGCATAGTTATTATTGGGATTAGTATTAGAAAACCCAAGTGAAAGCCTTAGGGATAAGACATAGAATAATAAAAACATCCCTAATTTTTTTGGGAGTATTGAGTATGTGGTTTGTCAAAAAATACATCCCTAACTAGATACGATTAGTAGAGGCGGCTCTGGCATAGATATATCCTAGAGGTAAAACCTAAAAGCACTACTTTTAACAATACTTGAACAAGAACTGGTGCATGAAAATGGGCCTTTCTGTACTCTTGGATATGATAGTCTGGGGGGAATTCTTTGGTAAATTCACAAGTTTAGTATGAATCATTTTTAAGGTAATAAAAGAATTCCTTTAATAAAACATATTGGAAAGTAGATCATGGGTATCATAAATTGAAGCCTATAAATTCCTAAGTTAATGAAATAAAAGTAATTTATAAGTCATATGTTTTTTAATTTGGATTAACCCTTATGTGTTACCCCTTACTTACCATTTATTTCATCCAATGGATGGTAATAAGAGGAAATGGGCATACAACTGATGTGAATATTAATGTGATTACTATTCAAATGAGATGCTCAAAATTATGGGAACAAGAATCACAAACATTGTCTTGAAACTCTCCCATTTAACTCAAGTTTGGAGTAGAAACATTGGTCAAGAGGAACTTTCACCCCCCCATAAGAATGAAAAAGTCGTAATCGATAACTTCGTGAGAAAAGGGGATTCCACTTTTAATGGATCTTCTGATCCCACAATTGCTGAAAAATGGATCATCTGCACTGATAAGATCTTTTCCACACTTCAATGTTCCAAATAAGAGAAGTTTCATCTGAATGCTTATTATATAGAGGGTGAAACTGAACAATTGTATACATTCATCAAAAATATGAAGCCTGAGGAGGAGATCATGGATTTATAATGAAAGGATGTCTAGAAAATGATTTCTGATAAATATTTTTCTCGCACCCTCTAACATAATATGGAAAGGGACTTCCTTTTCCTCAAGAAAAAAAGATGAAAAATACATCGAAGCATGTGAGGAAGAATTCACAAGGAATTCATGATATGCCTTCGACTTTGTCGTTTCCCCCGAATGCAAGGTTGGCTACTTCTTTGGTTGGCTTAAACCTATCCTACTTAATGCCCTGAAATTTTTCACTTCGATGGCTATGAAGAAATTGTCTGATGTTCCCTCAAGGTCGAAATGGAGATCAAAAAATCTGAAGGGTATCATGGGATAATAAGTATAAGGTGGAATTAAATTCTAGATGTATGATGGATAAATCCAATAGTTCTAGAAAAAGACAGCATGCCACATGCCAAAGGTTTAGAAAAAGCACCACAGAAATTACCTTACATGGATGAGGAAATTATTTAGGTGTGGAAGAGAAGGGAACCTAGCCATTAAATTCTAACAAAAAAACCTACATCTTTGAGATTGGAGAGGAATACTCTATTCAAACCTCAATGCATTGTTTATTGCTTGAACTGCAAAGAGCAATATCACCTTGAAAATCAGTTCCCTAAGACAAGGGTTTTTAGAGGCAACCAAAAACATCCAAGGCAGCAAGGTGGAGCTTTTTCCATCACTACCACCGATGTGAACCCCAACAATGAAGTGGTAATATGTATTCTAGTAATTTATTTATAATATAAAAACATAATATTTTATTCTGGTTCTATACATTCTTTTGTATCCTGAATGTTGAGATGAACAATCCCAACACCACCACAAATCATGGAAGTAAAGATGTTGGTGACTACAGAAAATGGTGAAATCATTGAATTCCATGAATATAACTCCTAACCTATCATAATTTTTTGATTTAACTTACTAGAGAACCTCTTATTAGTCCATCTGGTATAATTTGATTCAATTCTCGACATGGATTGGATTTCCTTATATAGAGCCCACATAAAATGATGTGGGAGAGAAATCACACTCTATATGAGGAATCAACCCCTGATTCTATACAAGTGTATGGAGAAAGATGAACTTTCTTTGACACCATCATCTTAAGAGTGGATATTACTGCCCTATGAGCTTGCGTATCTAGCTCATACGATTGAGTCTAAGGAAGCAACAATCCCGGAAGACATGCCTATTGTGAGGGAATTCCCTGAAGTGTTTCCAATGGAATTTCCTCATCTTTCTCCTATAAGAGATGTTGAATTCTTAATTGACCTTATACTTAATGAGTTTCCAATAACCAAGAATCTGTATAGAATGGATATTGTGGAGATTGATGAGTTGATGAAAAAAATACCAGAGAATCAGGATAAATGGTTTATACGCCAAAGGGATTCACCATGGGTGCAGCAATCCTCTTCGTCAAGAAGAAGGATGGGACGACTCACTTTTTCATTGATTATCATGAGCTTGACAATGTCCCAATAAATAAGATGTATCCTAAGCCACGAATTGATGACTTGTTCGATTAGCTACGTAGATCACAATACTTTTTTCAAGGTGGATTTGTAGTTAGGATATTACCAGGTAATGTTGGAGAAAGGGGATATCCCCAAGATTGTTTTTCGTACAAGGTACTTGCACTATGAATTCATAGTAATGACGTTAGGACTCACTAATTCTCTAGAAATCTTCATGGAATTTATTAATATAGTCTTTAGGGACTACCTCGACAAATTTTTGTAGTCTTTATAAATGATATTCTAATATACTTTAAAACCATGGAGGAGATTGTGGAGAATCTAAGAACTGTACTAGAGAAGTTGCAAATGGAGACGCTCTATGAAAAGTACAGAAAGTGTAAGTTCTGGTTGATTGAAGTCTCATTGTTGGGTCATATCATCACAAGAAATGGGATATATGTGGATCCCTCCAAGATAGCTGCAATTAAAGGATTTTTGAGGCAAGAATCAGTAACAGATATCTGTAGCTTCCTCGAGTTAGGTGGATATTATCGCCAATTTGTGAGAAATTTCTCATTATTATCCACCCCTCCTACCAAGTTAATTCAGATGGAAGTAAATTTTTCTTGAAATGATGAATGTGATGAGTGTTTTATGGAGTCAAAAAGGACGCTTATCACTATACATATCCTCACACTAACCACAAGTAGAGAAATTTTTATGGCATTTAGTGATGCTTTGAAGAAAGGCATGGGTTGTGTGTTGACGAAAAATGACAAATTCATTTCATATGATTCAAGGCAATTGAATTTTCATGAGAAAATAAATAAAACACATGATCTAGATTTTTCTGAAGTGATCTTTGCTTAAAACATTTATCAGAACTACCACTTTTTGGGGAAGTTTGAAATTTATAGATACCAGAATAGCCTCAATTGTATATTCACATAGAAAGAGTTGAACATGTGCCAAAAAATATGGTTAGATCTCATCAAAGACTTTTATTGCTCAATCAAATACCACACTGGGAAATTGAACTAGGAGGAAGATGATCTATATAGAAAGGACCATGAAATTCTATCATTGTTGAGAATCAAAAAGGATCTAATCTTCTAAGATTTGACTAATATTGAAGTGGGAATCATAATTAAGGGATCATCATCAATCCTTTCACAAATAATTTCTCAACATTATATTTTGGAAAGCATAAAGGATTCCCAAAATGATGATGTGGGAATTCAGAAGAAGTCAGAAACTATCAGAAAGGGAAATCCGCATAGTTTAATGTTAATGAATAAGTAATTCTGAGATTTCGGAAAAGACTGGGTTCCATCAAGTCTGGAGTTAAAGAAGGAACTTTTGGATTATGCACATAGTTCAAATTTCTCAATTTTACTAGGAAACACAAAGATGTATCGATATCTCCGAGAGCATTATTGGTGGGATACCATGATGAAGAAGATCGCTAAGTATACTTCAAAGTGCCTGGTTTGTCAGCATGTGAATGGTGAGAGGTAGAAGTCTAAGGTGATGATGCAACCATTACCCATTCCAAAATTCAAATGGGAGATAATCACCCTAGAATTTTTCACCATAGTTTCAAAGATATACAATACAACCAATAATATCTTGTTTTTTGTAGATCGTCTTACAAATACTGCAAAATTCATTGCAATCTGGAAGGATTTATCACAGGATCAACTTGCATGGATATAAATCAAAGACTTGATAAGGCTTAGTGGGGTTCCACCATCAATTGTATATGATTGAGATCCAAGATTCACTTCTATGTTTTAGAAGAGTATTCACCATGCATTGGATATTGAGCAGAAATTCAATATGGCTTATCATCCTCATATTGATGGACAATCTCAGGGGACAATCCAGACACTTGTGAACATGTTTAGAGCATTCTAAATGGACTTAAAATGAGGATGTGATCAACAACTTACTCTGGTTGAGTTCTCATAAAATAATAGTTTCCACTATAGTATCCAAATGGCTTCTTATGAAGCCCTGTATGGGAAGTGGTGCAGAACACCGGCATGTTGGGATGAAGTTGGGGGGAGAAAACTCCTAGGTCAAGAAATGGTTGATGAAATGGTGGAGATAGTTAATACCATCCCGTAGAACATTAATGATGCTCATAGTTGAAAAAAAAGAAAAGCTAATACACATCGATGAGACATATAGATTGATGTCGAAGACATGGTATTCCTCCTTATATCACCGTGGAAGAGTGTTATGAGATTTGGGAAGAAGGGAAATCTTAATGCAAGGTACATCAGCCCTTTTTATATCCTTGATCACATTAGAGTAGTGGCCGATCGACTAACACTCCCGCTGAACATATCTCAAGTACATGATATATTCCATGTATCACTATTGAGGAAGTACATACATGAACCATCTCATTTACGCAATATAGAGTTTGTAACATTTTAGAATGACCTCTCCGATGAAAAGAATCTAGTGAAGATCATATATCTTAGAGATAAATTTATACAAAATAATACAATGCCCCTCATCAAGGTGTTGTCGAGAAACGAGATGTTTTAAGTGGCAACATGGGAATCAGATGAAGTTTTGAATTATAGTTACCTGCATCTATTTCAGTGTGGGAAAAGAAAATTTTGAGGGTGAAATTTAAGGGGGGATGATTGTAACGACCCAAAAATTTATTAATGAAAAATACCATTGTTCTAATTAAATGTCTTAATATGTAAAATAGTTATATAACATATGCACATCTTTGTAATTAGGATTTTGGATTTTAGAATACTGCTATGAATTGTGACCATTTCTAATATATCGATTGAATAATGATCACTTTATTAGTATAAATATAGGGCTTTAACAAATCCACTTTACTCAGAAGAAGGAAACGATGGCCTCATCCAGTATAATTGATCCTTATGAATCCCATTTGTTTGAGCTCGGAAAGGTGGAGGCATCATTGGGCTTCGATCTTGACCAAGCCCAAGCCGATCTTCAAGGCATTAAGCTTGAACAGAACCACCTATAAGAGAAGTGGAAGTTGATAGAGATTATCACCTGAGTGATGTTATATGAGCCCACCCAATAGTCTATCACCATCACACACCTTACCCTTCGGTCATATTCATGTGTTTTAAGGGTTTATGTAATAATAACTTTGCACTATGATTATGTACATTATATTTTTTTAGAGAATACAAATTCATTTTATTATTGTTACTTTTTAAATAGTTTTTAAAGAAAAAATAGAATTATTAGTTAATATTCAATTAAGAAATCTATTTTGATTAAGTAATGGATTTTTTTGGACATAAATAACATTTTAATAAACTATTATTAGAAATTAATTTTTATTAAATATAAATTATCTTGTAATTATTATGAATACAATCATAATTTTTATTAAGGTTTGAATGATATTTTTGTCCAAACCCATGAATTTTCAATAAATTCCAATTTTTTTAAAATAAAAATATCACATATTTAGAAAATTATTTAGAAGAAAGGAATATTATTTTTGGAATCATGATGTAAAATTATCCAATGTTGATATTTCCATAATTTTCTGAGACAATAAAATTTTTGGGTTAATATTAAATACCGTTTAAATATATATTTTGGTTTAAAAAATCATGATGACCTAATAGTGATGTAATAAAATACTATAAATGATATTTTAGGCCAATATATGTTTTACCATTAAAATAATGTTATTTTATTGTTTTTTTATGTATTTTAAAAATCATTATAGGACCCACTAAAACATATTAAACATTTTAACTTTTTAAATTAATATCCTTGAGAGTGTGACTCACATACACAAATGAAATCCTAAAATTTTATGAAGTTAGGGTGTTGGCCTTATAAAATATTGTTTTCCAATCCCCTTTGAAAAAATCCATGGTCAAAACCCATTGTCTGGTTTGTGGTTTTCATTAGTTTAATGTGTGATGTCCAAAACCTAAATAATAAATAATTCCCTATCTTTATATATATAAACCCACCCAAGAACCCACTTCCTCTTTACTAGAAGAATTTGGATCTCAACCAAACTCTTACATACTCTCTCTATAATCCTCGCGAGTCTTTCCAATCTCCCAATATGCCTCTCACAATCCTCTCCCATGCTATTGGGATCACATATCCTTGTAAGAGAATTTCTTCTTTTCTCATTTTTTTTAAATTTCATTACGTTGGTATACCTTTTTGTTTTCAGTTACAAATTTTGGGGTATAATTTATCACCTCCACTATACTTCCCTCCTTATGTTTTAATGATGATATTCCACTTTCTCCCTCACTAATTACTCCCATGTACACCCATTAACATGCTGAAATTTTGTAAGGGATTTCTCCATTTCTCATTTATTTCCCAAATTTTATTATATTGTAATACCCTTTTATTTTCAATTAGAAATATTGAGGCATGATTTTAAACCTCACACATATTTCTCTCTATATTTGGGGATGATGAGATACGTATTTACCTCTCAATAATTCTTCCCATGTACACCTGTTACAATGCCGAAATTATATAAGGTATTTCTCTCTTATCAATTACATTCAAGAAATTATTTTGTATTATGAATCTATATTCCTTCAAATATGTTGGGACATGTATCTATATGACTAAATTTACTATAAATTTTATGTAAATATGATGAGATACCCATTTATATCTCATCAACCAATTTTTCGAATTTGTATGTCACGTCGTTATGCTGTCGAAATTGCACAATGATTTTCCTAGCCAAAGTCATTAGGTCATTAATACCATTACCATTTCACTATCAAGGGTATTTACCATTATAAACATCTACCTATTGATTGTATACTTTCATTTATTATTTATACATTCCATTATCATGGAATAAATGATGATCTTTAATGATTCCATGTTTTATGATCCATGTTGCACACTTATGCAAGAAATGAAATATTTAAGAAGGGTGTTCCCTCATTGCACTCCGATGCATTGGTTAAAGATTAGTATAATGATACGTCATTTTAAATGAGGTTTTACTCATTCTAATTCATGTGAAATGAGGGTATACTCATGCCCCATTTTCAATGATCATTACATCATGCTAGTACCATGCTATCTGTTGTTTCCACATTTCCATGTTATGATAATCATGTTATATCATGCCTTTATGTTCATGTTTTTTTACTCTCCATTGTTGTGACTATTGCTTAACAAGTAACTTATTCATCATTTTATTCCTTTTTACTCCCTTATTGGGCTTTATTGATCACCCTTTTCTTGTGCATGTCCTCAGGTCATCCCATGCAATGCTAAGTATGAGGGAATGCAGTGGTCATTTAAAAGATGTTATCAAAATAAAGATATTGTGTTTCATGTTTTATGTTGTTATGTATTGTTCTTAATCCCTGAATACACTATACCACTTGATATTCTTTATTGAATCATGTGAAGTTTTTATGTAATAAATTATGTTTAACTGTCAAATAAATTGATGGTTTGTTATACGTCTTATATGTGGCTTCCATGGAATCATTACATGGAGATATCCTTATATAGTAAAATGATGCTGGTAAATAGAAGAGTCTTTACTCCCTTATCAAAATGTTGCTATGAACTTAGAACTGATATTATGATGTCAAGAAGACTACCTCACAATCATATTTGAAGTGAAAAATCTGAGGCATTACTTACAGAGCAATAAATCAACAGGGTATCTAAATTTTATCTCCAGAAGTACATCATTGGAAATGTTATTCAAACTAAGCATTTTGTTAGATTGGCGGTCATTATAAAATAGTATTACATACAGATCATGTCATATGTTGGTGAATCGGAATGCTATATCTAATTTCCTCCTAGAATATCCTTCCTAGAATGTACACTAGAGTACATTTAACTTCTAGATGAGGACGTTTTCTATGCCCATGAAACTCCCTTGACATTGGATATATATTTTGATGAAGCCTCTTGAAGTACCATCAGTAAAATACTGGAAATTACAAAGCTCAATCTAGTTGTCTTAGGGGTTGTATTTGTATATACATTGAACAAAATTTATTCCTACAATTTATCACTATCTAAGGGTGGTAAAAATATCGAGGTTGGATACCGAGCCCTCATCCCTAGCATAGAACAGTCCCTAAAACTACAAATATCCTCTCTGAACACCATTAGGTATTCAGAGCTTGTGATAAAAAAGATTATTGGGGAATATTACATCAAAAAAAGAAGAGTTGACCCATCACACTGGTTATGTTTTATGACTAATGGAGTAATTACCTTTTTATCCTAAATTTCTTCATTTCCCCCAATCAAAAAAAATTCATGCCGATGAATTGGCTAGTATGGGAACATTCATGGCTGACACTGACCATGATGAAGAGATCATCCACATGACACATCTAAGGATGATCTAATCAATCATCTTCTTGGAAATTGAATAAATAAATTATGTCAATCCCATCCCAAGTCATGATGAATCTATATCAGCCCACTTATGGATGGATACCATAATTTACTAACTCAAAAAAGGATCCACCAGACATATTGAACCAAAAAGTAGTACATTCGATGCCGAGAAATGAACTTTTCCCTTTGGTGTGGGATAAATGAGAAGAGATCCCTCTACAAATGGGGCTTAAACGGAATCCTCCAAAAATGTATAGCAGAATGATAGATTCCATACATCTTGGAAAAAGTCTATGCTGGCTCTTATGGTGCTCATCAGTATGGGACCAAGCCCTCGTACCAAATCAGGATGATTAGTTACTATTATCAAACCATAGTATAAGACAATGTGGAATTCACCACGAAATTCAATTCATTATATATTTATGAATACTTAATCTTGTAACCCCATGAATTTCTACATATAGATAAACATTCTAGTCCATTTTTTGAAAAGTGAATGGATGTTGTGGGGCCATATCCTCTAACCACAACTATGCTGTTTATGTAGGTCCTTAAGATTACTGATATTTTTTCTAAATGGGGAATGAAAATACTTCTCAACGATGTTAGTAGTAATAATATCATCAACATTATGGAGTCCCATATCATCAATAGCTTCAAATCCCCTCACAAAATAATGTGAGAAAAATAAAAAAAATTGTTCCATAGAGTACATGAAATTGAACAAGGAGTACAACATCAACTCCAATAATTCACCCCACAATCATGAAGAAGAAAATGGTTAGATAGTGGACTTCAATAAGGCTCTATATAATATTCTTCAGAACAAATTGAAAAAATATAAAAACTAATATCCAAATAATATTTTACAAAATTTTTGATCCAAACATAACATGATGCACACTACTAGACAAGAAACACCATATTCATTAGTATGCATAAGTGAGGTATTGATGCACATAGATTTATATCTGTCCTTAAATAAGTCATACATCAGCATAAAAAACTCTCTGATAAAGAGAAATCAGAAATGTGGTTGGATGAATTGGAGATTCTTAAGAGAAATATGTTGCATATATTCACAACCATGAAGTCAATCAAAATTGCATCACACTAGCTATAAAAAAATGGTTCACCTATGCATGTTCATCCAACTAGAACTAGTATTGTCTCTCAAAACCCAAATGAATGTAGAAAAGAGGCCTCCAAATATGGGTCTTAAATGGTATGGGAATAAAATTAAATATCTATTCTATCAAGATAATGATTACACCATAGACATGATGGATGGGGAACAATTCATGCACCCCTAGTGAATGGTTTATTAATATATAATTGTTATTGATTTCATAAATAATTACCCACATCTAGGTTACATGACCTTGAACTGCACAAATACATCCTAGACACATGAAATTAAAGTGTAAAAATTAATAATGTTCACCTGATGTTAAAATTTCAAAAAACATTTGGGTTTTATAATGATAAATTTGGAAAATGACTCCTAAACACATTATGTTAATCTATTAGAACATGTCATTACCTCTTGAAATTAAACTATATGGAATAAATCCACCTTGTATTAAATTAAACTGCACGAGAAGAATCATCCCAAAAATGATTCCCCACATATGAGATAGATATGTGAAAACGTGAAATGAAGTTATCATATACTTGTGTGAGAGTCAAATCTGCATATGTAATCTCTTCTACCAAGAACTATGTGTGGCTTGATTCCTACCATCACGGGGTACATAGTGATGCCCAAATATGAAATCATGGGATTACCCACAATACACTAATCCTAATAAAAATACATTAGACTAGGGAATAATGGTCAAGGATTATTTTTCACATTAGGTCACCATCAACCATAAAGAAATGGGTAAAATTGCATAACTAATGTCCTCACCACAAGAAACTGAACTGCATCGTTTTCAAGAAATAGATGTGTCCTAAATCATGGAATCATTTGATATGAAATGATGCAAAAAAATTATTTCATGGGATGATCGTAATATTCTTATTAAATCATGGAACATTAACTTTTTTACTCTCTTCATGACATTAGAATTCATATATGATATCCTCACAACATGACCCAAAACTGTATTAGTTTCTATAACTACAAACGACTTGATTCTCATTCCAATGAGATACATTTGGATTCCTAGATCCTATATATTTTCTAATATAACACATTATAAAACATAACCGTCTTCTTTATTTAATTTACCCCATGTTAATAGGAACCTTCACCATGCCTTGTTTCGCAAACTAAGGATATCTCATGAGGGATTATGAATTTTTGTAATGGTTTCCCCAGATGATAGAGAACTTTTAGCATGTGATAGGCTAATCAGGGTCTTTGATTCATGGCCATAAATGGAGAACCATGAGTCCTCACCATTTTATGTTAAATGGAACATTCCACATCTCTTGCTTGACACAAAACTGTTCATTGTCAAGGAACTCTACGGAGAGTACCACTATCATTTTTCAGGTTTTCCTATCACACCTCCATTAAATAACTACATATTTGTTAATTCTTATTATCATAGTATATGTAGTGACACCCCATCCTCTGATATGAGATCCAAAAAAACAATGAATAGGAACAATTTACCCCTCTACGTATGGTTTATGTAACACCCGAGACTTTTATGTTATATAAACCATCAAAGGAATCTTTTTCTACACAACACTTGCTTGGCTTGCTTTGCACGCAATCGCGACCTTCCTCGATAGCTTGCGTCGTACGCAATACCGAGTTTCACTAAACAACAATATGCTATTAAAACTAGCCGTTATGAATAGTAATAACCACTTTTTAAAATTTTATAAATTTTATTTTTCAAAATGGACTTCATTTTTGGACTCAGAATATCGAAATTAGCCTAGGGTGAAATTTTGGTATTTTTCTGAAAACTTTCAATTTTTGATGAATAGTGAAACCACTAAGTGGTAGGTTAAAAACTGAATTTTGCATAAAACTTAATTTTACCGCTTCTGTGAATGGAATTTCAAAAATCCGAGAGACACGGTTAATATCAAGGACTAAAATGTGGTTCAATGAGATGAAAATAATTTTTTGGTGAATAGTAACTTTTTACTATTTTTACCGCGGTTAATAGTAAATAGGGTAACTAAGGGTAAATATGATTTCAATATTACCCTAACACATGTCCTAATTCTATTGAACAAGTGTAATTCGACCAAAAACAAACTTAGGAATAAAATATGACCATTTAGGCCCACTTGGATTAGATTAGGACATTTATTATTAATTTATTTAAAGAAGGGTTAAAATAGTTAAAATCAAAGTTTAATAAGTAAATAATTTTTTTAATATGGGGTTATACATAAGATCAATTCGATTGTAAATATTCATTAGAAAGCTAAAAAGATTTCCTACATGATGGTATTTTATTTGTAATTTTTAGACATCAAATAATTTAATTAATATATGACACAAAGATGATGCAGTAATTATCTTATTAATGAAATATTGACATAATTGATAATATAAATACCAAAATAAATGTAATTTAAGACTTTTTATGAATTACACTAATTTTCTAGGTTACTATGATATATTAGTGTTGATTTAATCAACTTGGTTCGAACATATAATTCTGTTATGACTTTCAAAAAAATCATATATCAAATAGTGTCAAAATTGACACAAAATAGTTTTTAAATCAAATATTATATTATTAATTGTTATTTTATTCCTAAAAATCTAAGGTTCGGCCAAATGACTTAGATAAAGATATATATATTAATAATAAACAATTTGGGGTTCGTTTGGCATGTTATAGTAAGTGTATTAACCATATAGTGAAAGAAAACAAAAAGACACGGTAAAAGTTAAATTAATTAACTTAGAGTTAAATCTAATTGATAAGGTTAAAATAATACCCTAAACTTGTCTAAGTCCTATTGGTTGATAGGATTTCGACCCTTCCCCACTTTAGCTTCGAAATAAGACCCTTTGGAACCATTATAAACCGATTTTGACTTTAATATAAAATAATATTTTGAGATATTCCTAAGGTGCCCCTCTCCTCCCTTATAAAAGGGCACCTCCTCCCCCTCCTCCTCACACCAATTTGAGCACTCAAGCTCGGCCAACCCCTGACATTTTCTCCTCTCCACTTCCCTAGAATAATCCTAGAGGTCCTGGTCTTCCCAAAGACCAATCTTAGTTCCTTAAGTGGGGGATTCAAAGAGGCGTTCCAAAGAATAGGTAATATCCATTACCGATCTTTTCAATTTCTTTCTTCTTCAACTTCTTATTCTTTAGTTGTTTCATGATAAAGTAATAACATCAGTATTACTTACATACTTATATGTTTTTATAAATATGAAACAACCCTAATTCACCTTCTATCCATCCTACGGAAAAATGAAATCACCGCGCGTGCGTACGTACGGAATACCGTCTCCACGCCGTGGTGTAATCTATTTTCCACCATCACCTTACAAGGATGGGTATAATGGTGTAATGAGTAACTATATATGATTATTATGAAGTAATTTTGATACTGAAATAATATATATATACTCCAATACAATTCCACGATCATAGGAACGATATCATCACTCGTGCGTACGTACGGAATACCGTCTCCACGATGTGATGCGACTCGTTCTACATGATCTTCATTTCATAATGATTATATAAATGAATTGAATGAATGAATATGGTATATACTACACTAATACCATTCTGGAAATGAATTATCTATAACCTAAAGATAAGAATAAGAATTTATTCGACAAAACACGCATAAGAACAAAAAGTTATAAAGACCCGAGTAACAAGTAACAATGAAATATTACTAACAAGAAGCTAATAATATGACCATATATGATATCATATCAATATGTATGATTCTGGAATAAGTCAATAACATTATTTAAACCATTATACAGGAGCTTCGGACACGAACAAAGCAAATCGGACCTAAGGTAAGGGAAATATCACAATCTCATTTTTATCCGAGATTGTTTATTCGTAAGTATTTACTGGGGTGTATTTTATCATCCACATACATGTTTACTCAATATGTAATATTATTTCCATCCACCTAAAATTGTTTAAATCCATTTTTACCCTTCAGTGAGTTTTTAGTAATACGTATGAAAGGAATCTTTTGTCGTTTTTCGTACGAGGTACTTTTTGACTTTTCTGACAAAAGTACGAAGAATGTTTTTTTAACTTATATGGCACGAATGGATTTCTACTGTTTTATAAAGCCTTATTTTAATGAAGCTTCCTCTAAAAGATTTCATGACTATTTTCAATAAAATCTCTTTCTTTTAAAATTGCATGATGTTTTGTGAAAAGAAATTGATTTTGAAGAAGAAAGGATATTTTCCTCAAGAATTCAATTCAAGTGTTTTATCAAAATTATTTTCCATATAAGATAATAAAGGGTTCTGTTTCTATCCATATTTTTACATTGATTTGACTATGTTGTGATGGAATTATGTTTATGAATTCCTTTATCTTATATGAATTGATTTATGATGTCATGATGTTTCAAGAATCCCATTTTTGTTACATGTGTTATGTGATGATGTATGTTTTATGATTATGTCGCACACATAAGAAAGGATTCATTATAAGATGGGTGGGACCTATATCTCCCTCCAATGCATTGGGTAATGATTTTATATCTCATGAGATAGACATGGCTGGAACGGAAGGTTATTTTGGTTCAGTGATACAGGACTGAAACGAGGAGTGAACTCGGTTCAGAAAGGGACTTTGTCCACTAAGATAGTCTTGGCAATGAGTCATGACTAACAAGAAATGATTTTCCATGATTATGTGTGCATGCCATAAAGTTTCAAGTTTTATGTTATGATTATGGGGATCTCATTTTCACTTCTATGATTTATTCCATGTTAAGATATTATGATCTCTTTTGCAGGTTTTGATTTTCAAAAAGATATGATATGATTTTTATTTCCTTTATCTGCCCTTGCTGAGCATTTGAGCTCACCCTTTTATGTTTTCTTTTACCTAGGTCAGGAAGATGGATATTAAGTAGAATATGCTAAAAGGGACCCTATATATGATGAAATAAATGGGAGACACTGTAGAAGATTTATGAACCAGTTGTTTATGTTTCCCAGTTTCTAAAGACACTATACCTATACGGTCCTTTGTGGTTTTGTCATATGTTGTAATAAGTGTGCTTCAATTTTGAAGTATTAACAATGTATGTAAAGTATGGGTCGTTATAGTTGGTATCAGAGGAAAGGTATAGTCAACCTTTGGAAACTAGGATGTGAAAGCCTTAGTAAGAACCCTAAGGATAAGTCTAAGCATAGAACACAATCTTAGAAATGGCCATGAATAACCTAGGATAAGACCATAAGAATGAAAATTTTATTCTTGAATTATGTGGTTTCCTATTATAATTAGTGTTGCTCACACTATTCTTCTTGGTTTTAGTCAATGGCTGGAACCCGAAGGAACCGTGTTAATGCGGAATGCGATGGGCAATGCAATGATTGTCCCCCTGAGCAACCAAACGATATGGGAGTTGGAATGAAAAATCTTGTAGCCATGCTCACACAACTTTCTCAAGCTATGAATCATGCAGGATTTCCAAACGAGCAAAGGAGGGAGCAACATTCTGTTGAATCCTTCATGAGGCAGCGTCCACCTTCTTTCAGCGGGTCTACTGATCCATTAGTTGCTGAACAATGGATTAGTACTACTGAAAAGATATTTTCAGTTCTTCAATGTTCTGAGCATGATAAAGTCATCCTAGCAGTGTATCGTTTGGAAGGAGATGCGGATCAATGGTGGAATCTTGTTAAGAATACGAGGCAAAGGGATGAAATTGAGTCTATGGAATGGGACGAGTTCAAGAACTTATTTTTCAATAAGTACTTCCCTCGTATTCTCCGAACAAAGATGGAGAAAGAGTTCCTTGAACTGAAGCAAAGGGATGAGGAATCTGTTAGTACCTATGAAGCAAATTTTACAAGACTTGCAAGGTATGCTTCTGGTATTATTATCCAACCTGAGAGTAAGATCGATCGATTCTTTAGTGGCTTAAAACAAAGTCTTCGAAGGGCGTTAGCCATAAGGGACTTCAATAGCTACGAGGAAATCGTTCGATGTGCTCTCAAAGCCGAGATGGAGATTGGAGTAACCCATCAGTCACATGGGTTTGATAAGAAGAGGAAGTTGGAATTCAAAGAAAAATCTAAAGAGCACACGGAAAAGAAGATGAACTTTCCCTTATGCTCAAAGTGTGGAAAGAAACATGGAGGGAGTTGTCTTAAAGGGACAAGTAAATGTTTTAAATGTGGAAAGGAAGGTCATCGGGCATTTGATTTCCGTGATAATGGGAAGAAGATGTCTAATGATGCAAACAAAAGAAGGGATACACAGAATGAACCTACTACACTTCAATGTTTCAAGTGCAAGGAGATGGGGCATTATGCCAATCAATGCCCAAATCCAAGGGTTGATGATGATGGTCGACGTCAACAAACTCTTAAGGCTAAAGACAAAGGAAAGTCACATGCAATTTCTATCAGCGATGTGGAGTACGATAACGATGTGGTGAAAGGTACACTTACCATCCACTCTAAAGTAGCAAATGTTTTATTTGATTCTGGATCCACCCACTCTTTTATTTCTAAAGAATTTTCTAATGGTATCACCGTATTACCTCAACAATTAGATGTTGAGTTAGCTGTGACAACACCTAATGGCACAACAGTCGCATCAGAAGTTTATAATTCTTCTCCGATCGAAGTTTGTGGGAAAGTGCTTCCTGCAAATCTTGTGATCCTTCCTTTAGTGGAATTTTATGTGATTCTTGGCATGGATTGGCTTTCTCTACATGGAGCTCATATCAATTGCCAAAGAAGGGAAGTCACATTTCATATTCCAGATCAACCTACGATCGTCTATCAATGCAAGGATGAACATAACCTTCCAGTGGAAATTTCTTCCATCTTATGGGTATTGATTCTACTAAATGAAGGTTATTTATCTCAAATAGTTGGTGAGAAACTCACGATTAAGAATATGCCCATTGTACGGGAGTTTGATGATGTCTTTCCGGAGGAATTACCGGGTCTTCCACCAAATCGTGAAGTTGAGTTTTCAATAGAACTCGTACCGGGTGCTTTGCCTATTTCAAAGACACCTTATAGAATGGCCCCAATTGAGTTGCAGGAATTGAAGAAGCAACTCCAAGAGAATCTTGATAAGGGATTCATACGCCCTAGTGCGTCACCTTGGGGAGCACCTGTTCTATTTGTTAAGAAGAAAGATGGATCAATGAGACTCTGCATTGATTATCGAGAACTTAACAAGATCACTATTAAGAACAAATATCCTCTCCCACGCATTGATGAATTATTTGACCAACTACGCAGAGCTCAATACTTTTCCAAGATTGATCTTCGTTCAGGGTATCATCAATTAAGGGTCAAAAGGGAGGATATACCAAAGACGGCTTTCCGTACAAGGTATGGACACTATGAATTTATAGTGATGCCATTTGGTCTTACTAATGCCCCTGCTATCTTCATGGATCTAATGAATAGAGTCTTTAGAGACTATCTTGATCAATTTGTGGTAGTTTTTATAGACGATATTCTTATCTATTCAAAGAGCAAGGAAGAGCATGAAGATCACTTGAGAATTATATTGAAGACCCTGAGAAAAGAGAAGCTTTATGCCAAATTTACCAAGTGTGAATTTTGGCTTCAAAAAGTTGCATTTTTGGGTCATATAATCTCAAAAGAGGGGATATCTGTGGATCCAGCAAAAACAGAGGTTATCGAATGATGGTCAAGACCAACAACAGTAACTGAGATCCGAAGTTTTCTTGGTTTGGCTGGTTATTATCGACGTTTTGTAAAAGATTTTACACGATTATCTAATCCACTCACCAAGTTGACTCAGAAAGGAGTTAAGTTTGTCTGGATAGAGGAATGTGAAGAGAATTTCAAGGAGTTGAAAAGAAGGTTATCCAGTGCACCTGTGCTCACACTGCCTTGTAGTGGAGAAAGGTTTGTGATCTACAGTGATGCATCCAAGAAGGGATTGGGGTGTGTTCTTATGCAAAATGATATGGTGATAGCTTATGCCTCAGACAGTTGAAAATCCATGAGCAAAATTACCCAACACATGATTTGGAGTTGGCTGCGGTAATCTTTGCATTAAAGATTTGGAGGCATTACCTTTATGGTGAAAGGTGTGATATTTTTACTGATCATAAAAGTTTAAAGTATATTTTCACACAAAAGGAGTTGAATATGCGTCAAAGAAGATGGTTGGAGCTGATTAAGGATTATGACTGCTCAATCCATTACCACCCTGGGAAAGCAAACAAGGTGGAAGATGCATTAATTCGACAAGACCATGCTAGTTTATCCATGATGAGGATCACAAAAGATCCAATATTTATGGATTTACAAAGGATGGATCTTGGAATTATAATGGAAGGGGAAAAATCTTATCTTTCTCAAATGAATGTTCAACCATCTATACATGTGAAGATTAAAGAGGCACAGAAAGAAGATGTCGAGTTACAAAAGAAGGTGAGAAATGTTCCTGAAATCAACCTTGATTGTGATGGGATAATAAAGTTCAGGAATCAGGTTTGCGTTCCTCCCATCCCCGAATTAAAGAATGAGCTGCTGGATGAGGCTCATAGTTCGTCATTCACTATTCATCCTAGAAGCACGAAGATGTATAGGGACCTGAAAGAGTACTTCTGGTGGGATGGCATGAAAAGAGATGTTGCTAAATATGTCTCTCGATGCTTGGTTTGTCAACAAGTTAAAGCTGAGAGACAGAAGTCTAAGGGGATGTTACAACCATTACCCATACCCGAATGGAAATGGGAAAACATCACTATGGACATTGTCACAGGACTTCCTAAAACATCCAAAGGCAATAATGCTATCTGGGTCATAGTTGATCGTCTTACAAAGTCTGCACACTTCATTGCTATTAGAGAGGATTTCTCTCTCGATCAGCTTTCCAGGATATATGTAAAGGAAGTGGTAAGATTGCATGGAGTACCACTTTCTATTATATCTGATCGGGATCCGAGATTTACCTCGAAGTTCTGGCGAAGCCTTCAGCATACTCTGGATACAGAGTTGAGTTTCAGCACTGCTTATCATCCCCAGACAGACGGTCAGTCTGAGAGAACAATTCAAACCCTAGAAGATATGTTGAGAGCTTGTTCTATGGATTTCAAAGGAGGTTGGGATCAACACCTACCTTTGGTGGAATTTTCTTATAATAATAGCTTTCACTCCAGTATTCAGATGGCTCCTTATGAAGCTCTCTATGGAAAGAAATGCAGGACTCCAACTTGCTGGGATGAAGTTGGGGAAAGAAAGCTATTAGGACCTGATCTCGTTGATGAAATGGCAGAAAAGGTCAGATCTATTCAACAACACATAAGAGCAGCGCAGAGTCGACAGAAAAGTTATGCCGACAACCGAAGAAAAGACCTAGAGTTTGAAGTGGGTGATAAAGTGTTCTTACGAATATCTCCCTGGAAGAGGGTTATGAGATTTGGAAAGAAGGGGAAGTTGAGCCCTAGATATATCGGTCCTTTCGAAATACTAGATCGTGTTGGGAAGGTAGCTCACCGATTGGCGCTTCCACCGTATCTCTCTCAAGTTCACGATGTGTTCCATGTATCTCTCCTGAGAAAGTACATACCAGATCCTTCACATGTACTCAGCTCAGAAGTTGTACCGCTGGAGCAAGATCTTTCTTATGAAGAACAGCCGATAGAGATTCTGGATCGTAGCGAAAAAGTCCTACGAAACAAGACCACTCTCTTGGTGAAAGTTTTATGGAGGAACCACCAACTTGAAGAAGCTACATGGGAGCTTGAGGATATGATGAGGGAGAAGTATCCTCATTTGTTTGTTACAAAGTGAGGAATTTCGAGGGCGAAATTCTTTTTAAGGGGGGTAGAATGTAACACCCGAGACTTTTATGTTATATAAACCATCAAAGGAATCTTTTTCTACACAACACTTGCTTGGCTTGCTTTGCACGCAATCGCGACCTTCCTCGATAGCTTGTGTCGTACGCAATACCGAGTTTCACTAAACAACAATATGCTATTAAAACTAGCCGTTATGAATAGTAATAACCACTTTTTAAAATTTTATAAATTTTATTTTTCAAAATGGACTTCATTTTTGGACTCAGAATATCGAAATTAGCCTAGGGTGAAATTTTGGTATTTTTCTGAAAACTTTCAATTTTTGATGAATAGTGAAACCACTAAGTGGTAGGTTAAAAACTGAATTTTGCATAAAACTTAATTTTACCGCTTCTGTGAATGGAATTTCAAAAATCCAAGAGACATGGTTAATATCAAGGACTAAAATGTGGTTCAATGAGATGAAAATAATTTTTTGGTGAATAGTAACTTTTTACTATTTTTACCGCGGTTAATAGTAAATAGGGTAACTAAGGGTAAATATGATATCAATATTACCCTAACACATGTCCTAATTCTATTGAACAAGTGTAATTCGACCACAAACAAACTTAGGAATAAAATATGACCATTTAGGCCCACATGGATTAGATTAGGACATTTATTATTAATTTATTTAAAGAAGGGTTAAAATAGTTAAAATCAAAGTTTAATAAGTAAATACTTTTTTTAATATGGGGTTATACATAAGATAAATTCGATTGTAAATATTAATTAGAAAGCTAAAAAGATTTCCTACATGATGGTATTTTATTTGTAATTTTTAGACATCAGATAATTTAATTTATATATGACACAAAGATGATGCAGTAATTATCTTATTAATGAAATATTGACATAATTGATAATATAAATACCAAAATAAATGTAATTTAAGACTTTTTATGAATTCCATTAATTTTATAGGTTACTATGATATATTAGTGTTGATTTAATCAACTTGGTTCGAACATATAATTCTGTTATGACTTTCAAAAAAATCATATATCAAATAGTGTCAAAATTGACACAAAATAGTTTTTAAATAAAATATTATATTATTAATTGTTATTTTATTCCTAAAAATATAAGGATCGGCCAAATGACTTAGATAAAGATATATATATTAATAATAAACAATTTGGGGTTCGTTTGGCATGTTATAGTAAGTGTATTAACCATATAGTGAAAGAAAACAAAAAGACACGGTAAAAGTTAAATTAATTAACTTAGAGTTAAATCTAATTGATAAGGTTAAAATAATACCCTAAACTTGTCTAAGTCCTATTGGTTGATAGGATTTAGACCCTTCCCCACTTTAGCTTCGAAATAAGACCCTTTGGAACCATTATAAACCGATTTTGACTTTAATATAAAATAATATTTTGAGATATTCCTAAGGTGCCCCTCTCCTCCCTTATAAAAGGGTACCTCCTCCCCCTCCTCCTCACACCAATTTGAAGACTCAAGATCGGCCAAACCCTGCCATTTTCTCCTCTCCACTTCCCTAGAATAATCCTAGAGGTCCTGGGATTCCCAAATACCAATCTTAGTTCCTTAAGTGGGGGATTCAAAGAGGCGTTCCAAAGAAGAGGTAATATCCATTACCGATCGTTTCAATTTCTTTCTTCTTCAACTTCTTATTCTTTAGTTGTTTCATGATAAAGTAATAACATCAGTATTACTTACATACTGATATGTTATTATAAATATGAAACAACCCTAATTCACCTTCTATCCATCCTACGGAAAAATGAAATCACCGCGCGTGCGTACGTACGGAATACCGTCTCCACGCCGTGGTGTAATCTATTTTCCACCATCACCTTACAAGGATGGGTATAATGGTGTAATGAGTAACTATATATGATTATTATGATGTAATTTTGATACTGAAATAATATATATATACTCCAATACAATTCCACGATCATAGGAACAATATCATCACTCGTGCGTACGTACGGAATACCGTCTCCACGATGTGATGCGACTCGTTCTACATGATCTTCATTTCATAATGATTATATAAATGAATTGAATGAATGAATATGGTATATAATACACTAATACCATTCTGGAAATGAATTATCTATAACCTAAAGATAAGAATAAGAATTTATTCGACAAAACACGCATAAGAACAAAAAGTTATAAAGACCCGAGTAACAAGTAACAATGAAATATTACTAACAAGAAGCTAATAATATGACCATATATGATATCATATCAATATGTATGATTCTGGAATAAGTCAATAACATTATTTAAACCATTATACAGGAGCTTCGGACACGAACAAAGCAAATCGGACCTAAGGTAAGGGAAATATCACAATCTCATTTTATCCGAGATTGTTTATTCGTAAGTATTTACTGGGGTGTATTTTATCATCCACATCCATGTTTACTCAATATGTAATATTATTTCCATCCACCTAAAATTGTTTAAATACATTTTTAACCTTCAGTGAGTTTTTAGTAATACGTATGAAAGGAATCTTTTGTCATTTTTCGTACGAGGTACTTTTTGACTTTTCTGACAAAAGTACGAAGAATGTTTTTTTTAACTTATACGGCACGAATGGATTTCTACTGTTTTATAAAGCCTTATTTTAATGAAGCTTCCACTAAAAGATTTCATGACTATTTTCAATAAAATCTCTTTCTTTTAAAATTGCATGATGTTTTGTGAAAAGAAATTGATTTTGAAGAAGAAAGGATATTTTCCTCAAGAATTCAATTCAAGTGTTTTATCAAAATTATTTTCCATCTAAGATAATAAAGGGTTCTGTTTCTATCCATATTTTTACATTGATTTGACTATGTTGTGATGGAATTATGTTTATGAATTCCTTTATCTTATATGAATTGATTTATTATGTCATGATGTTTCAAGAATCCCATTTTTGTTACATGTGTTATGCGATGATGTATGTTTTATGATTATGTGGCACACATAAGAAAGGATTCATTATAAGATGGGTGGGACCTATATCTCCCTCCAATGCATTGGGTAATGATTTTATATCTCATGAGATAGACATGGCTGGAACAGAAGGTTATTTCGGTTCAGTGATACAGGACTGAAACGAGGAGTGAACTCGGTTCAGAAAGGGACTTTGTCCACTAAGATAGTCTTGGCAATGAGTCATGACTAACAAGAAATGATTTTCCATGATTATGTGTGCATGCCATAAAGTTTCAAGTTTTATGTTATGATTATGGGGATCTCATTTTCACTTCTATGATTTATTCCATGTTAAGATATTATGATCTCTTTTGCAGGTTTTGATTTTCAAAAAGATATGATATGATTTTTATTTCCTTTATTTGCCCTTGCTGAGCATTTGAGCTCACCCTTTTATGTTTTCTTTTACCCAGGTCAGGAAGATAGATATTAAGTAGAATATGCTAAAAGGGACCCTATATATGATGAAATAAATGGGAGACACTGTAGAAGATTTATGAACTAGTTGTTTATGTTTCCCAGTTTCTAAAGACACTATACCTATACGGTCCTTTGTGGTTTTGTCATATGTTGTAATAAGTGTGCTTCAATTTTGAAGTATTAACAATGTATGTAAAGTATGGGTCGTTATAGTTTATTTATGTGTAGAGTATTTATTCTTAAAGAACTACATGTTGCATGATTCCTTCCATTGAAGGATAAGTTATGACACCCAGACCATTATTATTTTCCCCATTCATAGTATTCCCATTTCATGTGCATGACTCTACATCTTTTTTTCATGACATTTAACAATGTTGATTATCAGAAAATACATGTGGCGTTATTCCTATCATCACATGATAAATAGTGA
The DNA here is from genome assembly GCA_963277665.1 of Viscum album. NCBI lineage: Eukaryota > Viridiplantae > Streptophyta > Magnoliopsida > Santalales > Viscaceae > Viscum > Viscum album. The sequence continues at coordinate 1,223,897,699 of OY728157.1, read as the reverse complement.
CAACAGGATCATTAATCTCAGGCCCAACCACAATAGTCCATTGGAACAATTCCCCCCTCTATATAATGGGTTATACCTGTATACAGTGTTTTATATTTAGGAACTAATTTTTGATTGATTCCTTCCTTTCCAGGATATGTAGTTATGCTCAGACCTCAATTCGTTGGCATGTCTCAATATTCATTTTAGACATTGGGGAGCCTAAAACCTTACCTCTTATAGTTAAACTATATTTTTTCATGATTTATGTGTGGAATTATTTGTATAGTCACATAATACATAGTTACACGGAATTTCATATCTAAGGTATAACTAGAACAATTTTTGGGAATAATTCCCCCTATGAATATGGGTTAGTCCTGGGTAGAGTGTTTCGTGATCAAGGATTAAATGTGGCTTGATTCCAATTATTTATGGATATATATTGATTCCCATAACATCATTCTCAGTTAAATGAATGATAAACCAAAAAAATAACCCCCATCTCAACCTATGGGAAATACCATCACAAAGAACTTAAATTTATGAACAATGTATGGATTGAAACCTTACATCATAGAATATATAGATATGAATAGATGTCAAATATTGGTTTCATCCATTAAATATAAATTATAAGAATGAATCTTTAATAACATATAGGCTGGACCTATTTTGAAAATATTCATATAAAATTATGTCAAAATTAAAGAAAAGGAAGTCTTTCTTACCACATTCTATTAAGATGTAAGTAAAATGTTCAAATCGCATGAAATTAAATCTTCATAAAAAATATATCACCACTATATGATTTTGAAATGTGAAGTTCATCACCAATCACTATTCCCTATAAAAGGATCCTAAGATCCTGGCCTTGGTCAACCAGAGCATGGGGTACTTCTTCCATCCTTAGAGACTATCATCTTGTAAATTACACTTCATGACATAAGAACGTCGGGGTGTCCCAAAACTTTTATGACCCATGGGAATTAAAATATATATCTTTAAATTACCAAATAATCATTGTAGATGGGATTAACCTACCAATTTGGGACATCGTAAAATTATAGGATGGTCATTCAGATCCTTATGACCCAGATGTCTCCATGGTAGAGAAAAACACCTTAGGTTTTTTGGGCAATCCAATTTATGATTTTCCCATTTCATTTCTCATGATAAGAGAATGTAGAGCATGGGTTTAGAACATTTTACTCTTCCCTCAGAATGATTCCTGAGTAATATTTAACATGTGTATCTGAATTCAGTTATTAAGTATTATTTCCCTCATATTGGGTCTATATGAGTCATGAAATTAAACGTCCTACACTTCGGTAAAATATGTAATAATTTAAACATTAACCATTTATTTTCCAAATCTCCAGACTTTTAACTACAAGAGAAACAAAAAACAAAATTTTTTAGGTCTAAACCATGAAAAGGAATCATGAGTATGTTTCTATTCTTCACATTCTAAAAATGTCATCTCTAGTGTTTAGGAAAAAATTGGGGGTTTAAATAAATGGGGAATAGAGTCCAAAAATCCTACATTATATACCTTGTAAAAATGAGCAATTCCCTATAGAACCTAGCCCAACAAAATGTTATTGTAATGATTTTTCACATCTTATCAGCATGAAAAAGTATTCTCTAAGAATCAGAAAATCCATTATAATTATAAATCCATCTTGAATATTACTATTTCCACAAGTCATACTATAGGATTTGAGTGCCTTAGATCATCTAATATCTTCCATGAACCTTTAAAAAATGATACCCAGCTTCTGGGGACCCTCTTTATAAGGATTAATTTATTTTTATGGCTAAAAGATATATTGTTAATGTCATGAACTAAATTTTTCATTTCCATGAAAAAATGGGTTTTTTGATCCTTGGGATATTAACGTCATCGTGAAAGAACTCATCACTCTAAAGTCTTCTAGTCCCTTCATGGAATGATTGTCTCATATCATCCCCATGACCCGATCACTTTAGACAATGATTTATAATCTACTTATCTAGAATATTCAATTTAATTTAACATCATCAACATTATATCGTCAGTTTTTTTTACTATTTCTCAGAGCAGTAATGCCACACTCCATTATTGAACCCTTTTATGGCCCACAAAGCATGACTTGAAATCACTGGTTGTAAGTCCCAAGATTCACAATTAAAGAGCTAAACTACCGTATGGTCCTATAACCATTCTAGGATAGGTTTTCCTCAATCTCAAATTTATCATCTCAAACATTGAGACTAATAAACCATTTTATATCCCTTATAAAATTGTGGGGACTCTACTATTTAACCATGCTATCAATGCATAAGGGGTTTGAATAACCAACTAGAGGAATCTATAACTTTTAGAAAAGATACTCAGTTGTTTGTGATCCCTGATATCATTGTTTTAAAACTAGAAACCTCAAATTATTATGGGTCATTCCAAACTTGTCATCCCCATTCCATATAAATTGACTCAATCTTTTGTGTTATATCTTACTCAAAAAATATTCAAACAATCTTTATGGACATATCATCCCTAATATTTTACACTATGCCAATGCTACAACCAAAAAAATTCCACACCCTTTGGAAAATAGTGGGGAAACCTATATTTTACCATGTTATTAATAGTAAAAGGGTTTTTACATATCGACCTGAGGCATATCTTCCATGTAGGAAAATAACTACAATACAGATGAGCCCTGGATGCACCACAACAGAACTTAGCACCCAAGTGGGTTTTTGGTCATCCATTGCATGTATTCATAATATTCTATATACACCTATCAAGTACGAGAAGAAAAAATTAAAATGAAAATACATTATTTCTTAGTATCAAGACATAAACTTCACAACACATCTACATCTTTATGCCATAATGTTAAAATGAATGGAATTAGTACTCAAAGCAAGATATTAAACTATACGGATAACATTAGTTCACAAATCATAATGGAAACAATTATATGAGGCCTGAGTTAAAAGAACCTAAACTATAAAAAGATATGTTACAAGAGAAAAATACATTATACTAATGAAATTTATGTCCAGAGAAAGAATACAATAGATTATATCACATAAAATTTTTTGATTGCAAGACCAAAAAATATAAAAAACATTTCAGGAAAAACCCATAATAATTTTTCCCAAGTAACATCTCAGATGAATACCACTATTTCTTAATCTATATAAATCTAAAGAAAAAAGAAGAAAAATATGAATAAAAAGATATAATTCTTGAGGGCCCCACCAGATGGCCTCAGTAAACATCATGCTATTCTTGAAAATTACACTATCTTTAGCCAATGATATGGAATCCATTGTATAGGATATATATCCTACCCAAATTATTATTTCAAGATATATGTAATATAATTTTAATGGGGAATATGAATCAATGATGAAAATCATTTTGGCGAGCATCCATTTGAATTTTTAAGTAAAAATATTTTTTAATTTAAACATTCAAATCCATGAACTGAGGTGTCCATGATATTATACAATGGATGGGTATTGTTAACGATTACTACAACATCAGATCAAAAAAATATCATAAAATTCATGAATAAAAGGCAATTTCATAGTGAAATATAATTTATGATGATCTGTTCATTTAAAGCATGAAAAAGGAGAGATGTCCACATTTTCGTGACTCTATAATGATTTAATTAACAAAAAATAAAAAATTAATGATCCAATTACAATAAGACTTAATCCGTTTATCTAGCCATGTCATTATGAGTTTTAAACTCAATGGTGAAACAAAGAGCTACATGTCTTACATCCACTACAAGATTATGAGGGAAAGAGTATCGATATGAAGATATAACTCTTAAACTCTTTTTTGAGTAGTATCTAATGAGTATTATAATTTAAAAAGGGTAGTCTTTGAGTGAGATATGATCTCCTTATGTCTTGAAATATATTCATTTAAGAGATCCATTACGGTGCGAAAAGTAGATATTATTTAATGGATTTATTATAGTGCCTATAATTCTTCCATAAGTAGCTCATCCTATGGAGACACATTGAGAGAATGAAGTCATCTATTTCCTTTATCCATCTAATGATTCTTCTTACTGAAATATTTAATGATTTTATATAATGGATTGTTGTCCATGATTTACCCAATCATTATAGAGATATTGGAGACATTATTATTGATAACAAAATTTTTCTAGAGGTTCCTCACTGATCAAAAGGTGAACCTACTTCCAGATTAGCCAATTCTATGTCAGATCCTCTATAGTTGTGGGAGTAAATACATTAGAATGGGGAACAATTGGATGGATTGATAAATATTAAATAAAGTAATCCCCATACACTCTTCTCACAAATGATTTGTCTTCAATTACTCATATGTAAGTCAAATATTTAAAAAAAAATTCCCAACTAATGGAATTATCATCAGTAATATGGGATGATTACTCAGCAACTACCCCAAATCATGAATCAGCTCCATTGTTTCTACGAACAAATGGGTTGGTAAGAAATATTTTCTATCCCCTTTATGGACTAGTTTTTTATGCACACCACCAAGATAAGATTCTTCCCAGACTAAAGAATAATCAATATCTAGGAAGATGTGGGTTCCAATAGCCATATAGAAAATCTCAAAATTCGTATCCTCACTTGATAATATCATCCAAAACTAGCAGATAATTCTAGGATGTCACTATCCATTCATATAATCTCAAGGAATGGGGGATACCCATTATAATTAGGTGAAATATAAGAAAACATAGTGAGGGTTACATATATCACAAAACAAATCCATCATTTCCATGATGACCCTATCCTGAAGAGAGATTTTATATGACTAGTCATCATGATAACTATTTCATTTATCTATAATTGGCCTATTTAGTATTGGATAAGATGTCAAGTTGAAGAAATAAGATCAGATCAACAAGTTAGTGATCTCATCATGGTCTAACGACATTGCCACAACACTTATTATGTTCAATATAATGGGTCAAAAAAGTCACTAGGGAATGTCATAGTGTTGTAGTATCTATAATAGCAGAAAGATTCCCATATCTAGAAAAATAAAAATGGAAAGTGATCCACATTATATAAGTTATTATTCCCTTTCAAATATGTCATATAATATAGTAAAGGCATAGAAGAGTTAGTATATCTTGATGAATAGGTCATCCCTATACTATCTGAGTTTCTGTCACCAACATCCTAACTCAGATTCCAAAGTATGCATCCCCAAATATGGAAAGCCACCTATCCCAAAGAATGGAAAAACCCATAATCAGAAGGCTTTGGGATATCTATTACCACACTTGGTATACCAATGTGATAATTCTCCAGCATCCATGATTTCCCAATATGATCTGGCGTAATCACAGAAATGCCATTAAGGGAACTAGTTAGGATGTATTAAGGTAAAATGAGCTCCGCAATGAAAGTGAAATTTTTTTATCAAGTAATTGGAAGGGGTGAGTGAGCACGTTTTCAGCTCATTCCTTAACATTACTTAAAAAAATTTAGCTTATACCATTCCAAAAATGGATTCTTTTAGGAGTCATCCAAACCATCTGTAGTAGGAAGGAAATTGTTATACATTTCACCAAGGGGGTTTCATTCCCATCCACTAGATATACTAATGGCCGATTCATGCTTCAACATTAAAAAAATTAATTGAACATTTACTATTTCAAAAAAATATAAATAGTTATTTGAGAATCTATGACTGATGGTTTATAAGTAATTGAGAAACTCATATGGGCTCATAATGATGGATAGCATGTAGCAAGTTAGAAAATTATAAACAACTCTATATAACCCATAATGGTCCCGATCATTCATCAGTAAAATTACCACAAAAAAAACAAATCCCAATTTGAGATCTATCATCCACACATATTATTCATCGAATAGAAAAAAATTCACAAATAGGATAGTGAAATGGGATTGCGGTTGTAATAATAGTCATCTAACCTAGAGGGTAGTTCATTATAATATTGGACAATCCCTAAGACCATGGTACAAACAATTGTACATCCATATAAATATTAGTATAAATAAAATTTAGGGACATTAACACAAAGAAAGGTGGATTATTTTATATTGGATAAAAAATTAAAATTTCTTCTAACAGGTTTAATCCATAGAGGGGAAAATTTTTTCATAAAGGATTACTTTGATTTTTGTATGAGTGAATACATTTCAACAACTTTTTGTTAGAATGTACACAATATCGAGACTCATCGTTTAGGTTCCTAGAAATCATTAACCACTATCTATCCACAAATAAAGATTTATGGGATCAGAAATCCATCTTAGAAAGTGTATATGTCATAATTCAGAAAGATGAAAACAAAATATCCTCATAATAGATGGATGATCTAAACAGAATCATGTGAATCAGATGACCCATATGGTGATTAATGATCAAAATACTTTGATATTGTGCTCATGAATTGTATGACCCATGTAGATCCTATATACCAAATTACCCACATTATATTTCGTGACTACATGACCCTTCATTAGACACATGATCACATGACCCCAACGTGGTCATGTGAACAACGTAATAGCCAATGTGATTCAGAGACTAATACGTAGGATTATTAGAATCATAAATGATATAAATGTCAAAAATTATCATGAAATTATTGATGATAGATTCATAGTAGATTCAAATAAGTGTAGATTCAAAGCAGGTCATGTGGAGTGATCTCCCAAAGAAGTTCACAAAAAAATAGACTTGTGAACCAGTCTCACGATCAGTTCTCACTTAAGGTCATGCGACAGGGTCATGGAATTGAAGAAGACTAGAATATTTCTTTATTGTAGGTGTGACTAATGAATTAAATCCTCTATATTCCACCATTTAAAATGAATTATTGGAATACCAATGATCACCTGGAAGACCAGACATCTCTTAAGGCACCAATTAGTGGCAGTCCTAAAGATTATGGTAAGAATTTACATTACTCAAAACTGATCCCTTCTCCACTGATACATCAATAATAAGGGTGAATTTTATGAAACTCTCTAAATTAGAATAAAAAATCCAAATGGGATAAAAAGAATTAATCATGGCTATTATTTTCATTAAAAACAAATGAATAGAAGGTTGTCAACAAATGAAGATCTCATGATCAACCAAAGGAAACACTATCACATGACCTTTGAAAGGTCATGGGAAATGGTCATATTTAGTTCATGATCTTCTTGAGATCACAACGATCCCTTCTGATAGACCCACAATTCATGTGAAGTAATCCATGAAACTCACTCATCGTGTATAGACTAATAATTGAAATCCTTCATGTCATATGAATTCTCAACATATAGGGTCCTAAAAATCATCCAAAACCATGGTAAAATAATGGGTAACATTTATAAAAGGGGTAGACCTTATAAGATCATTGATATTATTTTTACACAATCATAATGTCTAAAAAATCATACAATTTCCTTAGCAATATTTCCACCTTGTTGTGAAAGATACTTCTAGCACAACACCTTCATCATGTGAAGGGTCTCATACACGTTTATTGAATTCTGAATTTTATTTGTGTCTCTATAAGAATGAAAAAGGATTTCACATGACTATACTCATGGATCACCACAATTCCCATTATTAGTCATGTGAAGTATCACATACAAGGAGTGTGATCATATTAGAAAACACTCATACAACCATTAAAGATCCCAAACCCTTTTTAACTAAAGAATGAGATGAAAAGGGAAAATATGAAGGCTTCTTGTAGATGAGGATGCATTGTACTTAAAGAAAAAGTGGTCATATGCCCTGGGAATTCACCATTCATTTTACAAGGCCCTATCAACCAACCATCATGGTATCCCAATGGACCATATACAAGATGTTATGATCTTGAAAAGGGTAGATTGGAGAGTCAGTGTGACCTTATGAGACCCCATGAAATGTCAACATGATCCTAAAAAAAACCCCATGACAATGTACCTTTATCTCATAGAATCCCCCTAATAAAATTCATCTTTGATAATATGAATTCCCCAAGATATGTCATCATGGACCTTTGTAATCTATTTTACATGTCCACATGGTTAGGAGAAATCCCATTGATTTTCCTGTGAGCAATAAAAATAGAAAATTTTGAACATTAACCTTATCAATAAATATCATGTGGACCCTTGAATGACACACAACATGGTCATGTGAAGAACATGACACCAAACCCCTTCACATAATCTTGCTGAAATTCACATGATATGTCTCATTCCTGATAGCATATAGTAAGGGTGGACATTCATATAACCCCCCCCCCCCCACACACACACAATAATATGAATCCATGATTGATCAAAAATATGAGCACATGATCAGATTTCATGGAGAGTCTAGTCACATGATCCCAATAGTCATCCTCTATGTAAAATATGCTGACTAACATAAGGGACCAAACAAAATGCATAGGTTCTTTGTGTGATCATTTTATATATCACATGAAGGACTTATGGAATGTTAGCCATATTATGAGAATGGGATATTGCATGTCGGCTAGGTCACGTGAAACCTAATATAAGCTAACCCTGAAAAACCTGAGGAAAAAAATTCAATAATAGAAGGAATAAAAGATTATAAAATGATTGGATACATAAAAAAAGGGTAAATTCACTAATCCTCCTAATCATTTTATGACCAACCCAGATCATGAATCAAAATCGGGACATGTCAACCACTTTATTTTATGCTCCCTCAATTTTCTAAATTAATCATGAGTGGTCAATTGGACATGTCAATCATGTGACACTATTCTATATGACCATGCCAAAAAAATTATTAAGTCCTTCAAGATTTCCATCCAACCATTGTTATGGACGCTTGCCATGTTCCCTTAATCATGCAATGACATTGGGGCATTTCATCTTGGACTTGTGATTATACCATGGAATGTCAACTAGTTCTCACGATGTTGACAAGAAATTATAGTATTGATCTCTATATTACATCTGTACGAGTTATCCAGATCATGAGATACCCTCCTAACATATCCCCATTTATCATATTATTCCTTCTAGACACGTTAGATAGGTTATGTGAAGTTCTATAGAAAACCCTAATAGATCATTTGATTGTCTTTAAGAACTTCCTTAAGCGACCAGGAAAAGTCCAGAAATCCCCATATATGATAATACATCCTTATAAATGTTAGAAATTCAATCAAACATGTACTGCATATAACCTGGACATGTCAAGAGGACATTCTGAGTCAAGACAACCTTGTACAGGGGATCCATAAGGGAAACCCCGGTGTGTAAGAAATGATCAATATAAATGATGACAAATTTGATTCATGTAGTAACCAGGATATATAGGACACCTTCCTATGGCCCAAGATCAAATATGGATCCACCTTGATGTAATTTCTATATTTCACAGACATTCCAAAATCTAGGACCAAATCAAACCCATGGTATAATCAATTTTCATCATCCATCAGTGGATTGATAAGGCAACTGAACTACGATAACTCTGATTCCTACCATAACAACAATATATATAGCACCATAAAAAAGCCAAAGATCCATATTGAACATGCAAAGGGATATCCCAAAACACAATCCATACAACCATATGCAATGAGATTGAATACATTCCATCACTTATTTCTCACACCGAGAATGGGACACATGGTTTTAGTGAGTTGTAATGACCATATTAATAATATCACGAATCTACACTATCCAGAGAAACCTCAATATGGACTACCTAATCCGTGGAATGAAATGACGGACCTCAAGCAATTGAATCTTCATCATCGAATGAAAAAAGGGAATTTTCAATATATGATGACTCTTATCCCTTCTATGACTAGGTTATAAGGGACAACACCCTAAGGCCCAAGATCGAAAACCTAGTTCCCAACTTCCTTAATTTGTGTCCTTTCTATATGATGTTAAACTGAATGGGATAGATGAACTATGTGAGTTTTTATTCATATTATAATTGGGATATGTAGAATAATTTAAAATTCCTCAACTCCATCCTAGAAATAATAATCTCATCATTGGATTAATGTAAACTCTAGTTGTAACGTCCCGACTTGGTCCCCACTACACCAGTGGCTGGACCGATCGCCACATGACCTCAAGCGCATCTCCCCGTACGCCCGAGGCTGCCGACTAGTATCGAGGGTATAAGGATAGTCAGTGGGGAGACTATACCTTCTTGTCAGAGTTTCAGATCGATATATCAGTGTGGATAACACACAATAGCGGAAGTAGTAACTCATAAATGACAAACTACGAAAAACAAATAATAATCATTTTATAAAAGTGTCCAACGGAAAATTATATAGAAGATGCATGAATGACATGATAATGATACAAAAGTAGAAATAAATGAACAAAATAGAACACTTTACAATCCAATACAGAAATAAATAAATAATGAATCATTTCCCCAAGTGAGATCTCCTCGAGCATCATGAGCATCTGCTTAGTCCTCTACTGCTATCTCCCAAGTAAATGAAAATAGTGTAGTCATGAAACCAAATAGAATATACTCAAGTACCCAGTGCAATGGCGGCCCGAGTAGGGTGTGAGATATAAATATCAATAGGCCGGGACCACCTGTGTCTACCCCAAATCCAGACATTAAATAAATAATTTAAAACACATAAAGGCATGCATAAAATAAAGTAAATAGTACAAAGTAAATATATTCTCAAGTACCTACTTCATCCCTCAGTTGGTCTCTGAACCTGCACTATTAATTGGTCATGCATACTCAACAATCATTACATAATCATTTTAAATTTATCAATTAATCAAATATTATTATAAAATTCTTGATATTCCACATATGCCCGACATCTCCAGTATAAGTCACTCGCCATGGATGTCTCTAAAGACCATTTATGTAATCAAGTAAAGGCCAAATCCAAGGTTGTTCTTTGGATTGGATAACCCATCATAAGTTATTCAATTTAATCTTTCATATAATATGTATGAGCCCATACACTAAAATTGGTTCACTAAATTCATAAATAAGTCTGAACCCTTTCTTATAATCAATTCATAGATCATCATCTCACAATAGACATCATTAACCAATAACTCATTTCACGCACGAACAATTAAACCCACAGTCCAATGTTAATTAATGGGTGTAGAACATCATGTCCTGCACCCTCGTGAGTATTTGGAGCATCAGTCCCTATCTCACAACCCATGGGTATTTAGAGCATCAGTCCATGTCCCATAATAGAATATTTTCTTGTATGTTGGATGTAGGATTCCATGTCGATCTCCCCATGAGTATTTGGAGCATCAGTCCTTGTCTCACTACCCATATATCAATCATACAAATACAACTTTCATTGTCATAGAACGCCATTTCTAACACCTTGTGAGTATTTGGAGCATTAGACCATGTCTCATAACAAATTCATCAATCGCACATATACAATTATCATTGGTGTAGAATACCATGTCTAACACCACAAAACCAATTCGTTAATTAATTAAAAAATTAATTAAAAACACAAGTCACACTTCAGATAAGTCAATACTTAATTAACCATTAAACATATCATTAATTAAAAATTAATTAAAAATTAATTTTTTTTAGTAAACCAACTGAATAATTAACTCATCACTTCATCATCCAAATTCTTTAACAAGTCTGAACTCGTCTATTCAAACAATGGTTCGTCTAGGACTTTAACAAATCACAAGCACACCATAATCTTCTCAGACCTTGCTGAACAAGCCCAGATAGTTAGAAATCATGTCACACAACATATCATATTTTCAAACAACTCCATCTAAGAGAACATAAGGAATGGAAAACTAATACGCATCAAAAGTACTCCTGGATAACAATCTTAACAAACAATCAATTCATGATCTTAATTTAATGCATGGAAATTAATTAATTCAACAACTAATTAATCAATCAATATCACTTTAACAAATCATCAATTAGTTAATCATTAACCATTTAACATGTAATAATTAATCCCTCCATTAATTATTACCAGTTTCCAATTATCTCCTAAACTTTTCAAATGTTCGATATTCCCAATAGTCTGTAAAAGCCACAATCGTATTCCTACTATGACTTGATTATTAATCCTACCATTAATTTCCCTATTACCCAATATTCCCATTCAAAACATTTAACTGTAACATCATATCACTTTAACCAAATTAGCCAGCATGCTTAAACACAACACAAGTTCATGTCCTCACTTATCTCACATGGGTGAAATTAATTAATAACATCAAAAGTGTCAATCATTGACTTATCATAATGAAGGAAACTCACATTACTAATTTATTTAAAGAAATTATAATTCTTAAATAATGTGTTAAAGAAATGGGACCCTACTTTGGAGTTTTTACAGAAACCACAACTAATGACGAACCCTCCATCCAAATGGGTTGATTCTCTAGAACCCGCCTTAGATCACTTCTCCTAACTAGAGAAAGACCAAAACTCATTAAAAATGGCATCCAAAGACATAGATCTTCCAAAACGGGCGTAGATCTAAGAAACCATGAAAAGATGAGATGTATATCTAAGTAGATCTAAGAAACCATACAAGAACGAAGAAGAACATATACCCACCTAAAGAAACCAGCATCGATTCACCACGAGAAGCCTTCAGATCACCTCCAAAACACTTGGGAGGGGTTCTCCTAACATCAAGGAAGAGTAATCCCGAGGTATGGCCGCTTTGGAGGAAAATGAGCCTTCTGAAGGAAAAAATGAGAGAGATCCACCATTTAAAGATCTCATTTCAGTGCTCACATGGTTAGTTCGCACGGTTTTGAAAACCGTGTGCTAACCGTGCGTTAGCTACTGCCTCAGCCACCCTTCTCGCACGGTTTGGCCGCATAGTTAGACAAACTGTGCGCCGCCCGTGCGGAAGGTACTGCCTCCAAGACCATCTACGCATGTTTAGAAAAACCATGTGCTGCCGGTGAGACTTACCCTTAAGCTCATAAATTATATCAAAATTTGAAAAAAATTACATCTTTAGGTTTTCCAACTCTCGGAATAAAATTACCGAGCTCGGTTTAAAGAGAACGACTCGTTGATAAACTGAAGAAAAAATTCATAAACATTCGTAATTTTAACCCGATTCAAAACACAGTATCTTACATTATACCCACCTTAAAAACATATCATCCCCGAGAAGCCATCAAGAACCACTACTAAAACAACCGACTTACCAAGGACATTTAATCACGTTAAAAGTAAAGTGTTGAGTTCCAATGAGAAACACACCTTTAACCATTCTCAAACCCGATGTATAATCCTTTACAACTAGATGCAAAGATTACTATAAATATTAAACATCAAAACCGATCTTATATCTTATTTCATTAGAAGGACCTTGTGAATGTAAAATGTTGAACCTCGATGAAACAACGGAACATGTTTCACATGCTTCCCTCAAAAGACGTTTCAGACCCAAAACCCCATTTTTCCCTTTTATATGAAGATGTGACCTTAAAACCTTTAAAAATCTATCCACATGTATAATGACGTTCTTACCAGAAATCTGGTAAATTTTCCATGTCAATCCATCATAAGGCTATTTCAAAAAAGAACAGTGCCCAAACACGGATAAGGAAGTAGCCCAAAGAATCAACACATCCCGCACACTACCCATATAACAACTACTCCTCAATCCCAACAACATTTAAACTATAGCATGACACAAGACCAACAGAATCTTAGTGTCTTCATGACAAGGTCAACATAGGGGGCATGCTCGTCATATCCAGAAGATCACGCTAAGAGAAAAATGAGGTCATGTAGAAGATCAGTCAAACCATTACTGGACAACACTGTTCTAAAATCTCGGCATCACCTGCCAACACGTTCATCGAGAACAAAGCGGCAATACCCAACTTATTATTTCCCATGACGTCTCAAGAAAATATCAACCGCTCACTAGCGTGCTAGATTAAAAACAAGATCGGCGTGTAAAAACACCCAAGTCTTTAGAAAACCATTCCATGCATTGAAATGAAACTGATTCTTTAACGCACATGTTACTCTACATTGAGTTGACATGAGACCGTACTCAACAGTATAAAAATAATCATTACGAAGTCAAATTTCCTCATATGACCATTTTCCTGGATGACGCTATAAGCAGTCATCCATTACTAAGAAGAAAGGGTCAAAAAACCAAAATAGCAGTCGCTCATTCTCGAGGCACATCTAACCAGCTGAAAAAGTGCATTACTCGATGCCCAAGGCCACAACAAGGTCAAGAAACATATCACCACCCATTCGAACAAGGATTTTATTGGAAACTATATGTCCTACTTGGGACAACGACACCAAAAAACTCCAATAGAGTGAGAAAATCCATAACAATAGCAAGGAATTTATGTTTTGAGGGTGCTACTGATCACAGGTTAGCCCCTTACGAAGAAAAAGTGTCAACTTGAAACCAGGTCACTTGAAACAAATCACTAGGCTCAAAATCCGATCATAAGGCCATTTCTATGGAGAATAAAGCCTATGGAAAGTATTCATGCTTCTCTTCCAAGGCAACTCAAGAGAAGTCCGACCTACCCCTTTACACAAGGGTTTTAAATAGTGGACACCACAATAGGTTCCATTTCCATGACTCTTATATTTAATTACTTTTAATCATTAACCATCAAAAGATTTAATGAGAACATCATTGTACCATTTTCAAAATGCCTCAAGGCAGATCATGCATGTTTCATAAAACTAAATTTTTAAAGCATTTATGTTAGTGGACATCCAATCATTTTTAGGAAACTTATCAAAAGAAATTCCTTTTAAGAAGATAAGGTGACCTACGAGGATCCCATTTTAACAAACATGGGTTCTCTATAGAGTATCCTAATATAAAACACACAGGCTTTTAAATTTTAAACAACCAAATGAGTTATCCCATAAAAAAACTCCCCAACTAACCTACATGGGTTCAGTTTCATTTTGGAAGCTAGCTATTTGATTTCAGATCATAATTAACATCTTTCACATTTATAAGCATTTCATAAGGCATCAAGTCATCACATTTAATATGAGTAGTCATTTCCCAATTCATGAAGTGCCCATACACTCCATGGACTGAAAATTGGCTCTCATTAATCGTACCAATGTCATTTCAGAAATTAACATGATCAACCTAACGGTCCAAATTTTATTGATGGCCCCTACCAATCGATAAGGTGCCCATAAACCTCATAGATGGATTTTGGATCCTATTTAAGACAATAAACATTCATTTAACATTTTAACTTTAACATCCCTTTCACATACCAAAACATCTTTAAACATGTTTTGAATAAGTAGTAAAACAACAACATGCTATAACTGTAACACCACGAGATTTTATGAAAAATATTCTTTTTAATTTCACTAATATCTTGTGTTGTACGCTACACCAAAAGAAGCTTGCACAAAACACATCCTTCACTTGCCTTGCATTATACTCAATCACAACCTTCCTCAATAGCGTGTGTAGTACGCAATACTGAGTTTCACGAAACAACGATATGCTATTAAAATATTATTAAAACTAGCCGTTATGAATAGTAATAACCACTTTTTGAAATTTTGTAAATTTTATTTTTCAAAATAGAATTCATTTTTAGATTCGGAGTATCGAATTTAGCCTAAGGTGAAATTTTGGTACTTTTCGGATAACTTTCATATTCTGATGAATAGTGAAAATTACTAAATTATAATTAAAAACAACTTTTTTAATCAAAATAATTAATAGTGGTTTTAAAGTATATTTAGAATATATTTTTACAATTTAACACAATTTTGGTCATTGGTTGTAATTTCACATTTAAACTAGACATAATCAAGTGTCAATCTTTTGATAGATATTGTTTCTTAAAAACACGATATTTGTTTTAACAGCGGGATTAAATTATAAAATTAATTTATTCAACTTCTATTTTATGAATTTGGTAAAATAGACTTCATTTTTGAATTCGGAATATGAAATATAGCTTAGGATAAAATTTTGGCATTGTTCTGAAAAACATCAATTTTTGATGAATAGTGAAACTACTAAGTGGTAGTTAAAAAACTGAATTTTTCTTAAAACATAATTTTACCGCTTCTGTGAATGGAATTTCACAAATCCGAGAGACACGGTTGATGTCATTAAGTAAAATGTGGTTCAATGAGATGAAAATAATTTTTGGTGAATAGTAACTTTTATTTTTTTTTACCGCGGTTAATAGTAAATAGGGTAACTAAGGGTAAATATGATATTACTATTACCCTAAAACATGTCCTAATTCTATTATATAAGTGTAATTCGACCAAAAACAACCTTATGAATATAATATGACCATTTAGGTCCACTTGGATTAGATTATGACATTTAATATTATTTTATTTAATGAATAGTTAAAATAGTTAAAATCAAAGTTTAATAAGTAAATCATTTTTAATATGGGGTTATACATAAGATAAATTTGACTATAAATATTAATTAGAAAGATAAAAATATTTCTTATATAATGGTATTTTATTTTTAATTTTTAGACATTATATAATTTAATTTATTTATGACACAATGATGATGCAATAATTATCTTATTAATGAAATATTGACATAATTGATGTTATAAACACCAAAATAAATGTAATTTGAGACTTTATATGAATTACACTAATTTTCTAGGTTACTATGATATATTATTATTTATTTAATAAACTTGTTTCTAACAATATCATTTTTATCCGAGATTGTTTATTCGTAAGTATTTACGGGGGTGTATTTTATCATCCACATCCATGTTTCATCAATATATAACATTATTTCCATCCACCTACAATTGTTTAAATCCATTTTTACCCTTTGGTGAGTTTTTAGTAATATGTATGAAAGGAATCTTTTGTCGTTTTTCGTACGAGGTACTTTTTGACTTTTCCGACAAAAGTACGAAGAATGTTTTTTTAACTTATACGGCATGAATGGATTTTTAAAACATTATTTCCAAGAAACTTACATTACAAGTTTTCATGTTTATTTTTAATCAACATCTTTTATTTTAAAGTCGTATGACATGTTATGAAATGAAAAATGTTTTTGAAGTAGAAATGATATTTTCCTCAAGAATGGAGTTCAAGTATTTTATCAAAATTATTTTCCATCTAAGATAATAAAAGGGTTCTGTTTTTATCCCGATTATTACATTGATTTGATTATGTTGTGTTGGAAATTATTTTTATGAATTCCTTTATCTTATATGAATTTTTTTATGATGTCATGATGTTTAAGATTCCCATTTGTATTACATGGGTTATGCAATGATGTATGATTTATGATTTTGTGGAACACATAAGAATGGTATCATTATGAGATGGGTGGGACCTATATCTCCCTCCAATGAATTGGGTAAAGATTTTATATCTCATGAGATAGACATGGATGAAATGGTAGGTTATACCGGTTCAGTGAAACAGGACTGAAACGAGGGTTACTCGATTCAGAAAGGGACTTTGTCCACTAAGATAGTCTTGGCAATGAGTCTTGACTAACAAGAAATGATTCTCTATGATTATGTGTGTGTTCCACAAAGTTTCATGTTTTACGTTATGGTTATTGCGATTTCATTTCACTACTATGATTTATCCCATGTTATGAAATTATGCTCTCTTTTGCAGGTTAAGATTTCCAAAAGTTATGTTCTTATTAATATGATGTGATTGATTTTTCTTTTGTTTACCCTTACTGAGCATTTGAGCTCACCCTTTTATGTTTTCTTTTCCCAGGATATAAAGAAAGGTTTTAGGTAAAAAAAGGGAAGATCTTTATGGGAGATATTGAAGATCTTTCACCACGATTAGAAGATTACGTTCTGAGTTTCCAAAGACACTAAACTATTACGATCCTTGTGTGTGTGTTTTTGTTATGTAATAAGTATTCCACAAATGTAATGTAATGTCCATGTACGTCAAGATTCGGGTCTTTACAGTTGGTATCAGAGGAAAGGTTTAGTCAACCTTTGGAAACTAGGACGCGAAAACGTTAGTGAGATCTCTAGAGATATTTCTATGGTATGTCTAGGGATGTCCCTAAGGATAAGTATACATATAGGATATAGTCCTAGAACTATGGTAACGATCTTAGAATTTAACCTATGATGTTAGATATTGAAGTTACTCCCCCTTTATTATGATTTTTGCATCTAACACTATTCTTTTTGGGTTTTAGAAAATGGCTGGAAACAAGATGATTCACGATAATGGAGGATATGATGGACAATGGAATGATATTATTTATAAGCAATCAAATGAAATGGGATTTGGAAGTCCAAACATCATTATTATGCTGAATCATCAATCTCATAATATGATCAATAAAGTAAAATTTGTTAAGTTTCCTGACTCGGCTAATAAGAGAAAGATGGAGTTTCATGATGACCATAGAGGAAAGAAAGTTCAACTTCCCCTATGTAAACCATGTGGGAAGAGGCATCAAGGAGAATGTTTCAAAGGAACTAGAAGATTCTTTGGGTGTGGAAAAGAAGGACACAAAGCCAGTAAGTGCAATGTAAATGTTTCAGTTAACACCATGGATGAGGTTAATGGTATTGCTATGACATCAACAATGGTTAAATGTTTTAAATGTGGAATGTACGGGCATTATGCAAACCAATGCCCTAAGGGAATGTCTCATGAAGAGAATCAGTATGGTCGTATGGGTAGTATTTTTGTTGATGATGATGAAGAGACTACAAATGATATGTGAGATGAAAGAATTGTTGAAGCTCGGTCAATGGTTTAAGAAGGTAGTGGAATGATTACATGTTTATCAAGTGTAATGTTGTACTATAGAATAAAAAGACATCTAAGGATTGTTACACTATTGTCTTTCCTTATTTTTTGAAAGTTTATGATGAATGGTATGAGTAACAATGAAAGGTTATTCAGATATTTTTTGGAAAGTGGATGATATGCGCATAATGAAGTGATAAAGAGAAAATGAAATGCTTGACAGTATTCATGAGCTCATGATTGATATAAGGACTAAGTGATATCATGGTTTGAGTATATAGAATTTTGAGGATTTTGGTATGTGGAAAGTGTTAACGTTTAACTGCATTCATATTTTCAATAAGGTTCAATGGGTATTCAAGAGAATACATGATTAAGGCCTTTGAATGTTTAGAATGTGACCAACAAGACATATCTTATGATATATGGGGATCAACGATGGTATTAAATCTCTGGAAATCGTTTTCACTATGTTATGAGAGTGGACTGCAGTACTATGGATAAGCCTAAATATTGAAATGAATTATGTAGGACATAAGTTAGTATTGTTTAAGGATAGAAGTTTTTTTGATATTATTGATGGGATGCTATAGTTTTAGAAAAAGGACAACCTGCAGGACGGGCGACAACCCATCGCGTCGGACAAGGTTGTGGGAATCGAACCCACAACCGAAGTGCGACTGGCCTTTATCGCCTACCACTGGCCTACATGAAGTCCCTGTTTAGTAGAAACTAGTTTTATTATATTAAGAAGTATGATATATGAAGTATAAGTCCATTTTAGGTACCATATATGATTAATCTCACTATAGAATGACTTATGTATATTTAATAACTTTTGCTAACCTTTTGATGGAATGACCCGTCATTCTATCACATGATCTGCTAACACTTCACGAATAACAAATTCAACTTCATTTATTTAAGAGATGAAGTGGAAATTGTTCAAGGCACGAACAACAGTGATATTGTACCAAAATAAAGTAAGTATTTATTCTAATTCAAATTCTTCTACATTAGGGAAATGATCTTGAAAACCAAAAATGTTGTCCTAGTGCTCTTATATGTGATTAATCAGATGGTACCTTAGATCGTCACAAATTTATGGATTTGTGATTATTGTCTTTTCCATAGCCATGTTCTCTACCACTCTCCATCAGAACATGATGGTTAAATTTTTCTTCCATATCCATATTTTCACCTATGTGGAAACCCAGTGATTAGTTTATTTGGGTAACCGTTACGTTTCTTAATTTTGTTTTTAAAGATTGGTTTTGGTATTCCTTTTTACAATGTGGGTTTCTATTAAATAAACTTTCTAATAGTAAACCATTTATAACCCCAATGAATTTCGAGGGCGAAATTTATTTTAAAGGGGTAGAATGTAACACCACGAGATTTTATGAAAAATATTCTTTTTAATTTCACTAATGTCTTGTGTTGTATGCTACACCAAAAGGATATTTCACAAAACGCATCCTCGACTTGCCTTACATTACACACAATCACAACCTTCCTCGATAGCGTGTGTAGTACGCAATACTGTGTTTCACGAAACAACGATATGCTATTAAAATATTATTAAAACTAGCCGTTATGAATAGTAATAACCAATTTTTTAAATTTTGTAAATTTTATTTTTCAAAATGGAATTCATTTTTAGATTCAGAGTATCAAATTTAGCCTAAGGTGAAATTTTGGTACTTTTCGGATAACTTTCATATTCTGATGAATAGTGAAAATTACTAAATTATAATTAAAAACAACTTTTTTAATAAAAATAATTAATAGTGTTTTTAAATTATATTTAGAATATATTTTTACAATTTAATACAATTTTGGTCATTGGTTGTAATTTCACATTTTAACTAGACATAATCAAGTGTCAATCTTTTGATAGATATTGTTTCTTAAAAACACGATATTTGTTTTAACAGCGGGATTTAATTATAAAATTAATTAATGAAAATTCTATGTTATGAATTTGGTAAAATAGACTTCATTTTTGAATTCGGAATATGAAATATAGCTTAGGATAAAATTTTGGCATTGTTCTGAAAAACATCAATTTTTGATGAATAGTGAAACTACTAAGTGGTAGTTAAAAAACTGAATTTTTCATAAAACTTAATTTTACCGCTACTGTGAATGGAATTTCAAAAATCCGAGAGACACGGTTGATGTCAGTAAGTAAAATGTGGTTCAATGAGATGAAAATAATTTTTGGTGAATAGTAACTTTTTACTTTTTTTTACCGCGGTTAATAGTAAATACGGTAACTAAGGGTAAATATGATATTACTATTACCCTAACACATGTACTAATTCTATTGGATAAGTGTAATTCGACCAAAAACAACCTTATGAATATAATATGACAATTTAGGTCCACTTGGATTAGATTATGACATTTAATATTATTTTATTTAATGAATAGTTAAAATAGTTAATATCAAAGTTTAATAAGTAAATCATTTTTAATATGGGGTAATACATAAGATAAATTCGACTATAAATATTAATTAGAAAGCTAAAAATATTTCCTATATAATGGTATTTTATTTTTAATTTTTAGACATTATATAATTTAATTTATTTATGACACAATGATGATGCAGTAATTATATTATTAATGAAATATTGACATAATTGATGTTATAAACACCAAAATAAATGTAATTTGAGACTTTATATGAATTACACTAATTTTCTAGGTTACTATGATATATTATTATTTATTTAATAAACTTGTTTCTAACATATAATTCTGTTATGACTTTCACAAAAATCATATATCAAATAGTGTCAAAATTGACACAAAATAGTTTTTAAAACAAATATTATATTATTAATTGTTATTTTATTCCTAAAAAACTAAGGTTCGGACAAATGACTTAGATAAGGATAAATATATTAATAATAAACAATTTGTGGTTCGTTTTGCATGATATAGTAAGTGTATTAACCATATAGTGTAAGAAAACAAAAAGACACGGTAAAAGTTAAATTATTTAACTTAGAGTTAAATCTAATTGATAAGGTTAAAATAATAAACTAAACTTATCTAAATCCTATTGGTTGATAGGATTTCGACCCATCCCCACTTTAGCTTCGAAATAAGACCCTTTGGAACCATTATAAACCGATTTTGACTTTAATATAAAATAATATTTTGAGATATTCCTAAGGTGCCCCTCTCCTCCCTTATAAAAGGACACCTCCTCCCCCTCCTCCTCACACCAATTTGAGCACTCAAGCTCGGCCAACCCCTACCAAAATCCCTTCTACACTTCCCTAGTATCATCCTAGTGGTCTTGGTCTTCTTAAAATACCATCCTTAGTTCTTTAAGTGGAGGCTAAGAAAAGGCGCGTCAAAAAGAGGTAATATCCATTACCAATCTTTTTCAATTTCTTTCTTCTTAAACTTATTCTTCTTTAGTTGTTTCATGATAAAGTAATAACATCAGTATTTATTATATACTGATATGTTATTATAAATATGAAACAACTCTAATTAACCTTCTATTCATCCTACGGAAAAAGGAAATCACCGCGCGTGCGTACGTACGGAATACCGTCTCCACGCCGTGGTGTAATCTATTTTCCGCCACCACCTTAATTGGATGGGTATAAAGGTGTAATTAGTAACTATATATGATTACTATAAAGTGATATTGATACTGAAATAGTATACATACACTTCAACACAATTCCACGGCCATGTGAACGATATCATCGCTCGTGCGTACTTACGGACTACCGTCTCCACGACGCGATGAGATTCATTCTCAATGATTAACCATTCATGAATGATTATAAAGCATATATAATAAGTACTAATGAAATATATGACCTGATAATGATACTGGAATTATTTATATTTATATGTATGTCATCTACTTAATTCCATTCATTTCAATAAGGAAATGAAAACATTGTTTATGCGTACGTACGGACTACCGTCTCCATGAACGGTGTATTTCTTTCCATTTACTGATTTATTATATATGTATATTATGAATATATATTATATATAAATCATGTTTTATATTCTATAATTATGTAATTATGATCTAACCAATCATATGAATAATTACAAGTTAAAACACGAACGACAAATGAGACGATTTTACCCAAAACGCTACTTTAACATGAATTTACAAATGAACGGGTAATATAAAGTCATAAGTGGGCCATATATGATATAATAACAATTAATATGATTTTGGAATAAATCAATAACATTATTTAAATCATTATACAGGAGGTTCAGACACTTACAAAGCAAGTCGATCCTAAGGTAAGGGAAATATCACAATCTCATTTTTATCCGAGATTGTTTATTTGTAAGTATTTACGAGGGTGTATTTTTGTTGGGTCAGAGAGTGATGGCAAGAGGGGGGGTGAATTGCCTTTGTAAAATAATTAGCAACTTAAAAACAATTTATAAGTGCATCGGAAATAAAAAGGGGCAAGACACAATTTGATAACGGAGTTCGGCTTAAACCAAAGCCTACGTCTCCGCTCCCAACTCAACCGTTGAGAGATTTATACTTCAGCTTTCTTTTTAATGGTTGTAGCAAGAAACCCACTAGCCGTTTTAAGGTAGGCTAGATCACCTT